>OX375876.1:124291443-124997443 GCA_947359465.1 Metellina segmentata
AATCGTAAGAGAGCAGTAAATGTAAACTGGTTATTTTTGGAACGCGAATGTTGACGTGACGTCACAATCTCTTGCGAAAATATTAAAGATATTCAATTAAGTTTTTTATTTATTTAAAGAAAATCATAATAAATCTAATAAAAAATTTGCCGCAGGTTTCAAATCCGTTGAAATTTTTACACTGTCTTTAACGGTCTATGAGAATGAAAAAAGAACAAAATAACTCCAGTTAAAAGTTTATTTGTTTTTTATCGTCAGCTGGAAAATCATTCCTCCACTCAAAATGAAAACGGAAAAAATAAATTTATAATCGGATTTTTATTCTGTTGCTATTCCAAAAAAAACAAAAACAAATTAAATTTCCCATTGAATTCATTAAAAATGTTCTAGATTAAATTTGAAAATTCGCCGCTACACAAAAAGTGCAAAACATTCGGACTACCTGCGTGCAAAATCCCATTATTTTCAGTGCCTTAGATTCGTCAGGACTGTGATAATGAAAAACAGACAAACCATTTTTTATAGTAGTAGAGATTCTCGGCAACACAGATGATTCTTGATTGTAGTGCGACACCCATAGTAGTGCTCTTTGCAAGAAAAGACAAATTTTCAAAAAATATTCAAAGAACAGGTTTAGGAATGCAGATCAAGTGAGTCAGGCAGACAATACAATACATACCCATGGCCGACCAAACCGTATAATGGTTATGGTGTTAGCCTATAGATCGGAAGGTTCCTGTCTGAAATCCGGGTCAGGGCATGGATGTTTGTAAGCGTATTGTGTAGAGGCGGCTGGTGTACCTTAAATTTGTCGTGGACGAAAGTCCTCACGTTGGGTTGGTGTGGAAGTTTGGAGAGTGGGGTGCCAGCTCAGAAGTTTCCTCGTCATCTGACTGTGGTTCAAAATTATGTGGCGACACACCGAATGGCTTAGGCTGGGACGATGATAACTAGTTGAATACCCAAGGGATGATATAATTCAAAAGAATCGAGCTTGTGCACGAACAAAAAAGTCCATCCGCTTGCAGGGGAGCAGGAAGAAACAAGAAGGGAATGAAGAAGAGCTTCTGAAGGCCTTGTCGCTGCTTAAGTTCCATGATTCCGTCGTGGTGATCATGACGTCAGCATTAATGTTGGCGAACACTACTTCTGTGTCACCGTATGGTACACATGGCAGCACTCTCGCGATAAAATAGTTTATCTATTTTTGTTTTTCCGTGACATTCTTAATGAAAATCTTCGATGTGGTCAACGCTGTTTTATTGAACAGATGAATTTTGAAATTTGATGAACAGGAAATTTATTGTTTTGCTTTCCTTCGCTGGAATAGTTTGAGCACAGGAAATGGAATCTCTGATGGAAGGTCAAATTCATAAAGGGAAAAATATAAGTTACAATTCAAAAATTATTTTTTTAAATAAAATAACATTTGTAAATATTGATCAAATGTGCAATTTTCTGCAGATTTCAAATCCGTTGAAATTTTTACTGTCTTGAACGATCTAGGAGATAGAAAAAAAGAACTACATAACTCCGGTTAAAAATTTATTTGTTTTTTCGCCCGCTGAAAAATCGTTCCTCGGAAAATGAAACGGAAACACAGAAAAAATAATTTTCGAATATGCGATCTCTTTATGCTGTTGCCATTCTATATAAATAAAACAATAATAATTAAATTCCATTAAATTCATTTTAAAATGTTATAGATTAAATTTTAAAATACGGGCTTTGCACAAAAATTGCAGAAAATTCGGACTACCATTGTGCCTAATCTCATTGCTATAAGTGCCATAGATTTGTCAGGACAATCCGTACACTCAAACAAACACTTCCTTTTATAATAGTAGATGTTTCAAACAAGAATCAAAGGATGCTCCAACCCGTTAAGAGCCAGACGTACAAATGGCAAGAAAATGATACTCGCACTATCAGATTGTTTATCGTCTGTCTGATAAAATGGTTCCTGGAGAGTCTATATGGCTATCCTGTACAGTCACCTGGAGGATGCGATTGAAATAGGCAGAGGCAGACTTAATGTCAGAAGTCCTTCCAACTGTCGAGAACCATTTATTTCACCACACAAAAGCGAAAAGACGAGTTGTTTATAATATTCCTCTAACTATAGACTATAAGGAATGGGAGTGAATTCATAGCGTGAAAAAAAAAACCAGTTAAAGAGTATGTTTGATACGATTGAAAATAACCCGTTTTTTGCCCTTAAGTTTCGCAAATTCGATCGTCTTAACCAGATGTCAATGTAACCCGAAATCTTCTTAAACAGATAAGTTAACACCATTTAACCATACATTTTGAAGGGGATTGTAATAAATTTAGTTTGTATTAAGCGTCTGAATGAGGTTTGACTAACTAACATACAAAACATATTTGAACAAAGTAATACTCAGAATGGGACACATATCAAGATGGAACTTTAAATAAAAACAAAATTAAAAAAAAAAAAAACTAATGACCCTGAAAATCGCCAAAATTTCAATATAACCACCAATTTTCTTAAAATCAGCAGCTTTTACACACCACAGAATAAACTAAATAAAGAAAACAAATTTCACTTACTATGATCTCTGGAATAAATAACGATTTCCCCATTAGCCAGGGAGACGAAAACCTCTTCATTCACATATCTGAAACGAATTTAAATATAATAAATACTTAAATAATATCATTTAAATTTTCTGAGTTCAATAATTCAATTAAACTCAGTTCAAAACCACATCTCAATAACTCTACATGAAACTAAATTATGAAACATATCTCTGGTGTACTGAAAATTTTACCTAGTAATTTAATTATGATGTCTTATGTGCGTTTTCACTAAGTTTCTGTATAAATGTCATTTTGCGGTTTTCACTATTTTGCCATAAATATTATTGTTTGCGTTACTCGTTTCCTTAAATCTATGACAGGATTTACTATATTTATTTTGGGTACAATTTAGGGATAATATGCTGACAGGATACGAAAATTACTATACATACAGTACACAGTAATGAAACGTTCTCTACATTGGTTGTCGTCAAAAGATTCAAATCCATTGGTCCACCAACAAAATACGATCCTTTGTTTTGGTACCGCTGAGATTGTTCATTTTGAGCTTTTACTGAATGATGAAACCATTACATCTGAAGTTTACTCAGCATAATTACAATGAGTTTCAGTTGCATTGAGACGGAAGCAACAAGCATTGGTTAACAGAGGAGTTCTCTTCTACAAGGGCAATGTCAGACCAGATACAGAAAGAGCAACCGTGGAAATGTTTATCAGGCTTAGCTGGGAACTTCTTCCTCATCCCCCAAATTCTCCAAACATCTCACCTTCAGACTATCATTTTTTCTTTGCAATAGTCAAAGAAATCAGGGATAAAAAAATCAGTGATTCCAAAATCCATAAGACGTCAAAAGCCACCTGAAATTTTTTTTATACCAAAGAGGAAAACATTTGTGAAAAGGAACAGAAAAGGTTGATAACCTTTAAATGAAACTCTTCAATCAATGAAACTCTTCAGCAACCTAACTACGGTAGGCAATGAGAAATCTGGGAGATATAAATCACGGGAGAAAAGAAAATACCAGTGAATGCGAAAATAGGTCTAGATGTCCAAAAATACTTAATCGCCTTTGAACAAATAAATGAGATGTAATTGAAGTAAATATGTTCCAGAAGATAATTGTCATAACTTGACTAATTTGAAATAGGAATTGACACCAGAAATACTGTTAAATATTTGCTTTATATTTTGGTTCGATTCTATTTCATTTGGAGGTATGAAAATGGCATATTGATTTAATGGATTTAAATAGGGGAGGTGTCAGATGTGAGTTGCATTGTGTCGTCAATAGACAAATAATTTAGAAACTTTAACCTATGCTCCAATCTACTAGTCTTACATTCAAAAGTCACACAAAAGAAGGACTCACATGATATCACAAATGCTTGTAGAATGCTGAATCTTGATCTTCGGTTTTTGCATCCTTATGTCAGTGCAATTAAAAACATAGATACTACAGTAGAGAGAGAAATCAGTGTTAATAAATGGAGGAATAGCCACCAATCAATACTAATAAATTACGAAGCTGTTATTCAACAAAATTTAATCATAGAACTTAATTAAATAAATACTAATTTTCTCTTTGGAAAATATTAGGTTCTAAACAGTAGCTTAAAGAATTAATTAAATATAAGAAAATCTTTCACACACAGGATGGCGACAAAATCCTCCAAAAAAAAGTTCCCTGATTTCCCTGATAGTGTCACAAAATTTTCCCTGATTTCACAATTGCTTTAAGAAAGGTCGTGATCCCTAATTGGTATCGATATACAGTATCCACACAATATGTTTAAATATTTAGCGTCAGATAGGGTAAAAGGATCCTTTTCCACAAATATTTTGTATTTTTTCTCTTCAAATATTTTAGTTGTTATTGCAAGGGTTGGAATCAAAAATGGAACTCTTACAATAGCAACTGAAAACATTTAGGAAAAAATAAAAAGTATTTTGATTATGAACTTTTACACTTGGCCCCACATTATCCTACTATAGGTACATCAAAATCAAATGCTTATACACATAAAAAAAATTGGTACATCATCAGTCTACGTTTATAGCGGTGGCAACGGTCTTGACGCTTTTTCTTTTGACTCACTTCTAGCAGCGAGTTTTGACAGGTTAAGGCAACCCATCGGTTTTACGGTTATTGCTGTGTTTTTATGGCAAACTCCAGCAAGCGGAAATTTTAAATTTTAATTTTGAATATTCTAGAAAGTTATTTCAAAATCCGTTAAACTGGCGTTTGATTTCATTCGTTCATTTGAAATAATTCTTCCCTTGTCGACTTTAGAAGTGCGCCAAAAAAAGCTCTAAGGCCGTTACCACCGTTATAAACGTAGACTGAAGCTGTATCAAAAAAATTCTACAAAATTGTAATTGCAAGCAAAAAGTATTAATTTAATGAAAAAAAACATTAGTTACACAAATTTCAAATCATATACCACAAGTTATATCGCCAGCATCGAAAACCACGGCGGCGATTTTCGCGATGTTCGAAAATTACGACGGAATTGCTCTTTATTCGAATTACAATTTCAACGAATAAGAATTATTCGTTGAACGATAATAGTTGCCGTTTAAGGTATAAAATTTTAAAAGTTTCCTGATTTTTTGTGAAATATGGAAATTTTTCCTGAGATATCCAGAATTAAAAAGTTCCATGAGAATTCCCCGATTTCCCTTTTCTGTTACCACCCTGTTACAGCATACACACACAATAATGTTTACTGAATGACATTTAAATTAATATAATTATTTTTCTATTGATCATCCGTAATCATTAGTTTGAATACTGTACCATATGGTACTAGCCGACCCCTTTTCTCTAACACGTGGATGCTGGAATGTGCATCAACATCCAGACGGTGACAATAACAACTTCACACTTTGTACGTGCGGTCTTGACAAAATACCGAAAGAGAGTTTTTTCTCATCAGCGGCCTGGCGTTCCGTTTGATCCACCCCCTTTTTCCTTCCCCTTGTGTCTGGAAATTGAGTTCAGAGATACGATAAACCGTGCTGTACATTTACAGGAACGATTTTCCCATCGACACAGCTGGAGTTTCCGTCGGTTCCCTGATCCCATGTCTGGAATTGAGATTAGCCTTTGGGAACTCAAGTCAGTATCACAGACGGTTTTTGCATCTGTGTGAGGGTGTCTTCAGTTCTGTTGCAGACATAAACATCTTTTGACAATGTTGGCTCCATGTTCCCCGCATCTCTTGCAACCCTCCGCTCTTAAGGAATTCGTGTAACCCTAGTTGTTTACTCATTGTGTTTTTGTATTTTTTATGTAGCAGTTCCTTCTCAACCACCGCAGCGCTTGCACGCGCACTCGCATCTCTCCGTACAATAAAGTTCATTTTATACTACAAAGATTTCGCAGTTATTCCCGCATAACTATTTGGTCCGTCACCACGCAGAATTAGCACCTATATCGACGCATAATCTCGCAGAGAAGGAAAACTCATCCGCATTTCAACCGCAAAACGCATGAAAACAGATGGTTTTCGAACATGGACAGTTTATTCGCATCGTATTGGACTGAACTGTGCATCTAAATTGTATCAACTTCAGTGAATCTACCGTTTTATTCACATATGGACAAAAAGTTCCTGCTGAAAGTTCTCAGAAACATCAATTGTTCCCCTCACCTTACAAATTGCTGTTGTCTTAAGGTAGGCGATATTCTGTTGTCTTAAGTTTCTTTGTTTAGTATTTGATTAATTTAAATATGAATAAGCTAACTAAGGCAGTAACTAAACGCAAGACTATTAGAAAAACTGTTATCGATTTAATAGAAAAAAATGATAACTTGATTAAAGATAACAATAATGAAAGTGAACCTTTTCAAGAAATTTTGGAGCAATTAACTCAGAAAGAAGCTTTGCTAATTACACTTAATTCGCAAATTGAAAATTTAATCTCTATACCCGAAGAATTTGATATAGAAATTAATGAAAATGAGGATTTTAGTGACCAAGTTACTAAAACTTTATTCCAAATTAAAAGTGTTTTGAGGCGAATCGAAGCTGAAACAAAAAGTGATTCTTCTCAAAATCCACCTTTGATGCACCACTACCATAATTTGAAAATTCCGGAAATTCCTTTACCCAAATTTAGCGGAAAATATGAGGAATTTAGCGCATTTAAATTACAATTTTATAATATTATCACATCCAATCAAAATCTCTCATCCTCACAAAAATTGTATTATTTAAGTGCAGCTCTGACAGGTGATGCAAAAAACTTGCAAACCCCTGACGACACTTTCGACTCTCTTTTTAAAGCATTAGAGGAAAGATTCGAAAATAAAAGAATAATTGTAGAATTTCACATCAAGGAAATTTTAAACGCAGAAACAATTATTCATGAATCTTCTAAAGACTTGAGAAATTTAATTGATAATGTTAAGAGAAACATTCGGGGATTAAACGTGTTGGGATACGACCGGAATAATCTTTCCGACATAATAGTTGTCAATTTGATTCTTCAAAAAATCGATAGAGAAACTCGGAAACAATACGAGTTGAGCATCAAAGCAAATGAAGTTCCAAATTTAGACGATTTAATTGTATTTCTAGAAAAGCGTTCGCAAGTGCTAGATAGCATTAACAAAAACGTAAAACCTAAGTTAACACCTATTGCTAAAGCAAAACCAAAATCGTTTTTTGTAAGGGATTCGCAAAACACATGTGTTCTTGGTTGTAAACCATTTCATCCTCTCTTTCGATGTGAATCGTTCTTAAAAATGAATACTTCTGAAAGGTATGAATTCGTAAACAAAAACAAAATTTGTATCAATTGTCTTTCTAACAAGCACGAACTTCCAAAGTGTAATTCTACTCATTTTTGCAAAATCTGCAAAGCGAAACATAATTCTCTTCTCTGTCGCAGAACGATGAATTTTTCCTCCGTTCCTTTTGCGAATAGCAACGATTCCACGAATCAGTCGGGTCAAGGTCACACACTGAACCCGAACGCAGAGGAGTATCGAATATCGCAGTCGCTCTCCTGCACAAACAACATAAATAAAACAGCGCTCATTCCAACAGTGAAGGTCTGGGTTCTGAACCACTTGGCAGGAAGTTTCACACAAGCTCGAGCGATACTAGATTCGGGTAGTATGTCTAATTTATTGACAACAGAATTCGTCGATCGGCTAGGCATTCAGCCAGAGAATGCAAACATTTCCGTTTGTGGACTAGGTGGAAATTAAATAAAAATTAAAAAGAGATTGCGAGCCACCATACAAAATGGCAATGGCTCTTATTCATCAACACTCGCATTTCTCGTTGTGAAGAAAATTACAGATCTTCTTCCAACTCATTCTTTCCATGTGGAGGACAGTAATTGCCCCTTGGCAGATCCCACATTTTCAACTATGGGAAAAATCGACATGGTGATTGGAACTGAAGCCATGTTCGATATATTGAAAGATGGACAGTATCGTTCTCCCAACAGTAACATAATTTACCGCAATACAGTGTTTGGTTACGCCGCTACAGGAAGTGTAGAATCGAGTAATCAAAGCCATTACTGTGGACTGGTTTCTCAAACAATGTACATTCAAGACTGTTTGCAGAAATTCTGGCATATTGAAACTCCTGATGACTCATCTTCTTTCCAAAGCAAAGAAGAGGAGTTCTGCCAGAATCATTTCAAAATGACTCACCGCCGCAACAATGAAGGAAGATATGTCGTGGAAATGCCAATAAAGGATATCGAGAAACTTGGTGACACCAGCAAATTGGCAGAAAAAAGACTGACTCAGCAGTGGAGCAGACTCTCCAAAAATGAAGAGTTGAAAACTTTGTATCAGGATTTCATGGAAGAATACCTATCATTGGGACACATGGAAAAGGTTGAAGATTACAAAGCAAATAAGCCGAACTATTATCTCCCACACCACGGCGTCTTCAGACCTGAAAAGCTGACCACGAAGCTTCGAGTAGTTTTTAATGCCTCTGCAGGATCCACAACTGGTGTCAGCTTAAATGACATTCTTCTTAAAGGTGAAGTCAAGGAAGACATATTCGACATAATGACCAGATTCCGAACATACAGATACGCATTTACAAGTGACATTCAAAAAATGTTTCGCCAGATCCTCATCGATCCAGCACAACGCGACCTTCTACGAATCCTGTGGAAAAACGAACAAAATGAGTCACCAGTCACTTATAGACTAAATACGGTAACATATGGCACAGCCTGTGCTCCTTTCCTTGCTATAAGGACTCTCAAACAACTAGCCATAGATGAAGCTCCTAAATTCCCATTGGCATCTGAGGTCATACTTCGTGACGTCTACATGGATGACATCGTATCCGGTGCTCAAAATCTGGATACCGCAAAGAGACTTCAATGTCAGATAAGGGATATGCTTGCAACATGTGGCATGACGCTTCATAAATGGAACTCCAACTCCAGCGAACTCATGAACAGTTCCTCTAGACAGGAGCATAGCTTTTCAACCGACGCAGAGTCTGCAGTGAAAACCCTCGGCATCAGCTGGAACTCTTCAGAAGATCAATTCAACTTTAAAGTATCTGTTCCTAAGGAATCCTCGTACACGAAGCGTCAAGTTCTTAGCGTCATAGCAAGAATTTACGA
This sequence comes from Metellina segmentata, assembly GCA_947359465.1. Taxonomy (NCBI): domain Eukaryota; kingdom Metazoa; phylum Arthropoda; class Arachnida; order Araneae; family Tetragnathidae; genus Metellina; species Metellina segmentata. Next base: position 124,300,625 of record OX375876.1, read on the forward strand.
TCCATTAGGACTTCTGGGACCAGTGACTACAAAGGCAAAGATCTTCCTCCAGAAACTATGGCTTGACAAGTTGAATTGGGATGACACACTCCCAGAATCAATCGCAACGGACTGGATGAACTTTGCGGCCACATTAAAACGCATTGAAGATATCCGGATTGAAAGATTCATCTTAACAGAAACATTTGATCGAGCCTCACTTAGAGGTTATGCCGACGCTTCTGAATCGGCATACGGTGCTGTTGTCTACATGCAGTGCATAAAGTCAGATGGTGAATCCACAACTAAAATCGTCGCAAGCAAGTCGCGCGTCGCTCCAATCAAGACAATTTCCATTCCGCGTCTTGAACTGTCAGCATGTTTGCTCCTCGCCAAATTAGTGGAAAAGATTCTTCAATCCTTAACGATAAAAATTGATGAAGTTGTATTACACACTGATTCCACAATCGCACTTGCGTGGATTAAAACTTCAGCGCATCAACTCAAGACTTTCGTTGCCAATCGTGTTTCCAAAATCCAAGACAAAACAGTGAAGTACCAATGGAGACACATCTCGTCAACCAACAACCCTGCGGACATCATCTCTCGCGGTGTTAACCCCGACGAACTTCCTCACCTAGATTTATGGTGGTATGGACCGCAACAACCAACTGATAATGACTTCTCTTTTCAGAACTGTCCTTCAGACATTCAAAGGAAGACTCGTTTTTATGCGAACTCAAAAGATCGCCTCAAGTTTCCTTGAGCATCACATCTACTGAAGAATTTGCTTCTAATTTACTTGATATAACTAATAACTTTGCTAAATTAATTCGTATTTTTAGTTATATTTACAGGTTTACTCATAATGTAAGAAATGGAGTTCGTCACACAGGTCCCCTCACAATAAAGGAACTTCAACAAGCTAAACTCAGGATAATAAGGCTTGTACAGGCATGTTGCTTTTCTAATGAGATAAAAACCCTCAGTAAAGCAGAACCTATCAAGGGTCAGGTAAGCGCCTTAAATCCCTTTTTGGACGAAGATAATTTACTTAGAGTAGGCGGCCGATTGACCAACTCAAATTTATCGTTTAATAAAAAAAAAAAAAAAAAAAAAAAAAAAAAAAAAGCATCCAATTTTACTTCCTAAAAACCATAAGCTTACCATTTTAATTATGCAGTATTTTCATTTGAAGTATTTACATGTAGGACCCCAAAATCTTCTTTATCTCATTAGACAGGAATTCTGGCCTTTAGGTGGCAGAAACACCGCCAGAAAAATAGTTCATGATTGTGTAACATGTTTCAGGAATAAACCTACAACCGCAATCCAAATGATGGGAAATCTTCCTACAGAAAGGGTCACTCCAAGTCATCCCTTTACTCATGTAGGAATTGATTTTTGTGGACCCTTCTCAATCAAATTTAAGGGTCAACGTAAGGGTGTCTTTATGTTCTATCATAAATGCTATGTAGCTATTTTCATCTGTTTTGCAACAAAGGCTGTTCATTTGGAAGTAGTAACGGATTTGACATCTGAAACCTTCATAGCCACTCTTAAGAGATTCTTCAGTAGACGGGGCAAAAGTACTTCTATCTGTACAGATAATGCCCCCAATTTTGTCGGCTCGTGCTCTGAGCTAAAGAAATTATATCATCTTGTCAGAAAACCAGATTATATTATTTCTAGTTATCTGTCCAATGAGGAAGTCGCCTGGAAATTTATCCCTCCTAGATCTCCAAATTTCGGTGGATTATGGGAATCAGGTGTAAAATCCTTCAAACATCACCTGAAAAGATGCGTTGGTAATTCCCATTTAACTATAGAACAATTCATAACGGTTACCACACAGATTGAGGGCATTTTAAACAGTAGACCCTTAACTCCCATGTCTTCTGATCCTTGTGATTTCGATGTTCTCACACCAGGCCACTTTCTCATAGGTCGTCCCTTAACGAGCCTACCTGAACCAGATCTTACAGACAAAAATGATAACCTTTTGTCACAATGGCAAAAAATTAACAAGTTTGTTCAAATAATATGGCGCAAGTGGAAGTTAGATTACCTGAACAATTTACAAGCCAGACACAAATGGCAATTCGCAAAAAATAATGTTGCACCAAATTCATTAGTGCTATTAAAGGATGAAAATCTTCCACCTTGCAAGTGGGCTATGGGTCGCATTCAAGAAGTAATCTCTGGTTCAGATGGTAAGGTACGAGTAGTAGTAGTAAAAACTCCACATGGCATATTAAAAAGGGGTATTTAAAAAATTTGTTTATTACCAATATTGTAAAAAATTGTTTTGTATATATTTCATTCATATTTTTCTTTATGTTCAATCATTGTCTTATTTTGTTGAATTTATCCTTCAACGTGGGGCGGGATGTTGGCTCCATGTTCCCCGCATCTCTTGCAACCCTCCGCTCTGAAGGAATTCGTGTAACCCTAGTTGTTTACTCATTGTGTTTTTGTATTTTTTATGTAGCAGTTCCTTCTCAACCACCACAGCGCTTGCACGCGCACTCGCATCTCTCCGTACAATAAAGTTCATTTTATACTACAAAGATTTCGCAGTTATTCCCGCATAACTAGACAAGGCTCGGAATTCACCCCCCCCCCCTCCCGTTCGCAGCTGCGGTTCTGCGGACCTAAGAGAACGGGGACTTGAGAAAGAGACTGATTCTGAATTCGACGAGAGATAGACGTCTCTGTTTGGTAGAGAACCATTGTTACTTGGGCTCCAGGCAGGATTTCGATTGTCGATGGCTGTGCCCAAATTTAACTTACTTGTAAATATTTTAATTATCTAAATAAATAGTTTAATTTTAAACCAGCTGTCCGTCTAATTCTTACATGACGGTACAATACAAATGCTAAGGTCACAAATTTTCTTTCCAAACTTTTCTCACTTTCGTTAGAATACATAGTATTACTTTGAAAGATTACTTTAATTTTATAGAAGGGATATATTATCTTTAATTTTTTTAAATCTTGTTTTCTAGAAACATATATGATTTAAACTCTAGCTAAACATTAGGTTATCCTGATTGATTTGAATAATAATCAGCTTTAGTCAATTTACAAATTAAATTTGAAATAAACTTAAATGTATACTCAAATTATTATCTGATACACATAAATAATAATAAAATAAAACTACATAATATCAACCCTAATGAGATTTAGATATATTTGAAATGGTTGATATAAAGACATATAAGGCTAATACTAAATTGACAAGAACAAGTTACGTCTTAATGTAGACCAAGAGAGAGAGAGACCACTCTTATTTACACCAAGTTTACCATAAACTTTGTTATGTGCTTAAGATTAGCCATAACTTACAGTCTTCAGAAAGATCTTTTTTAAGGTTAGCGATTGTGTGTGGGGGGGGACGAGTAATGACGTCATCAATACGTCTACAGCGCCAACGTGTCGCACTTTACTTAAACGAACATAGCTACTCAACGAAGAGTCTTAGAGCATTATTTTTTAATGCTTAAATTGCTTGTAACGAACTAACCATTGTTTTATGTATTTTCAGTACATTTCGTTGCTGTAATAGTTTTCTTGATATTTAGCCTGAAACGTACATTATACGAGTTTTTTGTTTCATAATGAATGTATAAAGCTCAACAACTCTTTCAATGTTAAGAAAATAAATATAGGTAACATTTAAAATATTTGCTAAGATTGTGGGATTTAAAAAATTCCATAAACATGGGCTATGGATGCATACCGAGATAGTAAATGGCTGTTGAAGCTAAAAACTGCTTGACCAGCCCCCTGTGGCGGGGATCTTGAGAGTGAACACTGGCTTCTCTTATATATTAATTTGGACTTGTAATGTATTATAATCGTAAACAAATAAAATAAATTGTTACGTATATTTCGTCCATTCTACTGTAAGCGTCTTCACAATAGTAACTATGGACCTAAATATGTTTTTATGATTACTCTAATGTACTATTTATCTGCTAATTTACTAAATCTAAAATTAATACTAAATCTTACAAGATATATCAAATTGGAAAAAATGCATTGCACAAAAATAATTTTCAATTAACACATGCGTTCTTGTGTAAGTAGTTTTTTTTATCTACTGTCCTTATTACTCATCATCATAGTCTGTGTCACTATCACTTCTTTTTAATGCAAAATGTGTTCAAAAGTACTCTAATGTACTATTTATCTGCTAATTTACTAAATCTAAAATTAATACTAAATCTTACAAGATATATCAAATTGGAAAAAATGCATTGCACAAAAATAATTTTCAATTAACACATGCGTTCTTGTGTAAGTAGTTTTTTTTATCTACTGTCCTTATTACTCATCATCATAGTCTGTGTCACTATCACTTCTTTTTAATGCAAAATGTGTTCAAAAGTACTCTAATGTACTATTTATCTGCTAATTTACTAAATCTAAAATTAATACTAAATCTTACAAGATATATCAAATTGGAAAAAATGCATTGCACAAAAATAATTTTCAATTAACACATGCGTTCTTGTGTAAGTAGTTTTTTTTATCTACTGTCCTTATTACTCATCATCATAGTCTGTGTCACTATCACTTCTTTTTAATGCAAAATGTGTTCAAAAGTACTCTAATGTACTATTTATCTGCTAATTTACTAAATCTAAAATTAATACTAAATCTTACAAGATATATCAAATTGGAAAAAATGCATTGCACAAAAATAATTTTCAATTAACACATGCGTTCTTGTGTAAGTAGTTTTTTTTATCTACTGTCCTTATTACTCATCATCATAGTCTGTGTCACTATCACTTCTTTTTAATGCAAAATGTGTTCAAAAGTACTCTAATGTACTATTTATCTGCTAATTTACTAAATCTAAAATTAATACTAAATCTTACAAGATATATCAAATTGGAAAAAATGCATTGCACAAAAATAATTTTCAATTAACACATGCGTTCTTGTGTAAGTAGTTTTTTTTATCTACTGTCCTTATTACTCATCATCATAGTCTGTGTCACTATCACTTCTTTTTAATGCAAAATGTGTTCAAAAGTACTCTAATGTACTATTTATCTGCTAATTTACTAAATCTAAAATTAATACTAAATCTTACAAGATATATCAAATTGGAAAAAATGCATTGCACAAAAATAATTTTCAATTAACACATGCGTTCTTGTGTAAGTAGTTTTTTTTATCTACTGTCCTTATTACTCATCATCATAGTCTGTGTCACTATCACTTCTTTTTAATGCAAAATGTGTTCAAAAGTACTCTAATGTACTATTTATCTGCTAATTTACTAAATCTAAAATTAATACTAAATCTTACAAGATATATCAAATTGGAAAAAATGCATTGCACAAAAATAATTTTCAATTAACACATGCGTTCTTGTGTAAGTAGTTTTTTTTATCTACTGTCCTTATTACTCATCATCATAGTCTGTGTCACTATCACTTCTTTTTAATGCAAAATGTGTTCAAAAGTACTCTAATGTACTATTTATCTGCTAATTTACTAAATCTAAAATTAATACTAAATCTTACAAGATATATCAAATTGGAAAAAATGCATTGCACAAAAATAATTTTCAATTAACACATGCGTTCTTGTGTAAGTAGTTTTTTTTATCTACTGTCCTTATTACTCATCATCATAGTCTGTGTCACTATCACTTCTTTTTAATGCAAAATGTGTTCAAAAGTACTCTAATGTACTATTTATCTGCTAATTTACTAAATCTAAAATTAATACTAAATCTTACAAGATATATCAAATTGGAAAAAATGCATTGCACAAAAATAATTTTCAATTAACACATGCGTTCTTGTGTAAGTAGTTTTTTTTATCTACTGTCCTTATTACTCATCATCATAGTCTGTGTCACTATCACTTCTTTTTAATGCAAAATGTGTTCAAAAGTACTCTAATGTACTATTTATCTGCTAATTTACTAAATCTAAAATTAATACTAAATCTTACAAGATATATCAAATTGGAAAAAATGCATTGCACAAAAATAATTTTCAATTAACACATGCGTTCTTGTGTAAGTAGTTTTTTTTATCTACTGTCCTTATTACTCATCATCATAGTCTGTGTCACTATCACTTCTTTTTAATGCAAAATGTGTTCAAAAGTACTCTAATGTACTATTTATCTGCTAATTTACTAAATCTAAAATTAATACTAAATCTTACAAGATATATCAAATTGGAAAAAATGCATTGCACAAAAATAATTTTCAATTAACACATGCGTTCTTGTGTAAGTAGTTTTTTTTATCTACTGTCCTTATTACTCATCATCATAGTCTGTGTCACTATCACTTCTTTTTAATGCAAAATGTGTTCAAAAGTACTCTAATGTACTATTTATCTGCTAATTTACTAAATCTAAAATTAATACTAAATCTTACAAGATATATCAAATTGGAAAAAATGCATTGCACAAAAATAATTTTCAATTAACACATGCGTTCTTGTGTAAGTAGTTTTTTTTATCTACTGTCCTTATTACTCATCATCATAGTCTGTGTCACTATCACTTCTTTTTAATGCAAAATGTGTTCAAAAGTACTCTAATGTACTATTTATCTGCTAATTTACTAAATCTAAAATTAATACTAAATCTTACAAGATATATCAAATTGGAAAAAATGCATTGCACAAAAATAATTTTCAATTAACACATGCGTTCTTGTGTAAGTAGTTTTTTTTATCTACTGTCCTTATTACTCATCATCATAGTCTGTGTCACTATCACTTCTTTTTAATGCAAAATGTGTTCAAAAGTACTCTAATGTACTATTTATCTGCTAATTTACTAAATCTAAAATTAATACTAAATCTTACAAGATATATCAAATTGGAAAAAATGCATTGCACAAAAATAATTTTCAATTAACACATGCGTTCTTGTGTAAGTAGTTTTTTTTATCTACTGTCCTTATTACTCATCATCATAGTCTGTGTCACTATCACTTCTTTTTAATGCAAAATGATCCTCACTTACATAAGTTTCGTCATTTTAAGGCGGAATAATATCAGGTGATATAGTCCTACCACTAAACTTGGTATTGACGTTTTCTAAGTTCCATCCATGACCGGTTGGGTCAATGTTTTCCAGAGGGTTACAGAGGTTTGCACGTTTCCACATCCAGTTTACAGCATTGTTCTGTTTGACATTTTATTACAAAGTAGCTTTTGACAGAGGAAGAAGAGTAGGATAAACAGGCCTAAGTTTTGACATCGCTTTACGTGTTAGCAGAGGAGGCGTTTTCTTTTAAAAACAAGGGGGCTCCGCCCCCTGCTCGCTTACGCTAGTCAACCCACGAGTTTATTTATTAATTAACCAATTAAAAAATAATTGTAACATAAGAAAGAGTACAATCTAAAGTATTCAGTGATGTTTTCAAATTTAAAAAATAATAATATTAAACAGTAGATATGACGGTTTTAACAAAAGGTAGCGAAAATATCCCAATATTTCGAAATTTGTATGATTAACTTTTGATTGCATCGAATTTATTTATTAACCAATTTTTTAAAAAATTGCCCTGTAAGAAAGAGTACATTTTATGATACATTGCGATGTTTTCAAATTTAAAAACTAATAGTAATAAGATATAGATATGACAGTTTAAAAATAAAGTAAAGAAAATGTCCCGATTTTCCCCGAATTTCAAAAAAATATTACCAGGAGCCAAATTTAGATTTGTAAAAAAATTCGACGAGCTGCAAAAATTCACGTTTAGAGGTACTCTAAAAAAAACGACTGAAGACTGAAAGTTTATACATCTTTTACTCACCCTCGTTAGAAATTTCGCTTTTTCAATTTTGACACTTAATAAACCCCAAACTAATAGCCGCATTGGAAAACAAATCTTCAAAATTGTCCAGGGATCACGATGAAGAACAAACACTGTTAATTTCGTCATTTTCTGATCCGTCCTTTCTCGGGAAACCGTCTAAGAATCGAGCTAAATAACACAGTTTTCAATCATGAGGTGGCGGCAACTTTATTTTAATATAACAAGATACTGTATTTCACTTCTGATACTGAGACGTATGAAGGATGGCCATACATACCACACACAAATATCTCTGCACTAATCAGCAATGATTCATCCACCAAGATGGATTCTTCTAGGTTCGCCAGAGTTTTCTGATAAGCCATGCTTTTTGTGAGAATGTTCAATGGTTTGATTTTACCTTGAGTAAAAGCATCAGTGTAATCTGAGCCAGTCAAGGCGTGAAAACCTGGCAGGCCGTCAGCTATTTCACTTCCTAATTTCTTTTGCAATGTTTGAGACATTAATACATCTTCTAGAGCTGTTTGAAGAGACACCACATTCAAGCCATAAGTGTACATTCTTTGAGTTCTTTTGGTGATTGATCATTAACACTAAAATATCTGAATCGTTTGCAATCACCAAAACATTTCTCTTCATCATTTCGAGCCTTTTGTGCAATATGCCAAATTATCCTCGTATCGGCTTCATTGTGTTGGCAGGCAAGTTATTTCGCCTCATTTATATCCATGTTGACGCCTACACATGAGTACTTGTAACAAGTCTGTTCTACAGCAATATAAAAAGTTTTGTTGCTTAGTAAGTAGTAATATTTGGAATATATCCATTCTTTGCACAAAAACTTTGTTAAGGATGTCTTAAACGACTCACTTCGTAGAGCCACTGAAGACTTTTTGGAGATTTTGATCAGGTCCAAAAACGTTTATTTCACTCACTAATGTTTTAGCATTACGAATGTCATGTTCCGCATCCTTGATGATTGGAGCGCCACAAACGTCAAACACTAAGTGAATTTATCTAGCTTCTCCTTCATAGATTAATCCCAGAACTGGAGTAAAAGTATAGGTCAAAACATCTCATGTCACATTTCTGTTCGGAGGCAATATTGAGAAGTCTGGAAAAGAGATCACGGTTGCATTTTACGGCATGGAATTTTTTATCGGATCCTTGGATTGTCTTAGAAGCACAATCAGAAGCACAGTGCATAACACTTTGTCTTGGTATTGGAAGTTCAACATTTCTTGAATCACTAACATACAACGTCTTAAAATTTCCAAAGGCCTCTGTGCCTTAGGATATCCTGTTCATTTAGGATATCTTTACTTACATTTTTGTCCACATGTGTCCATCTTCTTCTCTACTATTATAAAATGAAGTTTCTGTGTTTATGTGTGCGGGGTGCCCTGACGAATTTATGGCATTCACACTAATGAAATTTGGCACACATGTAGTACGAATTTTTTAGAAATTTTATAGACCAGCCCGATTTTTAAAATTTAATCTTGAAAATTTTAAAATTAATTTAATGCGATGTTTAATTATTATTCCCTTTCCTCCGAATGGCAACAGTCATGATCGGTATTGAATGAATCCGTATTTTCTGCGCGTGTGTAGCCGCCCTATTACTGGATATCCTTTTTGAAATTTATTGCCTTTTTAAAAGCATATTAACTTTTAGTTAGAGTCAACTTTTATGTTTCAATTTTTTTACTGTTCTTACTTCATTTTTTCTACTGGATAACGGTTGTGCAATACGTTTGTTATTGTTTCTTTTTTAGACTATCGTAGTTTGGAATTTGATTTTTGAAGTATATTCACTTTTAGTATTACTGAATATACTTTATGAAATTTATTGCCTTTTTAAAAGTATATTAACTTTTAGTAAGAGTTAACTTTTAATCTTTTATATTTGTATTTTTTTATTGTGCTTACTTCATTTTCGAACTGGATAACGGTTGTGCAATACGTTTGTTATTGTTTCTTTTTTAGAATACGATAATTTGGATTTTGATTTTTGAAGCACATTCACTTTTAGTTTGGATTATTTGGATATTTTTTTCAAAGTCTAGCGATATTTTTTTTATCTTTTGTGCAATTTCTGGTTTGTTTCATTTATGCTATCTTTTGTTTGTTTCTGTATAGTACTTCGGTTTTTGTATAGTAAATTTTTATCATTTTTGTTTTGATGTCTTATGGAAAGAAAAGCGATATTATTTTTGTTTTCTTTGGTTTCCTAAAAATGTCCACATAATTTAAAAGGTCTTTACTGCACTCAGTCCAATCTTGGATTTTAATCATTTATGCAAACTAAGAACATTTATTCTATGTAGTTCTACGCTCACAGCATGATGATGTGCTCTTAGAATTTCAACGTTTTACTGAGAAGCAAAGACATGTTCCACCAATTTATTGTTGCTATGTATTCCGAGATTGAATCGGAGAAGGTGTTATACATACAACTAAATCAGATGACTCAACAGTGGAACAGTATGCACATTTGACGCATCTGATTCAAATGCGTTAATGAACGATGAAAATGTTGCTGTACGAAAACTCAAGTACACAGAAATCGCTAAACTTCCAAAAAGATATCAAAACCAAAAGTAACATGTCATGCTTTTGTACATTTTTATATTGCATAATTTATCAAAATTAAATATTGCTATTCTTTCCAAAAGACACTGAAACACAGAAACAAACACAAAATTGCATTAAATAATAACAGAATTATGGCCTTTCGCTATAACGGCCTCTTTTCATGTACGCCCCACAATGTTTTGTTATACAACTAAAACAAATGCTGTTCTTATGCTTTTGTTTGGTATCAGCTTCTCCCTTTACATTACACTGCTACATTTTGCCTCACAAAAATATCACTAATGTTTGCATAACATTGTCGTCATTTTACTGCTTTGTCGCTTTAGTGTAAGTAGACCAACACCGACTTTATACAAAGCCCACGTCACAACTCTAAATCCTATCGTGAGGCTACTTTTACGCGCTACGATACACCCAAAGTTAAGGACGTAGAGTAAAATGTTAATTTCCACAAGCCAATCTGAATTTGAGAGGCTGCACAGAAAGAACAAAGTATTCAAATGCGTTAGGTAACGGCCAATCACGGTTTTGTTTTGAGAAATATGATAAAAATGCAGTCTTGCATTTATTTAAACATTATTTTGTTAATGACACCAATGCTCCGACCCTTCACAATGCTGGCTTCTTATACAACTGCCTTTCTTTAATATTGGGGCTGTAAATTAAAATAATAGTGTTATTAGAAAATGTTATTTTGTTGATCTGTTATGCTATTTTTTGTTTGTTTCTGTGTTTGAGTGTCTTTTGGAAAGCATAGCAATACTTAATTTTAATAATTTATGCAATGTATAAATTTACAAATGCATAAACTTTTAACTTTTGGTTTTTATATCTTTTTGGTAGTTTAGTCATTTCTGTGCACTTCAGTTTTTGTATCGCAGCATTTCCAACGTTCATCAATGCATCTCACAAATGTGCATACTGTTCACACTCTGATTCAGTCTTATCTACAACACCCTTTCCGATTGAATTTTGGAATACATTTCGACAATAAATTTATTTAACTAGGTAATAGTCTACACTCGCTGCCAAAAGTTAAGGACATTGTGGAAAATGTTAATTTCTGGAAGCTAATCTAAGTTTTAGGGGCTGCAATTTGCTGCAGAGTCAGATGGAAATATGCAAATGTGTTATGTAACAGCCAATCATGGTTTCGTGTCGACAAATATAAAAAAAGGCAGTCGTATAAGAAGCCAGCTTTGTGAAGGGTTAGTTTATAACTTTCGTAGGATTAGTTTTCAATATGAACATGTTTCTGTCACTTCCACAACATGAATAGCAAATAGTGAGCGCTGCCGTTCTGTGGGATGCCTTCAAGAAGGGCAATGAATCACTCATGTTGCTCTTTTCATTGCCGTTCGTTCCGTGATTTCATGATAGTACAAACAATTCCAAACAAGCCAAACAGTTGTCCAAAGTCCTCTGGCCCGCTCCCCAAAGGTTACGACCCCTGCAGTTCATCTATATATTGCTGTTGTAGCAAAGCACTCATCATGCATAGCTGTGCCAAAGGGCAATTCTTTCTCAAAGAAATAAAGATGTCAATGTCATCAAAAAGCAACTCTTGCCAGAATTGCCCCGTAGTTTTCAAATTTACAAATCTATATACATTAAACGTCACACACATTAGGCCTTAAAACACACGACACAGTTTTTAACACATTGTAACCATCTGGAGTACTCTTGCACATATTGGAGCACTGATTATGCTTCTCACAAATCTCAATCCACCTTCACTGTGCAATGGTACGACACTGTCAACAAACTCATGGCATATATTATTGAAGCCACCATCGTGACTAGACACGCCGCAAGTTAAAACATATTCATTCTTATAATATCAATCATCACTTCTCATATCCCTTTCCAATTTAAAAAACTTCAGTTCCCAGTTCGTTTCAGTTTCACTGTTAGCATCAAGACGGCACAATCACTCAAAGTCATAGGACTCGGTCTCATTAAACCGCATTTCTTTCACGGTCAAGTGTTCGATTGGATACCTTTTTACTTTTTATAAATAGATATCACTTAAATTTCTTGCTGGATGTGGTTATTGTAATAAGTGTAGTGGTATAATCTCTCGGGAAAAAATAATCAAGTATAAAATGCTCATTTTTTTTTCTTTTCCTTTCACACATGGGACAGACTTATTTCATTCAATTTAATTGTTTCTAAAGTTACATTTCACTTCTACAAACATTGGTAATATAAAAAATTCACATAAGCAGTAAAATAATTTACTTTGTACTCAACAAAATTATAAAAAATACCTTTTTGATGTATTAATCTATTTTATTTAAAATTCAAAATTACCTCAACTTACAAAAATATTTCTAATTTTTCTGTCTCCCTATTATCACACTAATTTGGGGTTAAAAAATACAGCGTTGGCCAAACCAAGACATTTCATTGTTGTGTTAAAAAAATACCATTTAAGTTGTAACATTTAAAAAATAACACTCATTTTTTTTCTGTTTTTAGTAAAATAAGCATTTTTTCTCACTCCTTTCACTATTCAATTTTCTCAACTGCCTTTTTCAAAAACTTAAAACTTTTAATTCTTAGAAAATACAATTGTTTGGCATTGCAGTAAAATGTGTAAAATATGCATGTGTATAAAATGGATTATAAAAATAATACAACAATCAACAGAAATTCTACAAGTTTTTATTAAAAATTTCAACGAATTTTAAATCTGAGGAAATTTGTTATTTTAATTAACATTACACAATAGCAACACAATGGGCTATTGACGAGGGTCTGGGATAAATTCCCTAATTGAGAGATCATAGGACATTTTTAATTATCGTACTGTAGCAACTCAACGTGCTATTCACAACGGTCCCAAATCAATTCCCAAAGCAAAATATCCAAGGTAATTTTTAAAGTCGTACTATAGCAACTCAACGGACTATTTACTACAGTTCAGGATCAATCCCCTAAGGAAAGTATCCGAGAAAATTGGGTAATTTTTAATTAACGTTCTCAAGCAACACAACTACCTAATAACTAGGGTCGGAGTTAAATCCAATAAGTAAAATATACGTTTACAATATCGCGTAATTTTCAACCACGGTCAAATAATAACAACACCTTAGATGGCACCCCACCCTCTAATAGATTGTGACATCACACCGATTGGATCTTTTTTCAATTCCAATTTCTTCGCATTTCACAATGACGAGGTTATCACGGCGTTGTCCGTCGTGTTGGTTTGCGAAGCAAACCAAATGGGTATGCGTAGCAAACACCGGTGGTTGGCAAATTTTCACAATTAACACACCTAACCCCACAAATTACAGCACGGGCAACGCCGTGCTAGCCACGCAGTGGCTATTAGATATGTTTCTAAAAGGAGTTTCTGTGTGCATTTCTTTAAAAGGATCTGCAAAGCTCTTGAGTGAAGATACTACACCCTCAAAATCTTTATTGTCTTTTTCAATCCGAATCTCTTGAAGATACTGTTTAGCCTGGTTTCCTGGATACGACACTGCCTTCCAACAAATTTGTTACTATTTTGTCCTCAATGATCTAGTTTTCATCCACCTAGCCCTAGCTGAATCATAATTGGTAAACGCTGTATCAGGAGGTCTTGATGCTGCGTCAGCATTCGCTGTTTGTTCACGAGTCCATTTCAACTGAAACCCGAGAAAATGACTTTCAGAGCATTTTATAGACAAACCACCTTGTGAAAGGGCTTGTTTTGCACCAGAGCAAGTTAAGAAGGTAAACAGTCATCCAGCGAGCATAGATAGGTATACTGCAGAGAAAAAATATTGCAGTCATTTCTGTTTTGCATCTAATCTGAGTAACATCTTTGCATCTGTGTGGTAGTAAATTCATGCAGCCATTAACACAGTAGGAATCTTTGGACTAGAAAAGAAACGATCCTATACCTTTCATTTTAATTGAAATAATTAAGACCATCCATTATTGCTCTCCCCTAATCACTACTCAAAAGGATGGGCTTGCGGGACTTTCCTCTTGAAAATGTTGTTTCTCTATTGAAGCACTTATCTAGAGATAGCATGTGATCTTCAGTACCACTTATACTTAATACATTAACACTAAGATTTGACGTTAGTTTTTTAGATTTTGTTAATTAACAGATTAATATTACATTAGAGTAATTTAATTATAAAAACATATTTTAGGTTCATAGATACTACTGTGAAGACACGTATAATACAATGGACGAAATATACATAAACATTTGTTATTTTATTTGTTTGTTAGTCTTTTTTTGTGATTATAATACATTACATGTCCATATTAATACATCAGAGAGGTCAGTGTTAACTCTCAAGATCACAGTCACAGCGGGCTTGTCCAGCAGTTCTTGGCTTTAGGTGTAAGACAATAATTGCCATTTACTATATCGTTTTGCATCCATAGCCGATGTTTATTACAGTTTTCAAATCCCCACAATCTTAGCAAAATTTTAAATGCTGCCTATTTTTTAGAGGTTTAAGAGCTTTTGAGCTTTTAACATTCAGTATGAAACAAAAACTCATGAAATGTACGTTTCAGGCTAAATATCAGGAAAACTGTTACACTTACGAAATATATTGGTATTACATAAAAAACAATGCTTATTTCATTTAGAACAATTTAAAAAATAGAGCAATGCTCTCCGACGCTTCATTGTGGAGCTAGGTTCGTTTAAGTAAAGTATCATACGTTGGAATGGCAGCCATATTGATGACGTCATTTCTGAGCCCCCTACTTCTACTCACCAAACTTAAGAAAAGTCTTTCTGCAGACTGTAGGTAATGGTAATTCTTAATTACAGACCCAAGTTTATGTTAAACTCGGGTATACAAAATGTGCACTATCTCTTGGTCTATAACTCTAACAGGACAAATGCTACATTTGGTAGAACGTTTAGTATGCTTAGAACACACAAATTAACTGAGAAAAAGCACATTTTAAAGTTCAAATGTCTATAGATTACTGGAATTTATATATAATAGATAATAGCAAGCATGATGATTGTATTATTTTGTTTCAAATAGATTGCACTATGAAATTGTACTTCTCATAATTATGGAAATAACGATTTAGAGTCTCCAAAAAAATGCCAATTAAAGAATATCTATACTAGGCAAAAAACCATTTACGTTGAAAATTAACTTTTAATACTGGTTGGTTTTCAACATCTTCAGAGCATTAATGTTTTAGGTAAGTATTTCTAAAAAAATCAAAAGAGTTCAATAAAGTTATAATAGAGTTTTAAGGTGGCAAGCAGATAACGTTTATTTCAAACTGAAGATTAAAAGTGGCAAACAATGCAAGTGTCAAAAAAACAATTAAAAGACAGTTTTTACGTTAAAGTGTTGAATGAGCAATGTTTTATTATGTGGTAAATTTGAAAAGTGCCTGGTAGTCCACTAAATAGTTAAAAAGAGCGTGTAAAGAGGTCACTAGTGTGAATATCTCAGCGAGCTACAAAAGCAGTTCTTAGAGATTTCCCTGCAATTTCGTTTTTGGTAGTTACTACATTTACCATTTTTAATCCTCGATTCATCGTGATATAATTTATTTTTACAACCGTTCAGATATCTATTTCATTATGTTTGAATGGTTTTCATCTCACACAATATTTTATTAGTATTTTTAAAACATTAAGGTTTAAGAAAATGGTTCATAACTCATGCTTTTTTCTATAATTTAACATGAATGATCCTAGTCTGTTATTAAAATGAGTTTTTGTATTTCAAAATACTACTCTATCTTTCATTCACACATAAATTGTCGCTATACGTATTAAATAGTTGATATAGCTTATTTAAAGTATTCGATTTTCACCCAGTACATATTAAATATCACAAAATTAAATATACTATTTGTTCAAGCAATAAAGAGAATAAAAATAGTGCCTGTGAGATTTGCATGACTTTTTCTTAAATTACTAGATCACTAAGACATAACATGGTCTCTCCCTCAATTTTAGTGGAGATCCTTGTTAACATAAGTGACGATTTGACTTCATTTTGAAGGCTAATATTCTATATTTAAACAGTCAGAGATTTGAGATAATAATAATTCAAATTAAATTAATACGGTACCGATATATATTTAAAAGTTGGGGAATAAAATATCCTTAGTCTTGATTTCCAAAACACACTTTTTCATTACCATGAAAGAATAAAGTATAAGTGAAAAAGAACTTCAAACATTAAAATAAATTCACCATCCATCTTCAGTACCCAACCACATCGTCGGTTGTGAAGTATCAACGTCAGAACCTGATGCATCATCATCTATGAATATAAATATTGAATGCATATTTCAAAACACTGTCAAATAAATTTTGAGAATAATTTTCATAGTATAATAAATATTATTTTTTTTACAATAGGAAATATGGAACTGTCCCTTATTTTTTATATAAGATGTTCAAGGTAAAAATGACTTAATAAGGAAAATTTAATAGATTTATATAATTACCATACGGTCTTTAATAAATATCATTTCTTAATGTCTTAAGAATACTTTTGAAAGAGATTGCTTCAATGAAATTAAATGCATGCATAATATTTTCAAAAAATATAAATATTTTGTGATAAACTAATTTTTTAACTAGTAGTACTTCGATATATTTTCCCTTTCTATAAAAATCTAGCTATAGCAATGATTAAGAATGTTTACCAGTGAATTACTTACCACTAACCACAAAAAATTCATCGTCATCTGAGTCACTATGAGAGAAAATAGGAAGACAGATATTAATTATTTAAACTTAATCATCAATCCGACATTAAGCAAAAAAAAATTAACAATGTTTTAAAATTTTTATTGATTCAGATATAAATGCCAGAAGATCATATAATATTTTAATAATTTATTAATAATCTCTACTATTGTAAAAGGAAGTGTTTGTTTGTTTTCTACACGAAAAGTCCTGACGAATCTATCGCAATTACAGTAATGGGATTTGTTACACAGGTAGTCCGAATTTTTGGGTCACGACGAATTTCAAAATTCAATGTAGAACATTTTTTAATGAATATGATGAAATTTAATTATAATTGAAAGCAACAGAATAGAAGATAACATATTCTAATTTTATTTTTTTTCGTTTACGTTTTCATTTTGAGCGGAGGAATGATTTTCCAGCGGACGATAAAAAAAATAAACTTTTAACTGGAGTTACATAGTTCTTTTTTCTATCTCCTATACCATTAAAGATAGAATAAAAATTCCAACGGATTTAAAATCTGCGGTAGATTTCACATTAGATCGATACCTAAAAATATGATTTTCTTTAAATACACTCTATAACAAAAAAAAATCGACGCATCAAGAACGAGTTGTCCGATGGAGACAAAAATTGAAGGATAGGAAAATTATGTACAGAATAGAAAATGATTAAAATTTCAGAACAATTGAATGATTTATTTCAGAGTTACAGTAACGAGCTCAATAAGGTGTTGACCCGCCTCTAGCCTGGATGCAAGCTGCCATATGGCGTGGCATAGACCGATAAAGCTCCCGGATGGTCTACTGCGGTATTTCTTGCCAAATTTGCTCCAATTGTAAGACTACATCACCAACATTCCCTACCGGATGCAGTCGCCCTCCCATCATATCACATACATGCTCGATGGGAGAGAGATCGGGTGATCTAGCTGGCCAAGGAAGGGTTTGACAAGCTTGAAGACAGGTCATAGCAACACGTGCAGTATGTGGTTTGGCATTGTCTTGCTGAAAAAAGAGCCCAGGGTACTGCGAAATTAACGGTAGCAAAACAGGTCTCAGAATGTCGTCAACGTACCGCTGTGCAGTAAGTGTACCTCTAAGGACGACCAAAGGGGTCCGGCTACCAAGGGAAATGGCACCCCAGACTATAACTCCTTGTTGAGGGCCCGTGTGGCGTGCAACAGTGAAAGCAGGATCGGCACGATGCCCTGGGCGTCTCCAGACTCGTCTTCAATGATCGTCAGGACACAGTTGGAAGCGGGATTCGTCGCTAAAGACTATACGTGCCCAGTCAGCATCATTCCAGCCTGATCGAGCCAAGCACCACTGTAATCTGGCTCGACAGTGTGCATGCGTGAGTGGCAGGTGGAGTAACGATCGGTAAGAGCGTAGATTTCGCTCTCTCAGCCGTCTGTGAATAGTCATGGTGGACACTCGTGTGTGGGTCGCACGACTGATGGTTGATAGCGATGAATCAGGAGCTGTGACATCTGATCTGACAATCTCTCTGTCCTCGCGATCTGTTGTGGCCCTACGTCGACCGCTACCATCATGACGCTGAAATCTGCCACCGTCCACCCACTCTTGCCAGCATCTTCTAATCGCCGCATCGCTTCGACTCACATGACGAGCGATTCTCCGATTTGCCCAACCTGCCTCTTTCAATCCAATGATACGATCTCTTTCAAACCCTGAAAGTTGCTCGTAATGAGCCTGCGGCGAGGCATTTTTTGAGTCGTTAAAAGGTATCCTAAATCGCAATGCAGCAGAAATTTTTAACAACAGTTCAAGAACAACTCCTTAAATACATCTGCTGGATGCGCTGGAGATCGCACTATTCATTCATTGGACACCAAATTTTAATCATTTGCATATTTGGCCAAAACATTTTTGTATACGAAATTTCAAAGCAATCGGATGATTTCTTCTTGGTGCGTCGATTTTTTTTTGTTATAGAGTGTAAATAAAAATTTTAAATTGGAAATCTTTTATATTTTTGCAAGAGATTGTGACGTCACGTCAACCTTCGCGTTCAAAAAATAAACAGATTACATTTGCTGCTTTCTTACGATTACAGCAAAAGGGGAAAAAAACATTTTGGCTGGCATTGTTTAGTTCTTTTTGTGAAATCGGGAACGTTAAAGATAGATTAAAAATTTCAACTTATTCGAAATCTGCGGAAAATCTGATACCAGATAAATACCTTATACGTTTGATTTTCTTTTAACAAATAATTTTTCAATTAAATATTTATATTTTCACAAGAGACTGTGACGTCACACCGAATTCCTAACCAACACCACGGGCTACTCTGTTATGGCTGTTATCCAATATCTCATTTGGCTTGCGAAACTAGCCATTAACCCCACAAAAGTAACTGACATGGGGAACGCCGGGCTGGCCCCAAATTGGCTAGTATACATAAACACACATATCAATCAATATTGGCTATATTAATTTTATTATACTTTTTAATTTTATAAACGCTCTAGTCACTTGAGCAGAAATAATAGAAAATAATTTCAAGAAGTATTTATATTCCTTAAATTTTATAATACATCTGCAAAATAACAGTGTACAAATATTTTGCATTTAAGCAAATGTACACCTCTATCATAATGACGTATGACTTATGAAGATTTTTGGAAGATAAGATCTGTCCATTAAAAAGAAAAATGCCTAAAATATTCATAAAAGAAAAATAATTAAGAGCACCAAATCGGGCTCCATGAAAGCAGAAAACAGAAAAAGAAACACTTCTCTTACTACTAAAATACGATGAGAAGCAAATCGAACTTCGCAAAAGCCATTTGGTGATATTAACACAAAATGACAACAAAACTGAGCAGCTAAATATTTTCTCTGTAGGTTTTCTTGAAAACCAGTTATAAAAAAGGTTTTCGTGGCAATTAAGTAGCTACTGATTTCAACAATTTTCTTTCGTGGTTTTCCGGTTTTGAATTTTATTAACAGGTTTGCAACCACATCACTTAGCTTTTACTATACAATCCGTTTGAGTTGTTAGTTAAAAATACATTGTTGAGTTGATTGACTTCTTTCCAGTTCCGCTATTTTGTCGTTACTACACATTCTTTGATACGCACTAAATTTCTCAGTGTGTAATGCCTTTTCAAATTGTAGTCTTTGAAAACACACAGTGGCACAAATTCCCAGCAAATAAAGCAGATTGTCTCAGTATTTTCCTCGACAAAAAATTAGTCATTCGTTTACTTTTCGTTGAGCAATATTCTTTCTATAATTTTTCTATTTTTTGGGATTAATGTTTCTTCTGAGACTCTGTAGAAGACATGCTTGAATTTTTTTTTAAAGATTGGAAATTAGAAAATTAGAAAAAGCAAGATTATTTTTTATTTATACCGGAGAGGAATATTTACTTTAAATGCAGAATGGTAATACCAATCAGAATTACCTATCGAATTGAAAGCTTTTGCTTTTCACAATATCACTTTTCCCTTTTCCTAATTTTTCATACTCTATCTCAGGCAAATAAGGAGGAAGATTACTTCGACGCCTGACAGCCAGAGATCTGGGGGAAAATACAAATGTTAAAAATAAATAGAATCTATTAAATACCTGTTTTAAGACACAAAATTCTCAAAACAGGTGTTTAAAAAAATAAAATTATTAAAATACATTGTTTTAAACACATAAAACATTTCTCACATCTTCCAATTGAATTTTTTTATGCACATTCGTTTCAAAGGAAACGTCATCAAGTCTTCATTTTTTCAATGAGCCGTTTCTTTAAGTAAAGAAAATTAGCAAAATACAAGGTTATAATTTCTATATAAATATGAAACTAACAGTGTGATTTTAAAAAGATTATTGGAAAACCATCTTCGAATTTAAAGTACTTTCGGATAACGATCCCCAAGATTTAATATGGAAAGTCTATGTAAGCCAAACTTGTAAAAATAAATTGTTGGAATAATTTTAAACTGATAAGGTATTATCACGTTTTATCATTATGTTAAGGTCATGAAAAGTGGACGCTTCTTTTAGATTAAAATAAAATGGAGACGGAAATTTTGTTGTTCAGTAGTATGCTTGGAATTTAAATATGTTTTATTTTCAACAGATATTCTTATGCAAACCAATTAAAATCAATCAGGACAAAGATGGGGATTTATACAGTAAAATATTTAATAGTTGGAAAATTCGAATATGAATAATGACTATCAACATTAGTAATTAAAACCTGGATATTCTAAATTTATGAAAACAGTTAGAGTATGTCATAGCGAATAAATCGATTTGAATACTAACTAGTACTAGCTCAATAACACGGCGTTGTTCGGGTTGAAATGGTTAAATGTTGATTGAAAAGTGAATTATAATAAACACTATTCTTACATAGAAAATACAATAATTTAAATTGCATGAAAAATACATAATGATTTATGAAATTTGGTAATGCTCAAATATGAAAGTGACATTCCCCTGTGTTAACTCAAATACACAAACAGGGGATTCTAAATCAAAATTGTAAAATAAAACATTAATTCTGACTGACCGGATCTCAAATAACAAAATTACGCTTTTATGATGAATGAGTTTTTCGTTTGGGTTTTTCGTGTTCCACTACAAAATGTTAAATTATGAAAAATTTAGTATTTTAATTATTACTCGCATGGCGTTCCTTGTGACAAAGTTATGCTTATAGAGAAAATAAAAATAATAAATCCAAAATAAAAACCATTGTATTCTTTCAGTTTCCCGTAGAACGTGTTTCCTTGTGTCCATATCCATATTTTTCAGGAAAACAAACTATATTTTAAAATTGGGGCTTCCAGGTTTAAGTGGTACAGATTGGTCTGAAGACAGGAAAGTAAGAATTTATGTTTTCCGCAGTGTTATAAAGTAAAGGTGTACCAAATTTGGCGTAAATTGATCAAACGGTGTAGATTTATATAGAAAATATGCATACATCCTTTCTTTTATGCATACATCCTTTCTTTTATGCATACAGTGACTCCCAAAAGTGTTCGTACACTTACGAATTTCAATGAAATAAGGCCCATTAATAAAAATTAATATTTCAGATTGGGAATTTTTTAATAATATCTATAACTTGCTCTTAACAAAACTACATAAAATATTTTACAAACATATTAAAACTTTTTTTTTTGGAAAATCAATAATCAAAAAGTATCAAAACGTTACCTCACAAAAGTCTTCGTACACTAAGAAAATCTCTATATATTAGTAAATATTGTAATATTTTGGTAAATTATAGTACTTAGTAGGATATGCAATAGTAACCTCAACTGCTTTTAAAGGTCTGGTATTAGAGTTCACTAGTTTTTTGTAATAAATTCCTGCATCAAAGTTCCTCCATTCTTCCATCATTACAGTTTTTAGTAAGCTTTTCTTTTTAACATCGTGAACATTGTCTACTAACCTTTAGTTCTCTCCAAATGTGCTCTAGTGGGTTTAAATCCGGCGACTGAGGTGGTGTGTTCAGAACTTGTGGGCAATTATAGAAACACCAAAGGCGAACGTTGAGAGCGGGGTGTGTGCTTAGGATCGTTATCTTTATAAAAACAGTTTCCAATACTCAAATTTTGGGTAATTTAAACTGTCTTTTTAAATATTTAAATAAATAGCAGGATTCATTATGAGACATCAATAAATACCAAATTGCATAGTCCTGATGCTGATATGCACCCCCACACAAGGACACCTCCACCCCCATGCTTTACTGTTCCAGCTAAGTTCGTGGGATTAAGTTCCTCGTTTATCATCACCTTACAATTATAAGCCCATCGGAACCAAAAATGTTAAATATGCTTTAATCTGAAAATAATACATGATTCCAATACTTTTGGGCTTATTTATCATTGTTTTTGCAAAGGAAAGACTATGCTTTCTGTTTTTCGCATTTTTGTGTGAAGTTTTCAATAGCTTCCCGCTTTTTGTACAAAGTAATAAATATTTACGAAACAGCGAGAGGAAACAGTTAGAATTCGTCCTCTTTCTCAGCGACTCATAACAGCTTACTTCAGGTGATCAATGTTGCTTTAGGTTTGAAAAATTCAAATACCGGCATGGTAAACGCATCTCTGTTTAACACATTGATAACAGGCCGCCTTTTCTCATTTCATATTTTATTACTCTTGAACGGGCTATTTTTTCGCACTAAAGAACTGAGAAAGCGACTACAACCTCTTCGACAAGAAACTATGCGAGGGCTTTCGTACCATCTTTAGAATTTATCTTGAACATAGTAGTGTTTTACTACATATGTGTCATATCAGTTAATCGTAATATATAGGAGTCTTAAATTTTCCTGGTAAAAATATAATTGTTCCTTATATTCATAGATAATGTTATTATTTCTAGTGTCTTGTAAGATTTCTACTTTTAACTTTGTCTAATTTAAAGAAGGGTAGGCGGGCGGAAAAGATATATTTCGATTCCGCAGAACTAGGCTAAATTATTTTACGATCAGCTTCAAATGATTATGTTCTTTTAGTGAAGATGTTGTCTGATTAAGATGAACACACGATAATGTTCAGTATTTTCGGATAGACATTATCAGAGCATTGACTCACGTGATCAATCTATCACTTTTCAGAACATTGAAAATGAATCTGCTATTATAAAAGAAAGTGTTTGTCTGTCTGCGTGTCTGTGTGGAATGTTCTGACGAATCTATGGCACTTACAATAATGATTACGTTAAGGTAATGATGTGTAACAAGAGTGTAAACTAACTGTTATAAACATCTCAAAAATGTAAAGCAATTAGTTACAATGCATGTAATCAATTCTGGTATAAATTAATTTGCTCTTGTTACTGTACCCAACAATTCTTCAGAATAGCAAAAAAATATTACTTTCATCCAAAGGTTAAATTATTCATCAAACTACAGTAAAAACTAAATTTTATAAAATAGTAATTATAGTATCGTAAAAATAAAAGAAACAATTAGTAAACAAACTTCGAGACCCAAGTTTTGGCTGCTTTTGGACTGCGAAGGTTAAATTACACGGTTTCATTTACAAACTAAATACACAGTAGAAGATACATGGTAAAAATGTTCTAAATTCTGAAAACAAAGCTCCTTGTTCATCTAGTTTTTCAAATAGTTTTACAAATTCAAAACAGCTTTCCAGCTTCTGACGTTTGGATATACGTGTTGGGACTATTATCTGACTATAATGTTCTTAATGAGATTTGGTTTTAAGGTTTTATGACGCAAGGGCTATTTTTGACCATACTACTCCAGACACAAAACATAAAATATCATGTAATAGACATCCACACAACGGAAGATTTACTGACACAGAAGATAGAAATACACACAAGGTGGAATGCACCCAACAGGAATCGAACCTGTGCCGCCTACAACTCGAAGGTTGCAAGCGCAGTGAAAATTTCCACTGAACTACGACAGCCACACTCTATAAGGGAAGAGAAACACGGGTAGCTTGAGGAAAAAGTGGGTCTCTAAAAAAATCTGATTTATCGCTAAAATCTACTTTTCCTTATTTTTTAATTCAAAATATCTTTGCCCAGTCCCCAGACTTCTACCTCTCTTCTAACAGTGCACAAATAATGGCATTGAATCTTTTGACGTAGAGCTGAAAAGGACAGTGATCAAAAATATTTATTCATTTCAGTTATTGTTTTATGGGTCAAAATTTCTCTTAGTTTCCCCAATCGATTCTGTAGTTCTGTTTAATAAAACTACAAAAGTCTCTTGTCCGGACACAAGGAAGATGTTTAATTTTGTATTCTGTGTCGCTATCTGCAAAATTTTTTTCGTTTATTTCCTTCATAATTCGAACTATTTCTTTTTATGTTGAACTTATAGAACGTCGAACCATTTCATAAGTAATATTTTTATCTTTTATGCTCAAATGTAAAAAACGCGTAGAAACAGTAAAATGTCGTCAGCAGTGAATGTATTTGGTATTAAATCAATTGTAATCGCACTAGTAGTACCAACAATAACATTGAATGAGATAACTACCAGAAGAGCCTCCGATCCCGTCCTTTTAAAGGACTTATCAATTGGATGGCCACTTTATTAAAAACAAAATAGAATAGATGAAAAAATTACAAAATGGGGATTTTGGAAGGAAAAAAAATCCTCATTGTGGTAAAACAACCCCTTTTACAGAAGAGATTTCCCACTGGAGCAAGTTAACCAAAAATAATTTAACCAAAAACACAACAAATGAAAGAAAAAAAAAGAAGAGGTAGTAATTTAAAGTTAGTAAAATTAAGTAGTAAAATTAGTAATTAAGTAAGTAGAGGTAGTAAAATTAAGTTACTGCTGCCATATCATGTCCATACTTCAGCAGGAAATGCACCAGTTCACGAATCCACTTCTTTGCCTCTCTGTGGCAAAATGCAATTTTTCTCCATGTGCTGTCCGGACCGTTTTCGCCGCAGTGCACGTGAAATGGAGTCGTGAAGGTACATCGGGTAGCATAGTGGAGAGGGGATCCTACCGAGCGATTAGCACAGAAAACTGTTTTGCTTTGCCCGAAACGGAAAAGGTACTGTTGGAAAGGGCCTGATCAGTAAAAAACATGATAAGCCTTCTGTCTCGGATTGCATTGTGGTAGGACACTACACAAGCGGATGGAGGGAGAACGATCAGCAATGTTAAAACTTAGTCGTTTTTCGACCTTTTTCGTAATCCTTCTGCGCTTGCGCAGAAGAGACTGACACAGTTACCCGATAATATATGCTTTGATGTCAAGTCAAACTGTTATTTATTATATCAGTTAGAAAGTTTTCCCGAGTTCGATACGATTGGCTTTTATATTAGCTCTTTACTTTCATTTGATTTAGCTTTATTAGTAGTACTCTTTATTTTTATTTAAATTTAGCTTAATTAGTAGCACTCAACTTTTATTTAGATATAACTTTATTAGTAATATTCTTTACTTTTATTTAGCTTTATTAGATTTAGTATTATCCTATTATTTGTTTTGAGCACGATCGTATTGTTACTTGGTGATTTTTCTAAACAACATTCTGTGATGGATTCGGATCACATTTGTTCAATTTGCAGCAAGTCTTTCAAGACAAGTTCTGGGATGTTTCAGCATCAACGGCAAATTCACGGTGTATCACCTGCAGTTACCAATGCTGGTAAAAGTAGCTTGGCGTGCCCAATCTGCAGTTTGACACAAGCTTCAAAGAAGCAGCTGGAAAATCATGTGTTGGATATACATGAAATCGAATTTGTCAAAGAAGCAAAGCATATTTATTCTGAGGCTGAATTTCTTGCCTATAAAAATGAAATGGAACAAGCAACAAATTCTCTCTATGTGAAGAAATGTGGTTCAAAGAAAAAGAATGGTGCTTCCATCAGCTACTTTTATTGCCATCGTAGTGGCCATTTCTATGATACGAATGAGCGGAAACGGCATTTGAAATTCTTGGGGACCAATAAAATTAATGCTGTTTGTCCATCTATGCTAAAAGTTACTAATACTGATAGTGGCATTTTTGTTGAATATGTGAAGACTCACTTAGGTCATCAGAATGATGTAGGCAGGATGATTCTCTCTGTTGAAGAAAGAAAAAACGTAGCAATGAAACTAGCAAGGAAGATTCCCATTTCCACAATTCTTGATGATGTGAGAGATTCTTTTTCTGATGTACCAACACGGTATGATCTCTTGAACAGACGAGATGTCCTTAATATTAAAACACAGTTTAACATCAACCATGATGAAATAAAAGATGCAAATGATGCAGACAGCGTTCATAAATGGGTTCTTTCGATGTCAGCTACAGAAAATTCACCGGTTCGCTATTATAAGCCCCAAGGTGAATTAGATGAGGCTAATATATGCATGAAAAAGGAGGACTTCCTTTTAGTTATTATGAATAGCTTTCAGGAGGAGATGCTTGAACTATATGGTGATGACATCATTACCTGTGATTTTACTCATGGAACGGACATGGAATGGAAGTTGGACCACAAAAGAGAGGGATTTCCAGCTGTCTTTATTCTCAGCAATAGGCAGGATGCTGAGGCTCTCTCTGTAGCATTTAAAAGTATTAAACATGTAATAAGCGAAATTCATCCAAAGACATTCATGTCGGATGATGCAGAAGCATTGTACAATGCATGGATGAATGTATTTGGTGCTACAGAGAAGCGTTTGCTGTGCACTTGGCATGTGGTCAAAAATTGGAGAAGAAAAATTGAATCATTGATAAATGATAAGTTGGAGCAGATAAATGTGTACAAAATGCTGCAGTGTTTTCTAAAAGAAACCGATGAAAATGCTTTTCCTTTGATGCTTACAGAATTCACAAAACTGTTAGCAGAAAAGGAAATTACAAAATCATTTGGTACTTATTTTGAAACATATTATGTCAAACGGGTATATATGTGGACATATTGTCACCGAAAACGGGCAGGTTTAAACACCAACATGCATATAGAACGCATGCATCGCACCATAAAATATATATACCTCGAAGGAAGAAAAGTCAGGCGTTTAGATGTGGCCATAAATGCACTGATGAAATTTATAAAAAACAAAATTTGTGACCAATTAATATCTCTTATAAGGGGTAAAATCACTTCAAAAATTTCTTCCTTGCATAAAAGGCATGATGAAGCCCTTGGCCATTCTTCAGATGCTATTATTGCCACCAATAATGATGAATGGAGTGTTTCTTCATTCACCTCAAATGAGACTTACAGTGTGCAGAAAGTCCTTGAGTGTGACAAACAATGCCACCTGTTGTGTATACACTGCAAACATTGTTTACACAACTTTGTTTGTACGTGTATAGACAACAGTATACAATGGAACATGTGCAAGCACATACATCTTGTTTGTCACATGCTCAATGAAAATCAGGCAGATCTCGAAGTGGAAAGAGCAGGTACATCAAATACTTTGATTATTGATGATGCAATATCAAAAAGATCAGTTGAGGAAGATCTGCATGAGAAAATTTCTAAAAAGAGGAAAATAAGCACGGATACTGACAAAATGAAGGAAAGCATACAAGGCATGTTGAATACAGCAATATCTAGTTGCACAAGTATGGAAGATTATCAAGATCTTCACAATTTAATGAGAACTGCTATCATTACATTTGAAGCTAATAAACAAATTAGGAGTCAGTTAGATACAATGCAGTTTCCCAAAGTTTCAGCAATGGATCCTCCAAATAAACAAATAAAGAAACAGCGCTTTGTTTCTACAAAAAAGAAATTAACGAAAAAGAAGAATGGTCTGACCAAACCAACATCGGAAGAAACACAAAAAATAGCATGCTCCCTCATATTAAAAAATAAAATTAATAAAGAACCACCTACTTAGTTCCTATTTTAAAATTCTACAACTGAATATATATTAGCTTTTAAAGAATATCTCCAACATACCATCTGTCATCACAGACAAAAATAAAAGAAACATATTAGTGTCTTGAACCCTGCAATTTGTCACCACTGCTTTGTAAGTTTCATATATTCCTGGCCACAGATTATCATTGCTTTCCCTCCATTGTGCTTTTAAAGAACTGTTTACACATCATTGATGCATCATGTTCATTGTCACAGGTTATCCCTGCTTTTACTTAATGCTTTTAAAGAACTGTTTACATATATCTGCTGCATCACATGTTAATATTCCGTTTGTCCATGCTTTTCAAGTACTGTTTACGTTTCAAAACTTGCCACATGTTCATGGTCACAGTTTATCCCTGCTTTCACTTCATCATGCTTTTCAAGAACTGTTTATATCCATGCTTTCCCTTCGTGCTTTTCAAAACCTGTCTGCATCATATGTTCACTCCATCATGCTTTTCAAGAACTGATTATATCCATGCTTTTCAAGATCTGTTTACATTTCAAAACCTGCCTGCATTACATGTTCATGGTCACAGTATATCCCTGCTTTCACTTCATCATGCTTTTCAAGAACTGTTTATATCCATGCTTTCCCTTCGTGCTTTTCAAAACCTGCCTGCATCATATGTTCACTCCATCATGCTTTTCAAGAACTGTTTATATCCATGCTTTTCAAGATCTGTTTACATTTCAAAACCTGCCTGCATTACATGTTCATGGTCACAGTTAATCCATGATTTCACTTCATCATGCTTTTCAAGAACTGTTTATATCCATGCTTTCCCTTCGTGCCATTCAAAACCTGCCTGCATCATATGTTCACTCCATCATGCTTTTCAAGAACTGTTTATATCCATGCTTTTCAAGATCTGTTTACATTTCAAAACCTGCCTGCATTACATGTTCATGGTCACAGTATATCCCTGGTTTCACTTCATCATGCTTTACAAGAACTTTTTATATCCATGCTTTCCCTTCGTGCTTTTCAAAACCTGCCTGCATCATATGTTCACTCCATCATGCTTTTCGAGAACTGTTTATATCCATGCTTTTCAAGATCTGTTTACATTTCAAAACCTGCCTGTATCACATGGTCACAGTATATCCCTGTTTTCACTTCATCTTGCTTTTCAAGAACTGTTTATATCCATGCTTTTCAAGATCTGTTTACATTTCTAAATGCTTTACCATCATGCTTTTGGTGGAATGGCTGAAATGTGTGAAATTTCACTGCTGAGAGGCTTTTCCACCTAGATCTTGGTAACGCCATCGTCAGTTTGCTGACCATAGTTGACCTTGCGACTCAACATATTTACTGGGATGCGTGATGTCTTAGGATCTCCAAATTGCACTAACATATTTCTTGTAAATGCTTGTTGTGCATAAGAGGGAGCTATTTTTCAACCGCTGAACTTGCAGACCAATTCGACGTCATCACTTTAATGTTGAAATGTTGCTTGAGCTCATCCATAAATGTGAAGAATGCTGCATCTGAACAGCAACATTGCCATTATCATCTTGTATCCATAATCATTGCATATGAACAGGCAGTGGTGAGATTTTTTTTGAATCATGCTATGTTTCTGTAGCGAACTTGGCATTCCAACATCGTCCAGCTTGTTTAAAGCCTTGTAAAGGTCGGTGCAAATTGCACATACGCCCACTTCCATCATAGTATCCTTGTGGTTCGATATGAAAACACGACACCCATCGTTATTGCAATAACCATCAAAATAGCCCTTTATTGCCTTATCCAGTTTAATTCTGTTGACATCTGGTACATGTACAAATGTAGTTGATCCAAAAACTTTAATCTTGTTGATAGCTGACTTGCATTTAAACTGTTCCTCAAATGGAGATTTTCCTGTGGTCTTAGTTTTTTGTATGGTTCTAACCGCTGTGCACAGGTCAATGTACCAACAGCCATATACCGATGTTACCTGCTTGTTATCTACTGTGATTTCTGCTTGTTTGTCAAAGTGACAGACGAGGGTACATCTTGAAGCACTCTGTTGGATTCCTAATGCTTGCTGTAGCTCCGTCGTTCTTAAGCCGGACATTTCAACCACTATCATCCTGACAAGCAAATGCACTGCATTGAGTATTTTCAAAAAAGGTTTCTGTTCTGCCACCCATTGCGGTTGGTTTGTCAGGGAAATCTGGACAAAATTTTCCTATGCGCCCAGGTTTATTACAACGAAAACAGATGGTAGATTAAGGTTAGGGGTTGGCTCACTTTAGCATTAGCCCTACTTTCTAGAGGGTGCGATATACTCACTTGATGAAAGGGAGTTTGTTTAGGGAGAGATTAACATCCTGCAAACAGGGTCGGTTGTCTTAGGTTCATGTAATCATTATTTCCATAGGTTTTTATAATCGGTTTTTCTTGTAAATAAATTTCTATTTTTGTTGAGTACAAAAGTATTTTCAAGTACTGGATCCTTGAGAAAATAACTGTGCACAACACTGGCACAGTGACAACCTGATTCAAATAATCAATCTTAGCTTGTGGATTGGTTCCAGTGAACAACAAGGATGATGAGGTAGGCAACTTTGCTTTACTGTTTGGTCAGATTCAGTATTGAGATAATTAATTTTAATTGCCTGGTTAAAATTAATATTTACTGTATTGTAAAATGCTCCAGGTTGCGAAAAAATAATTTTTAAGTTAATCGCTGAGGAGATAGGCAAGGCAGTTATGCCAGATATGAAAGTAATTGACTTAAGAAATCTTATTTTGAATAGCTAAAGTTATGTAGAGGATGAAACATTCGTAACGCAATATGCAGACTCAGTTATAGCGGACAGAAAGTCTAAAGAAGAGCTAGAGGCTCTAATCAAGTTAGAAAAAAAAATCTTATAAAAGCAAAACTAGAAAGTTCACGATTGACTATGGAAGCTGAGTTAGAATTAGGAAGAATAAGTTTAGAGAGGGCAAAATTTGAAAGTTCTTGTGGTGAGTGAGTTATCGTAAATCCAGAGATAGTGAGTCAACTTTCAATTGAAAATTTCATTTGTAGTGTTTGCACACTGAAACTTCCTGTTCCAAAAAAGCCAGAGGGCTGGAATTTATTTTTCCCGTCATTACAGTGAGCATTTAAAACCAAAAATGTACCTGATGAATTCAAAAAGGAAATTCTGTTGAATCTCTTAGGAGAAAAGGCTTAACATATTCATGTACATTAAAGATGAAGAGATAAATGATTACAATAAAATAAGGAGTGCAGTTCTAAGAGAATTTAAACCAACATTATTGCTCTGTTTACAAAATTTTCAAAGCACCAAATGTATGGCAAACCAAACTCATGTTCAGTTTGCATCGCGACTAGAAACCAATTAAAACAATATTACAAGTTAAGAGACATTGATGATTTTAATTAATTGAAAGAATTATTTGTTAGCAATAAATTGTACCAAACGCTAGATCCAGAAACAGCCACACACATAAACATCAAGCAAGAGCAAAGTTAGTTTGAACCCACACAAATGGGTAGAGAATGCGACATGTTCTGTCCTTCAAAAGGAAAATCGTTTTCCGAAACACAATTGAGTTACTACAAAGCTTCAGCTAATCAAAACTCACGTAATGATTTTAAATATATACTTCTCCTCATTTAAGTTTTGAAGAATCAAATCCAAGATAAAATTAGTAGAAAAATAGAGTGCTTGTTTGAGGTGAAAACCATTTCACCCGGGACTGTAACAAGAAATACCCCAAAACAAAGACAAGTGAAAGGGAAGAGATAGCTGTCATAGCGACGGTTCTTTCGGAACACTTCAAACCACATGTTGACCTTAAACCTTTAAAACATGCCACCATCCTCGTTAAGGGGAAGGAGGTGGAATGTATTCTTGACTCAGGGACTCGGCTGTTGGTCATAAATTCTGAGTTGCTTCCTTGCTGGATAGCGATGAATTCGGGAAAGTTGTATTGAGTTTAGCTTTTGGCAAAAAAGTTGAGGCTAAACTGGTCAAAACAACGATTGTACTTAACAGAGACTCGGCATTACAGCGTGGAATGCATAATGGCTCTAACTTATTGATTACATGCACAGATACCACCGGCTCTTTGTGAGTCAATACGTGCAGTAAACGGAAGTGCCGGATGGAATAGAAAACAGGGGATATGTTTACTTCAAAGAGGAGAGTGTATCTGCAGATGTTTTTTGTGCAGTCAACAAGTGAAAGGGAAATAGGGGATGCTATGTCTATTGGAGAGGAAGAAAACAATACTAGCGAAATTGTAGAAAATAAGGAAAGTAATTTCGACCATTCTCAATTTTATTCAGATCATATAAAATTAAAAGCCGAGAAGAGCACTGGCAAATCGTTACAAAGGATTAGCGAGAGATTGAAACAAAACAAAGGCAAGCATATATTAATCAATGGATTAAACTATTAAAAAAAATTATCAATGAGCCAGTAGCAAAATTAGTTTTATCACTCAAAAGGTTAGATAAAGTTTTAAGATTAGCTCATGAGTCAGTTTTCGGGGGTCATATGGGGATGAAGAAAACTAAAGAAAGGATAAGATATAATTTTTACTGGCCAGGCATGAATTAAAATATTACTGAATTTGTCCAGACTAGCAAGTGTTGTCAGCTTCGGAAAATGAAAAAGATTGTCAAAAGAGCTCCAATAGTTCGTCCGGAGCTGCCTTTTGAAGCTGTCAATATTGATGTTGTTGGACCCATTGAGCTTCCATCCAGTAGAGGACTCAAAAGACATTCTCTATATAATGGACCAGCACACTCGTTGACCTAAAGCAGTACCTCTTGGGTCACTGTCAGCCAAGGCGACATGCGACACTTTGCTATAAATATTCATGACAACTGTTATACCCAAAGTTGTCGCGAGTGACCAGGGAACAAACTTTAAATCGTCCATAACAAGCGAGTTTTGAAAAGGATTGGATTGTCATGTCCTGGTTAGCCATCTACCAAAGACTTGGTGGAGCACTAGAACATAGTGTTGAAGCAAATGCTTCATCACACAATTAGAAAAGATCCGAGAAGTTGGGATCAGCAAGTACCCTTCCGGTTCGCTGATCGAGAAGTGCCAAATACGACTACGGGAGTTCAACAGACCGTTTCAACTTCTATATGGCAGAGAAACTCGAGGTCCACTCTCGGTTCTCAAATCCTGGGCTGGTGAGATCCACCTGCCCACAAACATCTTTCAGTCAACCATCAATTATCTTCAAGAAATGAAGGTTAAATTGAAGAAAGCTGCTGAACATGTATCTTGACTACTGCTCCTAGAATAAAAACCTATGATGATATGATTTATCCAATTGCTTATGCCAGTCAGAACTGACCACTGGAAAGCAGGCTTGGTCTACGATTGAGCTGGAGGCATTTGCCACCCTTTACCCTACTTTTAAAAGTGCTCCTCAATCTTCGAGATTGCAAAGATGGGCTTTTGCACTACAAAAGTAAATATTATTATAAAACATTGCTCCAGTGCAAAAATGCCTCATGCTGATGCATTCTCACGCTCATTGTGAAACGTGTAAACATTGTAATTGTAATTTGGGATTTAGTGAAAAATCATTTCATTTTGTAATGAATGATTTTCAGTGACATGCTTTGTTAGTTAAAATTCTGTTCTGAATTTTTTCGGTTGTAAAATGTTTTTAAATTTCTAATAAGTCATTATATATTTTTTTGAATTTATAAAATGTGAATTTTTATAATTGGGATAATTTTATAGCCGCAATAATTGTGTACAGTACATTTATTTCTAGAATCAGTGTGTGTTATTTGTTTACCTATGTTGCTACATCATATAAGGTTCATTCAATAAATAACGAGTCAGAGCCTGTTACAGCAAATCGGCTTTTTAAAACTTAGGAGTAAAGTGGGGGGAAAAAAGGGAACAAATGTAGAAACCATTCCGTACGCGTTATTGACACAAGAGGGCTTGTATGTTGCGGCTTGTGGTGAGGTAAACGAGATCCAGCGCCCTCCCAAAACGCATTTCATGTTTGCACTTTGAAATGGAAACATCAAAAGAGGAACAACGAGGCATAGTGTGATTCCATACAGCAGAAGGATGTGGAGGAACGTAAATTCACAAGCGAATGTCTGTTGTTTATGGGGGAATTGCATGTCTCTTTCCAGAGTGAAACTGTGGTGCATGCGTTTTCGCGAAAGCCGAGTATCGCTAGTAGATGAGGAACGACCTGGAGCTTCAAAGTGAGTTAGTGATGACATTGTCGCTAAAGTCGATTCGTCAAGTCCAACATAGCGGAAAATGTTAACCTGAGTGTCGGTGCAGTTCATGTCATTATCAAGAACACGCTGCAGTACCATAAAGTCTGTGAGAAACGGGTTTTTCATCATTTGGAAGCAGCACAAGAAGCCTTTCGCATAAGCATGTCATTGGAATTTCTTTT
Source organism: Metellina segmentata (assembly GCA_947359465.1). Taxonomy (NCBI): domain Eukaryota; kingdom Metazoa; phylum Arthropoda; class Arachnida; order Araneae; family Tetragnathidae; genus Metellina; species Metellina segmentata. The sequence goes on from OX375876.1 coordinate 124,335,476, forward strand.
CTCCCTTCGTGGAACTGCAGGACTTACATAAAATCTCTGTTCAAGAAACAAAGAAAACTGCAGTATCAGGGATATCCAGGGAAGGAGTTGGGATTGCCTGCTGAGTAATAAGGAAATAATCCCTACTGATCTATCAAGAAGGGTGGGAGTGGACTGTTAACCGGACATGACTACCTTCAACAGCACCTTACATAGGATTGGTGTGGCTACCTCTCCGATCTGTCCACTTTGTTGCAATGGTCATATGAACAGACAACACCTTGCGGAGTGCTCTAATTTACAGGACATTGACATCAGGGATACTTCTCCCAAAGGACTTTCTTCGCTATATTGGACGGCAAGATAGCGTATGCCGAAAGGCCTTGTGAGCTGGGCGTAGGATAAAAAAAAGGAATTTCAGAAACATTTTGTGGACGAAGGTGCAAATTTCTTGTCCAACATTGTTACTGGGGACGAGAGCTGGAACCACCATTATGAACCGGAACCAAAGTCTCCAATGGAAACACACAGGTTCACTGCCAAATAAAAGCAAGGTTGTTTGCAGCAGTGGGGGGCAAAGTCATGTTAACATTTCTTTTCGACCAACACAGTATCAAGGCGATCAAATCAATGTTGTGGCGTTATTCTCTTACACGATAACGCTCATCCCCGTACAGCAAATGACATGAAAGATCAGCTGGTGAAATTTAAGTGGGAGATCCTAAACCATTCTCCTTACAGTTCCCTGTGATTTTCATGCATTTGGAGAACTCAAAAAAACATTTACTTGGAAAAAGATTTCAGTCGGACGATGAAGTGCAGGAAGAGGTTCGAAATTGGTTCATGCAGCAATCGAAGACTTTGTATGAGAGGGAAATATCCCACCTAGTTTCACAGTGGGATAAATGCTTGAACCACTAGGGTCAACATTTTTGAATAAAAATAACTGATGTTGTTACAGGTGAGCATGGCTCGTTATTTATTGAATGTACCTTGTACAAGGTTTTGACTAATTTTGTGTTTAGAGTAGTATATTCTGGTAGTGTATATGTGAGCAATATTTTTTTGGTTTATTAATATGATTGTGTATTTGAATTTCAATATTTTTGTACAATTCCTTCTGAGATTGTTAGATTGAGTATCGTAGGTGATACGTCAATGTTGCATGGGGGGGGGGCAGGGCTATTCTCGATGAAAGGAGTATGCTAAAGGGGATATTAATGTCCAACTCCGGCAAGCTAGGTCGGTTGTCTGAGGGACGTGTAATCATTGTTTCTATAAGTCCTTGTAATACGTTTTTGTTGTGCATAAATTTATATTTTGTTTTAGTACAAAATTATTTTCGTGTGTTGGATCCTTGAGAAAATAACTGTGCACGACACTCACTATCTGGAGCCTTTTCCCACTCTTCTTCCATTTCTTTCCACTATGTTTTTCATCATATTTAGCATTTGTTGCCATGAATGCTGTTGTATCGTCTCTAAGCTCCTGATTTTGTCTTTGCAGTTGTATGTTGATCTGTTAGAGCAGTTTTTCAGGTGAATTCTCTGTCCTTGGCGTTGAGTCCCACTGTGTCTTGGAATTCACAATATTCATCATCAGGAAGAATAGACAAGATGCGTGGTGCTAGCAGGTTCTGTGGCAACTTTCCTTTGCTGCTTAACTCTTGTTCACGTTGAAGATTCACCCACAGTATACGCAAATGTGCGAGTGAATGCATTACATCTTTGTCTTTCTCGATCCAGTAGGTGAAAAACTGTTGCAGAAGAGTGTCCAATTTGACGCTTGACACTTTCTCAAAGTTGCTTAACAACTCAATCCATATTGCTCAAGCAGAATTACCATGCATGCTGTGACGTCTGGTGTACTGGTGACAGGGACGCACTGCAAAACTCTTATCAAAAGTTATCACAATATTAATTTGTTGTGTTACATGATGATATTTAGGCCACAACAGATCTGCCTTCTTCCTAACAACAAAGTCATGGCTATGCGTAGGACAGGCGTCCTAATTCTGTCCGGTATGGTTGTCTGGTAGCACAATCTGTGTCTACAAAAATATATAGGCCTCAAAGGATCTGGCCAATATTGGCTATCTGACCTGAATGGTTGACTGGTAGCAGGCCACAAGGATTGCGCCTGTCTGCCTCTGCTTTCTACGTCCGAACAAGGCACATTCTGATCAGGTCTGTAATCTCAAAATTTTTAGAGTCGAATCTCACTATCATTTTCGGCTCGACTTCATGTGAGGAAAATCTGTGTTTTTGTAGAAGGGGTATCAGGGGCGGTCAAGCCTAGCAGGTGGAACTCCACAAAGAGAATGTGAGTGGCAGAACGTCATAAAGGGGATCAAATTCAACACATTCGCTGATACATGATGATCACAGCAGCTTTTTGCATTCGCTTTTGCCACTTGGTTGTGGTCGCGAATCGTCTTATATGCGTCTGCTGCCAGTGATATTGGCTCGCAATGGGAATAATCGAAGATGCCCGTACAATTGTTGAGCATGAACAAAGAGTTTACTTCAAGTTTCCAGTCAGTCCAGTTTGATGAACCTTCCAACTTGGTGCACTGAACAAAATTTTTAGCTCCCATATTACGTCGTCATTTATTAAAGTGTGTGAGAAAAATAAAAGCTACTGGTACAGAGTTGTTACCTACACACAGTCCAGCAGAAATGGCGAAATAAAAATCTGTGATTCAAATACGTCGTCAGAGCCCTTGTTACGTTATCTGCGCAGTTACATGTTGCTAAAACCCATAACCTATTGCAATATTAACGAAATAAAGTGATAGCTAGTTGAATTCAGCATTGAAAGTAATATTAGAAGAACAGAACGTTTTACTGTTCATATACAGAAGAAAAGATGATGCTAGATACATAAAACCTAATAACACAAAATAAACGAAGAGATGCCACACTAAATTGAACGTAATATTAATCTGTATTCTGTTCAAAAGATGGATCCATAAATCCATAGCATTATGAAAATTTTTTCATAAAATACCACACACAATAAAAATTGTTTAAAAAAATTGTTTTTGTGTCTTATTTCCTACACATATTGTGTTACTTTAAAGTGATGATATAGTATGTACAAAATTTATGTTTTCTAGCAATAAAATGTACCTATGTATGTGAAACAGCACTTTCCAAGATACAATATCACATGAAAAAAGTATTTAAAAAAATATATTTTGTGGTTCCAACATTCTAATATTTTTATTCGGCTTAAAAAATAATAATAATAATTCACACACACACACACACACACTGTAAAAAAAAACATGAGTTCTTAAGCAATATCCTATTTGAAAATTATTTTGCTTTCAGCACGGTTGAGACCTGAGGTACACATGTGTACCTAAAATGTTAAAACCCCTATGATGCCACCCTCTAAAAGAGGAATTTGCTTGAGAACTTTGAAGTTTTTCATAATATTTACCAGAAAACCTGATTTTTAAACAACTTTTATATGGTTGTTAGTGAAGAGGTTACATAGAGGGTAGAACTAGACCTATATTTTGTTACTTCAATTATTTGCATGATTTAACTGTCATTTGAAAACTTTTCTCTATTAATTCTGTGTTAATAAAGATTATTTCTGCAAATATATTCTTTATTTTCATTGAAATAACTAAAAGGCACTTCTTTAAAATCATAATTATAGTAAATTTTGCATAGGTACTTAATAAGTTAAATTACAAAAAAATAGGTTTTACTAATTTTACCAACAAAATTTATTGAAATAATGGATTAGATATTTTATTTCATGTAAATAAATTAAGAAATTTTGTGATAAGCCAAATAATTTACTTTTTCCAGGACTTCAATTGCCTAAAACAATTTTATTGTTAATAAAATATTACATTTGCATAGTAAAATTAAATAAATAAATTCACATATTAATTATTTGTGCTGCTCTGCTTCATAACACACAGATGATTCATATGTTGGTGTTCCAACTAACAGCCCATCAAACTGAAATCATCTAGTCTAACTAATAAAAGGAAGAAATAGATCAGAAGTTACACTTAATGTTCATGATAACTGCTAGCAAATGTAGGACTGAACTAATATTAAGATATAAAACTGGATTTTAATCAATTTTGCAGACAGAAAAACCTGTTTTTAATAATGACCTACAATTTATTGAAAATTTTAAGTTTATTATAAGAAAATTTTATATTAATCCGATAGGACATTGCCTATACTATGGGCTAAAGAAATTTTAACTCAAATCTATCTCTAAATCCATCAAAACACATAAATTTTTTCAACGTAGAAGTTACAATGGAATTGTACAATTAAAGTTCTAATTTGTTTTTTATTCATTTTTTAAAATATTTAAAAAAAGGTTCAGTTTATTTTATTGTTTTAAATTTATCAAACTTGGCAATACTTATGGCTAGAAAGGAGGCTTGAGCACCTCTGTATGGGTGAACATCACAAGGATTTGATGAAAAAGGCATCTACAAATAAACCCAATACTTTTAAGATGCATAATCGTATTACTGAACACTTAGTTTAAAAAAAAAATGTAATTATAACCGTACTGCATTTCACAATTTTAAGAATCTCGATGTAATGTATTAACTAATCGGTGCATAAATAAGCAAATTAATTTAAATGTCTTGTGATTTCTAGAGGTGCTTAAGCAGTCAGATGATCAGTTTCTTTTTTCCTGAGTGAATTTCAGAGATCAATCATGGCCATACTCAATTAAATCGTTTAAAAATGTAAAAAGTGTTGGATGTCGGCAGGTTACAAAAGCAAAGGACAATTCATAGAACTAAAAAAATGTGTTCCTGAATTCCATGGCATATATTCATATTACAACGAAATTTTTTATTTAAAAAAATTAGCACTAAAATTTACTCAAGTTTTGTTTACAAGTTAAAGTTCAGATAAAAATTAAGCGAGAACAAACGCCGAAAATTAACTCAAACTTGGTTTCAAATAAGAGTTGAGAACAATAGGCACAAATAAAACAAAAGAAAGTTTTTTTTTCCCAATTCAAACAAAAAACCCTGTGTATTTTTATATGCTTAGGTATTAAAAGATGCGAGATTCATTACAGTAAAAATAAACTGGTGTTTAAATTCCCGAAATTATCACGAGAGTGTTCAGAAAACTTTGCAAATATATCAGACTTTTTTAGAAGTTCCAAGATAATCTACAATGCCTGTTACCAAATGGAGAGGAAAATATGACAGAACGATCATGAATGCTATTGAATTGTTTATTTACATGTGAATAAAGCTGTTACATTACCACAAAAAGAACAGCTATTTTAAAGAAAACAGCCGTTACCACGTATGATCGTTCTCTATGATCGTTCTGTCATTATCGACTAGTCCCGCCAGTTGCTTCACTTTAGCCGCTGAAATTTTCTAAGTTTTTAACATTGCTGATCGTTCTCTCTCCATCCGCTTGTGGACACTACGGGAAGGACCTCGAAAAGGGGTCACAGTATTATCTTGTTCCCATTCATCTCTCCATCTCGCACATATGCACTCCTTCAAAAATGCTTTAAGGTGGCTGGTCGGTATAGAGAGGTGGAATGGAATGGGAACAAAGGGGTCTTTTGCTTCGACTTTAGCTAGGGAATCTACTTCCTCGTTTCCCTCCTGTCCGGTATGGACTTTAATCCAAAAGATAGAAATGGAAGGAGAGTTTGAGAGGATGTACTGGATTTCTGATATGATTTTTGTAAGGAGGGACTCTAAAGCCAGTCATTAAGAACTCGTAAATGGTGATCGATGGCAGCGGTCACTCGAAAGGGGGATAACATCCACCGTTCTGATCTGTACAGTGCTGCTCGTGTAAGGGAAATTCTCACGGTAAAAATATTCTATCTGCCATAATGTAAAGGTTAAGTCCTGTGAGAACATTATCCACAAACATATTTACATGTTTTCTAATTTTATTACAAGCTGTACAACTTCTTTAAAAAATAAAACTGCAAAAGCGTACCCAGAGTTAACACCAGGAATTCCTGTTATACATAAAATCTTGGAATTTGATATCGTCATTGAGGCTGCTATGATTGGCACGTTAGGAAAGGTCAGTACACATACTTTGTCTACATGACCATCAGTGCTGCAGATCCATACATCTGGTAGTCCCCTCTGATAAGAATCAACAACTGCCGATGTAAATGTAACCTAAAAATACCAATAACAGTTCAATGCATTCAATGATCAAAGTTTGTACTGAAGAGTAAATTAACTACTACGAGAGGGATTTCCACAACAAACCAGATGTAAGACAGGGATTTTACATCCTTATTACTCAAATGCTGTACCATGATACACATTCAGGTTATCTAAAATGAAGTTTATCGTCGGTTTAACAACGTTTGGCGTTTAATCTCTTTGTAGTTGATCAATCACTTATCACATAATAATTTGGAATTTCTGTTGCTGATATGCTGAAATCGTAATTTAAGGTATCCGTTGACCGTATAACACGTTAAAATAGTCATTTTTGTCCAAAAATTCCAAACCCCCCCCCCATTTTTTGTCTTTTTTTATACAATTTTTGTTTGACTCTCCAAAATATATTTGATTTTTTCTCTAAGTTAATTACTTGCAGATATTAATATTTCACTCAAGGCGGGTAAACCGGAAGTAGGTATGGAAAACACCGGAAGTGGCGTAAAGACCAAAAAACCTGTTAAAATTTAAATTTAAAACGTACTTCTTTTTTGCAATATAATTTTAGAAATGTTTCTCAAATGTTTAAACGGTTTCTCTTTAGGACATATTGCGAACATTCTTAAACAGAAGTGAAGAACTAAATTGTTTACACAAACAGAAAATGCAAGACAGAACAAACGATACACTCACACTACAGAGGCTGTTCACACATTTTTTAGACAACGTATATTGTATTCACAAAACTAAATTACATAAAATTCTTGTGTTTTAAATGTTCTATTTGATAGCCCTTATTCTGAACTATCTTTCGACACCGTAATTTCCAGGATAATAATGCCTTTTGAAGTGTCAGAAGAGGTATTCTATCCCATTCCTCCTGAACAGTTTTCCAGAGTCCTGTAAGGGTTGTGGGACGACGTTTGGATAATGCAGATTTTAAAAGTCCGAAAGAACAAAAATCGATAGGTGATACATCGGAAGATTTACTAGGGATATCAGTAAAGGGTATGGCCTTGATACCGGTATTTTGTTCCATTTCTTTTAATAAATTTAAAGTGGGTTTTGATGTGTGACTGCTAGCTTTGTTTTGATGGAGTTCCACAGATTGATGGCACTGTGGGTAAAGCGATGGTATTTCATTCAGAAAAATTGGAGATAAAATATGTTCCTGATAATATTTGGAGTTAATCTTGACATTTTCCCCCACTCTCTTTATTTTTAACTTGCCATTATATGAAAAAACAACAATAATCCATGAATCAATTAGAAAAACTTTATTTCGATTCTGTGAACCATGTACTTAAAATTTTTTTCTCCCCTTTTATGATAATAAATGGCTCTTTTTTTTTGCTGCAATCATTTAAATACACGCATGATTCATCTATTGTGAAAATTTTTTTCCATTTTTCTTTGGATAAGTGTTTTTCATATAGAATTCGGCAGCGTGTCCTGCGTTCAGCGATATGCTTTGGAGAAAGACGATGCACATTGCGTTTTTTCGCTTTCTTAAGATTTAAATCAACGTTTATCATTTTGTTTACAGTGGACACCGAGCATTTTAATGATTTTGCAACTGTCCTTTGACTAGGGGGATTTTCTTTTAACATTAAACAACGTACCTTTGCAACAGTCGAAGATGTCAGTTTCTTCCTTGGATACTTGTTTGGAATTTTTGTCCCACTTGAGGCTCCAATTTGACGGGTTTTTTCCTTTCTTGTTGACGATATTACCTATCGATGCTTTAGATATCACAAAACCATGACTCTCACATCGTTTTTAGGCAACGGAATATGAATATTTCTCTTCGGAAAGAGCATAAATATAGCCTTCGAATCACTGCTTCGTTAAAAACGCCATTTTTAATAAAAACAAACCTCTCAAGCCGCAGACGATAATTTTGACTTTTAAAACCATAGTACAACTGCAATTATTTCTTTTGCAGCAAACGATTTTTTACTACCACTAACCAAAATCGTCTAAAAAATGTGCGAACAGCTTCTGTATTTTTTAGTCTAAATTAATTATTATGCATTATTTCCTCACTTCAAATGTTATAACACAAAAAGTTATGGATGGATTCTCGTAAAACGTTGAGAACTTGTTCTTTTTAATGTTTTCTAGGGTATGAACTTCTTTAGAAGAATGCGTGTAGTTTATTTTGGTCGCATCATTTTTCAAATGGGTTGAATTCATTTTTATGTACACATTTGAAGTTTTTGACACATTTCTTAAAAATTTCATACAAAATTATAATTTTTACAAAATTATTAATATTTTAAATATTTATATCCAAATGTTATTATTTGATAACACTAAATACAAAAATGTCATTAAAATGTTTCTATACCACATTTAAAAAAATGGTCCCGAACGTGTCCGTATACCTTAAGAACACGCCAAGTAACATCATGCTCGAGATACCTACAGGAAACTACAAAAGCACTAACGCCATTTTTATTAAGCTAACAAAAAAATCTACACAAATAAGTTAAATAGACCCTACGAACATTTAGGATTCAAAGGTTTTATTCATTAATTTTGTCTAATCCAAAATCATTTTTGACCTCAAATTAGAGCAATATTATTTGTTATAATTATTTCTTTCTAATTTTGGAAATAATTTACCCGTTAATTTTTATTCTTTTGCATGTTGGTTTTAAAATGCTTATCACTTTATAAAATGCACTTGCATATTTAGCCCTGTTGCTTCGATAATTGCCCTGAAATTTCGATTATTGTTATAATTTCGTAACACATATTAATTGCCCCAATCAGGTACTTTATTTAATATAATTATAGCACCAAAGAAATTTGAAACAACTATTTAAATTACATTAATTATGACCAGCTTTAAATTAAGTGAAATTAATGAAAATTACAAATAATTTTGATTTTTAAAATAATATGAAATAAAAATTTATCGAAAACATCCAATTATTTCTAATTTCAAGATAAATCAACAGATACTACATATTAGCATTCTGTTTGAGCATATGAAATGTAGTAGGCTATTTAATAACAGGGGAATTTTCGAAGTCAAATTTAAATGGAAAACCAAAAGTAAAGCGGAAAGAAGTAAAATATACCTGAAGAGGGAGACCTGCTCTTCTGTTGCGCAAGGGTAACAAATACAAAATTTCGGCAAGCATACTCTTTGCAGAAACATTATCTAAAGAAAATATTCAACAAATCTTAGTATATTGCTTAGAGTTGAAACATTTCAGTTCTTGTGTACAAGCAATTGTTTAATTTATATAATAAATATATTAAAAAACTCAACTCATTAATCTTAAAATGTTTATAAAAAAGAAACAACGAATAGCATTGACAAACATATAAATTCATTGCAGTTTAATAAATGTCCTGCTGATGTTAACTGCCTGTCATACGTATTAAGAATTTGATATTGTATTCTCATTTCTTAAAACCATTATTTATTTTAAGATTTGATTTACATGGCAGAATTTTTTTTCTTCAGTCAAAGGTTGGTTTATTTAGGTTTTATGGAGCAAGACCCAAACATGGATGATCTGTGCCAAACGTCAGACAAAATAAAATGCAAATAAAAGAATGTCAGATTAACCACCATACCAACATTAACACAACTAAACATAAAAACAAAAACATTTTATGTCACGCATATCAAAAGATAAAGTGCATAAAAGGATATAATAAAAAATGCTTTGAATTGAGAATGTTGATTTTAAAATTAATGAGATATTACATAAAAAAATATGTCGGTGATCTTTGAAAATAAAGGCTAAAAATTATTTCTTTACCGGAAATGACTAAGATGGGATAACCAATATTTGTATGTAGTAAATTGTTCGTAAGAAATGAAAAAAAAATAATTTACAACTTCAGTCATGTACAAAAGTATTATAGTACATCCTTAAACACAGAAAAACTTTGAAGTCGTTGAATTGCCAAACGTTGGCCATTAATTACTTTAATATTGAAAAACTGAGCTCAACAGACTGATGTTGCCAGACATTGTTGCATTAGCAAATAATGACTTGGAAGAAAATGGACTCGGGAAAGTGGAGCAGCAATAAAAGTCAGGTCGTTATTCTTTTGCAATCGTTTTTTAAGATACGCTTTAAGGTTGAAAGGAACTTCTTTAAAATCCATCGATTTGAAATATTCATTCGCTAACTCGATGTTGTATATATATCTCTCTATATTATAAAAATGTTACCGCCGCCGACCCCGACGCCGCAGGATTGAAAACTGTGTTGTTTAGCTCGATTCTTAGACGGTTTCCTGAGAAAGTACTGATCGGAAAAAAATGAAATTAACATGCTTTGTTCTTCATCGTATTCCCTGGATAATTATTAAGATTTTTTTCCGATGCGGCTATTAGTTTAGGTTTTATTAAGTGTTAAAGTTGAAGAAGTGAAATTTCTTCCGCGAGTGAGCAAAACACATTCAAATTTTCAGTCTTCAGTCGTGAGTTTTTTTTAAGAGTACCTCTCAACGTAAATTTTTGCAGCTCGTCGGTTTTTTTTTTTAAATTTAAATTTGGTTCTTGATAATATTTTTTTGAAATTCAGGAAAAATCGGGACATTTTTGTTACTTTTAAACTGCCGTATCTATATCTAATTACTATTAGTTTTTAATTTTTAAAATATCGCAGTATACCTCAGAATATACTCTTTCTTACGGTACTATTATTTTTGAAATCGGTTAATAATTAAATTGGATGCGATCAAAAGTTCGTCATACAAAATTCGGAATCTTTGGATATTTTCGCTACTTTTTGTTACAACCGTTAACTATAACTGTCATATCTATATCGTATTATTATTAGTTTTTTATTTTGAAAATAGCGCAGTATACCTCAGACTGTACTCTTTCTTACGGTACCATTATTTTTAAAATTGGTTCATAAATAAATTCGATGCAATCAAAAGTTGGTGAAACAAATTTCGTATTTTTTATATCGCGGAGCAAATTCGCGGAGGGTTGTATTTTTGACTATCGGGTTTGCCAGATATCAAATTTATCGTAGCAACAATTGCCATAAAAACGATTTCTTTTTATTTGGCGAGGAAAAAGGCTCGCTTTTTTCCCTCTGTTCTCAGACGGTTTACCGAGAAAGTACAGATCGTAAAGTTTGGATATTAACAATGTTAACTTAAAATTGTACAGGGAACTTGGCAACTTTTCAATCCCTTCTGCGAAGAACTGTGGCGTGCGTGAGTCCAGAAAGAGATCGACCTCATTTAATACCTCCTCATTTGAATTGAAGATTGCGCCATCAAGATGCAGCTGTAGATGTGAAAACAGATAGAAATCCGAAGGGGCCATGTCTGGGCTGTATGGAGGATGTTGCATCAAATCCCACTCCAGCTTGTATGGCGTCCAGCCGGTCATCGTACTAACATGTGGCCGAGCATTACCTTGATGAAAGAGAACCACTTCCTTCTGAACTCGTTTCTTCGTTTTTCGCGAAGGGCATCAAGTCACGAAATTTAATTAGCATGTTGCTGTATATTGCACTGTTGATAGTCTGTCCTGTTTTCAGGTACTCTTTGTTGATAATTCCGCGACAATCCCACCAGATACAGAGAAGCACCTTCTTGTTAGAGCTCGTCTTGCAACCGAGCCTGCTGATTCTCCAGGTGCTGACCACCCTCCTTTACGGCTTATATTCTTGTAGTACACGCATTTTTCATCCCAGGTCACAATTCTGTTCAGAATTTTCTCTTTCCTTTGCTTTCTGAGCAGAGCCAAACAGGCCGCTTTTCTCTTGCGATTGTCTTCAGCAGTCAATTCGTGAGGCACCCAGCGGTTGAACTTGAACGTTAGATTTATGCGTTTCAGAGCGTTAACTATAGTTTTTTTTTGGCAAACATCAAGCTCTAACGCAATAGTCAGTGTTGAAACATTTCTGTCTTGATCAATGATTTGCTTTAACTGCTCACAATCAACTTCAATAGGGCGGCCAGAACGGGGCTCATCTTCAATGTCAAAATTTACAGCTTTAAACTTCCGAAACCAAACTTTGACTGTATAATAAGAAACAGAATGATGCCTTAACTTTCACACATTTTTGGTGGCATTCAGTAGCACGGGGTTTGTTACGGAACTCATAGTACATAATCGTTTTGACCTGTTGACGTGATAGCTTCATTTTAAACACTTTTTTGACACACAAGATAGTAGATTTTTAACAAACAAATTACACAGTCGTGTAGTTTCAAATTTCAACTTTCGAATGCAAAAACCCGTTTGGCTAACAACCACAGAAATGACAGCTGTTAGCGCGGAGGTATCTCTCCTTGACGGAAAACGTTTTACTCAACCCGATATTAAATAAAAATTATTTTTACGCTCATAATATAAATAATTGCACGACATATAAGCGAAATTTTTATTAATTTGATTTTTACGTTTAACTCAGGATATGTTTTATGAAGAACCAACCAGGAAAATGTTTATACAGGGTGATTCTACGTTCATGGGACAAACTTGGAGGGGTGGAACAGCTTACTAAAATATATATTTTTTCGTATAGGAATGTATGGTCGGAGGTTACTCGTGGTGGCACGAACACAAAAAATTAGACATGAATAGAAAAACATTGTTTATTTGCAACATCATTGAAAAGTGCTTCTTTGCAGCAATGCTTACAATAAATGCTCAACATTGCGACTAATTGTAAACATTGCTGCAAAGAAGCACTTTGCAATTATGTTGCAAATAAACAATGTTTTTCTGTTCATGTCTAATTTTTTGTGTTAGTTCCACCACGCGTCACTTCCGACCATACATTCCTATACGAAAAATGCATGATTTAGTAAGCTGTACCCCCCCCCCCCTCCAAGTTTGTCCCATGACCGTAATATGTATTTACCACAGCAAAAACTGATTAATTTTGTCCAAATGTAATAGCTCATGAAGTTATAGTGACTATTTTTCTATTCTTTTTAATAATTTAATGATAATCTAATCTAAATATCTAAAAGTATGTGCATTAGGGTGGAGCGAAAAACACGAATTTCGGAAATTGAAAACGCCTATGGTGGGAATAGTTGGGGACTACCATGCTTATTAACAGTACAAAATATGAGCTAAATCAATTAATATCTTCAGGTGCCCAAATCACTTTGAAATTTCGAAATATTGCCAATTTTTTCAGAAAAATAATAATAACGCATTTAAAAAAATTAAATGCATCTTATTTAAAGCCATGGGTGGGTGAAATGAACTTCCCTGCTTGTAAAAAAAAAGTTTTACACTTAACATTATCCCGGAAAATAAAAAATTTCCCCTTTTTTTAGAGCGCCATCACGCGCGTCTCCACTCCTCTCAATAGACTCATCATTGCGACCACGCGTTTACACGGGCGCTTCCCCTTGTAGACCTTCGCTGTTTTTGCATTATGAAAACAACCCAGAACTCAGCACGAGGAGGTGGCTGCATATTGAGTTCCACCTACCCACCCCCCTAAAAATTTCAATTTAAGTAACTAGCTTACCCTAAAAAATTAAACTGAAGTTAGTGGCAAGTGGTTCAGCTTAAAAGTGGTTGATATTGGATTTTGGTTTCAAATCTTTGTAAAGCAAGTCTGGAAGCAATTCTTGACCGAATAAATCCATCTCGCGCTTTTGTACAACATACTGTACTATATGCTTCAGTTACTAATTTAACGCAACGTTCTACTACTTGTGAATGGCATGGAAAATTAAACATATTACTATTGGTTGGAACGTCTAGAATCATAGACTTGAGTTGATCATCAGAAAGAGATACTGTAAGTGGTGGATCTGTAATGGAATCTGATTGCCATACAATTAAATTTATGTAATCGTCTGCTTCGAAGTTTAACTTGGGAATTTTGAACTCTCGAATATTCTTTTTGACTTTATTTTTTTTGTCTCAATTTTAAATTTTTCTGAGGCTCAATTCTCTGACGTGTTTTCTATCATCAGCTAACATTGCCAAAATAATATTTTCTGGATGGGCATAATAAGCATTTCTTATCTACAACAATTTTTATATCCTCAGGCTAAAATCTCGATTTATTTAAAATATGGAAAAAATTAGGAATTCCCTTACCGACATGATGACTGACTTTTAATTTTAAACCACACATATGAGTGTACCTTCACAACATACTCTGTTAATATTTTCAAGTTATGATTTGGATCTTCTGTTGAAACATATAACCTTAAAATTATAATTGTCGTGGTCAACCATCTGGAATGATTCAATTTTCCTGGATTTTTTTGTGACAAGCTTAATGGAATATATTTATTTGATATACCTGTGCACATTTCGTAAATGTTTCGTTGAACAGTGATAAGATCCTGTAGGACAATATCTGGTAAAGTTACTTATATATTTTCAAAGTTTGTCAAAGGCAATTTTTCACAAGATTCAAACATTTTTCCAATTTTTCCGTTGTATCCTTTTGGTCCTGTGGTTTTCCCTTCTAAATGTTGCAACAAATGACGTAAAGGTAGCTGGGTAGCTCATTTGTATGTAATAAACAAATCAACCAATACACAGGACATCCTAAAAAGAGCTCGATATGTCGAATGACTCCATTTTTCAAGTACTTACCACTGTACCATCACAACCAACCACTTGCATCTTAGAAAAATCTATATTTTTCTCCAAAAAAGTTAAAATATTTGTTTTAATATTTTGATAAGAGTCAGTTGTAGGAGTGACACGTCCCATATATTTTGATCCTGGTTCTTGTATTAGAACGATATGTTCTTCTGTTACCGTCTTTCTAGAAATTCTTTCTCTTTCTTTAATCAATAGGGGGCTCCGCCCCCTGCTCGCTTACGCTCGCCAACCCCCGGGGATTGCTGCGCAATCCCATTTGGTTTGCTTCGCAAACCAACACTCCTGTCACAGATACCATTTGGTTTGCTTCGCAAACCAACATTACTTTCACAGAGTGAAACTATCTGAATAATTCGTATTATGCTGATTTCACTTTCCGGTTCATGACGTCACAGCGAGGGCTTCGCTGCGTCTCGCTTACGCTCGCCGACCCCGGGGATTGCTACGCAATCCGTTTGGTTTGCTTTCTCAAACCAATACTTCTTTCGCAAGTGATTTAACTTTTTTTTGCTTTAACACTTAATGCACCCTAAACTAATAGCCGCATCAGTAAAAAATCTTCTGCATCTTGTTCCCTGTACAATTTTAACTAAACATTGTTAATATCCAAACTTTACGATCTGTACTTTGTCGGTAAACTGTCTTGAAAACAGAGGGAAAAAAGCGAGCCTTTTTCCTCGCCAAATAAAAAGAAATCGTTTTTATGGCAATTGTTGCTACGATAAATTTGATATCTGGCAAACCCGATAGTCAAAAGTGTAACCCACTACTGCTTTCGGAAGCAGCTATGCGAACTGAAAAATACGAAATTTGTGTCACCAACTTTTGATTGCATCGAATTTATTTATGAACCAATTTTAAAAATAATTGTACCGTAAGAAAGAGTATATTCTGAGGTATACTGCAATATTTTTAAAATTAAAAATTAACAGTAATACTATACAGATATGGCCATTTTAGTTTTGTATCGGAAGTTACGATCTGAAAGTTCCGAAAATTGTATGACCCACTTTTATTTGCATCGATTTTATTTATTAACCAATTTGAAAAATAATTGTACCATAAGAAAGAGTGTAATGTAATGTATTCAGTGATGTTTTCAAATTTAAAAAATAATGGCTTTTGCCGTAGACAAAACGGTTTTAACAATAAGTAGCGAAAATATCCAAAGATTCCGAATTTTGTATGACGAACTTTTGATCGCATCCAATTTAATTATTAACCGATTTCAAAAATAATAGTACCGTAAGAAAGAGTATATTCTGAGGTATACTGCTATATTTTAAAAATTAAAAACTAATAGTAATTAGATATAGATATGGCAGTTTTAAAAAAAAGTAACAAAAATGTCCCGATTTTTCCTGAATTTCAAAAAAATATTATCAAGAACCAAATTTAAATTTAAAAAAAAACTCGACGAGCTGCAAAAATTTACGTTGAGAGGTACTCTTAAAAAAAAACTCACGACTAAAGACTGAAATTTTGAATGTGTTTTGCTCACTCGCGGAAGAAATTTCACTTCTTCAACTTTAACACTTAATAAAACCTAAACTAATAGCCGCATCGGAAAAAAATCTTAATAATTATCCAGGGAATACGATGAAGAACAAAGCATGTTAATTTCATATTTTTCCGATCAGTACTTTCTCGGGAAACCGTCTAAGAATGGAGCTAAACAACAAAAATTTCAATTCTTCGGCGGCGGCAGCGGCGGCGGCGGTAACTTTTTTTTAATATAGAGAGATTACTAAAGTTTAATCCTTTCTCTCATCGAAGTATATTCCATATTCTGATAAAGAGGTAGTTTCCTCATTTTTTCTTTTCAGGTAGCTGCGAGTCTTTGTCCTTTCTCTTCTAATTTTACTACTATCAACTATGTTTTAAGAATCATCCTTGGCAATTTTTCCCATATCCTTCAAAGCAGCATTTATTAGAATTGCTGCTGATCTATCGGAAACACCATTTCTGTCACAAGCCTGAGCTACATTTGGAATTTTAGTTCTCGTTTGTGAAGTTGAAGAAGAATTATTATCAATGACTGTGTTTATAGTGGCATTAGAATACTTAAGGAAATTAAAACTCAAAGTAGCTCCCGTAGTAGAGAGCGAGGGATTTTGGATTTTTTTTCCTTTACAATCTTTTTTTTTTTTGAGCTGAACGCGTTTTGGCTCTCTGATTATATTTCTATTGCGCTGCAATCTTTTTTTCAAGCATTCTGCTGGTTTTAATGCCAAAATTTCCAATGACCATTTTTCGAAATGTCCTTTGATCTGTTAAAAAAAAGTCAGCAATAGGTACTTTAATTTTGAAAGTACAACTGAGAAAGTTCTTACATTTACATATGTTAATATCAAATAGATTTTTTTTCTGCTGATTCCCTGAAGGACACAACCTTTCGAGAAATATAGTTTGCCAGTATTTTTTAATAGTTTCTTAATATTTTTATATGCTTTATGGTATTTTTTCAGCATATATATTATTTGTTGGTTTATTACAGTTGGAATCGAACTTTTCCCCCATAATCCTTTGAGCTCTTTAATTAAAATTGAACATCCATCAGCCACATACTAGCATCTCTTTTACAATCTTTCTGTATGTAAAGATAATACTTCATAAATCTGCATATGTTGGAAGTGTGTTAGGCTTCATTATTTCAGCCATTCCAAACACGGGACATACATCTACTGATCGTGTCCTAGGCATTTCGACTAATTCACAGAACCGTGTATCCTTAACAAACAAAACAAACCAAACCCAAACAAAACTGAACTTAAAGATTAAAATTTCTATATAAAAATATCTAAAATAAGTAAATATAAGCAGGGGGAGGGGGACTCGATATGCAGCCATCTCCTCGTGCTAAGTTCTGGGTTGTTTTAATAATTAAAAAAAAAAAAGCGAAGAGCTGCAAGGGAAAGCGCCTGTGTAAAACGCGTGGTCGCAATGATGAGTCTATTGAGAGGAGTGGAGACGCGCGTGATGGCGCTCTAGAAAAAGGAGAATTTTTTTTTCTTCCGGGATAATGTAAGTGTAAAACTTTTTTTTACACGC
The DNA here is from genome assembly GCA_947359465.1 of Metellina segmentata. Lineage (NCBI taxonomy): Eukaryota > Metazoa > Arthropoda > Arachnida > Araneae > Tetragnathidae > Metellina > Metellina segmentata. Next base: position 124,353,253 of record OX375876.1, read on the forward strand.
AGGGAAGTTCATTTCATCCACCCATGGCTTTAAATAAGATGTATTAATTTTTTTTAAATGCGTTATTATTATTTTTGTGAAAAAATTGGCAAAATTTCGAAATTTCAAAGTGATTTGGGCACCTGAAGATATTAATTGATTTAGCTCATATTTTGTACTGTTAATAAGCATGGTAGTCCCCAACTATTCCCACCATAGGCGTTTTCAATTTCCGAAATTCGTGTTTTTCGCTCCACCCTAATGTGCATTCTTACCAATGATGTTTTTTATTTCAATAATGCAAATATATTATGTTGTTACGGATTTACTGTATTTTGTTTTACAAATTTTAAAATACAGTTGTTACGGATTAAGCAAACTCTCGAATTAACGGGGGGGGGAGTTTGAATTAACAGGGTTTTAGTGTAATTCAAGACTTTCCTTAAGTAATTTGTTATTAACCAAATTAAGTACTTTGCGTGAAAAATATTGGATTACCAGGGGTAGAAGATCTTTTAGAAATATCTTAAACATCTGTGTCAGATCCAAACGTTATAAGACCAAGGCACACGTTTCGTATCATGTTTCTTTGCCCGCTGATTGCTGGAAAGATGCACGAATATTTGTAGTCGGAATTGATCTTGCTGGCCCTTTATACCTTAAGCATGGGGATAAATATGGATAGTTTCATTTACCTGTCCTATATATAGAGGCATTCATCTAGAGCTGATGACGTCATTGGACACCTATTCCTTTCATCTATCTCTTGGGCGTTTCATTGTTAGAAGAGGTCGACCGAGAATTATATACTCTGATAATGAGACTAATTTTAAACGTGCCTTTAATAACATCGGAAAGATTGACTGGAATAGAGTTTCTACTGCAGCAGAGATTTATCGAATCGTATGGAGGTTTAACTCACCCACAGCTGCATGGTGGGGTGGCTGGTAGGAGAGACGTGTCAGAAAACTATCAAAGAGCTGTTAAAACGAACTATAGGAAAAGCAGTTTTGACATATGAAGAACAACAAACCGTTTTGTGGGATTGTGATTCCGTGATAAATTCACGTCTTACATATCTATCAGAGGATTCCGAGGATTTAATTACTCTAACTCCGGCTATGCTTTTGCCTGAAAACTCTGAATCCAGAGAGATTGATATTGATACCATCGATGCGACTGATTATCGTAAACTAATAAGATACCGAACCAAACTACTGGAAGCACTGAGAATATGCTATCTCAGCCAGATGGTTCAGCGGCAAAGCCAAAACCGCATGTATTCCAATGTTGAACTGGTTGAGATTGTTCTCATTGGAGATGATTTTAAAACATTAACACCGGTTGGTAAGAAAATTTGACATTCGACAGTTAAATTTTTTTCTTAGTAGATTGCATTTTTGGGTATTCCCAAACAGCAAAGAGGTAAGCTTGATATGAGAGCTAAGAAGGGAATTATGGTTGGCTATGCCCAAAGAACCAGAGGATATAGAATCTGTCTTCCTACTGAAAGAAAAATAATAGAATCTATTAGCATAAAATTCGACGAGGATGTTGGTGATAACAGTGGAGCAGTACTGGACCCTCCTAAAACTTTTTCTTTAAAATGTGACTAACCAACATCTGACTCCGATACGGATCAGGAATCTAATGGACGTGATTCTAATGATTTGAGTAGTGAATCGGAATTTAAATTAGAACCTACACCGGGAACTAGTAAAAATGAAGTAACACAACCAGTTTTCCCCGTAAAATTTTTACTTACAAGGAAAGTTGTACCTCGAAAGAAGGGTTTGAGAATCGATGTCTACTATTATATTTCTGGGAGTAAAACAAGATTGCGTTCACAAAACTATGTCAGGAAATTCTGTGAAGCTAATAATCTATGGAAAGGTTTGATTTCCATGGTAGAAATGCTCATACTGAAAAGATTAAATTAGAACCTAAAGAGATCAAACTTTCTCAAACTAATATTTCTGAAACATGACTGGATATTACAATCCCAAATTGTTATAATGGTACTTTGAGATAATCTCAAACTAACGAGTGGCGTAAAGCTATGATAGATGAGATTTCAGTCATGAATAACCGAAAAGTCTGGAACTTGGTACAAAAACCTCCTAACAATAAAGTAATAGGTTGCCGTTGGGTTTATACAGTCAAAAGTGGCGACAAGGGCAATATTGTTAGATAAAAAGCTCGATTAGTTGCACAAGGCTTCAGACAAACAAAAGGTGTTCATTATGACGAGGTCTTCAGTCCGGTTGTGAATTTTGAAATTATAAGATTGTGTTTCTCAATTTTTGTATGTAAATTTCAATGGTCACACTGTCAAATTGACGTTAATGTCTATTTATATGCATCACTTGATGATAACATTCTGATGTCCCAATCTCAAGGTTTAAAAGATCCTAACAAACCTGATTATGTTTGCAAATTAAATAAAAGTATTTATGGACTTCATCAATCAGGAAGAAATTGGTTTCAGGAAATACACAATGTATTAGAAAATCTTCAATTTCATAAAATTGAATGGGCAAACTGTATTTATATTTTTGATGACAGTGTGGTACTTTTAATGTACACTCTATAACAAAAAAATCGACGCACCAAGAAGCAAATGATTAAAATTTGGTGTCCAATAAATAAATAGTGCGATCTCCAGTGCATTAGAACTGTGCAACCAGCAGATGTATATAAGGAGTTGTTCTTAAACTGGTGTTAAAAATTTTCTGCTGCATTGCGATTTAGGATACCTTTCAACGACTGAAAAAATGCCTCGCCGAAGGATTCGAGCTCATTGCGAGCAACTTTCAGAGTTTGAAAGAGGTCGTATCATGGGATTGAAAGAGGCAGGTTGGGCAAATCTGAGAATCACTCGTCATGTGAGTCGAAGCGATGCGGCGATTAGAAGATGCTGGCAAGAGTGGGAGGACAATTGCAGATTTCAGCGTCATGATGGTAGCGGTCGACGTAGGGCCACAGCAGATCGCGAGGACAGAGTGATTGTCAGATCAGATGTCACAGCGCCTGTTTCATCGCTATCAACCATCAGTCGTGCGACCCACACACGAGTGTTCACCATGACCACTCACAGACGGCTGAGCGAGCGAAATCTACGCTCGTACCGACCGTTACGCCACCTGCCAGTCACGCCTGCACACTGTCGAGACAGATTACAGTGGTGCTTGGCTCGATCAAGCTGGAATGATGCTGACTAGGGACGTATAGTTTTTAGAGACGAATTCCGCTTCCAACTGTGTCCTGACGATCATCGAAGACGAGTCTGGAGACGCCCAGGCAACGTGCCGATCCTGCTTTCAATATTGCATGCCACACGGGCCCTCAACAAGAAGTTATGGTCTGAGGTGCCATTTCCCTTCGTAGCCGGACCCCTTTGGTCGTCATTAGAGGTACACTTACTGCACAGCGGTACATTGACGACATTCTGAGACCTGTTTTGCTACCGTTCCTTTCGCAGTATCCTGGGCTTATTTTTCAGCAAGACAATGACAGACCACATACGGCCCGTGTTGCTATGAACTGTCTTCAAGCTTGTCAAACACTTCCTTGGCCAGCCATATGACCAGATCTCTCTCCCATCGAGCATGTATGGGATATGATGGGAAGGCGACTGCATCCGGTAGGGAATGTTGATGACGTGGTCAGACAATTGGAGTAAATTTGGCAAGAAATACCACAGTAGACCATCCGGAAGCCTTATCGGTCTATGCCAGCTTGCATCCAGGCTAGAGGCAGGTCAACACCTTATTGACCTCGTTACTGTAACTCTGAAATAAATCATTCAATTGTTCTGAAATTTTAATCATTTTCTATTCTTTATATAATTTTCCTATCCATCAATTTTTGTCTCCATCGGACAACTCCTTCTTGGTGCGTCGATTTTTTGTTATAGAGTGTATGTTGATGACATAATTATCTTTGCAATAAATGAAACTTTAATATCTAATAATGTTCAAAAAATAAATCAACAATTTGATATAAAAATTTTAGGAAAGACACGAAAACTTTTAGGTGTCGAGTTTGAACAAGATGGTAAAACCCAACTGATTTATCAGGGTGAATATATAAATAAAATTTGTTCAACATATAAAAAGTACAACTATCCTCTTGTATCTTTACCAATTACTGTAGAAACCATTTTATCTAAACAATAGTGCCCGAAATCAAATGAAGAAATTTCATTGATGTCAAAATTACCATATCGTAACTTGTTGAGTTGTTTAGCATTTTTAGTTATGAGGACTCGTCCTGATATAAGCTATGCTATAAACATATTGTCCCAATTCCAATCTAACCCAGCTATTATACACTGGAATACCTCATTAAAATTGTTGGGGTATGTACGTCAAACCAGTAACTATAAGTTAAATATTTCTAATATAAATTATATAAATTTAAGATGTTTCAGTGTTGTTGAGAGAGAGATTTTGCAGCCAATCGAGATGATCGAATCTCTAAAACTAATTATATTTATTGATGAATCGCCAATTATGTGGCGTACTTTCAAGCAAAAATGCGTGAGTTTATCAACTTTAGAAGCATAATACGTTTCTTTAACGGAGGCATCCAAAGAACTTGTATGGATTATTCGCATTCTAAATGAACTGAAAAACATAAACTATTTGAAAGCCACCTATTGTGTGATAATCAAGCAGCTATAAATTTTACAAAATCATCATTAGGTGAACCATCGCACAAAACACATCGACATCAAATTTCATTTTATTAGAAATTTGGTACTTGAAAACTTATTTACATTAAAATATGTAAATACAAAATTTAACTTGGCTGATTTGTTTACCAAGCCATTACCCAAAGTAGGATTGAAATTACTAGTTGATAAGATATTTGTATTTTAACATATTTATGATATTTTTTAAATGTACTTATTCTTTTTCATGTCTGGCTGGCTACTGGCGAGATATCGTCCACTACTTTGGATGGATACAGCAGAGGCGTACGAAAGGCTCCTAATACCTTCTCGATAGGAATACAATTGTAATCTGCCAGAGTACGAGGATGCTGTATGACACCAGGGTGGTGGTCGTTATTGAAGCCCTCTTTTAGAGGCCTATTTGGTCTATTTTTAATTTTAGTTAATTTAACTAAAAATATGTCCTCCACTTATGCTTAACAAATTTGCATGCCAGCCCGTTATACTATAATCAAGAATTTTCATACATTTTTTTACGAAGAACTGTTTCTACTCTGTTATTACATTTTGAATTTTTACAACATAAGATATTGTTGTGTGTTTGTGACTATAAAAATTGGCTCCAAGCCGTAAATATTAATAATCTTTATTAAATTATTTTGTTACAAGGTTAGTACGATTGATATTCAGAACTTTGAATTCTGGTATTTTTTAAATGTTTTTGGCTAATAAAAGGCGGTCTATTGTTAGGAAAACCTTTCTTTTCTGAATTTTACTAAGCCAACATATTTGATTCGTACTTTATGCAAATCTCATCACTGTTATGCAAATCTTGCCACGTGATCTTTCCACACTATTATAAAAGCGGTTGCAATCTGTTGTATCAGTATTCCCGCTTTAATTCCCGGTCTCACTTGTTTGATCACTTACCCGCTTACTTGATCAATCATGATCAAGTTATTATATTTACTTTTCAGTGTAACTATGCGTCGATTGTAATCTTTTAATCTTAACTTAAATTCATTTGTTATCTTTTGAATAAATTCTAGTTTGGATATTTAAAGACTTCGTCATGGTGTACTTTATTTACTTTATTACTTTATTAGTTTATATCAGCCTAATAGAAGGTGATAGTTTATTTTAATTCACTGCGTGTACACTCTAATTGATCTTAAAATTCAATCATTAAGTTTATTTGTGTCTTTCTTATATGTATAGAAAAAAATACTTTTGAATTTATGTGCAAACTATAGACGATTGGTCAGAAAACTTGCCAGTTAAAAAAATCATAAAAATAATTTTTGAAAAGATCTGAAATTTAATGTATACTATAATTGATCTAAATAAACAAGTTTTAGACAAAAAGTCAATTTTTTAAACTATTTTAAAGTCGTTTTTAATGGGTTAAGAAACGTTTGAATTGTGGCATCTAGCCAAAGTGATACAATTAACCCTTCTTTGTATGATTGTTTCTTTATTGGTGAAATAAATCAAGGTGATATAATTCATGTTCAAAATAAGGGGAAAATGGTTAAAAAAATCTTAGTATATATTTATAGTATAAATTTAGCAAAAAACAATATGATGGTATCATGTGGTATTTTTTAAATTAAACGCAAACTTTTTCAGAAATTGCTCTAAAAATAACAGAAACACATGTTACAAAACGCCGACCAAGCGGTCTAGTGGTTAAGGTGTTGGCCTCTGGATCGGAAGGTTCCTGGTTCGAATCCGGGGTCAGGGCATGGATGTAATTGTGCTGTCCGTAGTGATGGTCGCTCATTGGGTGCCCCTTCACAAATGACCATCACTTCCCGGCATTGCAGTGGCCTATAATTAGCAATCGAGTGCCCGCCGTAATTAAAAAAAAAATGTTACAAACCTTTCTTTCTCTTATTTTCACTTTTTTAGCAATAGAAACTCAAATGTAATAAAACAAAATTAAAAACGAAATCATACGTGTATTGCAACTACAACAAACAGCAGAATGACAACTTCAAGCTCGTTTTACTGATAGTGACACTTGCTTATTTTTGACAGCTATGTTTTTTTTTATGCAATAGACATTAAAAAGGTATCCAGACACGATCAACTTAAAGGAAACTTGTTCTTTTATATAATTTTTGGGCATTCAATGTTATGATGGAAATTTCCACCAATATGCAAAGAAGGGTTAATACCTGACAAGGATGGGAAAGTGCGAACTCTTAAGCTTAAAACATCTGTGTTTTAAGCTTGAGACCGATCTAAAGAGTCTTTCCTTTGGAATTAACTTCTAATGAACCTTTTATTTTCGCAGGATAAAGAGAGGGGTGTTGCCCCTTTAAGAGCAGTCCAGGCTGTTGAGATTCCGGTTACAGATTGTAAGGTCCATTTATGTATCATATCGCGTTAGATAAAAGATAGTTGCTTTATTACTAGAAGATGAGTGGCAACAGTAGTAGGTTTTTGTAGTTGAAAGAATGTTCGCTTGTTTGATCATCGCTATCGTATTTTCGTCTTATTAAATGTCTTTCTGTTTACTGCTTTGTCTCAACATTGACTGTTATAGTATTATATTCCTTGTTCATTAACCATTCCTTATAGATGAACCAGCAGGTGTCTCCAGACCTCTTCTGCCAATAGTTACCCGAACTGGACGAGTTGTGAAAATGCCTGTACGACTTGACCTCATTAACATTGCCGAAGTTTTGAGTCATCCACAGACTCAAAGGAGGGAGGATGTTGAGAGACAAGCCTTCCGATTTTTCTGTCATTCGTGTGTAATGAAGAGGTGAAGTGAAGCGAGCGACATCTCTATGTCACGGATTTTTATAAATAGAACAGTTTCGGTTTCCGTTTAAAAAATGCAATATGCGTGTTTCGATGTTTTTTCAAAAGTATTTATTAAATGTGTTTGACTGTGCTAATAAATACCAGTGTGATTTATTTATTTGATGTGATAACCGTTAATCATCAGGTAGGTGCACCAGAGCCCTTTGTTTTAAATATTGATTTGTGGGGTTTTGACAATACACTTACAATACACCTCATCTAGGAGTAATTTCGATGTTAGCACTTTATATACAGCGCAAAACGTGTGAAAAAAAGTTGCATTTGTAGCAAAAAGTTGCCCTAATGATTTACAAATACGTTCAAAAGCCTGCGCAATGTCAATCAGACAAAGAAAAATGTTCCCACACACTAACTGCAATTAAAGTATTCACAGGCTCCTTTACACAAAATAATCAAAAACTTGTTTCTAATAATTTTTTATGAGTAATTTATTGCCATAGTAGTTCTGACACATTGTACATCCATCAAAGTTTTAGAGAAAAACTAAAACATTAAATTGTTTTTATATTTTCGAATGGGTATATCACTTGCTAGAACATCAAATATGAGTTCATAATTAATCATTTTTACTGGTAAAAGTATGGCATTTAAATAGTGAGTAAAGGAATAAGGGAATTAAATTTATAAGACAGAAATAAAGGATTAACTTTTAAAAGAAAGAAAAAAGGGAACGTTACAAAGCATTGTTTAACAGACTTAAAGTTTGAATGAGAATAAAAAAATCAGTATACCCAATTTCTCTTTGGAATCTAAGACTGCAGCTTCAAATGTCAATCTTTCCACAGAGCTTGGAAATTCAAGAGTTATTTTTTCAATTTCATCACTGAACAAAAAAAAAATTTAATTAGTTCATTTTAATTGAGACAGTCTCATGCGAAACAATATATAAGATCATGATTAGTTAAGTTCTATTACTGCAACTTAAGATTTGAAAATAGGAAAAAAAGCCAGATAACAGCCTAAATCCAATAAGGATTTAGTGATATTGTTACATAAATTGTTGTATGCAGCAGACATTACCAGCCATGAAGCGAGCAATGAATACATACATCTAAGCTATTAACAGGAGAAAATTTTAGCTAGACACGGCTTTAAAACTAGACAGGGTGATCTGTGCAAACTATCCAGCTGAGTGCAATCTTATCATGGAATGGCAGCCATCCACATGTTAATAAATTTAAGTAATCAAACTTAAGTGGTTGCAGCCCAAAATTAATTTATTTGCAAGCTTACTATGGGTGGTTTGGACAAATTATCCCTGCCTAGCAATGTTGGGATGTAAGTACCAGCAAGAGCATGTCCCCGAAATATTATCAAGAAAACTCCAGTCGTGGTATATATTGTAACTGTTAATGATTTACACATGTGCAACCTGGTGTAAGATTGTGCCATTTAAAAAGAGAAACATATATCAACCTTCTCTGAGGCACAGAATTTGCGGGGTAGTAACTCTTCTATTAACCCCTGCGGCAATATAGCAAATTGTACATTTTCTGTACAACAACCTTATCAGATCAATAGAAGTATACCAATAAATGTTTTAAGCCACTTGTATTAATTTATTTTCTTGTGTCTAATACTTAAAAACTAGTTCGTTTTGAAAACCTAAGTCCAAGTGTAGTGCAGTGTCTATTACTAGTTAGATATATGGGATTAAGAAAATGATTGACAGATATTGAGAGATAAGGTTTTTCCTTGACAAAATAAAAAAACTATAGCTAATTAGCTTAGTCTTTTGTAAACGTTATTTCATGTTCACAAGTGAAATTAGACATACTCTTCCCACTTATAAATATTTCTTTTAACAAGCAAATGTTAAACGAGTCTTCTGTTCTTAGAAGTACAGGTAACAATTTCAACTTTAAACATGATTTGAGGAATTGTGAAGCCATTATTGATGCACAAACACCCATTTACTTTATATTGACAGAAAGTTCCATGTTTAACTCTTGAGAACAAGATGCTTGTTTTTCAGCATGTTGTTTTCTAAGTCTTGAGAGAAGATCAGCTTCATCCAAGAACTGAAAGGATATAACATGTTAGAATATTTGACATTATGTAGTTCCAAGTTTAAATTTAGTTAAAGTTCAGAAAATACAACAAAGTGAAGTTACTTGAAATGCTGCAAAAGAGAACACAAAATAAGAAAACAAATCTTTTTATTCCTTCATAGGCAAATACATTTGTTCTTATGAACAGTAAACTTTAAAATGATTTGAAATGTTTTTTATGTTCTATAATGTCTAAACAAGACAGTATAAATTTCACAAATAAGCTTGTGTAACTCTTGACACTAATTACGCTATAAACATTCTACCTCCTTCTCGACTCTTTGCCAAGTGCGTAACCGATTCTTGGCCTCTTGCCAAGTACGATATAAAACTGTTGACGATTTCCTTGCAAGAGATGTTCGGTTGTTCCTGTGGTCCTGTAGCTGAGGTCCTGTCCTAATGTTAGTATTTTATTTTGTACCCTTAGTGTTAATAAATATGTGTTTAGTGTTCCCCGAGATGTTTACTTATCCAAACTCCACAAGCCAACCAGTTATAAAAGTGATATTCCTCACAGCATGGATACTTTTATGTATGGCCTGTAGGAAACTCTATTAATGCATGAGAGATACAAATATTCATTTTACTTAATCCCACATAGGCTCAAACGAAGTATTAGTTCTTTTCTTTTAAGTTCGACCACTTAGCTTCATATCTATAGATATGAAAAACAGTTGACGCGCGTCAATCTATCTCTGTCATCGACCTTCGAATGGAATAGACCAGGGGTGGCCAACCTGTGGCGCATGCGCCAAACGTGGCGCATTGGATGAAAACAAGTGTCGCATTGTATCCTTTCGCCTACTTATTCTTTTGAAGTAGGCGCCATAACTGAATCCATCTTCATACTTTCAACATCAGAGTGCTCTCAGTTCAATTCATACAGCCTTCCTACTCATCAGTTCATCGCAATTTTTTAAAAGCAAATCCATTTTTGAAAATGAAATTTGATAAGCAGATTTGATTTTTTCAAATCTAAATGGCTTTTGATCTAATTAATTTCTGTGAACATTGAAAAACCCCAGAACTAAGAAAATTTGCACACAAAAAATATGTCGTTTGGGTCGGGTCATACACAAACAAACTTTTTCATCCATGAAATTTATTAAAAGCAAAACGATTTCGCGAATCCTTATTGAAATTTGAAAAATTCTCTGCTGCTCTCGGTAACAAATTTAACATCAAACATTAAAAGACTAGAGAAATCGAAACAGGCTCAAATGGCTTATGAATGGTAAGTAACGTTTATGTGCTGTAATACGTACAATAATTGAATGATTTAAAAATGATAATCATGTCTATAAACATACTTACACAAAAAAGATATTAAGAATACGCCAAGTTTCCCTCTAGCAAGTAGAGAGAACAGGCGACTCCAAGTTCCAACCTGACCTCGCTCTCGGAGCTCTATCTCGCTCCGAGCACTCTATCTCTCATCATATCCGTCAACTGTGGTCGAGTTATCTTCACCAAACGAGATGGCAGCTGTAGCACCATCATCGGGCTACATGACTGCGATCGTCCTCACGTCCAAGAGATCATCTCTTACTAGTATATGTTGGTGCTCCAATAAACGCGTGTCTTTTGAACTAGCGCACATTAACTAATTTAGATCCTACCCCAATCTTGAATGTAAGAAGGGAGAATAGGTACGTGACATATGGCGCATCTGAACTCGTATGTGAAATAAAATTGGCGCATGGTATGTAAAAGGTTGGCCACCCCTGGAATAGACGGACCGTGTGCAAGCGGATGGACAGAGGAAGAATCCTATTGTTAAAACTAAGACGAATTGTCGCTAGATGGCGTATACTTTTTTAGTTCTGTCGGCGGTAGGGAAAATTTTGAGCTGGTTTGAAAAATCCTTGTTCTGATGTTGAATGTTTTGTTTATGCTTGTGGAGGGGTGAGGAGCTGATGGATTTCAACGGATTTTCTATTGAAAGCGGATTAGCGGAATAATTTAATTAGGGAAAGTTAATTTGTCTAAAGGCGTATTCTTTTGAAAGATTTGATGTGTAACTGAAAAGTAAATACAATCTCCTTCAATTTTGAAATGTTATTTTTGATGCGTTGGAGAGATGCAAGAAAAATTAGTTTCAGCTTTGATTTTGAATTGTTTTACGCTATTGCATTTAATTATATTTGCGAAGTGTAATCTTAGTAGAGGAAATGAGAATGTTCGTTCTGCTATCAGTTGTTAATTTTTGATGCATAATTAGATATAATCTAGTTTTTGAGATTACCTAATATGAAAGTCCACAAATTGAATACATCTGATTCTATTAAAACAGACCATTTCTTTCGATTTTTAGATTGTTACAGGGTATGCAGATTTAAAATTAAGTATTTTTTTTTATTTAAAAAATCAGTGATTTAAATAAGAATTTTAAATTTCCTTTTCCTTTCTGTAATATGTGTAATAATATTGAAAATGAAATAACTATGAAGAAGAAACATGCTATTTTACTCAAGTTAGTTGTACATTAAATCATCCTTCCCTTGAAGCACTACATAACCGTTTTTGATAGGGATCATAATTACACGACAACTCTGTTTCCCTTTTGGGCCATTTAACATGTGTCACTCACAAGACTGTTCATCAGCGTAGGTTTTGTTTTGAACATTCCATGTTACTATAAATCCAATGGGCAATTTTAAATCATTCTTCTCCATATGATAGGTGAAGATTCTCTTAATATATTTACTCAAGCATTATACCTAGAAAAGTGCCGGGCCAGTGCGACCCCATTAGTTCAAATTAGAAAGACATGCTTTTTCCTAATCTCTGCAGCTATTTTTTTTTTGTGTGTGGTTTCATTTGCAAAATCTTTGTATTATTTTTTGATCCATTATATGCCTGTACCAAAATCTTTGCATCATTAATTTTGTATAACTTTCATACGCTAAAAGTCATAGGATAGCAGTTTGCAAATTTACTAGTGCTCACATTGCATTAAAAGGGTATAAAGAGTCATATAGTTATCAGTGCTGTCTGTTGAACTTGAATGTCTTTATCTGCCAAGAATTCACCTAGTTTGAACGTGGAAGGATATTTAAAGCTGATCGCATAGGCTTAACATTTCGGACATAGCTGAGACCTTGCTCCACATTGTCAAGGGTGTATCGAGAGTACCCAATAGAAGGAATTACCCATCACAAGTATATATGTGCTAACAGACAAACGACACTGTGTAAAGTGGCTGCATCATTCATGAGGGACACACTGCATACTAGAGGCGTGCCTAAGGTCCGTGCAGTGAAGTTGATTTGAATCTATCTATGACAGAATTTTCATTTGCCAAAAATGCCAGGAAAAGTTCTTTTTGCGTCAATATTTAGGCTTGGCGATAGCTGCGTTAACTATTAAGTTTCGCGGTTTTTTGGTACCCAGCTAACGGAAAAGTACCGTATTTTCTCAATATTTGTTTTTAAATATTGGTAAGAATTTGTTTTGCTGATTGTTTATTTCAAATTTTATTCTAAGTTCTCATATAAGTATGTTAAAATAAACAGTGTGATATGTCGATTTGGTTTTCCCAAACCTCTGTTGAACAAAATTAGGGTAGTATTAATGACTTTGTGCTATTCTATTGATATACCTGTGGGGAGATGAGCGTAAAAGGGAGGTGAGGTGTAGAGGGAATAGGATCATTGCTGAGGGCAACGAGTGGGCAGCAACCTGCTAGTGGTTCAGTGGGTTTCTCACTGTGTTAGTAGCTTGCAAGCTGTAGATGACATAGGTTCAATTCATGTGACTCTACCCTGAGAGTATTTATTTTTTGTGTCAAACATTTCCTGTTTATGTACGCAAACCTAATTCTGTTTTTGCACAAAGTTTTTTTTCTTGAATTCCAAATAAATATTTCATTCTCTTGTACCATATGGTACTAGCCGACCCTTTTTCCTAACACGTGGACGCTGGAATGTTTCGAAATGCAAAAACAACTTCAGACTTTGCACGTGCAGGTTTTCACAAAATATCGAAAGAGAGAATTTTCTCATCGGCGGCCCGGCGTTCCATTTGATCCATAGACACAGCTGGAGTTTCCGTCGGTTCCCTAATCCCATGTCTGGGATCAAGTTTTGCTGTGGGGAACTCAAGTCGGCATGATAGACGGTTTTCGCATCTGTGTGGGGGTGTTTCTGTTCTGGAGAGGACATAAACATCTCTAGAGGGCTCGGAATTCACCCCCTCTCGTTGGCAGCTGCGGTTCTGTTGAGCGAAGCGAACATGGATTTTAGGGAATTCGGACTCGAGATTCGACGAGAGACAGACGTCTCTGTTTTGCCATTTGTTACTTTGGCTTCAGGCAGGATTCGGTGGTCGATGGCTGTGCCCTTAACTATATTTTTAAATTTTCTTGTAAATATTTAATTTATGTAAATAAATAGTTTAATTTTAAACCAGCTGTCCGTCTAATTCTTACATGACGGTACAGCTTATTAATATGGTGGCAGCGGGCTGGATAGATTAAAACAGCCTCGACAAGTAAATCGAACCTGCCGTTTTGCCTGAAAGAGAAGGTCGATAGAACTTCGTAACCAGAAGTTCGGATTGGCATTTTCGCTGAAACCTGATAGAACTTTGCAACCAGAAGTTCGGATTTTCGCTGGAGACCGTTTCCCTTGTCTTAGAGAAAGCGAGAAGGAGGTACCGGAGTCAGCGACCCCATCCATCACCGAAACGGAAACTCGTCGCAAGAAGTTCTGGTTTTGGTTTCGAGTTGCCGGTCCTTTTCAACGGAGCGTGAGCGGAATCGACGGAAAGTTCGACAAGTCCAGTTCATCAGGGGAATAGATTCCCCACCGGTTCGTCCATAGGTCATCTTGACCGTTTATTATTGGGGAAAAGTCCCACCGGTTCGTCCAGAGGTCATCTTGACCGTTTATTATTGGGAAAAAGTCCCATCGGTTCGTCCAGAGATCATCTTGATCGGTTATTATTGGGAAAAAGTTCCCATTGGTTCGTCCAAAGATCATCTTGATCGGTTATTATTGAGAAGAAGTTCCTATCGGTTCGTCCAGAGATAATCTTGATGATCGGTTATTATTGGGAAAAAGTTCCCATCGGTTCGTCCAGAGGTCATCTTGACCGTTTAATATAGGTTCATCGCGAACCGTTTTTTTTCGTCAGTGGCGCAGGGTTATTTGTGCGCGTTGTGGAAGAGGTCGAGACGACCTACAACAGTGGGCTTTCAGCCGAAGAGTGTGTTTGTGGGCTTTTTAGCCGAAGATAGTGCAGTGCAGTGCAGTGTTTCCACCCGTGGTCCAGCCTGTGGACAGTGGTGCCAAGTGATCCAAGTCAGCAGATACAGGTTAGTGCCATTTCCCTATTTTGTCACTGTGACTAAGTTTCAAGAATTGTGTAATAGCTAAAATTTTGTTAATATCAATTAGTGTGGTCACTCTAAAGGAAATTGATTTAGCTTAAGTATCTTGAATCTATATTGTGTATCTTAGAATTGCTAAATTATTGTATGTTGTATGGTATGTTGTATACTGTATGTCGTAAAAATTATTGAATTGGGTGTTGTGCAAAAGAATTGAATTTTTTTGGTTTTTTGGCAATTTTGAATTTTTGAAATGGCGTACTTGGCCAAAGGTAGGAAACAAGATCTAGAGGAAGTAGCGGAATTTTTGGGAAGAACGGTTACTCCGGGATTAAGGGCATCCCAACTTAAGGAGTTAATCCTCTCGCACGATTTCTACGATGAGGAATACGCAAAAGTGGCGTTAGAAAGGGTTATACAAGAAAGAAAGGATAGAGAAATGGTTATAGAGGAGAGGGAGAAAAAAGAACAAGAGAGAGCGGACAGGGAACAAGAGAGAGCGGACAGGGAACAAGAGAGACAGTATAACATTGAGCTTGAAAAACTACGGATTGAGGCATCCCGACGAGAACCCCGCGATCACGTCGACTCGTTAAGTTCCCAAGGAAAACCACGAATAGATATTTTAAAACTGGTTCCCAAATTCGATTCAGACCAGACCGACATTAGTCTGTACCTGATAATGTTTGAGCGTCAGGCTAAGAGGGCTAACATTGAAAAAAAAGACTGGGTGTCTTGCTTACAACCGGTATTGCCTCTGGATATCGTGCAGATCATCGCACGCGAACCAGATGAGGTAGCAGAAAACTAAGACCACGTCAAAGAGCTTCTGCTAAAGCGGTATAAGTTGAGTCCCGAAATTTTTCGCCAAAAATTCCTGCTTCATAGCCAAAAACCCGATGGCACTTGGAAGGATTTTATTTTCGAAACCCGAAATTATCTGGAAGAGTGGATTCGAGGGTTGGAGGTTATGGACTATGAATCTTTAAAAGATTTAATGATAACGGACCAAGTCAAAAGACGTGTCCCGTTGGAGGTGAGGGACCATTTCCTCGATGATTGGGCTAAGATTAAAGACCCCGGCAAATTAGCCGAAATGCTAGATTCCTACGAAGACATTCGGAAACCCAAAACAAAGCCTTTCGAAAAACCCAAGGGGAGTACACCTTTCCCAGCGAAAGTGAGGGAGGGGAAATACCAACCGGCCCCCACTCGAGGGAGGAACGATTTTTTCCCGCCTAGTTCCCAGGGAAGGAAATTCGACACTTTTGACCGGAGACGCACGCCGCGGTGTTTTGAGTGCAACGCGAGCGACCACCTAAGGCCAAATTGTCCGAGGTTGGGGAATAGAGTAACAGTTGAATCGGTAAATAGACTCGGACGGGAAGCCGAACATGAATTATTGATGCCGTATGTACAAAAGGGATCTGTAAACGCAAAAGAAATAAACATCCTTCGAGATTCGGGTTCGACCTTGGATTTAGTACACCGGAATTACGTGGACCCCAAATCCTACACGGGAGAGACCGTGTGGATTCAGCAACCGCTAGACTCCTATCAAATTTCGTTACCCTTAGCGGAAGTGAAAGTAGAAGGAGGTTTCGGGTCAATCACTACCAAGGCAGCTGTCTTTGCAAACCCCGCCGATGTGCGATGATACATCTTAGGTAACCGAACAGCTCAGATGATTCGCGAATTAACGGGGTATGAGTTCTCGGAAACTGAGCAAATTAATGCCGTTCAAACGCGTTTACAGAAACGGAAGTCAGAAGCGAATGTTTTGGGGGAGGGGGAAAACCCCCAAGTAGTTTCGATTTCGCCCTCGTCGGGGATAGACAAGATAGCTACAGAATTGAGGTTGGACGAACCGCTTGTTATTCCCGTGGCGGAGGCAAGCGGCACGGAATTGGAGCTTCTGGAAGTAAAGAGAGAGGAATTTAAGAAGGCGCAGGAAAATTGCCCTAGTTCGAAAGAGGCGTTAGAGATGGCGTCCGACCCAAAACGAAATCAGGAATAAACCATACTCATTTGAGAAGGGAATACTTGTAAAAGGTCGAGAAGACCGAATGGGACTGGCACATAAATTATTAGTTGTGCCAAAGGCGTTAAGGCAAAAAGTTTTGGCGTTGTGTCACGAAGGGACATCGGCGCACATGGGGGGTACGAAATCAAAGGATAAGCTTGCGCGGTATTTTTATTGGCCCGGGTGTTTTCGGGAGATGGAAGATTATGTGCGGACATGTGATCCTTGTCAAAGGGCGGGAAAGCCTAATGACAGGAAAAAGGCCCCGATGAAATTGGTTCCGATTATTCGAGAAGTCTTTTCGAAATTAAACCTGGACGCCTGTGGGCCGTTTCAAACCTCGCCGAGTGGAAACCGGTACCTAATTACCGTAAATTGCATGTCTTCAAAATATCCGGAAGCCATCCCCGTGCCGGACATACGATCGGTCACCGTCACCGACGCGTAGTTGAGATCGGGCGAGCCTATTAGTCTTCCTATGACAGAGACTAACGACCAGAAAAAAGAACTAAAGGGGCAGAGAGACGACGATGTTTACGGAGGGGAGAAAGTAAGTCCCCAAGTAGCCAAGTTATGCTCTCCGAGGGTGGTAATCCAGACCGACACAAAGGTGCGATCGAAAGAACCGTTAGTTCTTCCAGTGGGGGTAGCAAGTGAAAAGACGGGAATGATTTTCCTGGAAATACCGAATAGCAGTAAGGGAAAGATAACGGAAGGTGGCCCAGGGTTAGAAGAATTAGAGGTGACCGTTTCCGTTCAGGAGGAAACTTTTGAAATAGGTCACGTGGGCCAAAAGGGGAAAAGAAAAGAGTTGCTAGTGAGTGAAGGGGTGAAGCCAAAACCTTTAGCGTTAGGTTCCGGAGCCGGATCAGATTGGGACCCACAACTTACACCGTTAGTGTTTTCCATGGTACACGTGAGTAGCCTTTACGCCCCGGCAGAATTGGTGCACGGGAAGAGTATAAAAACCCCAGACACCTTGCTGTATGAGAAATGGTTAGGACCTCAGACAAAATTGTCACGAGATTGGCAGGAATGTGAAATCGGGAGGGTATTGATGATTTTGGCAATACGTCGACCAAAAAAATTGGAAATTCCGCGATCGAACACCGATCTGGGAAAGAAAAAAAAATTTAATGCCGACAGTCTGAGTCGCGCTTTTTACGAAAGTTCAAAGAGCTAAATAAAATGTAATTGAGGAAGATTTGTGTTGAATAGTGTAATATTATTGCGAATCATGTTTTGAATTGAGTGAAATGGAGATTTTTGTAGTTATGGCATTTCACTTAAATATTTCTTTATTCTTGCTGGAGATTTTAAGTGCTAAAATTGTGAATCATGTTTGCTCGGAGTGAAATTGGTAGCCTTGTAATAGAAATATTCATTCAATTATTTCAGTATCTTTTGCTGAGGATTTTAAATGTTAAAAGTTGTAAACTATGTTTTGCGTATGGTGGAATTGATTTCTTGTATCCATGTTCTTCACTCGAGTACTTTTCGCTGAAAGCTACGTGCAAATTTAAATTATGCTTAAATTATTATGTAGAGCGGAAATTAATTTTGTGTTTAGGATGTTTTCACTCTGTCATTCTAAACCACTGTCAAAGATTTGTAGTCTTAAAATTGCAACTCATGACGTGTGTTGAGTGAAACTTAGGAATTTGGTTTTCGCTTAACAAGATTCATATTTTATATATGTTTTGGTGTATTTTGGTTTGTTTAATGAAAGTATTATTATAGTTCGTGTGGTTTGTTTATTCTGGGTTCGCTTAGCGAAAATATTGAATTTAGAAATATGCTTTGTTGTATTTTTGTCTGGTTAATGGAATTTGTATAGTTCGTAATGTGTATTGAAATTTGGGTTTCGCTTAGCGAAATTCTTATATGTGATGTGGTTAATGTGATTTGGTTTTAGTTTTAACGAATTTGGTATAAGTCTTAAAGTTTAGTGTTTAAGTTGTTTTTATTTTAATTTGGTATTTGAGCCTTGAGTGACCATACTGTAAGGGAGTAGAAAGTTACTCCGGTATATGAATTTTAAATTGATTGGATTTAACTTGCCTTACACATATTCTTGAGTCACGGTTTCAGGATATGGTGGTGGTAAGTGATCTGTTATTCTGAATTGCCAGTGGGTGATTATCCGTGCGTCTGTGGATGCGTACGTTGAAAACTTTTCACCTTTGGGAAAAGTTTTTTCAGTAGTGGGGGCGGTTGTACCATATGGTACTAGCCGACCCTTTTCCCTAACACGTGGACGCTGGAATGTTTCGGAATGCGAAAACAACTTCAGACTTTGCACGTGCGGCTCATCGGTGGCCCGCCGGTCCATTTGATCCATACACAGCTGGAGTTTCCGTCGGTTCCCTAATCCCATGTCTGGGATCCAGTTTTGCTGTGGGGAACTCAAGTCGGCATGACAGACGGTTTTCGCATCTGTGTGGGGGTGTTTCTGTTCTGGAGAGGACATAAACATCTCTAGAGGGCTCGGAATTCACCCCCCCCCCTCTCGTTGGCAGCTGCGGTTCTGTTGAGCGAAGCGAACATGGATTTTAGGGAATTCGGACTCGAGATTCGACGAGAGACAGACGTCTCTGTTTTGCCATTTGTTACTTTGGCTTCAGGCAGGATTCGGTGGTCGATGGCTGTGCCCTTAACTATCTTTTTAAATTTTCTTGTAAATATTTAATTTATGTAAATAAATAGTTTAATTTTAAACCAGCTGTCCGTCTAATTCTTACATGACGGTACACTCTATTAACTCGACTCATTTTGAATTTATTTGCCCAGTTTTAACGAATTTTTTTTTATATTTCTGGCATAGTAGTATCATCTGCTAGCAAACTAAATGGGAATTCGTAGCAGTTACCGGGGGTTAGCAAGCAGTGGTCACCTGACCTCACGAAAATACTGTCGAAAATACTGTGTACGAAAATACGGCACTGTCACGGGCAGTGCCGTGCTGGCCATGCAGTGGCTAGTCAGTTATATTACACATACAAATAGATTGCATAACATCTAATGTATGCGTTTTGGAACACATGTTTTCATTTACCAATGTATACATCTATGTATCGACAATGTTCTTATTGTATTTGGTTCCTAACACGACTGTATTCCCAACACCCTTGCAGTGACACACAATTGGAGAAGGATTCGGGGATCTATCATTTGAAGATATTCATGAATGAGTCGACAAAGCCGTAATCGAAGATGAAATATTAGAGGAGGTTGTCTTTGAGACTCCTAATCCCACAGAATGTAATGATAATGAACAATATGATCTGTTCTAAATGCAGGTTTAATAAAAGAATGTCTGGAACTGACCAGAAAATTGGGTAATCATTTTGTCAAACATGACCCTAATGAGAAACGCGCTGGGAAATTTAAACGTGAACTGAAGTTCTTGGTAGCTTCTTACAGAGAACTATAAAACAGCCTAACCAAAACACGAACTCCACAATTAATAACTGAATTCGTTCGTAAAACTGGTGAAACATCCGCACAAGATCAGACTCGTGCTCGTCCAAACAGAATTAGGTGTACATTGACAAGAAAATGCGAGTTTGTGATCTCATTTGTATGGTTCTGATGTGCACACTTTATGTTTTCAGGTACTTCATCCATCAGATTTCTAAATGTTTTTGTAATTTCTATTATCAAAATGTGGTTTTTATTTCTTAAGGCAGGTGTTATTGCCAAATTGTTAAATAATTTTTTTTAATTACCCAATTTTTTACAAAAATAAATAGTTCTTTCAATTTAAAAAAAATAAAGTTGTAAGATAAAAAAAATTTAAGATTGGAAATACATAAATTTGAACAAATGTGATGGCCATTAGTAGAGACCGGATTCCTATGCAATTGCATATTTGGTTTAACATCAGATTTGAGTCAGAAGTTCAATTTTCTATCCGAATCATGCTTCAAGGATACTATAAGTGAAATTTTATATTGTATATTTGAGAGGTTACTGCATAAAATTGCATAAATGAAGGGTTATTGCATACTTCACCCAAAATATCAATATTTCAAATGTTATAGCACTTTTTTTTGCAATGAAATATAGAGCACCTAGGGACGAAATACCATATATTGTATACCATTTTTCTTTAGTGTATCCTATTCCTTTCTTTATATTATGTTTTATGGATACATCATATAGTAATTTTTTTTGTGCTTTATATTTGGTACTTGTATTCGTTTCAGTTTATTATCATTTTAGCTAACTTATATTTCAAATTTAAGATTGAAATGATATTTAATTAGATATCTTGATTATATTTATATTTTAATTTAAAAACTTTTCTTGAAATAAAAACTTTAATATTTTGATAAAATCTGTCTGATAAAATCTGTATGGGGCAACATCTGTTTCGGTACCATGAAGAACCCACTTTCCTGGAGCGGATCGTCAAAGGTGATGAGAGCTGGTGGCATCACTACGAGCCAGAGACAAAGCGGGATAGCATGCAGTGGAAGCATGCGTCGTCACACACCCCCCTAAGAAGTTCAAAGCCGTGGTGTCAACAGGGATGGTGTTGCTCACTGTCTTTTTCGACGTCCAAGGTTCGTTACTTGTTGAATTCCTCGAGCACAGAACCATTAACTCCGATGTGTACTGTGAGACACTGCGATGCCCACGCAGGTCCATCAAGAACAAAAGACTAGGGCTGCTCACGGAGGGTGTGGTTCTGCTACATGATAACGCGCGTCCACACGTCCCCAGGGTCACACACGCGGAACTGGCCAAGTTTAAATGGAGCAGCTTGACCATCCGCCTTACAGCCCGGACATGTCGTCCTGCGATTTCCATGTGTTTGGTCCCCTGAAAAAACATCTGAAAGGGAAGCGTTTTAACTCGGACGACGAATTCAAGGACGTTATGAAGGACTGGATCTCGTCACGGCCACGGGAATTCTGGAAACAAGGAATCCTTCGGCTCGTTAATCAATGGGATCGTTGTGCACAGGCCTGCGGTGTATACTTTTAATAAAGCCTTTATTTATACCCACAGTGTCGTTTCGTACCTTTTAATTTGAACAACCCTTGTATATATATATATATATATATATATATATATATATATATATATATATATATATATATATATATATATATATATATATATATATATATATATATATATATATATATATATATATATATATATATATATATATATATATATATATATATATATATATATATATAATCACTAGCCACTTCGAGGCCATCACGTCATTGCCTGTGGCTCACTGGGGGTTGGCGAGCGTTAACAGTGGTCACACCTGACCCCACGAAAAGAACTGTCACGGGCAACGTCGTCGCAGTGGCTAGTAATTACATAAAATCAAGTATCTTGCTGAAATAATTATTATCTGAAAGAAAAGAATTCATGTAAAACCCTTTTTTTTTATATTTTTCTATTCTTATCATGTTAACATAAAACTCATGAAAATTTTGTAATTATCTTACTTGATGTTCCCATTTCACAGCACTAAGAACTTCACTAACATTTTCCAGAGCTGCAATATCGTTCTCCAGATTAGCAACTTCCTTTCGTATATTTGACTCAGCAGTTTCATCTGTAAGTTCAAATGGAACCACCATGAGCTTGCTTAACAATTGCAGTTATACATACGTTCTACAAACCTTTAATGTTCCCATGGCTAGTGTTACAAAAATCTTAGAAAGAATGCCAATTCTATCACTCTACCAACCACAATTTATTCAGATTAATGAATGTATTTACATCTATACATTTCACTAACGTAAATGGCACAGAAATCAACATTATTTGTAATGAATGTCAACAAACGTGTCTAATCAATTTTAAAATAAAATGCTTCTCGATTCATTCACTAATTTAAATATTGAGCGACATAATATTGATAAAACTAAACACAGATGAGCTTGAAATTCTTCACCGTTCTGCTTGCAGAAGACAAAGAAAAATTCGAAAGACAGTAATAGTGCATAACATTAAATGGGAGCGAAGGTTGAAATACGTTTAGACATTCAACTTGACAGAATAACCTTTAAAAAAGTGAATGGGGATGCAACTGAAATGAACATTCATACATTATTACTAATAAAAAATGCACTAATTATTACAGTAAATATTAAATTACAATTGAAAAACTACACAGTAAAATGTAAACACAAATTATAAATATAGAATACTTGTAAATTAATACTATAATACTCCTTATACCTCCTCTTTACATATTGCAGATTCAGTTATATTGCCCTATTTAATTGTACCCAAGGAATGTTGTGTGTGCTAACGTTGAGGAAATCTCATTGTTCCTATGGAACTCGGTGTTTAAAAATCACTTATTTCAAGCAATTCTGTAAAACGTATCTGGTTGAAAAGATTTGTGAATCTTTCAAGTGAGAATAATAAATAAAATAAATAAATAAAATAATAAAATAATAAATAATAAAATAATAAATAATAAAATAATAAATAATAAAATATAATAAATAATAAAATAAAACAAATCAATAAAAAACAAAAGTTGAATGCATAATTTATGTCTTTTAACCCCCTGAACTATGAAGGTTTCACAGCCTTCATTACGTTGAGCTGTTTTCTTGTCTCCTATGGAAGCGCAATACAGAATGGGGTATTATAAAGTACTAGCCACTGCGTGTCTTCTTCGAGTGGAAGCAGACCCCTCCGTACCGAGTTACTTAAAAACCCACAACGGATTAGCTGAAGCTAGGGAAAGCCTCTAATTAGGAATTTGAGAAGTAGACCATGTGACGACTGAAAGCCCTCGTCCACCCCCGGGATGGGTGCGACGGGGAGTAGACGTGGTCGACCCGTGAGTGTGTGCGCTGAAGATTATGCGGTCCGGCTCATTGTTTTCAGTCAACCTTAGGTTCGAATTGAGCCGTAAAAGGTTTCTTCATAGATTCATGTTGACGGTTGTATCAGAAGCGCATACCCAGGCATCTACTAGGGACCTGTCGATACCCCTCAGTAGCCCAGCGGAACAGCAGGCTACCACCACCTCCCAGTTTATCTGGTGCCGTGGGCAGAACCGGCACCATCATCTATGTAGTTTTACAGACCCTTGCCGTCCGCCAGATATCCTTCATTCGTTAAAATAAAGGTATTATCCTAGGTCAGTCGGGTAGTGGTCCCGACACCGCTAGTTTCTATGTGGCACCTCAGGAGGTTAATGTCGCTACTTGACGGCAGGAACGGCGGCTAGCCCTTAGCCAATTCCTGCGGCCCTAACCGATAGCCTGCTGGCTAGAGCGGTTCCGCCACGTTAGAGACTGACGTATTCTTCCTATGTGGATAGACCCACGATCCGCGGAGTTATGGGGTCCCTTGGTATCTTCTGAAGGAGCCGCGGTCCGAGTGGAGAGGGCCGCCACTCTTCATTCCTTGGAACCATCTAATCCTCAACCTGGGGGCTCCAAGCATTGTCGACGTAAACTGATAACAAGTTATCGTTACTTGGTTCAGGATGCACACCGCCCCAGTGCGTAGAGCCCTCCCCCGATCCCTTTTCCCGGATCTTGGGTCTTGGTCCCGTCATCTTACCATCATCCCTTCGGACAGTCTTCCCGCGGAATCTTAAAAGCCACCACCAGCCTTCCGTCCGGGTGACTCACGTCTACTTCCCCAACAGACAGTAGCGTGTACATCTCCCCAAGATGTGTTATGACTAGGCGGCATTTGTTACAAGTAACACACAGAAAGTATAGTTTGGCTACATAAAATACAGATCGCCACATAAAGTTATACATTTTCGCAACTTCTAGTACCAGAAAGTCATTTGTTGCTTAGACGCAGAGTTATACATTAGCACAGAGTATACATTTTCGCAATTTCTAGTACAAGACTGTCATTAATTGCTTGGGCATATAGTTATACATTTATGCAACTTCTAGTACGAGACTGTCCTTAGTTGCTTAGGCACATGCAAAAGTAAGTAAGAGAAATATAGAGTGGGAAGTCTCCGGCATTTGCCAAGGGAGACCACTGAGGAAAGGGTTGCCACAGACTTCCAGCACAGGTGCTTTCGATTCAAGCCTGTTTACCAAGGCGGTAGGAGAAACAGAGAGTAATGAAAGTGTATAGTACCTCTAGGGTGTGAGAGGGAACCTTCGAGAGGAAAATTGAGGCGTCATCCGTTTCGTCACATAGTTTCCCAAGCGGGGAAGCGTTGGGAACCACTCTGGGCGAGTAGTAAAGTCTTGGGGTCTGAAGCACAACCAGTTTAGGCCACAGTTAAGAGGTCTGGCAAGTTCGCAGTCGAGGAGGTAATGGGAGGCATCCACCTCTCCACACTGACACAAGCCTGATCCTTGTCGCAGGATACTTTGTATTTTGGGAAGCGACATTGACCTGTGAGCAGCTGAGTCGCAATCGGCTAAGGTATACGTGTCTTCTGAGATCAGGCTTGGGGAGATACCTATAGGTTTCTCTACCTACCAAGTCCCCACTCCATGGCCACTTTCATTGATCCATAAAGATCTGCAGGAGGCAGTTGCTGACAGTTGAGTACGATCTCAGCACTCGTATTTCCACTTCACTCTTGTCGGTGGCCTTTTTGGTCGCGGAGTCCACCGCTTCGTTACCAGTGAAACCGACGTGAGCTTTTATCCAATGCATTTGGATACCCTGGTAGCTGGTAACCGTTTTGTACAGAGTTTAGATTCGCTGCACTATGGGTAGAGTGCAGAGTGGGTCCTTCAACGCTATGAGCGAAGAGAGGCTGTCCGAAAAGATATGGTTGGTTTCATTGGCGTTGTACAGGGGTCGGTACCGAACCCACTCGTACGCCTTTTCAAGAGCTGCGAGCTCTGCCAAATATACTGTTGCTTGGTCACCAAGTCGGTACGTATTTTCTTCGTCAATACGTCCAAAGTACATGAAAACGAAAGCTACTCCATACCTATCGTTCAGCCCAGACCCGTCAGTGTAAATCTCCATCTCTGCAGTTCGGCTTCCTGCTGTCATAAGGAATAGATATGCGATCGGCTGGGTGAGTGTTCACATTCACCTTCTGCTCCATGTCACGTGGAGAAAAGCATTCTCCATTGATCTATACCTCTCGTCCATGCTTAAACTGGAGAAATTGATAATAACGTAACCACGCCCTATAGTCGAGCGGCAAGGTAACTGCTAACACCTGCATGGTGGGGGTAGCTACAGTCCTGTAGCACCTCGTCATTAAGATGAGAGCTTGGTGCTAAGGCGGTCTCCCCAAGCTCCTATACCGTATAGAACAGTCGGCTCTATAACAGTGCGGTATAGTTTTTTCAACAACTACGGACGTTCTGTATACAGCCTCCTCGCCACCCTTCTCAGGGTGAAGACCAAATGAGTGATCTTGGTACACACCAGCCGGAAATGTGTCGTGAAGTTGAGGGAGTGGTCCCAAGTGAGTCTCAAGATTTTGAGCTCCTTCACGTTCTCAATTTCTACATTCTCACAGCAGAACTTGGGCTCAGTTCTACCTACCCTTCGCCCAAAAAAGTAGGTTATTGTTTTTATCTTTGTCGGGTTGAACTTAAGCTCATATGAAAGCCCATGCTCAACTATCCGTCTGATGTCAGCGTTCCCCACCTTCTCGAGCTTTCGGGTGCTTCTCCCTTTGACTACGAGGACGAAGTCATCTGCGTAAGCAATCATGTCACCGCGTATACCCCTGCTGGGCTCGCCAATGAGGTCTAGAATGTCGTCCGCAAAAAGATTCCATAGAAGAGGGCCACTGCAGGAACCCTGTGGGCAGCCCCTCTTCGTTGTCCTTCTACTGTGCAACCATGGGACTGATAGGTGACTGTCCTTTCACTGAAGAAATTGTAAATCACTGCATATAGATTCACTGGACACTTGACCTCCACTAGCCTTCCTAGCACCGAAGGCCACCAGACATTATCAAAGGTCGACGTCGAGTGAGATTAAACTAATATGTTTCTTCTCTTCACGAGTCTTGGCAATGGCTTGCCGAACCTCGAAAGGGGCTGTATTGCACGATTTTCCGGCTCTGAAACCATGTTGGTTGCGGTGAAGCTTTCCATGTAGTTGCAACCAGTGTTTCACACGATTGACTATTAGCTTGTCATAAGTTTTCGCCAATGTGTTCAGCAGACATATCGGTCGATAGGCTTTGGTATCGACTACGTCACGATTGGGTTTAGGAATGAATAATACACGGGCATTTTTCCAGGCCTTGGGTACGTAAACCAGTTCCAGACATTTGTTGAACAAGTCCAACGTGAATCTAGGATACTGGCGGTGGATCTCTTTAATCACTTCCCCGCAGATCTCGTCTGGGCCGGCTGCTTTCTACTTTTTAATGAATCTCACGACACACGTGATCTCTAGGAGCGTGAATGGTCGATCCTTAATAGCATCTTCTCTGAGGTAGTTGTCTCCAATTTCCCTCAAAGTTCTTTGGTCAGAGGATTCTCCGACAGAGTCGGATGGGATATTCGTGCGAAGAAGTAGATCCATCGTTTCCGCGTGTGTCGCCGTTGTCGTGCCATCTTCCTTTCTGATACTGCCTATCGGTTGCTGCCTATCTACCTCCTCACCTTGCCTGATGCCAGCTTGTAAGGTAGCGTGTATGGGTTGGATATATCAGCGTCAAGGCAGTACTACTCCCATGACGCTCTCTTTTTGCAAATGACTAGTCTTATGGACATTGCTTGTGACCTTCAAAACTGCATTTTCCAGGACTCGCGCTCCGTCTCAGAGGCGTTTTGTAGTCTTCGTCTAAGAGCTGCGTGCTTCTTCCGGGCAACCGTTAGCTCATCGTCCCACCAGGGCTTTTGGTGTCTCCAAGGAAAGGGCACTCTGAGGAATTTTTCACTTACCATCAGAACTAAGTGGGTCAGTGTTTCTAGGCATTTATAAATCTCGTCCCTATTGGATATACTTGAAAATTCAAGTATTGCCCCAAAGAAAGTTTTAGAGAGAGACTTGACCATCCTGAAGATTCTTCTAGGATGTCGTGAAAATTTGTTCGCCGTAACGAGACTTTGTTCCTGCTGGAGGTCAAAAGAGATTAGTTCGTGATCACTACTAGGTAGAATGGCCACTTTCCAGTTTTTTACCCGGTCGAAGATTGCACTTGAGGCCATCGTTACGTCTATCCAGCTAATTCCGCGGCCATTGTTGAAAGTGGGCGGTGAATCCGGGTCATTCAGGATACCAATGTTAAATTGACTGAGCAAAGCAACAAGGCTCTCTGAGTAGGGAGTACTGGGCTCTCCCGTATGCCACATTGGATGTTTGAAGTTTAAGTCACCCCCGACTATGATCCTCTTACTTTTGAACCTTTGAACCATACCTACGTTAGTTCCAAGAGGAACGGATCAATTGGCACGCGAAGCGTAAAATAGACTGAAACGACCACGACTTTCAGTTCCGTTCGAAGGCTCAGTAGCTACGATATTCTTATTCACCAGGATATTATAGACATCGAGGCCAGGGTTGGCGACGGCAATCACTGTCATGTATCCGTTCGCATGAGAGCAGCGCGAGCTTTGGGGAAGACCTGCTAGCTTACTCCTGCTGAGGTACGGTTCAGACAGTAGTAATACATCCGTACGCTCATCAGTTGCCATTTTGGTGACAACGGCCATCACAGATACCTCACGGCGTAGGTTCCACTGGAAAAATTTCCATTTGTGGCTCTGGTTTCTGCCCTCAATGGCCTTCCCGTACTCTTGGGTCTCTTCTCTTTCTTCTGCTTCAACTGGTCTGCTCACACTTAGGCCTCCAACCGCATCTACGCACTCCATTACAATGTCGCACAATCTCGGCTTTGGGACAGAAAAATGTTACATCTTTTGCTTGCGGCCATGATTAGTAATAATTTAGGAAAATCTCCCCAATCGTCTCATCATTCGGATGGTATAATCCAGTCAAAGGCAGACTGAGACACCTTCAACACGTCCAGGTTCTAGTCCATAGTCACCTGCAACCCACGACTCGCAATCGTATGCCAGGCAAGCTCGAGGCAGCCATGTTTGTCACCAGTTCATATCTGAGGTTGTTGCCGTAAGGTTTCCCCGCCTCAGAAGCCCCCATCTGATCTCAGGCCTACGTGCGCGCATCTCACGAATGGCCCTCGCAGCACCACACCTATCCGAGGAGATTTCCCAGCCCTTTCCTCAGACTCCAATGGCTTCTCCCTGACCGTCGGGACCAACGGGGCAGTTCAATGACTGCTGCCTACATGCACCTTCATCTTCCGTCACCGTAAGTTCGGTTGATTGTGCACCTCCAATAGCACGCATACCGAAGGTGCGGATACTTACGCGTTACGCCCCAACAGTGGTCTGTCATTTCGTCATTTAAGACAGGCAGTACACACATCTCTTTGCTGATCCTTATCAGCAAAGATATATGTGTACTGTATCAGCAAAGAGATGTGTGTACAAAGAGATGTGTGTATTCGTTAGAGTCAAGCTGGCTGACTGCAGAGGATCATCATTTTATATAGAATATACTCTGCAGGACAAAACAGGAGTATAACTATTTTTGTATTTCGGTGTGGCCGCGGATGCGACAATACACACCAACTTTTAGTGAAAAAAGGGAATATTTGAGCGCGCTCTTGCCTTTAAAGGTATGAGGGAGAGAGTGGATAGCCGGTACCGTCAGCAGTACCTGTACTTTGGGCCTGACCATACTTGAACTACTGTATCCATGCGAGAGTGATGAGATTCGCTTGTTCAAATCTGTGCTTTTAGTTGGGAGAAAATCTCCTGTTTCGGGCCATGAGGACTCTTTCCGCTTGACAGACGCACGATAGCCACCAGTCGTGTCCTTCGCCCGGTTATCACCACCCGATGACTGCCAGCGATTTACATAAAGAGCCTTGTATCACTCCCAATAGCACTCAATTCATAGAGACAACTCTCTTATTCTAAAGACCTCCAGAAATACTCTGTAGGGGCCTCGTGCCTTGCAACAGACCCCAAGGTTCGTTTCATCGTCATCACACTTCTCAGTCGTTCTTCTGGCCCCACCTTCTCGGAGACAGAGAGAGAGAGAGAGAGAGAGCAATGTTATCATTAGACTTCCAGCACCAGCCCTAGAAATAAGAGTAGAGGACAACAAAGAAGGGAGCAAAGGTCGCAAGTGATGCTTCGCTCATCCTAGATCTCTAGGAATTTTCTGATTAAAGATTTCCAGGGCCGCCAGAGATACTCTGTAGTTGCCCCGGACCTGGCTAAGCAGGAAGGTCCTGTCCACCGTCACCACTCGCTCGATTGCAGAAAAGGATAGTCCGCTTCCAGTGCTGAGCGCTCTTAGTAGTAAAAGGATGTAGAGCAACAGGACTTCCAGCGCAATTCTCTTTCAAGCCTGCCTGCCCCTCCCGGAAAGACCGGCATCGTCCGTCCCGCACCACATTCACCGTCTCCGGCACTATGCCTTGACATTACGTACTATAGGGTTTGCCCCAAGCCCACGGCTCAACCTTGCTCCTCTTATAAGAGGAGACACTTCCTTCAAAACCACAAACGACGGCACTTTGCCCTGGTTATCAACCAGAGTCCCTACGGACAACTCCAGGAACCCTGGTGAGTTACACCGGGTCTCCCTTCTCACCTAAGCGAAGCGGAGTACCGAAAGGTACGAGAGTTAGGCATTCTTGCCTCCTTCAAACAAAGTTCTCAGTCTTGAAGCGTCGGCTAATCTGTGTGTACCAGTTATCTTAGGTCAGGACGGCTTGGCTAGCATTCCTTTTACTCCTCAAGTATACTGATACCATCAACAGAGTGACCGAAGGAAGCCATGCGTAAACGAGCATGAGTTAGCTTGACTGAAAAGTGCGATAATCAGTCAATTACCAGACCGCACCATGTGGAGGTCCCTGCCGTTACTTGAACGGGGGTGTAAATGTGCCTCGGTGTATAATATGATTCGAAAAATTTCCAAGACCAGAAATTTTTTTCCGAGGGTCAAATTTTTTCAAAGTCATGAAATTTTTCTATGTCAGTAATTTCACACTCGCATGAATCCCCCGCTCCGAAAGCCTTTCTTGGTCTTGTCAAAATTTTCGAAATTTGGACTTCAAATATTATTTGGATATCAAAAATTATGACTTTCGCCATACTTCCAAACATGGACTCTACCGAAATATCAAAAGATTTTTGACTCGTCCGAAAAAATTTGATGTTTGGACTTTTAATTTGGAATTTTACGAAAATATTAATATTTACCGGTTTTGCCAGAACACCTATAAACGGTTTTAAACTGTCGACTAAGGCAAGGTAAGAGAATGAATCTTAATATTTAAAGTTTAGTATGTGCTATTTACTAAATTTATTTAGCACACTTATGTGTAGGCTTAAAAAGTTTTTGTGTTTCCTTTGAAGTTGTGCTTTTATTTCTGTAAACGTTGGACTGTAGTTCATTTTCTCGTTTGCTGTTTCAATTTTAACCGATTCATTTAGTATTAAAGATAGCCTGCAAAAATATGTTTACCGAAACATTTCTGCTGATTGACTATAGCATTTAAAACTTAATTATCTTTATAATCCAATAAGTTTACTTGTTTTATGCGACATTTAATTACATGGTTGTTTGTTTTATTTAGTTATAATAATAAATTGCTGTAAAAAAGAATAATGTTTCAAGAATATCTATTTCTTGCGAAGATCTTATTTCTACTAGGTATATATTAATTCCTTCACTGCATACTAAAAAGGAATTAATGTCTTTAAAGAAACAATTTTTCAAATGATAGTGTATTTATTATAATATTATTGGGATTAGTGATAATAGCTTGATATGTACAGATATATAATCTTAATAAAATAATCTTATCTTTTTTTAATTGCTGAAACTGAGTATTTTTCTTGACAGGATACCATTTAAATGCTGTGGAAATTAGATTCAGAAACTGTATTTGGACTACCGAAGAATGAAAATTTAAATGCATAGTGAACAACCTCGCAAGTATTTCATCTGTACACCATACATTCTAGGGTATGTTGCAATTCTATACTTCACGCTCGATAAAAGTTTTGGTACAGTAGAACTCCAACTATTCGGATCACTTGGGACCAGACCCTATCCAGATAATTAACGACTAAAAGGTTATTTCTTGGTAATAAACCGAATTTTGCTTTAGAATATGTAATTTAATGACTGAAAACAATTTTATTTACATTTTGTATACTTGAATACTGTATCATTACTTGAATATATCAGTAAAGTTTTGCTGTCTTTACTCGTTTCCATGCAGCCAAGTCATCGCATGTGCAATTAACTGTAGATGATCGCACTCTTGCCGCTGATCCTTGCCGTTACCGATATCTGATTTAGCCTACTGTGTCAAAATATTCAAACGCCTTATTAGCTGATAGTCCCGCGTCTTTTTGAATAGCAATATCGTCATCCTCAAGAAGTTCTCTCGCACTTTGAATCAGTTCAAAGTCACTGTGAATTTGGAATCCAGGGTCCGAATAATTGCACCAGCCACTCGCCTACGTCCTCTGCACTGCACTTGAAACACATAGGAATTTTCACTGTGATGTTTCTGATATTCTGAACTGACATTTTGTCCTCTTCCTTTTTATCATTCACCGAAAAGCTTTAAAAATGCGAATTCTGCTGAATTCATTTTTATTTTCAAAGTGATCAGGATAATTGGAGTTCTACTGTCTCCGTTATTATAAAAAGGAAATGATTCTCTGTTTATGTACTGTGTATACTGTTCTTACAAATCTATGGCACTTACAATAATGAAATTTGCCACACAGGTAGTCTGAATTTTTTGTAATTTTTCTGTAGCGTCCAAATTTAAAAATTTAATCTGAACATTTTAAAGTTAATTTATTGGAATTTTATTATTATTGTTTTCCTTAGATTGATAACAGTATAAAAAGATCACAGATTGTAAAATTATTTTTTCCGAGGAATGATTTCAGAGAACGAACAAAACAAATAAACAGTTTTAACCTTGGAAAGAAACAATTTAGATTTGAAGATATAAAATATTTATTTAAATATTGAACTAGAACATTGTTGAAATGCAGGTTAATATCTAGTATTTGCAGACATCAATTTAAAACATGTTTTTGAATTGGCTGAATTTTGGAGATAATAGGTACTTTGGTCGCATGGGTATAAATATTTTATTCATCTTCACAGCTTGATAAAGTTGGAAGAGCTGTTATTAGGAGCCTTAAAAAATGTTAACTCTTCGTTGATTTTTTTATAGGTTTGCCTGAAGCATTTCAAGATTAAAGAAATCATTTGGGAGTCATCGGTTTCTGATGATAAATCGGGTAGGACTATCTCTGCACGTCTTCAAAGACCAAAAATAAAGGAAGTACCAAAGCCAAGTTATGTATCCTTGACTGCTGGACCATCAAGATAAAGTCCACCTAATTAAAAAAACGGGAAGAGGCATCTTTTTTTAAAGGAATTTGCGAAAGTATTGAATCGCAAAAGGGTTACGAGAAAGAACATTTTATTCACTGGATGAACTTGGTGTTTACCTAAACTTTCAACTGTTGGAGAATTTCCATTAAAAGTGACCCAATAAAATTCATAAAATACTAAATGTGATTGAAAATGTGCAAGCTACTCCTGATTCAAAGCTATCAGCTGAAATTATCTGGGATGTTTCTAAATCACTTTTATTGTCTCTTAATTGTGAGAAAGAAAGTTATGGTTTTCAGTTTATTTGCGAACACATCGTTTTTTTAAATACGGAACCTACATTTAGCTGACTCACTAATTTTTGAATCCTTATTTTATTTAATATCCCCTCAAGTATATCGTTTTGTTTGGGATTCTGGAAATATAACTTCACCCAGTTAGAGTACCATTTATAAATTGAGTTCCAAGGTCTCAATAAATCCTTAGACTGAAATGGAGGGGAGTAATTTTTTATCCTATGCCAAACAAAAAGCCCCCTTTTTTTAAACCACGCGAATTATATACATCATTAATGATTGATGAAATATACATCAAACAATATTTAGACTATAAAGGTGGAAATTTTGCTGGAGTTGCACAAGGTTCAGGAGAAATTGCATCAATTTGTTTTCATGGTACATTTTGTACATATATTGACAACTTGTCAAATTGTAGCAGAAGCATTGTTTAATGTAATTAAGAAAGTCATTTTACGTCTTGAAGCAGTTTCTGATAATAACTCAATTCATTACAAAGCAATGTCCTTGTTTTATCCATAGCCACAATTAAACTACGTGTACTCACACCCCATTGATTCGACACAGCCTTTGTTTTTTGGCAATTGATTCTGTCCATTTAATTAAAAACGTTAGAAATAATTGGATCAATCAAAAAAATATTGAGCGGGCAATGCATTTCCCTGATTTGATTTAAACTCTAAAAGTTGATGCACTGTTTCCTTTCTTACACTGAAGAAACTTAATGAAATTGAATCAGGGAACTTACTAAAATATGGTTTCTCTTTAAGTATGTAGAAAAACATTGTGGCCATCAAGTTTAGAAAGGCAAAAGGTTAATTTAGCATTGCAGGTTTTTAATGCCATAGAAATCAAAGTCTTGTTGAACTTGGCCCAGTGTGCATAATTTAGCACATTTTGAAAGCACTGATTCATATACAGGATTAGTTTCTTGGTTTGATACCGTAAATGATAATATAAGTAATAAAATTTGGCCCACATGTAGTCCTAATTTTATGCGAATTTTGTGCGAAGCCTGAATTTTAATCTAGAACAGGGGTGGCCAACCTGTGGCGCATGCGCCAAACATGGCGCATTGAATGAATACAAGTGGCGCATTGCATACTTGCGCCTACTTATTCTTTTGAAATAGGCGCCATAACAGAATCCATCTTCATATTTTCAACACCAGAGTGTTCTCAGTTCAATTCATACAGCCTTCTTACTCCTCAGTTGGTCACAATATTTTGACAATTTGCAATTGATATTATGTGTGATAAGACGTACGTAGTTGTGATATGTTTGTTCTTTTTCAACATTTAGACTTTTAGATTTTTGTTCTTTTCTATTTTTTTTACAACCTTGTTATATCCATCACAGTGCAAAAGAAAATGAGCAAAAGAAGCGCAGAAAGTGATAGTAAGCATGAATTTAATGAAAAATGGGGTAATGAGTTGTTATTTATAACAAGTTCATCAGGAAAACCGTTTGCATTGTTTGTGAAAGTACTCTTTCATATAATAGAAGACATGGTCTTAATAGAAACGTTCTTTGGCCTGAGTTACGAAAAGAATATGTGACTAAGAAAAAGGAAGAAATCAGAAGAAGACAAAATATTTTTGCTAAAGTAAGTTGTGAAGACATGGCGATGACAGAAGCGTCCTATGAAATTGTTTTAGCATTGGCGAAAAAAAGAAACCTTTTCTAACAGAGAAGAAATGTTCAAGCCTTGGTTTTCAATCGTGGTAATAAAACTATTCAACTAAAAGCAGATTAAATTGCTATATCAAGGCAGATAGTTGCGAGACGTAACGAGGACCTCTCTCAGGATGTATCTCAGCAACAGGAAGACCTCGTCAATTATTGTTCTTCCCTTACTCTAGCTTAGGCTTAGGATGATTCAACGGGTATATGTGATTTAGCCTAGTTAAGCATTTTTATAAGAGTAATGCATGATAGTTTTAATGTCTTAGAAGAACTTGCCAGTCTGGAGTCATTGTATGGTAAAACAAGAGGATCACCTATATTTGAAAAAGTAAAACCATGCTTAGAAAATCTAAAATTAGATTATAGTAAACTCATCAGAGTGTGTACTGACAGAGCGCTGTCAATGATAGATAAAGTCAACGGCTCTAAAATTTTGCTTGAAATTTTTTTAATCGTCTTGTACTGTGTACTCTTGAAAAGAAAACTGTTCATCTCTCAGTTAGAAATTCGGATTTGAGTCAATTTTCACACTTGAAAGAGCAGAGTGAATGTGCTGTGGATAATAACAATTTGACCAAATATATTGAAAAAAAAACAAGTTGTTGCAAGGGTAATTTGAAAGTCGTTTTCATGAATTGGCTAAAGAAGAAAACTGCTTACTCGCATTTATAAACCCATTTTCACTTTGTGAACAAAACGTAATGAAGATGCCTGGTAACATATAAACAGATCATGTTGATTTAAAAACAAATTCACTATTGAAAATGAAATTTGATGAGCTTTTTACAGATCAAAATGCTGCTGACATGATTAATTTCTGGGGTTCATTAACTGCAAACATTTCCCAGAACTAATAAAATTTTCAAAAAAATATGTAATTTCGGAATGACATACAGATGTCAATAAGCATTTTTTCCATCGATGAAATTTATTGTAAGCAAAATGAGGTCGCGAATGACTGATTCAAATTTGAAGAATTCTCTGCTGTTCTCAGTAACCAATTTAACTCCAAACATTGAGACTAGTGAAATCCAAACAGGCTCAGAAGTCTTAATAATGATAAGTTTATGTGCTGAAAGTATATGTTATGTACGTAATGTTATTGTGCTGAATAGATACTGTCTCACATACAATAATAGAATCATTTAAACATATTTAATAATTAGTAAAGTACTATCATGGGATTGAGGCGCCTGTAGTTTTATGTTTCAGCTATGGATCAGGCTGGCCAGGGGGACCGTGGGTAAACTTAAAAAACTTGAACACATTTTCAGTTTCACATTGTTTGAGTTGTTATCAAAAATAAATAAATGGCTCTTTCACATATTCCTTCCTAAAATGTGGCTTCCAAAGGTAGAATAGCCTGGCAAGCCCTGATCCTGCAACTTAAACATTTTACTCTTAAGATGTTTAACACAGAGATGTCGGGAAAATTCCCAAATATCATAGAATAAATCACAAAACTGCTTTTTGAAATTTTCATGCAAAATAAACTATAACCATCGTTTATAAGAAATGATTGATAAATTTTTATGATCCTCTTCTGGAACTTCAGTAAGTTCAAAAACATAATACAGAAACCTTCATAGAAATGCCACAATTCAATCAATTTTAACTCAACATTATCGTTACATATTTTGAATTTAATGTCCCACATAAATTAAGATTTTTTTATCTTTCTCTTTTGCATAGGAATCTTTGGAAGACACGCCACTCAAAACATCATAATTCATACACACTTTAGTTTACAAACTAAGCTTTACTTTTCCCAGTTTCATTTCAGATTGCACCACTACAAAAAATTAATATATAATACAATAGGGTACATAGCAGTGTAATTCAACTCAACCATGGAGTACTTTATGATGGACTCAGTTGGACTGTCTTTCACACTTTTGCTACAATGATTACTGACAGATTCTGAACCGTACAATTAAAAATAAAGCCTAATGGGAATCTTGACAATCACCAAATGGCACTAGTACCAATAAGCACGCACTTTGACAGATAAGTTTAATTGCCAATGGTATGCTAATCACCTGCAACAACTGTCTGAATCCCTATGATAACAGACACTGCTGCTATTCCTAACGCTGATTCACTCTTTATTGCCACTCAACCTTCACACAGTACCGACACTCGGCTGCTAGAAAGGCAATACAGGACTGTCTACAGTCGCAATATATTCAGCACATGGAAGTACACCAGCGATTTTAATACAACTGTCACGCAATTGGTAAACTATCAACTAAAATTAGCATCAATTCAGCCACTGCTACATTTTAGGGAGTAATATTGCAATAAACTAAACTCCCCAGTACACAACATTTAATTACAATACAATAGAATCAGTGTAACCCAACTCCACCATGAAGTACTTTTTGGTAAACCAAGTTGCATTGTCTTTCAAAACTGAATATTATTTGGATTATTTGAAAAATGACTTAATTTATTAGTCTTATTTGGAAAATGACAAATATTGAGTTTTATACATCTTAAAATAGGATGAAAAATTCTAGATTATTATGGCAATATGTTTATATATATATTTAAGACATGCAAGTTTACTTACGTTTAACAATGTCAACATTATGCAATGAGGCTTTCATAAGCAGTTTGTATTTGTTCTTCTCTAATGAGGCAGCATTTCTAAAATTGGAAAAGAAAAAGGCTTGTAAAACAGTCAAAATAATGAAGTTAAAATGATTACTATAACATACTTTCTTTCTGACTTACTCAGTCATAAGCTACAAGGAATTGTCCACTGATGCTGTAGAGCAAAGAGGTTTTTTTATCTTGAGAAAATTTCAAAAGCTCTTTACAACTCTGCTTCAAAATTTTTCTCTTTTTAATACATTTTTTTATGTTTTTAATACAAATTAAGAATAACTTTCTTTACAATTTCTAAAGCTCTTTACAATAGTACATTGCATCTGAATAAATTAGTTCCAATCTGATTTGATTTCTCAGAGCAAACCATTTATTGCTCATTAGTGAAAGAAAACTCTTTCAGTACAGGCATTTTAGCCTGGGATGCCTAAGATCGTATTAAGATTTGGCACACAAATTTGCTTCTTAAATCAATGAAAATAGTAAACAAACTTTCCTCTATATTTCCTGTTTATAATCCGGAAAAACGGATGGTCCACTATCAATTATTATATGATAAACTTTTAATCTATTACTGTTGATAATTTTTATGATTGTTGTTTATGGATATGTGATAAACTCTCTCTCTCTAAGTTTAAACTGTAGATCAGAATGGCAGTTTATAACAGAATGTTTTGACGGAAATAATATATAATTCAAATTTCGTGATCGAGACTGTTAATTAAATATACAAGAGAAAAAAAAATCGATTCAGCAGCCGAGTTGATCTAAAAAAACTCTAATACGGAAGTTCCAGGGATGTACAAGAGAGTTGGTCATCCCAGCCAACCAGGATGTAGGTTCATTTCAAAAGATTGTGTTGCTGTTTGCGTCATACAAATCAGTGGATACTGTTGAATTAGTCGGGTGATAAAATTTTGTTCACATACATAGTAAGCTCTAAAGGTTTCTGGTCCAAGGCAGGTGGGTCATCCCTTTTAAAATGAACAATTCGGCTGTAGCTGACCTATCACCGATTTTAATGAAAATCATATTTTAAAAAGGTGACATGTAGTTCTGAACAGCTGGAAAATATTCGGTTTCAGAAATCTATATTTTGTTAATTAATTATATTTGAAGTTCAAGGTCGCATAAATTAATTTTTTTAGTACAATAGGTGGCCTGTTTATGTCTATATTTTAATAAATTTTTGTCTCAAATAAATTTTTTTATAACGCTACATTCTTCAAAAGGTATTAGGAGAAGGAGCATAATTTAAGAGCCATCACTGCTAAATCTGCAAGATCGACGAAAATAAAAAATTTTGCCAGATTTCTACAATTTCTAATTGTTCTGGTATGTTTAGAAATGGAAATACAATATCATAATTATTCTTAATGAAGAGCTTTTAATAACAAATAGTGTGCTGTTATTTTGGGTGATAGTATTTCTCTACTACTTGGTAAAAAATATTTAAAAACTAAAGTTAAAGGAAAATGCGATTTTTCAATTTTTTAAAATACATATTTAACTGAAAAGAAAAGTTCCGAAAACATCGAAACTTTTCAACATAATAGACCATAATGTCTGTGATATGTCCTTAAATTTTCATAAATGGCTTTTGCTTATTTTTGTCCCAGGAACCTTTTTAACTACATGTAATTTTGTGAAATTTTTTATCATAGGTGTTAATGAAAAATACAAATTTCGATAGTATAAAAACTCAACCAAAGAATGAAATTATCATAATGGTGTACATGCGAAATTTCACATGAAATATCTTTTTGTAAACTTCTTTTTTGCTTAATCCAAGGGGTTTTAATCATCGAAATAATCAATTAGTCAGTGGAAAGTTAATTTCGTTAAAGAAGTCTTTTCGATTTTCATATATCCTAGGAAATGTAAACATTAAATGCAAAAACATTTTAAGATTAAAAAATACTTTTTTTAAATATTAAGTATTATCAGCCAGTCAAATAATAATCTAATATTGAGAATAAAAAAAAATCTTAAACTATCGTTGTTATCCCTTGATTCTCAACTGTACATAAAGCACGAATCCTTGTTCTATACTTATCACAATCCCTTGTGAACGAAAGAACAATTTTACAAATTTAGCAGAACTAGGTAAAATTTCAATTTAAGTAAATGCTTCAAATTGAACAAGAGACCTTTGTTAGATTGGGAAAGGGCATTTGAAAAATTAATCAAGTAAATGTTGTAATGGCCATGATGCGTGTTTAACATTTAAGCTTTTTTAATAATAATTTGACGTTCTGCTTCTATAATTTTACATGTTAAAATTAATTGTTTTTTCATTGTTTTCATTTCACTGTTGTCATTTGAAGATGAAAGTTATCTATCATATATCTATATCTATCATATTGTTACAAAGAAAGGTAATAAAAGTGAATAAGAAACTTAATTTGTGATGCATTGATCAAAATTTTTTTTTTAATAATTGGTTCAATTTCAGCTGTAGCCAAGCGCAAATTTGATTCCAAATTTTCATTTATTTTCAACATATACAGTCTTGAAGTTGGTAATGAACTTTTCAGGAACTTTTTTGTAAATAGGAAAATGGGCGTCCCGTCAACTTTGCAATTCTTAAATATTACCTATTGCATGACTCGTTAAAAATAGCAGGAGCAGTGAGGAGGGCCACCACCAAATCCATCGATGAACACATGCGGTCCACAGTCTGTGCATCCGTGATCTAAATAGAAATTTGGCGACTAAACTTTGAGTTGCCAAGCGGGCATTAGTGTTTTTCAGTGCTATCCATTTTGTTACTAATGCTTTAAGACTCAAGAAAATCCTGAATTTTTATGAAGTCATAGACATATTAAACTATATTCCTCTTAAATAGTTTTCGTCGGAGCTTAACTTCATTTGATTCTGTATGCCTATTTTGAGAAAAAATATTTTCAGGTTACAAAAATATGAAACATTTTTGTATACGTTAAGTAGTTTCTGAGAAGAGATTTTTTCCAAACATACAACATCAAGTGATTTCAAAATGGGTCGTCAAAGTTGCAATCTCTTAAAATGCCTAAAACTTCAAAAATATTTAATTTTGAAAAAAAAAAAATGTTTTTTGACTATCATTATTTAAGTCTAAACTTAAGCCCTATACTAAATTTCACGAAAATAAGTTATCCTACGGCCACAGGTTTTGTTCTGATTTTTGATCATTTCGCATAGAATGACCCGGGTCATCATAAT
The DNA here is from genome assembly GCA_947359465.1 of Metellina segmentata. Taxonomy (NCBI): domain Eukaryota; kingdom Metazoa; phylum Arthropoda; class Arachnida; order Araneae; family Tetragnathidae; genus Metellina; species Metellina segmentata. The sequence continues at coordinate 124,394,324 of OX375876.1, forward strand.
AGTAATATAATAATTTTTTATCTATATAAAGAGAGGGAGAGAGAGAGAGAGTGCTGCTTCGATATTGAATATTTTTGACTAACTTCAGGAAATATATCGTTTATTCGCCCTTCTAACGCTAAATAGATGTCTTGCGTGATTGGTGTATGATCATCTATCTGTATGTTTGTACTTGTACTAAATCCAAACGGTTGGATATATATTCATGAAACTTTTTTTGTAAACGATGAGTACTTATATTCATTCAATGACTGAACGTGACTGTGCTAGTCTAGCCGTCATCCCCTTTTATGTCTGATTTTGTGTCTATGTTTGTACAGTTGTGGGAAAAAAGCAGAACCACCCATTTATTTCGAGCATTATTCATAGTAAATCAAATTTAAAGATATCAGTCAACAGAAAATAACGTAATATGCAAATTCAAATGCAAAAATATTGCATTGGTAGTCGTTCAAAATTTCCAATAGAAGAACCATATTTTCATGCCTTAATCAGATTCTGCATTGTTAAATTAGTCTAAATATGGAATTTTAGAACTTCACTAACTTTGTATCGATAGATATTGAATGTTAAAGTTTTTATCATTTTCAGTGATCATCTTCACCTTGAAAATCGACATTCGTAGATCGAGATTAACTGTAGTTATTCAGGAACTGTTCATTTGATGATTGACTGAAATAAGTCTACAAAGAACCTCAACAGAAATGTTAATTCTTGGCATAATCGTTTGCGAAATGTTCCTTCTTAGCAAAATCATTTTCATCAAAAAAGCCTACACCTACCTAAAAACACTGGCAATTATTTAGTGCAATTGAACTGATATTCCAATCATACAAAAAGTGAATAGTGAGTCATTCAATTGATCATTTATTAGTTGAGTTCATCTATACCAGGGCTCGAAATACTCGGGTGCAAAGGTTCACATGAAAATAAAAGTGTGCTAATAATTTTTTCCCGCTAGGTGCACGCAGTGAACCTAACGTTTAAAGAAAGCGGAGGGACGTGTTTTATGTTATTTGTTGAGAAAGAAAAGACTATATGAATATTTGTTGGGGAAAAGGCTAAAGAAATAGTTAACGTTATTAATGAAAAGAATGGCAAAGAAAATATTGAAACTGTGGCTAAAAATAACTCTGAAGAAATCATTTTCACTAAAACTTACACTTTTCAACAAACTTAGAAAACTGGACGGGATTGGCTTTCTTACAATGAACATTTGAAAGCAATGTTTTGTACTGTTTGCCAGTCATATGATGAAACATCATGTTCAAATACCTTTCTTGACAATGGCTGTTGTTTCTTAAGCAAACTTATGGTTGAAGTTCATGAAAGAACACCAACACATCTTAAAGCAATGGAAGCAAAAATTGCATTTGCCAAAGCACAGGATTTTCAAACTCCTAAAAATCCAGAGATCTATATTGAGGTTAGAAGAAAAGGAAATAAAGCAGTTACATACTCTCTTTAAAATTGCTTTTCACATAGCCAAACAAAATATGCCATTTGCAGCATTTAGAAATTAAATTAAATTATTAAGATGTGTTGGGTGTGAAGTAAGTGAAACCTATAACAATGACAAACAAGCCAGAACATTAATTTCCAATATCAGTAAAAATATGAAATCAGATTTAGTAGCATCTTTGAAAAATAGTATTTTTTTTCAATTTTTGCAGATGGCAGCACAGATCGCAGTGAATGCAATAAAGAATTAATTTAATTAGATTTCTGGAAAAAGGGAGACATGTCACGAAGTTTGCAACTATAGAGCAAACGCAACAAGTTGATGCAAAATGCTCCAGGAATTTGTTGGAAAGTGCTATGAAAGATTGCTTGAACCTAAGTTTAGAAGAAACTAAAACAAGACGAATTTCTTGTACATTAGGTGGTGCAGCAAGTCATTTTGGTGCCAAGAGTGGTGTCTACAAGCTACTTCGTGACAGTCACATTCATCTACTTGGCATACATTGTTGTGCTCATCGGCTAGAACTTGTAATCAAAGATGTTATGTGAAGTTCAAAATATTTTACGCAAATGAAATCTGCATTGAATAACTTATTTGTAATACATAAGTATTCTTCTAAGTACTGGGCAGAGCTGCAAAAATTCTAAATAATAACCTGTGCAGGTACGAGGTGTTCGTTGGTTACCTCATCATGATCGTGACATTGATATCTTGTTGAAGTCCTAAGAGTCCTTTATTATCCATTTGGAAGCTCTTTCGTTAACTAAATCAGCAAAAAATAAAAACCGTGCTACAAGTATTATAAAAAAATGAAATCAGTACAATTTGCACTTTTCTTGAACATGTTCGCAAAATTAGTAAAATTGCTTTCCATTTTAAGCAAAATACTTCAAGAAAATGATACTAGTGTAGAACATGCTGACACAAAAATGCAGCGATTCTTCAAAATCTTAATGATTTAACATATCTTGATAATTTTGTAAAATTTTTAAAGTGGGACACAAAAAATGGTGTTCAAATAATTTCAGAAAAGTTTCACAAGGAAAAATTTGTCAGACGGTAAAGGTCAACGCTTTCGAGTATCCCGTTCGGTTTCATCAACAAACCTGCATGAAAAGCCTGTATGGTCTGTTGCTGAAATATTAGACTTAGCAAAAAGAAAGTTTTGAAAGAAACACGACACATAATCCAACTATGCAGTTCGCAGATTGAAGAAGGATTTGAATCCATTGTTAAATATTCACTTTTGTCTGCTTTTGCAGTCTTCGAGCCATGTTATTAGCCAAACAATGAATAAATTGAGAGCTACGGAAGCGAAGAATTTGAGAATTTATGGTTGCATTTTCAAATTCCATTAGAAGAAAATAGCTTTAATAAAGTTAAGGCGATGATCCAGTTGAAAATGTTATAAAAACATGCTAAGTACATATGAGAAAACCGAAAGAGTGTTTGTTCAGAAAAACGAATAGAATGTTTGTTCACAAAAACCAAATTCCAGATTTGTGGCAGAAAGTTATATCAGATGATGATAGGAGATTTAAAGATATTCTCGGTCTCATACAAATTGGACATGTGATTTCCATCAATAGAGCTGAGTGTGAGCAGGGGTTCTCGTTAATGGGACGTGTGAAAATGTCTCGAGATGCTCCCTTCATCCTAAGACATTGGCTGATCTAATGCGTATTAATCTAAGTGAAGAGACCATAGATACTTTTAATTCAGAAAATGCTGTGTTGCAATGGAGGAAACATACAAAAATAAAAATTAACACTAAACCTTATGGGAAAACATCTGTCAAAAACGAAAACGTTTCAGATTGCCCACCAATGTCTGATGATGACTCAATATATGTAAGTAATAATTTCGCAGATAAAAAAAACTGTTTAAATATTTTATTAACTATATCTACTACTAACCTATTTAAACAAACCTAACTCAACTAATAAAGTAGTTTACTTTATATTAATGCTCTTATATTACGTTTTATAAAATTTCCACCTAAAATATAATCTGTGCACCTAATTTATGTTATGCCTCAAACCACATAACACTATTTTTACAGCCATACCGTGCGCTACTTCCAAGCCGCAGAATAAGCGCGCTATTTTCCAAGCCACGAGAAATACCTTACTCTATAGATAGACGCTGCTGACGTCACACGCTGACTGGGCAGTTATAAAAAGACCGCGCGAAACAATTCTTCCCTCTTACCTTTTTTTCCCTAGCCAAACATGTAATTTGCGCGTAGCCTTCGAGCCACTCCAATCCTCTAAACATGGAGTCGAAATAATAAGTATATTTTTTTCCCTTTTTCTTTTTACTCTGCAGAGTGGAGTGAAATCATTTGGACGAAATGTCCCTGACAATACTCCTGTTCAAAATTCCGTGTGTTCCCCTTTTTCCCGATTGAATTCTAACTCTTATGTCCCTTAGCTTCTTTTTGCCATTTTTCCCTCACTTTTTTATTTTAAGTTCTAGAGCTATAAGTTTTTTCTTAATTATGTGTGTTAACTCTTGGATTCCAGTTAATTAATTCATGTCATTCCTCTTTTTGTTCAATAAATATTCTTTGTTATTAAGTTACATCGTGGATATCTTTTGCGTTTTTGCACGAACTCTTTTTGTGATTTTTGATCTCAATCTTGCGTATTATGATTTTATGTTTCAGTAAACTTACATAATTAAGATATCGATATCTCCTAATCGATAATTCATGTACAGGGTTCACAGTGAGTCTTTTCTATTCAAAATTTAATTACCACTATACGATCCAAAATTGTCTTAGTTATGTTCCTTTATTTTAGAACCTTTTACTTTCATTAAATTTAATTACTACTGTTTAAAAAGGACATAACATTTAAAAGCTTAGGTGCACAAGGTGCACCTGTGTTAAAAAATCTATTTCGAGGCCTGGTCTACTCGAAACAATTTAAAAGTAACATGTATTCCAAGGTACAACATGTATCCCAAGGTACAAAAGCATGTATCCTAAGGAAAAATAACATGTATCCCAAGGTACAACACCATGTTGAACCTTGGGACGTTTGAATAGATTAACAAAACAATTTATTAAACAGTTAGGGTTCGAGGTATATAAATAAATAAAAAATGGCAAATTCTTCCAAAAGTAATGAATGAAAATAGTTGATGGAAAAAACAAACTGCAGCTACATTATAGCCTTAGAACAAATATTTGTTTAAAACTGTCCCAAGGTACGACACCTTCCCCTATGTATTAGATATTTATAATAAAGCATCAAAATTAATTACTTTATTCAAAAACAAGGCATACTTTCAGAATTTGCAATTCTGATGATAACTTTTGAAGTTAAATATTTTGTCATTGACATAGAAGATGTGTTAATTATTAAGTGTTTGTGGTAATTTTGGGCAGTTCAGGGAGGTTGTTCCATAGCTAGAGAAAAAAAAAGGTGTGGTAAGGAGTGCTGTTTGCACTGCAGAACATCGTAACTTAGGATTGAAAATAGGCCAAAATTTTTATAAAATAAAAGTTCTTGTTCTGCTAAGACTTTGTTCTACGCCGTACGTCACAGTTTTAATCACTTTATGCTCTCGGGGGACTGTAGAAAATTGGGCATAGAATTTTGGTCCATGGTACATCTAGCTACAGTCAACTGCAATGAAACAAAACAAACGACAGAGATATCCGTACGGAATGGAAACTTTTGGATCTTTTTACATTGAGAACCAATAAAAAAGTTTAAATTCGATAGTTGAAAAGGTTAAAAATATAGAGGTATTGTGTGATAAAAGAATCATCGTATCACCAAAGCATAAAATGCCGCATCCAACTTTCAAAGCAATACTTTTCAAAGTTCTGTACAGACTTATAGAACTTGGACTTCATTTTCTTTTTTCTGTCAAAGAACTTATTACCATACCACAAATTATCGAACAAGTAAAATGCACTACAATAATTTCAGAGTATGAAATGTAATAACATACACAGCACTGAACATTTTCCATATTGCAACACCCTTTTTCTTAAAACTGGTTATGAACAGCATATCAGAAAACAGAAATAAACACCTTTTCTTTTTCTTTCCATGACCATCCTGAAATTAAAAGATACATGCAAATAAAAAAATGTGTGAAATTTATTAAAATTCAAACATTTTCATTTTAGGACTGCTTGTCAGATTTACATGCCCATAATAATTGAGCATACCTGCCAATTTACAAAAAAAAATTTTGGAAGGTTTCTAATGACAAAGAAATTAATGCTGAAGCTCAAAGCAAATAGAACAAACTAAAGTTACAACAGATATACCTAGTTAACAATTGTGAACAATACAAAATTAAAAATACAACAAAATACAAATTTAAAAACTACATTAAATATATTATTACTCTCTCTCTCTCTCTCTCTCTCTCTCTCTCTCTCTCCTCAGTTAAAATAAAAATTCTCTAAAAGATATCAACACTCAGTTCTGCTAATGATATAGCAGTTGAATTCAAAGAGTACTTATCTCAGCACTGCAATCTCTACTATTATAAAAGGAAGTGTTTGCCCTCACTACGCAGTGTCCTGAAGAATCTATGGCACTTGCAATAATGAAATTTGGCACACCGGTAGACCGAATGTTTTGCAATTTTTAGGTCCAGCCCGAATTTTAAAATTAAGTCTAGAACATTTTAAAATGAATTTAATGGAATTTAATTATTTTTTGAATGACACACAAAAAACAGCACAAAGAGATGACAGATTCTAAACTTATTTTTCCGCTTCCGTTTCCATTTTGCGAAGGAAGCAGACTCAAAAAACAAATGAAGATTTGACGTTAGTTATGTAGTTCTTTTTTTCTATCTTCTAGACCGTTAAAGATAAGAGTAAAATTTTCAACAAATTTGAAATCTGCGGAAAATTTCACATTAGATTGTTACCTAAAAATATGATATTTAAATAAATAATTGGGGTGCTACAGTAGATTTACCTCCTCGAGGTGTACCCTGGAAACGTCTTAGACGGCTAAAAAATCTATTACTTTCGGCATGCAGCAGCATCACTACAAGCGAGATCACCGTGGGACTTCATGCAAGCTGAGTGTCTTGCAATGGAATACGGGTGGCCTGTCCCAATCTAAGAGAGCTGAGGTTCAGCATACACTTACCAGTTTTAATTTCGATGTTTTTGCAATCATGGAGGCAAATCTTTCCTATGAGACCCTGGACTACTTCAAGTTCCCGGGATACTTTCTATACCTTCTACCTAAATTTAGACAAGTTGCTAGCGGAATTCTTGTCGGTGTAAAAGAACACCTTACTGCAGATTTTAGAATCATTAAAGAAATGGGGAGTACCCAAGACAAATCTGAAATCGTGGGAATTAACATTTGGAGCTCTGGACGGCTGTTTGAGATCTACGCGCTTTATATTCCTCCCGACAGTAAACCAGACCTCTCTCAAATATGCATTTCACATAGAACAATACTCATCGGTGATTTTAATGCCCATTCTCCGAGATGGGGTTACCAGGACACAAATGCAGCTGGCAGAGAAGTACAGGACATTTTAAACTCTAACTCTTTAGACCTTATCTACAAAATGACTGATCCACATACCTACCTGCACTATAACGGAACTAAAAGTACTCCTGACCTATTTTGTGTCTCGAGTGAACTCGAACAGTATACACATCGAATTGTTATTGAAGACCCAGGTTCAGGTCACAGACAAGTAATAGCCACACTCAAGATTCCCATTTCCAAACGAACCCATAAGGGTACGGTGAAGTCTTCTTGGAATTTCAGAAAGGCAAAGTGACATAGATTCACACCAATGTTGGAGGAATCCCTTAACGGTAAGTTATTTAACTTTCAAGAGCCCCCCGATACACTAATTAAAAATTTAATGGTTTGAAAGTGAAATGTGCCAAAAAATGTATACCTAGAGGTAAAGTTGGAAATTTCAAGTGTTTTTGGTCTGAGGATCTTAAAGAAACAAAAAGGAAAAGAGACCGGTTAAGGAAAAAAAGCAGAGATTACAGGGAGAGCTGCTGATGTTATAATGTGGAGAAAACAAGCTGCAATTTTCAAGAGGAATCTTCTTGAAGCAAAGCGGAAAACCTTCGATAATTTTATAGAAAATATAAACTATCAAGAAAACAACTTGAAGACATATAAATTTATCTCAAATGTCTAGTAAAAAAGTCACCTCCAAAAAGGAACCTACTCATCACAATAATAGAGAATTATTCTCAGATTTGGACATAGCAAATGATTTTGCACAGTCATATTGTTTATCGCAGAGAAAGGGTTCTTTTCTTACGCTAGGAAAACATCAAGAGTCATCAAAACAAATCTCAATGACCTCCCTATGCCCGAAGTCCAAGACCTGATTGGTACAGGAGACATCTTTGAATCGCCTTTCACCGAAGAGGAATTTATCTGCTGTTTGAATAAATTGAAAATCAAAAAGTCTCCGGGACAGGACAAAATTCATGCGGAATATCTTAAACACCTTGGAACAAATTCAAATACTACTCTTTTGAAAATTTTCAATTGAATTTGGAAGACGGGGATGGTTCCTCGCGATTGGAGAGGAGCCATCATCATCCCTATTCTTAAAAAAGATAAAAACGCCAGGAATACTCAAAGCTACAGACCCATTTCGCTCACTAGCATTATGGCTAAGTTAATGGAGCGCATGGTTGTAAATAGATTAAATTGGTTCCTTGAATCAAAAGATTTACTTTGCTCAGAACAAGCTGGTTTTCTGTAGAAATAGATCCACAGCTGACCAAGTGGCTCATCTGAGTCAAATGGTTAAAGATACTCTTGATAAAAGAAAAGTGATGACAGCCGTCTTTATAGATTTCAAATCGGCATACGACTCCCCGTTTTGAGAGAAAAGACTATTCTAAAACTCAAGGATATTGGAGTAAAGAGTAATATGTTAAACTGGTTTAAATCATTCCTGGACCAGAGAAATTGTTTAGTTCGTTATAGGGACTCAACCTCCAAAAGTTACATTTTTCAGACAGGACTTCCCCATGGAGCAGTTTCTAGTTGCTCCCTATTCACTGTTTACATCAACGATCTTATCTTGGCTTTGAGACCAGTTGGAGTGGAGTGCCTTCTCTATGAAGATGACTTGGTTATTTGGGCCCAAGTTGATAAAACGAACGCAAAGTCCGAGATAGAGAGGTTCTTGAACAGAGCACTTGAGGTTCTTTCCAAATGGTGTGAGGAAAACAACATGGCCGTGAATATTGAGAAGTCTGCTGGGCAGATTTTTTCACAGATGCACCAGAATATCCGGCCAAAGTTGGTGAACAGAAATGATGAACTGTCTAATACGGACAAATTTACTTACTTAGGAGTTACCTTTGACAATAAGTTAAGCTGGAAATTACAAATCGAAAGTATAGTTGAGAAGGTAGAAAAGCGGCTACATACTCTTAAACATTTGGCTGTCTGTCTTTGGGGATGCGCACGAACAACCTTGGAAAACACATATAAAGCATTCATTTTGCCTGTTATTACTTATTGTTGTGAAGTTTTGGTAACTGCCCCAAAGAGCCTGATTGAGAGACTGGAGTTACTTCAAAACCAGGCCCTCAGGTTGATTGTTGGTGCTGTAAAGACCACCCCAATTGACTCTATGCTACTTTTGACAAATAACAGACCCATTCAGTAGATTATTGAGGAGAGAGCTCTCGTGTTGTATGAAAAGTTAATCAGAATTGAAGTGCTCTTTTGGGACCAGTATGAGAATGGACAGAGATAACTGAAGACACAACGAGGCTTTCTTCAGAAAGCTATCGATTTAAGAGAAGATCTGGAACTTGATGAAGGAATTGTTCAGGGATTTTTAAATCCTCGTAATCCCTTGAATTGCGTTGAGACAATTATTAACCCGAATCTTGCCAAGCCTATCCTTAATACAAGCTCCCTCCAGAGAGCTTGAAGATTTTAGCCCAACCCTCTGGTTACGGCAGCCGGCCGAAACGGCCAAGATTTCCATGTCCTTTCGTTACGGAGCAGACGGCCGAAATCCATTACGGTTTCCTACCCCCGTTTTCTAAGCAACAAAGGGACCTCCTCGTAAATAACCACTTCACCGATGACAGGGGGATACCGGGGGACCGCTTAACCTCAAGCTATTACGATTCGTGAGAGGGAACTTCCCGCGTGTATTTGCGAAGGAAGATTGAATATTCTACGAAAGAAATATACACTGTAAATTGTGTCTTATTAACTATCAAAATATGTCCATGCAAACTTTTTTTAAATCATGGTATTCTTAAAAGTTTAGAAAACGATGGTTTTTGCCCAACTAGGAAATAGTGAATGTCGTGTAGTACTGCATCGTAAACGTTAGGTAAATAAAAAAAAATCAGAAAAAAACATAACTTTTGTATGAAATTAATACAACCTCCAGAAATGAAGAAAGGTATATAGAAATGTGTAACTAAATTTATTAATATTAACTTCACCCGCTCTTAAGAATTGGAAATCTAGAAAATTTGTATGACCTTTATTATTTTCTTTAAAAAGTGCAATTAAAAATGGAAGCTTTCTAATTTTGTTAAATATTATGTCTGTACTCTTAAACTTTGTAAGTATTTTATAGAACATGAGCATTTTAATTTTAGTATTTATAAACACTTTTACAGGCCGAACATGTATAACTTATATCGAAAGTTTACTATGTAACGCACAAGTTTTCAACTAGAAAAACTCCATAAAATTAGTGTAGTATTTTCAATAGAATTTTATTTTTCTCATTGCGCTCATTTAGTAAGAACAAATCGCAAAAAAGATTTTTCAGTTCCTATCATTTTAATAATTTTTTAGATTATTTTCAAAATAAAAAATACGTTTTTAATGATAAAAATGGGGGAATTTGCAATACATAATAATGTTGTTTGTTCTTAAGAATAAAGAAATTTGAATTTTATTTCCGTTAACAACTTGGGAAGATAGAATATATGCGGAATGACGAAGCTCATATAGTTGATGGAGGAGGAAATGGTCAGAGAGGTAACATTATTTATGCAACCTGATATAAAACATGAGTTTTTCATAGAATTAGAATACTGCTCCTCCAGATCGGAAAGTTCCTGGTTTGAATCCGGGTCTGGGCATGTATGTTTGTAAGCGTATGGTGTAGAGGCGGCTGGTGCACCTTAAATATGTCGTAGCCGAAAGTCCTCACGTTCGGTTGGTGTGGAAGTTTGGAGAGTGGGGTGCCAGCTCAGGTGTTGCTTCGTCATCTGACCGTGGTTAAAAATGACGACGTGTTGTCCTCGGATATTTCTCTTAAGGTAGTGATCAAGGACCGTCGTCAAAAGCCCGTTGTGTTGCTCTAGTACTACGTTAATTCCAAATTAAAAATTACAAATACATAGAATTAGATAAATTCTATACAGCCAGAATATTTATGAAATATTTAATCAATAATTGCAATGGATTAACATCTTAATAATGTACATGGTAAAATAATATACCTTCAGCTCTTTTATCTGTGAATAGTTGATTAATGCTGAATGCATTACGAAAAATGTATGTCTAGAAATAAACTTTAGCTTATTTTAAACTTGTGCTAAAAGTATTACGTATTAATGTATACTTTTTAAAGCTAAAACAATTAATTATTACTTTTAAAATGTATTTCATCTATGATTTTAGTTTGTCGCATTTTTTGGAATTATTATGCTATATTTATAAAGGAAAACAGTGTGTCAAACCAATTTCCACATCACCCAAGGGGTATGGTTTATTGATGCATTACCCTTTTTGCAATAAGCTAGGCGGGTTCCCCATAAGGCATTTTCCTTTCATTTAATTGTGCATTAGACAGGAAATAAGGGAGGAATATATTTATTCTGGGAAGCAGGTCTTACAAAGGCATACTGAACACATTTCACACTCCCACGAACTCTCTACTCTCCGATTGGTAAAAGTTTTGATTCCGTTTTCGTGGCATTTTACACACGTTCTTTTCCTACCATCTATTTGTCTTCTTTTGTGGCTATGTGGAGAGGTGGATGGACTCAAAATACTCTGCCTCTTTTTATTTGAATATTTTTTCTCTATATCTGAAATTACTTCAAGTTTGAAATCATAGAGAGACTTGCATTTCTTAGGGGCAGGCACGTTTGTTAAAAGCTGTATAATATATGCGTTGTTCACTGCTGTGTCCAGAAGAAAGGAGAACAAGTATTTCCACCATTTCGAGGATTTTCTAGCATTCGAATAATACTTTCTCCTTTGGTCAACCAAATCAACTCCACCCATATAATTGTTAAATTTGATTATAGAGAGGGGACATACAACGTCTTTTTTTATAGATCCTTGTCTTCTTTGTACATTCCCTGCTTCATTTTTAATTCCAGTTGACAGCATGAATAAGTTTTTTTTATCCTTCCATGCTGAGCATAGTAAATTTGGTTGATTGATGCATTGATATGTCTTAATAATATTTTCCTCTGTTAGTTTGACAGTTTTAATATTAGGTGGTAAATGCTTTTGGTTTGTGTTCACAGTACCACAACTGTGTTGCCCCATTTTCCACAATTCCAGCATAAGTGGAACACTCGTAAAAAATCGATCAAAATAAATTTCATGCCCTTTTTTCCTAAAGATTTAGCTAAATGACACACAACATCAAAACCAACTCCGTTTCCAGATTTCTGAATGCTACTTCTCTTTCCAGCGTACAGTTCAAAATTTAGAACATACCCAGAATGTGAACAGCAAAGAAGCCACATTTTTAAACCCCGTTTAGTAGGCTTCATTGGCATATACTGCACAATTCCAACTCTGCCCTTGAATTTGATCATTGCCTCATCAATACAAACTTCTTTAAACGAGTTAAAATGTCTGCTGCAATTTTTTTTCAGTGAGGAAAACAGTGGCTCAACTTTTTGCACATAAGAATAGTCCGGATGTTCTCGTGTTAATTCCAACTCTCTGTCTGAGACATGAAAGTAATGCAAAATTTAAAAAACCTATCTCGAGGCATAAGTTTTTTTATCATAGCATTTCCCAAAATAGGATTTTGGGACCAATAATCTGTTAGCCTTGGTAAATGAGCTATACTCATTACAAATAACACAGCAAAGAATGTCCAAATCTCAATAAAGTTGGAAATTGGTTGCCACTGAGCATCTTCTGATCCTCTGACTCGAGCACAACGAGCAGCGTACTTATTTGTGTTCTCTTGAACACTTTTAATTAATTGATCAGGAATCAACAATTTCAAGAAATCCAATGCAGAAGAACCAGTAGGCAAATTATGCACGGGTCCCGAGGCATACGGAAACGACGACGCATTTTGAATTTTTTCGTTGTCTGTGTCTTCTGTCCAGTCGATAAAATTAAGTGATGAATCATCATCATCATCATCTCTCCTATTGCTCACATCACAAATACTGGTTTCTAAATCAGTCATTGTTTGATTTGCAGTACTTGGCCATCCATCACCATCAGAATCTACAAAATCGGATTCATCTGTTTCTTCAAACAGAATTTCATTAATTTCTGCTTGCGTTAAGGATCGGGGACGAGGCATTTTAAGTTGGGGTTATAAATCAAAAGAAGAAAGAGTCTTGAAAAAGACTTTTTTTAAAGATGGAAATAAATTCACTAGAGCAGAAAAAGCACGGCCTGAAACCAGGGAGAAGAGGTAAAGCTCGTCTAATCGGTGTGGACAAACTGAGTAAAATGCTGAATGCAGCTATGGGTAAGCAATCTTTATTTTTGAGTCGCTTTTTCATACAAAGGATCAGTGCTTGAAGGTACAAGAGAGGAATGTTCAAAGAAAAATTATCACTTTCTGCAACTCTTATAAAGATTTCCCACGGTATAAACGACGCCGAGGACAACTCCAGAATCCTTTGAGTTCAAGTGACCATGTCTTAGTTGTTGCCGCCTTTTCAGTGACTCGGGGAAATAATTGCGCCTTAAGGCTGGTTTACGATTCTGCGTATGTGCAACTGCGTATGCTCCGCCTTAACGCATACGCAGAGGATAGTCGTTTACAGTTTTGCGTATGGGCTTGCGTCGAAACGAGAAAACCAGCTTTCTATTATGCACACTAGATGGCGTGTTTACTTTTCGCGCGCTTTCTTGATCCATGTCAGTATTTTTTACGAGCGTTTTTTTCTACCGTCTTTGTTTACTTTAACCAATTTTGAGAACCGTTGTTTTTTTTTTTTTCTTTTTCCACGGGAGACATTTTTGTAGGTACTTGAGAACATTGCGAAATTAACATCACTTTGGAAACTTTTAACTCCGAACAAAACCAAAATTAGAATAAACAAGTAAATCTCGATTTCTAAAAAATATTGTACCGATTGTGAATACTCAGATAAATCAACATTAAACTATTTTCTTTCCAAAACAACTATCTACTTTAAACTGAGACTATATAAGTGTTAAATTTAATCAGGGCATTAAAAACCAAAATGAAATGAAGTTACATGAATAATTTGTTTTAAAATCTTTTTATATGTGAGATTGAAGGAAAACACGAAATTTGATATCTGATGAGGGTTTCTAGTTATTGAAATGAAAATAAATATATCTTCGATTTACTCATTATCAGGGTGTCAAAATTTAAATCATGATTTTAATCAAATGATTTTTTTTAAATCACTGATTTAAATCACAACAAATCACATATTTTTTATAACTAAGTAAATACACCATAGAAGTTGTAAAACGCTTTAATGTTTCTGTACTCATGGTGATTTCAGCATTAATGTCTACACTAAGCTCAGAGAGAACTGGGTCAATTAATACATATTATAAAAGATTGCAACAGCCAGTTGTAACCTATTAGTATATACTATATACTGGAAACAGTAATGTAAACACACATGCCATCATAAATCTAAATGCCAGGAAGAGTAATGTATAAACATTCCTGATTAACAGCACTCATAATATAAACACTCAAAAGTATGTATGCAACAGTTTGATTCAAAATTATAAACTAAAGGGTAGTTTACTAAAGAGAAAGAGGCTAAATTACTTCCTACTTGTGTTTTTTTAGGTATTTGTCAGTTAGCTTATTCTTGTGGTGTGTAATAGAGATTAAAGAGTAGAAATATACATTTTCACACACACAGCCATTAACATGTCAGCAGGAAGAAAGAAAGATCCAATATGAATTCAAAGTTTTAATATTAGAATTTACTATAGTCTGATTATTTCTGTCCTCTATTCTACTTCTCACACTATAGTTTAGGTCTGTAACTTACAATTACTGATAAATTTGTTAACATGATGATGTAATTTACTCAAGGAAATCTATGTAGGATGTCAACTTGTGTTTTAAAGTCAAACAAATGTTAAGTATATATTGATTTACCATGTCAAAAACTAAATTTTTTATTTAACAAATTTATAGATAATTATTTAAAAAAAAGTGTATAGAGCCTACAGAAATTTAAAAAATCTGATTTTTTTACACCCTGCTCATTATATTTTAATCCAGCCAACCACCGAACAAAAATTTAGTTGTCCATACAAACCTCATTTCCATGAAAATTTGTATCATCTTTTGTAAAATCTACAAATTTTTTTTTCTAATTTATTTTCACATTAAACAGAATAAAGTAAGCTTTAATGAATTGGAGTATGTATATTTTATCTTTTGGTTTGTGCAATAAATTCAAATTGTCAGCATTCCATTTCTGCCTAAGATTTTTTTAAAGTTGAACAAAACACACCTTGAATGGTGGGAAGTACTGAATTTTTAGTCAGCAAAACATTTTCCAATGGTATATTATGTAGTTAATTTATTTTCAATAGAAATGTTATTTTGTACCGAGGGTTTTAATTGTACTTAAGAATATGTTTCTTGTGTCAACTCACTACAATAGGAAAATTACTGTGTTTCTCATATTTCAAGAAATTTATTTATGCATACTACACATGTATGTGGTAACCATGTTCTTTTTATCATTTAGATTTAGTTTACCATGTCCTCTCTTTTAAGATTTGTGTGTCTTGCATATTCAATCTTATAAGCATTGTTAAATACTTAATACTAGTCGGGCTGCGCCAGCTAGCGCTCGGCGGTGTGTAATAGTGCTTTTTAAACTTTTTTACACACCGTAATGAAACATGTTTTGCTTTGTATATTTTATTTATTTTTGTGAAACAATTCTTTAAATCATTGCATATTCAATCAAATATTTAAGCAAAGTTGGTCGAAATGTACATATACCGCTACAAAATTACCCATGTCTAGAGATATTTTGCAGGAAATAGACATATCATTAAAATCTAACTCCTAAATAATATTTCTGCAACATGTAATATACCGGAACACATAATGCAAACAAAAATAAAATTCCAATCCTTGAAAAAACACGTACGTATCTATTCAAACGTGTTGAATTTCGACTTCCTGATTATATTTATTGTGAAATAGAATAATGCGACAAAAGACTTTTCAACGATATTGACACAGACAATAATGATTTATTAACAAAAATAACACGCATTTATAATACTTGGGAATCCTCAAATATGTCCGCAACATCTCGCAGTCAACTCAAATACCCAAACACGGAATTCTAAATCAAATTTAAAAAGTAAACATTAATTCTGACGCGTGGCCAGATACCGGGTAGTAAAATTACGTTTAAATTACTTTTACATCAAAGGAAGAAATAAAAAGTAAGTTCAAACATAAATATTACAATTTAATTCCTTATTTTTCATAGAAATTGACCTCGGCTATTTGAAAACAGCAAGAATTCAAAATATCTGGGTTATTTTATATATGTTGATTGTTGCCATTCGACGATACACAAATAACGTCGATTTCGGGTCCACGTATGTTAGTGTTTTATATATAGAGATAATTTAAATATATAAGATAATAGGCACAAGAACAATGCGATTGAATATTTCATATAAACTTCCTATTAAAATATTCAAAGAAAATTTAAGTTACTTATGTTTAATATTATACTTGGATTGAATGCCGTTCACTGAGCAAATAATTTCAATTTATAAAATGGATAGGTGGCAAAATACAAGTGAAGTAAACACAGATGAGAATAATTAATTTATAATAAATGTAATATGATGCATGTAATGTGCTATTTTAAATATTTACCTGAAACATTAAGAAATAATTAGTAAGCAAATATAATTTCACTTTATTTAATATAAGTATTGAACAAAATTATTTTATTCTTTTTCTGCATTTGTGACTCAAAATTATATAAAATACAAAACTTGTAAATTTTAAAATGAAACTAGTACTAAAGATTATGAATAATAAAATGTACACACAAGAAATTCTTAGCATTAAATTTATTTAATTATAAATCTATCAATATAAGCAAGGATGCAATTGTATACATTCGAATTATGCCCATGGAGTTTACAAAACTATCATGTAGCTCAAGTGTATTCTTTCGCCATTGACAGAGCAACTGATATCTTTCAGAAGTTAGCTTCTTTCTCTTCTTTAGAGAATAATGTCTGAAATATAAAATGAAATAAACAAAATGCAAACTATATAATCACTGGTCATGAAATTCATCTTATGGATACTAATTTTTTGATATATGGTATTAAACCTGAAATCACACTGTAAGTTAACTTTCGACTTTCTGAATAACTCAAAAAGAAATTTTATTAAACTGGGAGTGGAGTATGTTTTATATTCAACTAATAACCACTATCTCAGCCTAAGCCATTCGGTGTATCGCCTTGTAATTTTGAACCATGGTCAGATGACGAGGCAACACCAGAGCTGGCACCCCACTCTCCGAACTTCTACACCAACCAAACGTGAGGACTTTCAGCCACGACAGCTTTAAGGTACATCAGCCACCTCTACACTATACGTTTTATATAACTTACAACACTAACTTAAAACAGTTTTACCCAATATATTGATTATTATCCTGGTGTAATAAGATAAAAAAACTTACATAGCAACACTTTAAAAACTGAATTAATCAACATTTAGTTTTATATCACTTTTAACATGGAAAGTACATTGTTTTTCAAATTTGAGATAGAAATTTTACAGAAGAATCAATTGCGGTTACTGTGTCTTGATTTGATGGGTATTCAAGGATGTTTCAAAATTTCACACAATCACTCGCTGAAAGCAGAGCTTTTAAGGAGTTACATGTAAATCTAGACACATTGCCGGAGTGGATGAAAAATTATGATACGGACTACTCACAATATATAGTTGTCACCTAAGGTAAAATATTAAATGTATTGAGGGGGGGGGAAGCAGAGTATAGTAATTAACCTTGTAAACATACATAGAAATGTTTTCTCACCAACAGATATACATCAAATGCATTGCAACTAAGCATGAATAAAATTACACTAGTTTTGAATTACAAACATAAATATTATAAAAATGTTAACTTATAAATGTAAGAACAGACCCCCGCACCGCATAGCAACCAACCGACATTTCTTCCTCAACCGACATTCCTCCCCTGTGCAGTGTTCGGTCGTTGGCCCCGACCCCGCAGACGAAAGAAGGGAGCTAAGGATAACAGACGTGGTTTTCTGCAGACGGCGGAACCGGCGGACGATGAGTATTAGATTTTGCAGCAACAGTGTTCTAGACGCCAAACTCTCAATCAGAATTTGTTACTTAAAGCAATAACGTGCTTTCGATGTCATTCTTTAAACTTTGTAAATACATAATTGTGATCGTCTTTAATTAAATGTAATTGAAATTCAGACGATTTAGTTTCTTTAAACTCCAAACCATACAAAACTTGGGCGTTCGGCCCGGATTTGGAACAAGATCTGGAACTTTTGACGAGTTAAAAAAGACTGTGACCAACTGTGAACCAACACTGTGAGGCTCTTCGAGCTGAAAAGGAAGCAAGAAACTGTGAGTAAAACTTTGACTTTTCAACTATGGCATTTCTTGGACGAGCACGAAAGATCGACTTATTAACTTTGGTGGACGAGTTAGAATTAACAGCGCCGGAAAACGCTAAAGTGCAACTTTTAACTAGAATTATAATGGAGTCAAAAGACTACGACGAGGATTTTGCAAATAATTTACTTTTGACAATTACTAATGAGCGGGAAAATTTAGAAAAAGTCGAAGCTGAAAAAAGCGAGCGTGAATATAATTTAAAAGTGTTAGAACTAGAGTTAAGGAGTAAGGAAGGTACATTATCTGTGCCAAAAACATCGCCTAGAACTGATTTATTAAAGCTTTTAAAGAATTACGATAACAGCGGAGATATAAGTGTTTACCTTTCTTTATTTGAGAAACAAATAAGTAGGGCTAATATAGCAAAAGAAAACTGGGTTTCTTATTTGTTGGGATTGCTACCACTCGACATAGTCAGTTTAATTGCCCGTGAACCTGATCCATCAGCAAATGACTATGATTATATCAAGAAACTGTTACTTAAACGATTCAAATTAACTTCCGAACAATTTCGACAGAAATTCTTTACTCATAAGAGAGAATCATCCTCGTGGCGAGATTTTGGTTTTGAAGTTAACAACTTTTTCGAAGAATGGATAAATTCATTAGAAGTAACCAATTTTGAAGATTTGAAGCAACTAATGGTCGTTGACCAAATAAAGAGTAAAATTCCGAATGACGTACGCGATCATTTTCTTGACGATTTGCCAAAAGTAAAGAAAATAGAAGATTTAATAAACAAGCTAGACGAATACGAAGCTGCACGATATCATCTTAAAAAAGAAACAAACAGAAATCTACGAGTTTCCGAAAACAGAAGTAAATCAGATTTCGTCAAAGAATCTAAATATTTACCACAATCGCTCATTCGTGCTCAGAGAAATTATGTTGATGATAACTATTATAATAAGAGAGAGATAAAGTGTTTTAATTGTAATGAGATGGGACACAAATCAATTCATTGCAAAAACAGAAAAGATGGCCTGAAATGTTTCAAATGTAATAACTACGGCCATAAAGCTAGTTTTTGTCCTCAAAAAGATTTCAAAGTGTCTCTATCTAATAATGCATACATTCGTAATTCATCAAAGACTGTAAATAAGCTTAGAAAGAATGTTGAAATTTGTGGTATAAATTGTGATGCATTAATTGATACTGGAAGTGATATTAGTATGATTAATTATGATTTTTATTTGAAAATTGGTAAACCTAATTTGGATACAGATAATGTAAAATTAACTGGCATAAGTGAAGAGAGTGTTATTCCTCTAGGTTTATTTCATTGTGATGTATCAATTGACGCATATCTAATATCAACTAATGTCTATGTGTTAGAAATAATGTCGAACGAAATGATTATCGGCATGGACGTGTTGAGAAATTTAAAGTTTACGTTTTGTGAAAACGAAATTAAAATAGAAGGAAGGGGAGATGAAGTTCGCGTCAATTATGCACAGTTGGTGAAAAACGCCGAAGCCAAATCAGTGCGTTCCCCTGAACGGAGATACGATGTCAGTAAGGAAAAAACACATACCCCTAGCAATACCGAAAGTGCAAAATCATGTGAGTTATGGGATAACTGTCTAATTCAGTTGGCAGATGCCGTAAATATTGAAGAAATGGATATGAGTCATATGGGTAACTCTTTAAAGACGGGATTAAGTCGCCTCGTAAATGACTATAGACCAAACAAAACGAAAAGCACGGAATTAAAAATGAACATTATCCTTAGCGATGATATTCCTATCAGCCAGCGTCCTCGCAGGTTGCCTATCAAGGAACAAAAAATTGTAGAAGATCAGATACAGCAATGGTTACAGGAGGGAATAATAAAAACCAGTTGTTCGGATTATTCCGCACCGGTTGTTTTGTGTAAAAAGAAGGACGACAGTTATAGACTGTGTATTGATTACCGTAACCTAAACAAAAAAATGATTAAAGATCGCTACCCCTTACCTCTCATAGAAGACGTGTTGGACAAACTAGAACAGTCCAAAGTTTTTACAACTTTAGACTTGAGAAACGGTTTTTTTCATGTAGACGTGCATGAAAATAGCACAAAATTCACTTCTTTTGTTACGCACCATGGACAGTGGGAATTCCTCAAGACACCGTTTGGAATCTGTAATTCTCCGAGTGTGTTCCAGCGATACATAAACGCTGTATTCAGGAATTTAATGCAAGACGGAACTGTACTAATTTATATGGACGACATCATAATACCGTCCAAAAATGAGGAAGAAGGATTTGAGAAACTAAAACGCGTTCTACAGGTAGCATCAGAGTACGGGTTGGAATTTAACTTTAAAAAATGTCAGTTTTTGAAACGACAAATAGAATTTTTAGGCTATAAGATTGAAAACGGAACGATTCAACCATCCTTATCGAAAACAATAGCGGTACAAAACTTTCCGCAACCACAATCTGTTAAACAAGTACAAAGCTTTTTAGGACTCACCGGGTACTTCCGAAAATTTATACCCGAATATTCAAAAATTGCAAAACCACTTAGTGATCTATTGAGGAAAAACATTGAGTTTAAATTTGAATATGAACAAAAGGAAGCTTTTCAAAAGCTTAAAGGTATTCTAACCAAAAAACCAGTTTTGCACATCTATCAACAGGGTTCAGTCCTAGAACTGCATACAGATGCTAGCAGCCAAGGATTCGGAGCAATGTTGTTACAACAGGGAAGTGACAATAAATTTTACCCTATACATTATTTTAGTCGAAAAACATCTCCACAGCAAGAAAAATATAGCAGTTATGAGCTAGAAGTTTTGGCTGTAATTGAAGCCTTAAAAAAATTTAGACATTATTTACTGGGTTCTAATTTTAAAATTGTGACTGACTGTTCTGCTTTTCAGCAAACCATGAGTAAGAAAGATCTTACCCCAAAAGTCGCAAGGTGGGCTTTACAGTTAGAAGAATTTGACTACAATATCGTACATAGGTCAGGAAAACAAATGACGCACGTCGACGCTCTTAGTCGAAACGCGGTGCTTGTTGTTACTCGTTCACATAGTGAAGTGACCGCTAAAATAGCCGCCGCTCAAGATTAAGACGAATTCCTTAAAATATTAAAAGCTTTGGTTGAGAATCGAGAAGATAGTGAACACATTGTGAGAAATGGGGTTCTATACAAATACGATAAGGGAAGAGAATTGCTCGTTATACCAGAGTCATTACAAAAGGAAATTGTACGAGAAATCCATTGTAGGGGACATTACGCTGTAGCTAAGACGGAAGAAATTTTAAAACAAGAGTTTTACATGCCAAAGATGAGGTCAAAAATAGAAAATGTGATTGCAAATTGTGTTGAGTGTATTCTTTGTAATAGGAAACGTGGGAAAAGTGAAGGTTTCCTTAACCCCATTCCAAAAGAAAATGTACCTTTAAGTACTTATCACATAGATTTTATTGGGCCTATGCCCTCTACAAATAAGAACTATCAGTACATTTTTACGGTAGTTGACGCTTTTACCAAGTTCGTCTGGTTTTATCCGGTCAAATCAACATCTACTCAAGATGCAATAGATAAACTTAGATCCCAACAAGTTACATTTGGAAATCCATCCAGATTAATAACGGACAGAGGTTCAGCTTTTACCTCAAAAGAGTTTGAAACGTACTGCAAAGATGAGAACATTGAGCATAGCAAAATAACCACCGGGATTCCTCGCGGAAATGGACAAATTGAAGTAATGCACAAAATTTTAATACCCATCTTATCAAAACTCTCTATAACGGACCCTACGAAATGGTTCAAACATGTCGCCTCGGTACAAAAAATAATTAATAGCACTATATCGAGAAGTACAAAATTTACCCCTTTTGAGCTTTTAACGGAAGTAAAATTAAAAGACAAAGCCGATCTAAATTTAAAGGAAATATTGGAGGAGGAATCTATGAAAGCAATGATGGAGGATCGAAACGACACGAGAGAGGAAGCTAGAGAAAACATATTGAAGATGCAAGAGGAGAATCGCAGAAGCTTCAACAAAAGAAGAAAAGTGGCACGCCTCTACAAACTTGGTGAGTTGGTGGCCATACAACGGACACCAGTTTGGTACTGGACTAAAATTAAAACCGAAGTTTCATGGACCGTACCGGATTGTCAAGGTCAAGCCTAAGAATCGTTATGATGTGGAAAAAGTTGGAAGTCATGATGGGCCAAATGCAACTTCCACAGCTGCTGATTACATGAAGCCCTGGTCTTCAGACTAGAGACTTTTGATTTGTACATATACTGTTTTTTTTCTCTTAATTTTTCCAGGTATTTCTACTCGATGTTGCTGTGATGTGTCAATAGACTCTGGAACTCGTTCTTTCGAGGGCGAAAGAGATGTCATATGGCCGAGTTGTAAGAACAGACCCCCGCACCGCATAGCAACCAACCGACATTTCTTCCTCAACCGACATTCCTCCCCTGTGCAGTGTTCGGTCGTTGGCCCCGACCCCGCAGACGAAAGAAGGGAGCTAAGGATAACAGACGTGGTTTTCTGCAGACGGCGGAACCGGCGGACGATGAGTATTAGATTTTGCAGCAACAGTGTTCTAGACGCCAAACTCTCAATCAGAATTTGTTACTTAAAGCAATAACGTGCTTTCGATGTCATTCTTTAAACTTTGTAAATACATAATTGTGATCGTCTTTAATTAAATGTAATTGAAATTCAGACGATTTAGTTTCTTTAAACTCCAAACCATACATAAATGATTATTTTATATAGTGTTATTACTTTATAAACGTATTGTTCGTGTCCCTTATCTCCGGAACAGTTTTTGGCACCACTCTTTAATAGGCATAACTTTTCATGTTCTTCGAACATTGCCAACTTCTCAGAAAGTGTCTGATCTTGTGACAAAGTAGAATATTGCCAGCGTTTCCATACAAGAATCTCACTCTTTATGCATTTACAGTACAAAACGGTACTAAATTTTGTGTTTTTGTTTGAGACACGACAAATTTTATAAATATTACCAGAATTATTTAAACAAACCACATTTTAAGAAAATAATGAGTGACCTTTTGTAAGAGAACTGCTCAGTATTGCAGCATCTTCTGTCTTGCTACAGCATTTCCATTGAACATCTGTCCCTGGATGTACTTTCATCACTTAAATAAAGTTGGATATTATTCTGCAAAAAAAAAAAATTACCACCAATTAATTAACACAGGAATTAAAATTCAAAATTTTGAAATTTTTTAGGTTTCTCCAAATATGTACTGTTTGCACCAGAAGCGTCATCTGTTGGAAAGGTTTTAACTGTTGGTGTGTTCTGAGAAGCCATCGAATAAGCTACAGTCCAAATGAGGTGTTCTTCCTTGTGTTAAGCATCAGGAAGTTTATTTTGTGAAAAGCGGGTTCGAGAACCAAAACCTAACCTATCATGCGAATACATGTACTTTCTTTGACTTGCAAGGGTAGTGGATTTCAAGTGAGCCCATTACATTTGGTAGTTTGCAGCGGCATAATTTTCTTTGATTTTATTGCTTTCGACAAAGTAATCCCTCTTGATGCCATTTGTACTGATACAAATCCACCACAAGAAAATTGATAATACATTTTACTCAGAAGGTACTTTTCGGTTAACTGGTTTCCAGTCATAATTGTGCGGTAAAGCTTTCAAAAGTGGAAATTTGTTGCAGTCTTGTTCTTCCAGTGCAGTGGATATTCGGGCTGTGAATTGAAATAATGTTTTCGGTGGCTGTGCCGGTCCGTTCAACAAAACCTTTGAATGCAGAAAAAATACCAAAAAAAATGTGGCAAAAGAAAATATAATTTACTCTGACTAAACCAAGAAATTTTCAGTCTTTGTTGAAAGCCTATGTATAGGGGTTGTCATAAGACTTGAACTAAAACCAAAAAACTATCAGTAGAAAAATTAATGAAGATAATTCTGTTTAAAGTAGCGAACTGAAGGATTTTGGTCATCAAACACTATCACTAGGAAAACTGAAAACAAATCTCAGGGTTTGGTTAGGTTTCAACGGTGCAAGGGCCATATTTGGCTGCACCGTTAAATGCGCTGTGAATACATGTCAAGTAATGTACATACACAAAGGTTTTACTGATACCAAAGAGGGAAATACACCTAGGGAGAAATAGAACCTATGCTGCCTACAACTGGCAGGTAGCTAACTGTGGGTAAAGCCTCCGAGAAACGAAGGCACCTCAATCTCAGGGAAAGAACATTTGCACATAAAAAAACAGATGAAGTTTTTTGTACATTTCCTCTTAACTAAGCACTTTAGTAGAAGTTCAAGTGTTGTGTTTTGTGAGGTTGGGAAAGTAACAATTATTGGTCCAAAGAGGAGGTGGAATGGAATAATTAAACAACAAAAGTTTCCTACATCCACAAATGTTTACGACCACAATAGTTTCAGTTATAAAAAATAAACAGCTATTTCTACAGCGCTTTTCTATCGCTCACTTTAATTTGCCAATAAACTTAAAAATCGCTCATAAACGTTGAAATAAAAGCTACACAACAAATCAACTTCGAAAACAATTTTTCACTAGCATAAACTAAGAGGTTTTATTATTTCGGATGAAACTAGGTAAACAAAATATAGACATATTGCAATGCAAATTAAAGATTAGTGTAAATGCATGTACTTACAAGGAATTCCCAAGGCCTTTTGCAACAGCTGCCCGTCTCTTTCGAAGTCAAATTCGTACATAACGCATGCCCAGCGTTTTATAATGTTTTTTAAACTTCCACAGTCAGCAACTCAGACTCACTATAAGGTTCGGTAATGGCGATGTTTAGTTTATTCGATTGAATCAAAACATTAGATGTTGGATTTTGATTCGTCAAAGTTGTCACGTGTGCTTGCGTATGTGCGTCGAGAGTTGGATCTGATGAAGTACCAAATTTAGCGCTTGCGTTGCTTTGCAGAGAGGCTGCGTGATCCCGCCCATCTGTCAATCACGTGGTTCTCCTCTATCATTGGTTCGACGCAACCGACGCAGTTGGACATACGCAGAATCGTAAACTGGCCCTTACAGGCATACCCCGACCCAACAAAAGAGATCCCCAACACTAGATGATAAGAATTGGCTCACTCTCCGCGCCTCCTGGGGGAAGGCACTACGTCGGCCGGTTCGGCCGTCTTCCCGTAACCAAGTGCTAAAACGATATTTCGACCTTCCGTATGTAGAGGGTTAAGACCATCCACACCCTCTATCCAGAGCCTGAATAGTTACACGTCTATACCGACGGCTCCTTTACTGAATGTTCACCAAATGTTGGAGCAGGAATTTATTCCTCCATTTTCTCCTTCTATGTCCCTGTCGGTAAACAAAAAAAACGCCTTTGATGGAGAAGTTATGGCCATCTGTGTGGCACTGCGGCAACTTGTCCCCAGACGTCTCTAAAACAAGGTGGTCTTGTTGTCGGATTCCAAAACTGCCATTCAGGCTATTGGGTCAAACGAGGTACCTGCCTCAAATAATATCTTAGAATGCCAATTGCTCCTTGAGGGATTAAAAGCAGAAGGACGACACATCGTTATTCAGTGGATCCCTGGACACTGTGACATTTTCGGTAACGAGCAGGCAGATATGTTGGCCAAGAAGGGCACACGGATAGTTGAACAGCCAACCACAAGCTACTCATTCCACTCCATAAAACTCTACATCAAAAATCAAATGAGACTTAGATGGAAGTCGAATCTCACTTCTTGTATTTCCTCGAAGAGCTGGAGAAATTTATTGGACCAAAAAATTTCGATTAAACCTCGTGAAAAAGCGGTCGCAGAATTTAGAATTGCAGTGGGGCATGACTGCCTTGCAAACCACCAACACCGCATTTGCGTTTATGACAGTCCTAAATGCCCACTCTGCAAAAAGGATGAAATTATGGACAGGTCCCATATCCAAGGATGTCCAGCTCTGTGTGGGGTCTCCGAGGTGAAACGCTACTGGAGTGCTAGAGCCTTTGCTGATGAGATACTGACTTTTTTCTCTTGCTGTTTTGTATTCGTGTGATCGTTTTGTAAGATAATGTCCTTTTCCTCTTGCCATTAGAAAATAATAATAATAATAATAATTTTTTAATTGAAACTTTCATATTTTTCCAATACGATCGCCATAGCGAATAATAACCTTCGTTTGATTCGAGATTCGACAAATCATAGATTTAATTTCCTTTGCTCAAACCATTGAACAGCGAAGAAAAGAAAAGCAAACGAAAACATTTTGAATAGAATTGTTTAGTTCTTTTTTTTGTAAAATCGGGATCGTTAAAGACAGATTAAAAACTTCAACGGATTTGAAATCTTCGGAATATTTTACACCATATAGGTAACTTACATTTAATTTTCTTTTAAAACTAGGGGCTCCACCCCCTGCTCGCTACCCCCTTATGGAAAATATAGCGATATTTAATACCAATTTAAAAAAAAAGTCGAAAACATTTTAAAATTAATTTATTATTATATTTTTGTACTATTTTGTTTTCTAAAAAACACAAGTCTTCAAATGGTCTTCACTGCACTCCCGCCAATCTTGGATTTGGTTCATTTATGCAAACTAAGAACATTTCTTCTATTTATTCTTCGAATTTCAACGTTTTACTGAGAAGCAAAGACTTGTTCCATCAATTTATTGTCAACATGTATTCCAAGATTGAATCGGAAAGGGTTTTGTACATACGACTGAATCAGAGGACTCTGAGAGTGAAACAGTATACACATTTGCGAAATGCGTTGATGAACGATGGAAATGTTGCTATTGGAAAACTGAACTACACATAAATTGTTAAACTTTCAAAAAGAATTCCAAACCAAAAGTTAAAGTTTATGCCTTTGTAAATTTATACGTTGCATAAATTATCAAAATTAAATTCTGCTATACTTTCCAAAAGACACCCAAACACAGAAACCGACAAAAAAGTGCATAAACGATCAGCAAATTTACGGCAATTCGCTATAACGGCCTTTTTTAATTTACGGCCCACAATGTTTCGTTATACGGCCAAAAAAAAGCTGTTTTTATGCTTCTGTTTAGTTTCAGCTTCTTCCCTTAGGCGACACTGCTACATTTTGCCTCACGAAAATATGAGGAACGTTTGGCACAATATTGTCATCATTTTACTGCGTTTTCGCTTTAGTGTGATTAGACCAACACCGACTCTATACAAAGTCCACGTCACAACTTAAAGTCCTATCGCTAGGCTACTTTTACGCGCTACGATACGAACTGCAAGCAGTTCATCCCAATGTATTTAGTTAAACAAAAGTAACTTTTTCATATTTGTCTTATAATACACTCACTGCCAAAAGTTAAACACGAAGAGGAAAATGTTAATTTCCAGAAGCCAATATGAAGTTGAGAGGCCGCAATTTGCTGCAGAGGTAGATGGATGTATGCAAATGTGTTATGTAACAGCTAATGACGGTTTCGCAAGCCAACTCTTGATTATGTGAGAAAAATACAAACCAGATGTGATTCTGGATCACGAGCCACACGTGCAAGAAAATGAATTCATAGTAATACCTGGTTCATGGATACACTGGATCTCAAAGAATAAAAAAGCGGAAATTGGAATAAGGAATAGAAATATGCATCCAGTCATTATTGCGATTACCGATAACACAGTGGTGGTTAAAGTTGAAAATATTAACGGGCCTCTAATGGTCTTTTCAGAGGACCTTAATGTAACACTTCAAGAACTCAGTAAAAAATTTAGGAAAAGCGGAAATGAATATTTCTTAATTGGCGTTGATTTAAATGTTCATAGCATCAACTGGGGGTACGACCATCAAAATTCCAGAGGGTCGAAACTACTGGAGTTTATACATGAACATAAATTACACATCCTCAACGATCCCAAATCACCTCCAACCTTTAACAAGAGTGTGGGCTGGCCGTACATTACTTTGGTGTCTCACCCAGAGCTAGCGAATCAGTGCGGCTGGGAAGTACTGGATGAGGAAACACTGAGTGACCACATGTATGTCAGAACAGTTATCTCATCGATAAGAAAATCCTCGACGTACACCAGATACAAAACAGCCTTTGAAGGACATAAAAAATTCGCACTCAGCTTTGAAAAGGATGCAGCTTGAATACATAGAGACATTGCCGAGTGTTCAGAGCCTGCAACATTGAACAACATAACAGAGAACTTGCAAAACTCTATTACCACAGCCTGCAATAAGGCATTTAGGAAAAAGAAATTTTCCTACGTTAATACCAAACCTGTTTGGTGGAACCAGGATTTACAAATTAGAAAGAGGGAAGTAAATGCCCTTAGAAGAAGATCTCAAAGGACTCAGGGTGAAGAAAAAGCACGAGCTAAAGAAATTTATGCTCTGAAAAGAGCTCAACTCATAACAGATATAAATAAATCCAAAAAGGAAGCTTGGAGAAAATTCTGTACAGATGCTAGAACTCCTTACGGTAAACAGTACAAGGCAGTTTTTCGGAAAGGAATAATTCCAGACGAAATTTTCAAAATAACAGGTGAAGGAAACGCCGGTTCTGTCAAAGAATTCGCTGGTAAAATTCTGGAATCACTTTTACCGTGTAACAACTGCAACAGTCTAATGGTTGAAGAATTTACTAATACGCCAAGGGACCCAAACTTCTCCAAAGATGAGGTAAATAGAACTATATATTATCTTCCGAAAGACAAAGCACCTGGACATGATGGTATAGGTAATCTGGTGTTGCAAATAATCAATAACAAATTTACATAACTTCTATATGTTTTCTTCAATCAATGTCTAAATCTTGCAACCTTTCCTAAATCCCTAAAAATCGTAATTATTATTCTTTTCCACAAGGCAGGATGAAAACACGATGAAATAAATTCTTATCGACCAATTTCCCTTCTACCAACTCTTGGAAAAACTTTGGAGAGGGCGCCATTGCTTGGTGGAATAGAACCCGTAATGAGACAGTGAAGAAAGAACTCACTAGTCGACAAAGAATGGCGACCATTGCAATTACTAGTTCAATGCGAACCACTCCCTCACATAGTCTGGAACTGCTTCTGAGACTTCTACCACTGCATAAACAAGTGGAACTAGAGGCAATTTCATGCTCACAGCGCCTCAAACTCATGGGACTATGGAAGTCATCCTATGAAATGCCTGCTTTCAAAAATGTCGATTCGTAGGTGAAGGAGCATCCCTATATATTAATGAGATCTGACTGGATGTTAAAGCAATTTTGCTTTAAAGCTAAATATAACATCATCTTTCCGACCAGAGAAGAATGGAGATTCGTCTCCGGGCTGATCGGAAGAGGTGATGAAATTTGGTACTCAGATGGTTCAAAAACATCTCATGGCACTGGTCCAGGTGCCTTCTGTCCTAATCGAAAAATAAGGCTATGTTTCTCGTTGGGTAAGTTGACCACTGTATATCAGGCTGAGGTTCTGGCGATCTCTGCTTGTACAACTGCCTCAATAGAAGTGTAGTTAAGAGGGTTACAAAAATCTTCTCTGACAGCCAGGCAGCCCTAAAGTCTTTGCAAAGTCACTGTTTCTCCTCAAAAGCAGTGTGGGAATGTCACAATGCGCTTGAGGACCTGGCTGAGAGAAACAAAGTCTCTCTTGTTTGGGTCCCTGGTCACTGTGGCATTGAAGGCAATGAAACGGCAGACCAATTAGCAAAACATGGGTCTGAAACACCATTTATTGGACCAGAGCCTGTTTTGGGTCTGCCTCACAATGTGGTTAGAGGGACTATAAGGGATTGCTCCTTGCTGAGTCCTACTATACATGGTTTCAATCTAATAATCAAAAACAAGCCAAAGATCTCAATCAGCAGTCTCCTAGGGATAGATCAAGGGAGCTGCTGAATTTAGGTAGGAAAGAAATCAGGATAGATATTGGTCTTCTAACTGGCCACTGTACCCTGAATAGACACCTCAACATTATGGGTGTCATAGATGACCCATTATGTAGAGGTTGTCGGATGGTAGAGGAGAGTTCTGTACACGTTCTATGTGAATGTGACCATTACTCTGTACAACGATTTGAATATCCGGGATACCACTGTATTGAACCCTGGGAACTGTCAAACATTCCAATCAGGTACATGATGAAATTTATTTTGGCAATCGGTCTTTAGTGGATCAGTAGGGGTATCCGTACGATAGACTATTAGTCGCAGTGCTGGCACTCTTCGGAGTCACCCCTTTATAAGTCATAAGTCATAACTACATCTATCATTCTAAATAGGTATGTGCTTTCCATTTAAAAACCGAATTTCTGAATTTAAAAAAGTACCATAAGGGTTCAATTTAAAACTGTATGTTTATTGGAAAAAAGGGAATTTTAACAAGACTTTCTTCATATTGGAATAATATTACAGTTAGTAATTTTGAAGTATTGAAATGTTTTGTCTTAAGTGACAGAAAGTCGAAGTTGCTAACTCTACTTAGTGAAGATATTCTTACCCAACTTAGATTCATGCGAATCGTTCGTTGAATGCAGTGCTTTTCTTTTTGTAAAAGCTTTATAAAATCAACTTTCTGTTTATTAAAAAATTGTTTAAGTTGTCTACACCGATGACATTTATTTCTATCAGAAGCTCCGTTATTCCACCTACAGGTGAACAGAATTTTCAAGAAAAATTACGTCTGCTTAAAACAAAATTCGTCATGAATGCCGTAGCAATTTAATTTACTATCCCCTCATATTGATGATGAAATTCGTAAATATCGCATACTAGGTGCAAGAATGGCACAAGTAAAACAAATTCATAGGAAAACTAAGTGCAAGACTATCCGCCAAAAATTCCCTATTTTTACTGAAAGTGAATACACGGGAATATTCGTAGTCACTCGAAAACTCAAAATAAACTTCTGTAGTAGACACATTAGAAAAAAAACTTTCAGAATTGCGACGAATATGAAATTGATTACATGGATTGCTACAACATGAATGTATATTTGCGTCCGATGTAAATTGTAAAAGCGGTGAAGTTAAATGTATATTAAAATTTTTTTTTCCGTATTCTTAAATGATGTTAACAGTCTTTTATAAAAAATAATTGATGATGACTTTTTAATCAACGTATTAATAATTCAACCCGAGCGAAGCCGAGTATTTATACTAGTATATAATATATATAAGTATATTTTAATTTACTGTGATTCCTCCATTTCTGGAACTGGATCACGGTTGTGCAATACGTTGTTTGTTATTGTTTCTTTTTAGAGTACGATACTTTAGATTTTGATTTTTTAAAAGCATATTGACTTTTATTTTCATTAACTTTTAGTTTGGATTATCATAATCTCTACTATTATAAAAGAAAGTTTTTGTGTGTGTATGTTCGTGTAAAGGGTGCCCTGACGAATTTATGGCATTCACACTAATGAAATTTGGCACACATGTAGTACGAATTTTTTAGCAATTTTATAGACTAGCCCGTTTTTAAAAATTTAATCTTGAAAATTTTAAAATTAATTTAATGCGATGTTTAATTATTATTCCCTTTTCGCCGAATGGCAACAGTCATGATCGGTATTGAATGAATCCTTATTTTCTGCGCGTGTGTAGCCGCCCTATTCCTGGATATCCTTTATGAAATTTATTTAAAAGTATATATTTACTTTTAGTTAGAGTCAACTGTTATATTTGAATTTTTTTGTTGTGCACAAAGTAAGCATGCTTACGTTTGTTGTTCAATACGTATGTTGTTCTTTCTCTTTTAGACTACCGTTGTTTGGAATTTGATTTTTTAAGCATATTCACTTTTAGTATTACTGAA
Organism: Metellina segmentata; assembly: GCA_947359465.1. Taxonomy (NCBI): domain Eukaryota; kingdom Metazoa; phylum Arthropoda; class Arachnida; order Araneae; family Tetragnathidae; genus Metellina; species Metellina segmentata. The sequence goes on from OX375876.1 coordinate 124,426,438, forward strand.
TCTCTACTATTATAAAGTAAAGTTTTTTTTTTTGTGTGTGTGTGTCATGAAGTTGTGGCCTGACGAATTTATCGTATTCACACTAATGAAATTTGGCACACATGTAGTACGAATTTTTTTGCAATTTTATAGACCAGCCCGATTTTTAAAATTTAATCTTGAAAATTTTAAAATTAATTTAATGCGATGTTCTATTATTATTATCTTTCTTCCGAATGGCAACAGTCATGAATCGGTATTGAATGAATAGCCGCCCGATTACTGCATATCCTTTCAAAAATGTATTGCTTTTTTTAAAGCATGTTAACTTTTAGTTAGCGTTGACTTTTAATCTTTTGTATAAGTATCTTTTTATTGTGCTTACTTCATTTTTGAAACTGGATAACGGTTGTGCTATACGTTTGTTATTGTTTCTTTTTTGGACTACAATACTTTGGATTTTGATTTTTAAAGCATATTAACTTTTAGTTCGGATATTTTTTTCAAAGTTTAGCGATATTTAATTTTGATCTTTTGTGCAATTTCTGGTTTATTTCATTTATGCAATCTTTTGTTTGTTTCTGTATAGTACTTTGGTTTTCGTATAGTTAATTTTTATCATTTTTGTTGTTGTACATACGACTAAATCAGGTCACTCAAGAGTGGAACAGTATGCACATTTGACGCAACTGATTCAGATGCGTTGATGAACAATGGAAATGTTGCTGTACGAAAACTGAAGTACACAGAAATCGCTAAACTTTAAAAAAGATATAAAAACCAAAAGTAACAGGTGATGCTTTTGTAAATTTTTATATTGCATAAATTATCAAAATTAAATATTGCTATTCTTTCCAAAAGACACTCAAACACAGAAACAAACAAAAAATTTCATTAAATAATAACAAAATTATGGCATTTTGCTATAACGGCCTCTTTTCACGTACGCCCCACAATGTTTTGTTATACGACTAAAACAAATGCTGTTTTTATGCTTTTGTTTAGTATCGGCTTCTCCCTTTAGATTACACTGCTATATTTTGCCTCACGAAAATATCAGTCATGTTTGCATAACATTGTCGTCATTTTACTGCGTTGTCGCTTTAGTGTAGTTAGACCAACATTCACTTTATACAAAGCCCACGTCGCAACTAAAAATCCTATCACAAGGCTACTTTTATCCGCTATGATACGAAACAATGTATTGCACAACTGTGATCCAGTTCCAAAAAGGTAGTTTTGGATTTAAACATCATTTTGCCAATGCTGGCTTCTTACATCACTGCCTTTTTTGCATACTGGGGGCTGAAAATTAAACAAAAAAAAACATGTTATTGCGAAATGCTGTTATTTTGTTGATCTTTAATGCTATTTTTTTTTCTGTGTTTGGGTGTCTTTTGAAAAGCATACCAATACTTTTTAATAATTTATGCAACGTTTAAATTTACAAAAGCATAAGCTTTTACTTTTGGTTTTTATATCTTTTTGGAAGTTTAGTCATTTCTGTGTACTTCAGTTTTTTTATCGCACCATTTCCACCATTTATCAACGCATCTCTCAAATGTGCATACTGTTCCACTCTGAGTAATCTGATTCAATGGTATGTACCACACCTTCTCCGATTCAATCTCGGAATACATAGCGACAATAAATTGATGAAACAGGTCTCTGCTTTTGAAAAAGATATCCAAATAATCCAAATGAAAAGTTAATATGCTTTAAAAATTATAATACAAACTATCGTACTTTCAAACAGAAACAATAACAAACAACGTATTGCACAACTGTGATCCAGTTCCAAAAATGGAAGAAACACAAAAATATATATACATATGTTATACATTATGATAATCCAAACTAATAGTTAATATGCTTTTAAAAATTCAATAAATTTTTATAAGGGATATCCAGTAATCGGGAAGCTACATACGCACAGTAAATACGTATTTAGTCAATGCCAATTGAAGACTTGCTATTCGGAGGAACACAATAATAATTAAATATCTCATTACATTACTTTTAAAATGTTCTGGATTAAATTTTAAAATTCATGGTGGCAGTCGTATAAGAAGCCAGCACTGTCAAGGATTAGAGGAGTTGCATGTAAGTGCTATAAAAAGTGTTCGCAACTTTTGTAGGATTGTAACAAGTGAACTATAGCGCATCGTCAGCTGCAGAGCTATAAACCTCCGAACTAAAAGTGAGAACCAAAACTAAATCTCACCCCTGCTCCGATCAAGGACACCCTAAGGAGGTCAGGGAGTTGATCGGCGGCGTAGAATGAAGACGCGTCGTAACGTCCGTTATGTCGGGTAGTTAGTTATGAAAGGTTCTGTTAATAGTATATATGTGTTGTGTCCACGTAATGTAAATTAGATTAATAAATGTTTGTGAGTGTAATGAGAGTTTGTCGCTTGTTCGCCCGCTTCAAGGAGGAATTTCTCAGCACACGGTCACAGAATGGCGCCCTAAACGTGGATTACGAACCTGACAAAGATAAGTAAATTCTTCTAGAATCCTTACTGCCCCAACGTGTTCTTGCTAAACCTAGCGATGAGCAACTGTAAACTAATACATATTCATCCTGAATAGTGTAAATTAATTTCAAAACGTCAGGTCGTTCAATTTGAATTAGAAGTTTACAGTGATTCAGTTCATTTGTTGGAAAATTAATATTCAACCAGAATATTGTTCTTAAAGGTTGCGTTTTGTACAAAACGCGAAAGAGTGAAAATATTCCAGATACTATTTGCTGTTTGCGAAAGTAGCGATTTTGTTGTGAGGAAGTAATTTGTTTATAAACAACAAGTCAGGAAACGTTAATTGCATTTTGTATATTATTTTTATCTGTGTCTGAAAAAGTGAATTCTTTTATTTTGCTTTTGTTGAATTCGAATACTTGCTTTTAAAATAAGATTTTATAATTTATTTTCATGACTCTAGAAAGTTAATTGTAGGAATTATCGAAATGTTGTATATGCATATTTGAATTATAACAAAAATACATACATTTATCACTTTTGAGCAATTAGTATTTCTTTTATTTTAGGAAAATGGTGTTTTAAAAATTTTTTTGAGTATTCTATGCAATATTATTTTATTTGGTATATGATTACAGATTGATAACATGGAATATTTTATGTGAACCCACATAATAATTATCAAAGTGCTTTTCATATATATTTATATAACTTTTATGTGAACCTCACTCAGTAAATAGGTAAACATCTTTCGTATTAGTTAACCTACAATTGTTTAAGATATACTGTTCTTTAAACATGGTATTTATTGTTTATTTGTACTATATTTTGATACTTTATTTGAGGTGGATTTCCCACGACATTTTTCTTAATATTTGTATGCCTGCTATTAGCGAATGCTATCATTAATTTACCTAGGTTATACCAATTCTTATTTTCTCATTTTTGGAAAACATTAGTATACCCCATACCTTGTGCTACATATGAACACACCTTATATAACTTTTATGTGAACTAGTGTGCAAAGAAAAGTGTATAAGTAAATAATTTTAGTATTAATACAAACTTTAGTGGATATTTAGATTGAGACTTTTGAACTGTACTTTACAACTATAGTGACAATGGCTTATCTAGGCAAGGCAAAAAAGGTCGATCTTCAGAGTTTGGTTGTAGAACTTGGTGAAAACGTGGATGATGACTTAAAAGTCTTAGATCTAAAGAAAATAATTTTGGAAAGTAAAGAGTACCAAAACGACAAAGAATTTGTGAAGAATTTATTAGACACAATTGTGTCAACAAGGATGGAAGAAGAATCCAAACTCTTGACAGAGCAAAGATTACTGAGAGAGCAAGAAAAACAGGTTCAAGACTTTGAACTAGAAAAGTTACGGATTCAGCTAGAATCTCAACGTATGGTAGAGGCCTCTGCTTCCCAACCTGTAATGCACCCTTCCATGAGAATGGATCTCCAAAAAATTTTGCCACAATTCAAGCCTGAAGAAGATGACATGTCCTTGTTTCTAGTCTTATTTGAGAGACAAATGAAGTTCTTAAAAATTGACGAGAGTATGTGGGTGACTCATCTATTAGGACTTTTCCCTTCAGAGATCTCAAAGCTGATAGCCAGGGAACCTGAAGTAAAATCCCATGACTATACACACATTCGAGGTATACTCCTTCAGCGTTTTAAACTGACAGCTGAAAAGTTCAGAAAGCTCTTCAGTCAACATAGAAAGTCTGCAGATTGCACATGGAAAGAGTTTTACTTTGAACTAAGGAACTATTTTGAAGGCTGGATTACTGAACTGGGTGTCACTACCTTTGAAAAATTACAAGATCTGATTATCTCAGATCAAATGAAGAAAAGATGCAACCCTGAGTGCCGAGAACATTATTTAGATGATTGGGAAAATTTGATTTCTCCCGATTACCTAGCTGAGAAGCTTGAAACTTATGACTGTCTCAGAAACAACAAAAAAGGAAGCTCATCCCCTCCAATTCAAAGGAAAGCCTACAACGGTAGAGATGAAATTATCAAGCCTGTACCGTTCAAAAAAACAAATCAGGCAAACAGAACTAGTCGAATAAAGGTTGGTGACAATCAGGAGCGACCAGCTCGGACTTGTTATGGTTGTGGAAAAGTCGGATTCATTAAAGCTAACTGTCCAGTTTGCAATCCTTCCACAAAATTTGACTCAGCTCGTTTTGAGAAGATTCAAATTGATAGACCTGCCATGTCTAATGAAGTTCCAGTTATGAATATTACGATAAATGGAATATTCGGCACAGCATGTGCAGACAGTGGAGCAAGTCACTCTATCGCAGGCGAAAGATTGTACCATATTCTTCAAGATGAAGGAGTAGTATTCGAAAAGTCTTTTCTCTCAGTGATCCTCGCTGATGGAAGTCAGACAGAAAAGGAAGTTCAAACAGCCTGTGTAATTCTATGTCTGGAAGGACGTTCCTTTCAATTAACACTTTTTGCCCTCCCAGAGGCGAAAGGAAACCGTACCCTACTTGGAGCAGATTTTTTGAAGAAAGCAGGTGTTGTTCTAAATCTTCGTGACCATGCCTGGTTCTACACTGACAAGCCAAAGGAACCTTTCCCTTTCGTTGCGAGTGCTCAAGTCCACTCCTGTGATATTAAAGAAAGTGTTAGACCAGAAAATCCATATCTCCTTCGTCCCGATGAAGGTGAACATTTAAGTGAAGATCAGTGCAGAAGATTAAATGCACTTCTAATTCACTATGAAAATAACTTCAGTCCGGGGGGAGAATCAACACCTTACATCGAACACCGGATCGACACAGGTGATGCTCCTCCAGTTGCTACTGCTCCTTACCGGTTATCCCCTGTGAGAAGAGAAATTTTGAAGAGAGAGATTGATGCACTTCTCTCATCCGGAGTAATAGAAGAATGTGACTCTCCCTACGCAGCACCTGTGGTCTTGATACCCAAGCCAAATGGGGATTTCCGCCTTTGTATCGATTACAGAAAATTGAATTCAGTAACTAAGTCTGATCCATACCCTCTTCCGCGTATGGATGATCTCTTGCAAAATGCTAAGCAAACTGCCTTTATGTCTACCATAGACTTAAAGTCAGGATATCATCAGGTGAAGATGTATCCTCCTGATAAAGACAAGACAGCCTTTGTTTGTCAGTTTGGAGTTTTTCGATTTACTCGAATGCCATTTGGTTTAAAAACAGCCCCTGCCACATTCCAAAGACTTATGGACATTTTCCGAAATGGACTAAAGGTCAGATCTCTAGCTTATCTGGATGATATTATTGTGATGTCTGCAACCTTTGAAGAACACCTGGAGGACCTGCGGTTAGTCTTTGACCGACTCCAAAAGTTCCATCTGCATGCCAACCGAACTAAGTGTCATTTTGCTTGCTCCAAAGTCAAATATTTGGGACATTACATCACGAGTTCTGGAGTGGAAGTAGACCCTGCTAAGGTGGATGCCATTGTACAGATCCCTTCTCCCAAGAACGTGAAGCAAGTGCAGAGCTTTCTTCAAACTTGCAGTTGGTATCGTCGTTTTATTCCCCAGTTTGCTGAGACCTCAAGGCCTTTGAGCAATCTCACCAAGAAGCAAACACCTTGGAAGTGGGGACAAGACGAACAGACAGCATTTGAATCGTTGAAGAATAGCTTAATTTCACCGCCCGTGCTGAAACAAGTAGATGAGGATAAACCATTTGTCCTCAGAACTGACGCTTCAGGCTATGCTTTGGGCGCAGTCCTTATCCAAGGACAAGGATCTGAAGAACATCCAATCGAGTATGCTAGTCGTCTGCTAACCCCAGCAGAGAGGAACTACTCTACTACAGAACGCGAAGCCTTATCAGTCGTTTGGGCGCTGGACAAATTTAGAGGCTATGTCGAAGGAGCTGAAATAACAGTATTTTCAGATCATCAACCCTTGAAATGGTTGTTGAGCCTGAAATCACCAACCGGTCGACTCGCAAGATGGGCCCTTCAGATACAGTCTTACAACATCAAAGTTGAATATCTTTCAGGAAAAGCAAACGTCATTGCAGACATGCTATCCCGCCCTTCATGTACACATGGAAGGCCCACTTGTGACATTTGTTCTGTTACCATTATTGATCTGCCATCCAGGAAGGCAAATGACATACGTGAAGGACAATTGAAAGACGATGACTTGAAGAAAATCATTGACTGTTTTGAGAGTGTCTCCAAGGACGAAAACTACGTGAATTGGACCAATCGTGGCTACATAATGTCTCAAGGTATTTTATATCGATACGGCCCGGATTCCGAATCAGAGGAAGCCCAGTTGGTAGTTCCGACACAGGAACGTGAAAGAGTTGTGCAACAATATCACGATGCCCCAACCGGTGGACATTATGGTGCTGAGGGCACTTTTCACAAGATTGCAACGCGTTATTTCTTTCCTGGAATGAGAAAATACATCGCAGATTATGTAAGGAATTGTGCTGAGTGCAGCCGTTATAAGCCAAGTAACCAAAAGCCTGCTGGACTTTTGAGAACACCAGTGTATTCCCAGCGTTTTGAGACGTTAGCGATCGATCTTTTCGGTCCTTTGCCAGAAACCCCAGATGGAAAGAAATGGATTTTCATTGTTGAGGACACTTCTACAAAATGGGTGGAGCTTTTCTCTCTCCAAAACGCCACTGCAAAGGAGTGTGCAGTAACCTTATTAGAGGAAGTGTTTCTGAGATACGGTCTGCCACGTCGTCTCATAAGTGATAACGGATCCCAATTCGTCAGTGCTGTCCTTCAACAAGTATGCTATCTTCTCGGAGTTACACAAATTCTTACTCCAGTTTACTGTCCTCAAGCGAACCCAGTAGAAAGGAAAAACAGGGATTTAAAACCAAGACTTGCCATTCTTGTCGGTGATGACCACACCACATGGTCAGAAAAACTCCCAACTATCCGTTTTGCTCTGAACACTGCAAAATGTGACACCACTGCTCATACTGCAGCCTTTTTACAGTTTGGAAGAGAACTTAGAACACTAGACGATGTTCAACATGACATAAGGTCAGTGATCAACAATGACAACTTCATTGCTGAGATCACACCGTATTTACGGAAATTTGCAAAGATCTCCTCTGAGATAAAAGATCTTGTAGAACAAAAGCAGGATCAGAGAAAGAAAAATGCTGATCGAGGAAGAAGAAGCGTTCCCCAATACGCACCTGGAGATCAAGTATGGATCACCTCACATACTGTGAGCAACAAAGCTAAGAAGAGGTCAGCGAAATTTGCACCTCGCCGAGACGGACCCTATATGATTTTAACTCAGCGTTCTCCAACAAGTTATGTTGTTGCGAATCCCCAATCTCCTGATATTCCTGTCGGAACATATCATACATCTGCTCTACGTCCATGCCTTAACACACCTCAAAATGGAAACGTACCCATCACCCCACTGCGAAGGAGAGGTCGACCCCGAAAGGCTGATCCAACAGTGCGACAAAACTCAAGACAACCATCTGACCCTTCTCCTGGCGACTCGCCGAGACGTCTTCGTAGCCAGGGGGGGAGACTGTAACAAGTGAACTATAGCGCATCGTCAGCTGCAGAGCTATAAACCTCCGAACTAAAAGTGAGAACCAAAACTAAATCTCACCCCTGCTCCGATCAAGGACACCCTAAGGAGGTCAGGGAGTTGATCGGCGGCGTAGAATGAAGACGCGTCGTAACGTCCGTTATGTCGGGTAGTTAGTTATGAAAGGTTCTGTTAATAGTATATATGTGTTGTGTCCACGTAATGTAAATTAGATTAATAAATGTTTGTGAGTGTAATGAGAGTTTGTCGCTTGTTCGCCCGCTTCAAGGAGGAATTTCTCAGCACACGGTCACAGGATTAGTTTTCAAGACGGACGTGTTTCTGTCACTTCCACAACACAAATAGCAAATAGTGGCGTTGATGAACGATGTAAATGTTGCTGTACGAAAACTGAAGTACACAGAAATCGCTAAACTTCCAAAAAGATATAAAAACCGCTGTTTTTATGCTTTTGTTTAGTATCGGCTTCTCCCTTTAGATTACACTGCTATATTTTGGCTCACGAAAATATCAGTCATGTTTGCATAACATTGTCGTCATTTTACTGCGTTGTCGCTTTAGTGTAGTTAGACCAACATTCACTTCATACAAAGCCCACGTCGCAACTAAAAATCCTATCGCGAGGCTACTTTTATCCGCTATGATACGAAACAATGTATTGCACATCTGTGATCCAGTTCCAAAAAGGTAGTCTTAGATTTAAACATCATTTTGCCAATGCTGGCTTCTTATATCACTGCCTTTTGTGCATACTGGGGGCTGTAAATTAAACAAAAAAAAACATGTTATTGCGAAATGCTGTTATTTTGTTGATCTTTAATGCTATTTTTTTTCTGTGTTTGGGTGTCTTTTGAAAAGCATACCAATACTTTTTAATAATTTATGCAACGTTTAAATTTACAAAAGCATAAACTTTTACTTTTGGTTTTTATATCTTTTTGGAAGTTTAGTCATTTCTGTGTACTTCAGTTTTTTTTTCGCATCATTTCCACCGTTTATCAACGCATCTCTCAAATGTGCATACTGTTCCACTCTGAGTAATCTTATTCAGTGGTATGTACCACACCTTCTCCGATTCAATCTCGGAATACATAGCGACAATAAATTGATGAAACAGGTCTCTGCTTTTGAAAAAGGTATCCAAATAATCCAAACGAAAAGTTAATATGCTTTAAAAATTATAATACAAACTATCGTACTCTCAAACAGAAACAATAACAAACAACGTATTGCACAACTGTGATCCAGTTCCAAAAATGGAGAAAACACAAAAATATATATACTTATGTTATACATTATGATAATCCAAACTAATAGTTAATATGCTTTTTAAAATGCAATAAATTTTTATAAGGGATATCCAGTAATCGGGCAACTACATACGCACAGTAAATACGTATTTAGTCAATGCCAATTGAAGACTTGCTATTCGGAGGAACACAATAATAATTAAATATCTCATTACATTACTTTTAAAATGTTCTGGATTAAATTTTTAAATTCGTGGTGGACTATAAAATTTTAAAATATTTACACTCCTTATGTGCCAAATTTCATTATTGGAAGTACTATAGATTTGTCAGGACATGCCGAACATACAACACACGTAGTACTTCATTTTATAATTGTCTTGGCTCGCTGCCAAAAGTTAAGGACATTGTGGAATATGTTAATTTGTGTAAGCTAATCTAAATTTGCAATTTGCTGCAGAGTTACATGGAACTATGCAAATGTGTTATGTAACAGCCAATCACAGTTTCGTGCTGACAAATATAAAAAGGCAGTCGTATAACAAGCCAGCACTGTCTAGGATTAGAGGAGTTGCATGTAAGTGCTATAAAAAGTGTTCGCAACTTTTGTAGGATTAGTTTTCAAGACGGACGTGTTTCTGTCACTTCCACAACACAAATAGCAAATAGTGAGCGCTGCCATTCTGTGGCATGCCTTCAAGTTGGGCAATCAATCACTCATATTGCTCTTTTCTTTGCCGTTCATTCCGTCATTTTATGATTATGCAAACAGTTGTGCAAACACCTGTGCCCCCCTGCCAAAAGGTTACAACCCCTGTGGTTCATCAATATATTGCTGTTGTAGCAAACCACTCATCATACCGGGATGTGCCAAAGGGCAAATCTTTCCCAATTAAATAAACATGTCAATGCCATCAAAAAGCAACTCTTGCGAGAATTGCCCCATAGTTTTTCAATTTACAAATCTATACACATTACGCGTCACACAAATGAGGCCTTAAAACACACGACACAGTTTTTTAATATATTGAAACCATCTGGACTACTCTCGCACATATTGGAGCACCGATTATGCGTCTCACAAATATCAATCCACCTTCACTGTGCAATGGCACAACACTCTGTCAAGAAACTCATGCGAACTATTATTGAAGCCACCATTGTGACTCGACATGCTGCAAGTTTAAATGTATTCATTCGTTAAATACCAATCATCACTGCTGATATCCCATTCCAATTTAAAAAACTTCAGTTCCCAGTTCGTTTAAGATTCACTGTCAGCATCAACAAGGCACAATCACTCAAAGTCGTAGAACTCAGTCTCATTCAACCGTGTTTCTCCCACGGTCAAATGTTTGAGATTATTTAATACCTTTTTACTTTTTATAAAGAGATATCACTTAAATTTCTTGCCACATATGGTTATTTTAATAAGTGTGCATGTATACTCTCTCGGGGAAAAATAATCAAGTAAAGAATTCACATTTTAAAATTTGTTTTCCTTTTGCACATGGCACAGGCTTATTTGATTTCATTTAATTGTTTCTAAAATTACATTTCACATCTACAAACGTTGCTAATTTTAAAAATTGAGGTAAGCAAAAAAATAATTATCTTTGTACTCAACAAAATAAAATAAAAAAATACCTTTTATTTTGGTCTATTAATCTATTTTATTCAAAATTACCTCAACTTACAATAATATTTCTAATTTTTCTGTCTCCCTATTATTTAAGTAATTTGGGGTTAAAATATACTATGTTGCCCAAATCAACACATTTCATTGTTGTGTTCAAAATAAGATACACATTTCAGTTGTAAAATTTAAAAAATAATAGACTCATTTTTTCGGTTTTCAGTAAAAAAAAGCATGTTTCTCACTCCTTTCACCATTCAATTTTCTCAACTGCCTTATTCAAAAACTTAAATATCTTTAATTCTTAGAAAATACAATTTTTGGCATTGTAGTAATATATGCATGTGTATAAGATCGATTTTAAAAATAATACAACAATGAACACAAATTGTGTGCAAGTTTTTATTACAAATTTCAACCAATTTTAAATTTGTAATTTTTAATTAACATCACACAAAAGCAACACAATTGGCTATTAACGAGGCTCTGGTATCAATTCCCTAATTGAGACATCCGAGGTTTTTTATTATCGTCGTACTATAGCAACTCAACGTGCTATTTACAACGGTCCGGTATCAATCCCTAAGTAAAAGATCCGAGGCAATTTTTAATTAACGTCGTACAATAGCAACTCAACGGGCTTTTGACTACGGTCCGGGATCAATCGCCTAAGGAAAGTATCCGAGAAAATTGGGTAATTTTTAATTAACGTTCTCAAGCACTACAACTACCTATTAACTAGGGTCATAGTTAAATCCAATAAGGGAAATATACGTGGACAACCACGGTCATATCATAACATAACACCTCAGCTGGCACCCCACCCTCCAAGTAATTGTGACGTCACACCCATTCACTCTCTTTGCAATTCCAATTTCACAATAACGAGGCCGTTGTCCGTGGTCTTGGTTTGCGGAGCAAACCAAATGGGAATGTGTAGCAAACACCGGTGGTTTGCAAACGTTCCCAATAGACACACCTAACCCCACAAAAGTACAGCACGGGCAACGCCGTGCTAGCCACGCAGTGGCTAGTCTACTATAAAAAAGGAAGTGTGTTTCCCTGTACGGCGTGTCCCGACAAATGTATGGCACTTACAATAATGAAATTTGGCACGTATGAAGTCCTAATTTTTTGCAATTTTATAGACCAGGCCGAATTTTAATATTTAATCTAGAACATTTAAAAATGAATTTAATTAGATATTTAATTATTATCGTTTCCTCCGAATTTCAACAGTCTTCACACTGTTGAATTTAGAACTGAATCGGTATTTACTCCGGCCGCTGGATATCTCTCTATATTAAAAAAATTTTACCACCGCAGCCTGATTGAAAACTCGCGTTTTTCGCTCAATTATTCCACAGTTTCCCGAGAAAGTAAGGATCAGAAAAGTATCAAATTGACATGGTTTGTTCAAAATTGTTCAGGCAACGACTAAGATTTTTTTCCTATGCGGCTATTAGTTTAAAGTTTATTAAGTGTCCAAGTTGAAAGAGCGAAATTTCTACCACGAGTGAGCAAAACACATACAAATTTTCAGTCTTCAGCCGTGAGTTTTTTTACGGAGTACCTCTAAACGTAAATTTTTGCAGCTCGTCGAGTTTTTTTAGAAATTTCAAACTAATATTTTTTTGATATTCGGGAAAAATCGGGACAGTTGTTTTAACTGTCATATCTATAACTTATTACTATTAGGTTTTAAATTTGAAATTATCGCAGTATACCTTGGAATGTACTCTTTTTTACGGTATGATTATTTTTGAAATTGGTTAAATAAATTCGATGCGATCAAAAGTTGGTCATACAAATTTCGGAATATTGGAATATTTTCGCAATTTTTGTTAAAACTTTCCTATCTACAGCTTAATAATATTATTTTTTAAATTTGTAAACATAGCAGCATACCTTAGAATGTACTTACGGTACAATTATTCTTCAATTATTATACTAACACTCTTACGGTACAATTATTTTTTAAATTGGTTAATAAATAAAGTCGATGGAATTAAAAGTTGGTCGTACAATTTTCTCGGAACTTTTAGATCGTAATTTCCGTTACAAAACTAAAACTGTCATATCTATAGCTTAATACTATTAGTTTCAAAATTTGAAAATACCACATGGAAGAAGAGAATACTCTTTCTTACGGTAAAATTATTTTTTAAATCGGTTCATAAATAAATTCGATGCAATCAAAAGTTGTCACACAAATTTCGTATTATTTTTTAGTTCGCGGAGCATGTTCCTCACGCAGATGAGGGTTATATTTTTGACTATCGAGTTTGCCAGATATCAAATTTATCGTAGCAACATTTGCCATAAAAACGATTTCTTTTTATTTGGCGAGGAAAAAGGCTCGCTTTTTTCACTCTGTTCTAAGACAAATCGCAAAATTACGATATTAACACGGTTTATTTAAAATTGTACAGGGAACAAGATGGAGAAGGTTTTTTCACTGATGTGGCTATTAATTTAGGGTGCATTAAGTGTTAAAGTAAAAAAAAAAGGGAAATCACTTGCGAAAGGCGTTTAGGTTCGCGAACCGAACAAAACGGGATTGAGTCATCGGTAATTGGCGAGCGTAAGCGATCAGGCGGCGAAGCCTTCGCTGTGACGTTATTAAGATAGCTTCGCCGTCGAAGGAGATTGATTCTGCGAAAGGAATGTTGTCTGATCTGTGTAAGGAGTGTTGGTTTGCGAAGCAAACGAAATGGAATTGCGTAGCAATCCCTGGGGGTTTGCGAGCTTAATCTAGCAGGGGGCGGAGCCCCCTAGCCCTTTACAAAAATGTATTGTTTTAACTTATTATATTATTTTTATATTAACTTATTATATTAACTTATTATATTAACTTTTAGTTTGAATTATTATAATCTATAATACAAGTATCTTTTAATTTACTGTGCTCCCTCCGTTTCCTGAACTGTATCACGTTTGTGCAATACTTTGTTTGCTATTGTTTCTTTTTTTGAGTACGATAGTTTGGATTATCAATTTTAAAGCATATTAACTTTTAGTATGAATTATTTTGATATATTTTTTTTTAACATTGAGCTATATTTAATCTTTATCTTTTATGCAATTTTTGTTTGTTTCTGTGTACATCGGTTTTCGTATAGTTAATTTTTATCATTTTGGTTTGGATGTCTTTTGGAAAGTATATCGATATATAATTTTAAATTTAATGTAGAACATTTCAAAATTAATTTATAATTCTATTTTGTATTAGTATTTGGTTTCTTTAAAATATCAAGTCTTCAAATGGTCTTTACTGACCTCTCGCCATTCTTGGATGTGGATCATTTATGCAAAAACTAAGAACATTTCTTCTTATGTAGTTCTTCGCTCACAGGATGATGATGCGCTCTTCGAATTTCAACGTTTTGCTGAGAAGTAGACCTAATTCATCAATTTACTAACGACTGGTTTTCCAAGAATGAATCGGAGAGGGTGTTATACGAAAAAAATCAGAGGACTCTGATAGTGGAACAGTATGCACATTTAAGAGATGCGTTGATTAACGATGGAAATGTTGCTTTTCGAAAACTGAAGAACACAGAAATCGCTACACTTTAAAAAAAGATATCCAACCAAGCCAAAAGTAAAAGTTTACACTTTGGTAAGTTTATACGTTGCTTAAATAGTTAAAATTAAATATCGCTATCCGGTTGCTCTTTATACGTTATTCGCTATAACGGCCTTTTTGAATGTTTCATACGACCAAAAAAATGCTGTTTTTATGCTTCTGTTTAGTTTTAGCTTCTCCCAATTTGCGGCACTGCTACATTTTGCCTCACAAAAATATGAGGAACGTGTGGCACAACATTGTCGTCATTTATCTGTATTGTCGCTTTAGTGTAGTTAGACCAACATCGACTCTATACAAAGGCCGCGTCATAACTAAAAGTACTATTTTGAGGCTACTTTTACGCGCTACGATACCTGCAGGCAGTTCAGTCTAATGAGTGGAGTTAAATGTAAGTACCTTTTTCATATTTGTCGTATTATTGTCAAATTATCGCTGCCAAAAGTTCAGCACGGAGAGAAAAATGTTAATTTCCATAAGCCAATCTGAATTGGAGAGGTTGCAATTTGCTGCAGAGGTAGATGGAAGTAGGCAAATGTATTATGTAACAGCCAATCACGGTTTCGTGTCGAGAAATATGAAAGAAAAAGGTAGTCGTAAGAATAAGAAGCCAGCATGGTGAAGGGTTAGAGGAGTTACAAGTAGGTGCTGTAAAAAGTGTTTAAAACTTTCGTACGATTAGTTTTCAAAACATACGTGTTTCTATGGCTTCCAGACGATGAATGGCAGATAGTGAGCGCTGGCGTTTTGTGGGACGCTTTGAAGCAAGGAAATCAAACACTGATGTTGCTCTTTCTTTGGCGTTTATCATTCCGCCATTTCACGATTATGGAAACAATTCCAAACAAGCCAAACAGTTGTCCGAAGATCTGTGGCCCACTGCCCAAAGGTTACGATCCCCGCGGAAGATCGATATATTGCTTTTGTAGCAAAGCACTGATCATGCATGGCTGTGCTAAACGGCAATTCTTTCCCCTAGAAATAAAGATGTCGATATCATCAAAAAGCAACTCTTGCAAGAATTACCCGGTAGGTTCAAATCAGTCTATCGACATTACGCTTGACACAGATGAGGCCGTAAACTACACGACAGAGTTTTTGAACACATAGGAGCCATCTGGAGTACTCTCGCACATATTGGAGCTGAAGATTGGGTCACCGATTATGCTTCTTAGAAATCTGAATCCACCTTCATTCTGACATGGCACGAGACTCTGCCAAGAAACTCATACCAAATATTATTGAAGCCACTATCATGACTGGACATGCCGAAAGCGAAGACGTATTCATTTCTAAAATACCAATAATCCCTTTTAATATCCCATCCCAATATAAAAAACTTCAGTTTCCAGTTCAAGTTTCGCTATGAGCATCAACAAGGCACAAGGACAATCGCTGGAAGTCGTAGGACTCGGTCTCATTGAAGCGTGTTTCTCCAACGGTATGTGGGGTGTTCCAGAGAAAGTTGGATAATTTTTTACTTTTTATAAATAGATATCACTTTAATTTTTTGCCAGATATTGTTATTTTAATAAGTGTAGAGGTATATTCCCTCAGGGAAAAGTAATCAAGTACAAAAGCCTCATTTTTAAATTTGTTTTTCTCTCACACAACATATGGGACAGACATATTTCATTGAATTTAATAAATTGTTTCTAAATTAACATTTGACACCTACAAACATTGCTATTTTTTTAAATTCAGATAAGCAGTAAAATAATTTACTTTGTTGCCAAGAAAATAAAAAAATGATCTTTAATATTGGTCTATTAATGTATTTCATTTAAATTAAAAGATGAAAATTACCTTCATTTAAAAATATTTATATTAAGGGGGTCCGGGACACATTGAAAAAAAATGTATTAATTAATTTTGAATTTTTTGTACTCATTACCCATTTAACTAATAAACGAAATCACAACACAAAATTTTTCCAAAAGTTCTTTAAAATTTTTAGGACGTTAGGAAAAGTTTTAAGGACAGATGTTGTTGCCATGAAAACAACTGTCAAGAGTGTTAGATTTTCAAAACAACGCACCACAAAAATTATTATATCTCTAGTTCTAATTAAGATAGAAACATGATTTAAACGTCATTTTAAAAAGAAGGACTCAGAAAATTTGACGATTTTTGTGTTCCGGACCCCTTTAAAATATACTTTTAATTTTTCTATCTCGCTACTATTTGAATATTATGGGATTAAATGATATTGCGTTGCACAAATCAACACATTTCATTGTTTGCTGTGTTAAAACAAGATACACATTTAAATTGAAAATCTTTAAATTATGACTCATTTTTCTATGTTCTTATTAAAAACGCATGTTTACTGTTTTCACCATTCAATTTTCTCAACTGCCTTCATCATAAATTGGAATTCACAGGGAATTCATTAAATTAGGCTACGAATTTTCAATTGGTTTGCAATGCAAACCAACATCACGGGCAAAGCCATGATGGCTGTTATCGTTACGAGTTCCCATTTACTTTACGAAGCAAACCAAATTCGTAGCAATCACCGGGGGTTAGCGAGCAGTACCTGACCCCACTAAAAAAACTGTCACGGACAAGGCCGTGCTGCCGACGCAGTGGCTAGTGGAATATAAAATGACATTTTTCTGGTAACCTGATTTCAACATTGTTCCATCGTGAATTACCACAAATGCCGAATTTGGCATGATTTGAAATTTCTCATATTGAGGAGAAAAATCAGCAAGATATTCTTTCCATCTGGAATATCGAAGAAAAAAGTAATTTTCAGGTAGATTTCTGTAAAATCCAGACAAGCTAAGAGGTTTGAAAATGAATTTACTTCTAAACTGAATGGAGCAGAGCTGACAAACTAACTTTAGTAACAACATTCAAGAAAGATTACAATATAATCCTAAACTTAAGAATTACATTAAAATTTTGCTAACTTCGCCGGCACAGCTAGAGTGTACGTTTATAGCGGTGGCAACGGCCTTGCCGATATAGTTTGGCGCACTTCTAAAGTCACCAAGAAAAGAAATATTACAAAAAAATTTTCTTTCAAAAATAATTTTCTTTTTACAATGGAAAATGATAGCTTGAAAACACATTATAACGTTATAAACGCTTGCTAACGTTTTAAACACTTGATAACCGTTTTGGAAAGTATATATATTTTTAAACTTTTACACAAAGTAATAAGCTTAAACACATTTCAAAACACAGTTGTGAACCAGCAGAAAAACTAACCTGCGAATGTTATTTTTCTTTAATACAGTGGGCATGTTAAAAAAGAAAATTATTAAAAAAAATAATGATAATAATACAACCTGATACGTCAGAACTTTTCCGGGTACAAAATTATTACAAAAAAAATTCCACAAATGGTGAAAAACTATATGTCTACCGTCAGAATTCTACCGTGAAAAAAATATAGTAAAATAAAATTCCACAACTGGAGAAAAACCATTAAATTAGCCAATGAAATCAAAGAAAAAAATTTTAAAGGACCAATGCAATCGAATGATATCTTAAAATTAAAATAACCAATGGAATCAAAGAAAACGTTTTTACGAACTAATGAAATCAAACAACTTTAACGGATTTTGAAAGAACTTTCTACAATAATCCAAATGAAAATTCAAAGTTTCCGTTTGCCGAGG
Source organism: Metellina segmentata (assembly GCA_947359465.1). NCBI lineage: Eukaryota > Metazoa > Arthropoda > Arachnida > Araneae > Tetragnathidae > Metellina > Metellina segmentata. The sequence continues at coordinate 124,444,577 of OX375876.1, forward strand.
TTACCATGAAAATCACAATTACCGCAAATACAGATGTATTGCCTGAACCTACCTTAACTCGCTACTAGAAGTGAGTCAAAAAAATCACCAAGACCGTTGTCATCGCTATAAACGTAGAGTGCAGCTGTACCGCTTCGCCTATATCTCAATAGATGTGAAAGGCATCACGCGTTTCAGTTTTTAACAAGTTCATTCTCTTGGTAATAATTAAAAAGTAATTTTTTTTAATGTTGGGGAAGCAACATATACACAGTCCAGTCACATTAATGTGACCACCTGTCAAAAGCCAGAATAACCACCTTTGGCAGCGCGGACCGCTGCGAGACGTGCAGGAAGAGAGTCAATTAGGTTTCTAAAGGTGTTCACTGGGATGTTGAGCCATGCCGACTCCAGTGCCGTGGCCAGCTGCGCTACATTACCTCCATCCTCCAGCCTGGATCCTTCCGGCAATTGTTGCAGGGTGTTTGCTTTCAGTCGTTTCACGCCGTATACGCCAACGTCCATCTGTCCGATGGAGCATAAAACGTGATTCATCGGAAAAAGCCACCTGTCACCACTCTATGGACATCCAGTTGCGGTACTGGCGTGCAAATTCCAGCCTTCGTCGTCGATGAACAGCAGTCAGAATAGGTGCATTAACCAGGCGTCTGCTGCGGAGGCCCATGCGCATCAACGTTCGCTGAACCGTTGTTGAGGATACACTCTTGGTAGCCCCTTGGTTCATCTGGGCGGTCAGTTGCTCAACAGTTGCACGTCTATTAGCCCGAACGCATCTCCGTAGCCTTCGTTCGCCTCTGTCATCTATAGCCCGTGGTGTACCACATGTGCCACGCCGCTGATTTTGGATAGTGCCATTTTGCCATGCACGGTATACTTTTACCACGGCGGCACGCGAACAGTTCATAAAATTAACCGTTTCCGAAATGCTTCCACCCTTGGCCCGAAAGTAAATAATCATGCCCTTTTAGACGTCGGAAAAATCGCTACGTTTCTGCATTACGCCAACGATTGAAATGCTTTCCGATGCCCTAGGACATCCTTTATATACACTCCACTGCAATGTGCAGCCACCTGCCTTTTGTGATTGGTTATTTCACGTTGACGTTTAAAGTAGGTGGTGGTCATATTAATGTGACTGGACTGTCTATATTCAAATCCTTTAAAATTATTTAACAGCTATACATAATTTTGTTTAATTAATTGACAATATGCAGGGAGGCAACAAAATCCTCGAAAAAAGTTTCCTGATATTTCCATGATAGTGTTACAAAAATTTCCCTGGTTTCACAATTGCTTTAAGAAATGTCGTGATCCCTAATTGGTATCGATATACAGTATTCACACGACAATATGTTTAAATATTTAGTGTCAGATAGGGTAAAAGGATCCTTTTGCACAAATATTTTGTATTTATTCGCTTGAAATATTTTAATTGTTATTGTAAGGTTTGCAGCTCTTAATGGAACTCTTACAATAGCAACTGAAAAAACTTAAGGAAAATATAAAAATTATTTTGATTATGAACTTTTTACACCTGACCCTACATTCTCTTACTATAGGTTTATCAAAATCAAATGCACATACACATAAAAAAATTTGTTCGTCTTCAGTCTACGTTTATAGCGGTGGAAACGGTCTTGACGCTTTTTCTTTTGTCTCACTTCTAGCAGCAAGTTATGACAGGTTAAGGCAACACATCTGTATTACGGTTATTACTGTGCTTTCATGGCAACCTCAGCAAGCGGAAAGTTTAAATTTTAGTTTTGAATATTCTAAAAAGTTCTTTCAAAATCCGTTAAGCTGGCGTTTGATTTCATTGGATCATTTGAAATAATTCTTCCCTTGTCGACTTTAGAAGTGCGTCAAAAAAAGCGCTAAAGCCGTTACCACCGTTATAAACGTAGACTGAACCTGTACCAAAAAATTCTACAAAATTGTAATTGCAAGCAAAAATTATTAATTTGATGCACAAAGAAAAACATTAGTTACACAAATTTCAAATCATATACCACAAGTTGTATCGCCAGCCGTTAAAACTACGGCGGCGATTTTCGCGGTGTTCGAAAATTACGACGGAATTGCTCTTTATTTGAATTACAATTTCATCGAATAAGATTTATTCGATTCTCAAAAGTACTTGTAATTACTCATTTCTAAATAGGGCAAACGATAATAGATGCCGTTAAAGGTATCAGAATTTTAAAAGTTCCCTGATTTTTGTGAAACTTGGAAATTTTTCCTGAGATTTCTCTGATATTTCCAGAATTAAAACGTTCCCTGAGAATTCCCTGATTTCCCTGTTCTGTTACCTCCCTGGTATGAGAAAAACACACACATACGCAATCATTGTGTTTCTAATTTAGTTTGTATTTGCCAGTGGATAATTATTCTCAGTAAGGACTCTGGATCGTACAATCCTGATGGCTCTAAAATCATGTTGCACACATTTGTGCTTACCATTGAGGCAGATTCATTTCTCTTTGTTAGAAATGTCTTTATTAATTGATTTACTCCAAGACAGATGTTTTCTTTGATTAGTTGTTTGTAAAGAGGAATGTCAGGATTTGGATATTCTAAAATAAAAGCATTTTATCACAATTTGTTAAATGGCTTGTTACCGAAAATGTCACGAAGACTAACGATTCACTGCAGGGTGAGTTTTCTCCCCGAGTTTTTAACCTCAAATTCAGGAATGGGAGGATGTAATCAGCAGGCAGAAAGAGTTTAAGTTGCTGCCTGTTGTAACGTTGTGGGAGGGTCTCCTTGCTTTCATGGTGGTCCTCTTCGAGATTTTCTCCGTTACGTGGATTTGCCGTCGATCGGCTGGCGAATTTATGACCGGATGGGGGAAGAGCCATGCGAGGTAGTCCCTCGTCTTTGAACTGTCGCACTTCGTAAGAACTTGTGCGGTCCCCACTCGAAGAGAGAAGACAATCGTTGAACATGTGAACGTGAACGGACGCAGAACTGGACTGCTCCGATAGAACCACAGGATTGAAACCATATTTGTATTTACCATGTTTAGCCTCAAAATAGCCTTAAAATGTAAATATGTTTAGTAACTACATAAATGTGCTGTATTTCTAAAAGCTGTTTTAATTGCCTACAAGCCACTCGACACTTAAATTCTTCTCACGACGTTACAGCACACCATTTTGGTGAACAGCGGAGGGATATGAATCCCTATCAAGAGAATTAGGTTTCAGTCCCTATCGAGCGGTTTCGGTTTTGAATGGTCAACCTGACCAAAGGAACTGTGTTTTATTTTTGATGGTCGCCCTGACCAAACGAATTGTGTTTGATTACTGATGGTCGTCCTGACCAAGAGAAAACTGCTTAAACTGATGAATCTGATGATTTGATGATTTTGGGAGGCTCTATTGCATTTGCAAAGACTGTTCAGATTTTCAATGGTCATTGAACTTTAATAAGAAATAAGCAAATTAACTAAAAATTATCTTGTTACTAAGTAGTAATGTATGAAAAATGTTTTTTTTAGAAAGAATGGTAACTATTTTAATGATTCAGAGCACTTTTATGGACAAAAAAGATTAAAAATATAAAAAATAATTAGGAAATATACTTACGGGAATAGTTACGAAGTCATATCTGATGAAACTCCTATCATCTTGAGTAAGCTTTTAAATATAAAAAAAAGCACATTTTATTATGAGTTCTTAGTACAAAGTGCTTTGATATACATATATTCAGATAAATTTGAGATCTATTTTTTACGATAAATAAGATTATTCGTTTGATTAGATCATAATTACCAAACAAGTATGTATTGTCCTCTTGGGCCATTGAACAACAGGTATCAATCACAAGCCTGTTCAATTGTTCATTTGCTAGGGTTTTGTTTAAACATTCCTTGTGATTATAAATCACATGTGGCCAATTTTCAACCGCCCTCCATGTGCTGGGTGAAGATGCTTAAAATATATTCACTCAAGTTATGAAAATTACTAGCTCTGTGTTATTAAAAGAGAAAAGCTTCCTTTCATTGTGCGTTAGGTAAAAACCCTTTTTATGTGCTTGGAATGTACAGCCGTCAACCTCAAAAACGACGTAATAGCACAATTTATATCACAGAACAATACGGAAGGTAGATATCAATAGGAATGAATGTTTTCTACAAATATCATTATTTAAAATTCGTCTAAAATGTGTTATGTTAAAATTTGTCTTCATATTAAATTAGATGCTAGCTCCGATATTTTTACCCCCCCATCTTTTATCACAAATTTTAATTCTACACACACTTTCAGGCGGATTTTATGAAAAAAGGCATAAAATTGACAGAGAAAATCCATAAAAAACCATTGAGGGAGCGTCTAAGAATTGAACTCCGATTCCGAGAGCATGTATCGCTTTCAACGACTGTTAGAGGAAGGTTTGTAAAGAGTGTTGTGACACATAGATAGTGTCACTGTATCCAATAGATGGATTGTTATAATTTTAACCTGCAGTAGAATAAGTAGGTTTTAATTATGTTTTAGAAATATCTGAATTATGAAGTTAAATTATGCCTAGAGAATAGCGTGATAAAATGCCTTTCATACAAAAGTTTTATAATAAATCATTTGAACTCTTCTATTATAAAAGTGCTTCTTTGTGTCTCTGTGTGCCTAATGCAGTGAAGTGTCCTGACAAATTTAAGGCACACAGGTAGTCCTATTTTTTTTTTTTTTTTGCGAATTCTGCGTCAGCCCGAATTTTTAAATTTAATCAAGAACATTTTACAATTAATTTATTACTTTTTCCACATTTCGTCCTTTTTTCCGGAATATGACGTTATAGCTTCTTTGATTGAAGAAAGGAGAGGATTTTGCGATTTTCGACCACTGACGTAACAATGAAGGACATATTCTGTGTTACAGTTCAGAAAGTTACGAGACTAGTATGGTTTATTCAATATTGTACAGTATTTAAAAAGTAAGGGTCTTGTACGTGTCCGGATACCTTAAATCAAATGGTATTCTGGCGTTGCCACATACAGAAAAACAAAATTACGCTTTTTATGATCAATGAGTTGGGGAGGGGGGGGGGGCTTTTGGTGTCCCATTACAAAAATATTTTAAATATTCTTATCTCAAACAAATATTCTTGAATTATTTATATAATGGGAAGAAAATAAAAGTAAGTTAATCATAAATATTATAATTTAATTTGTTTTAAAAAATATGTTTTTTTTTCCTAGCAATACAGGTAAAAATTAACTGAGCTGTGGACATAATTCGTATTATACTGAAAACTAGGAGAATTACCCGGCGTTGCTCGATTTGAACTGATTAAATGGTGATGTTAAAGTGATCAGACTAATCACTTCTCTTCTATAGAAAAATGCAAGCACCATTTAAACGTATGGAAAATAAATATTTAACAACGCTCTAAATTTTTCAAATATATATATGAGTTCGTAAAAGGTGAATGATAAATAACTCTTAAAGTTTAAATTTAAGTTTAATTACATAATTAATATATTATCTTTATCAGTTAAGAATATCCGACAACTAAGAGGCCATCTGACTAAAAAGTCATGCCCAACTGCTAGCTTCGGTGTCTGGGGAACATCAGTCTCATCGCTGCGGTCGCTTCTGAGCGGACGCTTCCTCTAGGTGGCGTTACTGCTGCGGACATATCAGGCTATGGCGCGCTCGTCGCACAATCTCCCCCATATATATATATATATATATATATATATATATATATATATATATATAAAATTTCCATGTCACAATGTTAGTTACCGTACTCCTCCGAAATGGCTTTACCGATTTTTACCAAATTTTATATGCGTATTCAGTAGGTCTGAGAATCGGCTACTATCTATTTTCCATACCCCTAAGAGATAAGGGTTGTTCACCCTTAAGCTCCAACCAACAACGGCTTTTGTGTTATAAGTATACTTTTTTTATATAATTATTTGAATTTTTTACAACTATTGCTTCAAATTTTTTTTCACAAAACTAATATTTTCGCTATAATCTTGGCCGATGCTGATGCACGTGTGAGCATGCAGCAATTGCGTCAAGAACAATCAGAAGATACACGAGCTGAGCGCAATGAAGTTATTTCATTAATTCTATTTATATGTGTTTTGTACAGTGAGCAATGCCAAGAAAACGCAAAGGGGCTGATTTGAGCCGTAATACAAGTAGGTCCAGAAGTATGAGAGATAAAAGATCCCAAAGAACCGAAGAACAAGTCCAGCAACAAAATGCTGATGCACGTGTGAGCATGCAGCAATTGCGTCAAGAACAATCAGAAGATACACGAGCTGAGTGCAATGAAGTTATACGTTTAGAACAACGACAATCACGCCGTTTTACGGTTAATAGACGCAGAACAAATGACCAACAACGCCAACAGGTACATCGTGCATTTACATCTGATTCATTTTTGCGTCTAGCATTCCAGTATGAGCCCGATATTGAATATTATGCTCATTCAAAAGTGGTAATTGGTGCTATGGATAAGGAATGTCCGCATTGTCATGCTCTCAAATTCAAAAATGAGCCACCTGGGATGTGTTGCGCGTCAGGAAAAGTGCAACTACCTGAAATTGAAACACCACCTGAACCATTGAACGGTTTACTTATCGGCACGGATCCAGATTCTAACGTATTCCTGAAGTCAATTCGAACATTCAATTCATGCTTTCAAATGACATCGTTTGGAGCAACAGAAATAGTTCGAAATACTAATGCTAATGGTCAACAATACAATTCTACATTCAAAATCAGAGGCCAAGTTTATCATAAAATGGTCTCATTGCTGCCAATGCCAAACGAACCACATAATTTTTTACAAATCTACTTCATGGGCGGCGAGGATTCCGGAAGCGCACTTGCCAATCGCGTGAATGCACGTTGTGACTATAATAACCTTGATTCGTTTTTTGCCAGGCGCATCGTCAGCGACTTGGACGCTCTATTGAACGAGCACAATGAATTGTTGAAAATATTCAAATCACACATGCACAAATTACAAAGCGATAATCACGCTATTGTCATTAATCCTGATAAAACACCAGCTGGAGAACATATTCGTAGATTCAATGCACCTGTTGTTGAAGACGTTGCTGGAATCATGGTTGGCGATCGTACAGGTACACGAGAAATTGTGATTCGTAGAAGAAATAATAATCTTCAGTTCATTGCTGATACACATCGTTCATATGACGCTCTCCAATATCCGCTAATATTCTGGAAGGGGCAAGACGGATATTGCATAAACATAAAACAACGAGATCCCGTATCAGGTACTTCATTTATTATGAACTTGATCATTAACCATTTAACAAAACAATTAAATTATTGAACGGAATTAATTTAAATTAATATTCATAAATATATTATTACAGGAGCTGAAACAAACAAGAACGTTAGCTCGAAAGATTATTATGCGTACCGATTAATGATTCGGCGCGGCCTGGACAACGTCATTCTACGATGTCGTGAGCTTTGTCAACAATTCATGGTCGACATGTACGCGAAGATAGAGGGCGAACGACTACGATACTTACGATATAATCAACTCAAGCTGCTTGCGGAAGAGTACATTCACTTACGAGACGCTATTAACAACAACGCCGACGTCGCCGAAATTGGTAACTCTGTCATTTTACCATCATCGTACGTAGGCAGTCCACGTCATATGCAAGAATATATACAGGATGCTATGGCTTACGTGCGCGAATATGGACGACCGTGTTTATTTATCACGTTCACATGTAATCCAAAATGGCCAGAGATTACATCTTTGCTATTGCCTGGCCAAAATGCAATACATCGTCATGACATTACAGCACGTGTATTCAGACAAAAGTTGTAGTCTCTAATAAGTATCATTACTAAATTACATGTATTCGGTCCCACACGTTGCTGGCTGTATTCAGTTGAATGGCAAAAGCGAGGATTACCCCATGCGCACATTTTGGTTTGGTTAATCGACAAAATCCGTCCTGAAGAAATCGATAGTATCATTTCTGCGGAAATTCCAGATCCGTCTACTGACCAAGTGCTGTTTGATATTGTTACAGCAAACATGATCCATGGTCCATGCGGTACTCTTCATCGTTCATCGCCTTGCATGGCAGATGGAAAATGTACTAAAAATTTCCCTAAAGATTTCACTAATGATACGATAAAAAATACCGACGGATATCCAATATATCGTCGAAGAAGTCCCGATAATGGCAGACAATCATTTATTAAAAATATCAGCAACACAGACATTGACATTGACAATCGTTGGGTGGTGCCGTATTCGCCTCTGCTAAGCAAGACATACAATGCTCATATTAATGTTGAGTTTTGCAGTTCTGTGAAGAGCAACAAATATATTTGCAAGTATGTCCATAAAGGCAGTGATATGGCTGTGTTTAGAGTAGAAAATACTAATGTAAATGCTCCTCCAATGGATAAAAACGATGAAATTACGCTCTACCAAATTGGTCGGTACATCAGCTCCAATGAAGCTGCTTGGCGTATCTTCGGTTTTCCAATTCATGAACGGAATCCAGCAGTTGTTCAGTTAGCCGTCCATCTTGAAAACGGTCAGCGTGTATTTTTCACAAACGAGACAGTGATTGATCGTGCTACAAATCCACCTAAAACTACACTCACTGCATTTTTTGAATTGTGTAATAGTACGGATGATTTTGGTGCCTTTGCAAGAACATTACTCTATTCACAAGTACCACACTATTTCACATGGGCTCAAACAAAAAAATGGATGCCCCGCAAGCAAGGCTCACCAGTTGATGCATGTCTCAATTTATTTAAATCGAACGCTTTGGGGCGATTATTTACAGTCAATCCAAGACACACTGAGTGCTTTTATCTTCGACTGTTGTTGGTTAATGTTGCTGGCCCATTATCATTTCAAGATATACGTAAAGTGAATGGGCAACAGTATCCGACATATAAAGACGCATGCCTTGCACTCGGCTTGCTGGAAGACGACAACCAGTGGGAGTGTATGCTTGCTGAAGCTGCATTGAACTGTACAGCAATACAAATTCGTCTACTATTCGCTATAGTGTTGACTACATGTTTCCCAGCTCGAGCACAGATATTGTGGGATAATCACAAAGATTCAATGACTGATGATATATTGCATCAACATCGTACACGGTGCAACGATCTAACGATAACATTCAGCGACACTATGTACAATGAAGCATTGATTGCTATTGATGATCTTTGCATTGTCATTACCAACTTATCACTCACTCATTTCGGTATGAATTCTCCAAATCGAGCTGCATCTGATTTAATTAACACTGAAATGAATCGTGAACTGCAGTACAACACTGTAGAAATGGCAGCGATTGTTACTCGCAATGTCCCACTAATGAATGACGAACAAAGAACCATTTATGACCGCATTTTGCTCGCAGTTTCAGCAGGACAAGGTGGGTTCTTCTTTTTGGATGCACCGGGTGGAACTGGCAAAACATTCCTTATTTCACTAATTCTTGCTGAAATACGATCAAATAATGGCATCGCATTGGCCGTTGCATCATCGGGCATTGCGGCAACTTTATTGGATGGAGGCAGAACAGCTCATTCAGTATTTAAGCTGCCACTAAATATTCAAAATAACCCTGACGCAGTGTGTAACATTAAAAAACAATCGTCCATGGCCACCGTGCTGAAACAGTGTAAAATTATCATCTGGGATGAATGTACTATGGCACACAAACATTCAATTGAGGCGTTGAACAGGACATTGAAAGATATTAAAAACAACGACAAAATATTTGGCGGCACTCTGTTGGTGCTTTCAGGTGATTTCAGACAAACACTTCCCGTCATTCCACGTTCAACATACGTTGATGAGATCAACGCTTGCTTAAAATCATCTCCATTGTGGCGTAATGTTGAAAAAGTACAGCTGAAAGTAAATATGCGCGTTCAAATGCTTCAAGATCCATCCGCTGAAACATTCTCAAAACAACTCTTAGATATCGGTGATGGAAAAGTTGCTACAGATGAAACTGGATACGTAAAATTACCGACCGATTTCTGCACAATCGCTGATTCGCAAGATACTCTCATTGAACAAATATTTCCCGATGTACACACACAGTACATAAATCATGAGTGGCTTGCAGAAAGAGCTATTTTAGCAGCAAAAAATGCAGACGTTGACAATTTAAATTTGAAGATACAACAGTTGTTGCCAGGGAACTTGGTATCATACAAATCTATTGATACAGTTTGCGATGCCAGCGAAGCTGCCAATTTTCCCACAGAATTTTTGAACTCACTGGATTTGCCAGGCATGCCACCGCATAATTTACAATTGAAGGTTGGATCTCCAATTATCTTGCTTCGTAATTTAAACCCGCCACGGTTGTGCAACGGTACGCGATTAGTCATTCGAAAATTGATGAAAAACGTTATCGAAGCCAGCATTTTAAATGGCAAGTTCAAAGGTGAAAATATCTTAATACCACGGATTCCTATCATACCTACAGATGTGCCAATTCAATTCAAACGAATTCAGTTTCCGATTAGATTGGCATTTGCAATGACAATCAACAAATACCAAGGCCAAACGATGTCTGTTTGTGGCTTAGATTTGAGTACACCATGTTTTTCACACGGGCAATTGTACGTAGCATGCTCTCGAGTCGGTAAACCATCCAGTTTGTTTGTGCTCGCTAAAGATGGGCTAACAAAAAATATTGTCCACGCTATAGCATTAAAAGATTGATGATGTTTGTTAGTGTTACTGTCGTAATTAATATGTGATATGTAATTTTAAGAAATAAACTATAATAACTTGAAAATAATATTGTTTGGCGTTTGTTATTTTTATATTCCCTTATCGTTCATAGCGCTCCATGCCCATTTCACGCATATACCACATACTTACACACTTATAATAAGTAAGTTACTTTTTGTCTACACTAGAATTTATCTAGAAACTAGAAATAATTTATAAGGCAAAACAACGTTTGCCGGGTCAGCTAGTATATATATATATATATATATATACACTGACGAGCCAAAACATTATGACCATCCCCACATTTTTCAATGAACTCGTCTGGATGACGTGATGGCACGTGATGAAGTGAGAATAATATTTAACTGCTGCTGGAGAAGATAAGTAATCATTCTTGTACTTTTCCGAGTGATGGGAAAGGCTGCTGATCTAAGCGAATTTGAATTTGATAGAGGGCAGATCATAATGGCCCAAAGACTCGGAATGAGTATGACCGAAACTACACGACTGGTAGGTTGTTCACGATCTGACGTTAGTATTCATGCAAAGTGGATAAATGACGGTGACACCAGCAGTAGACGCGCTAAGGTGTTGGTCGTCCAAGCCGTCATCAAAGAAAAAGGACGTCAGAGACTGTCCCGCTTGGTTAAGCAAAATCGGCGCGAGACAGTGGCTCAGCTGACATCCCAATACATTGCAGGTCCAAGCGCAAGTGTTTCGGAACACACAGTTCAGATGACACTGTTGGGTATGGGACTGTGCAGCAGACCTCCCACTCGTGTGCCTCTGTTGACCAATCGTCAACTACGCCTACAGTGGGCCCGGAAACATCGAGACTGGATCATGGATGAGTGGAAGAGAGTTGTCTGGTCAGATGAATCTCGATTTCTCATTCGTCACGTCGATGATCATGTCAGTGGAACATTTTCTCCCCTCTTGTGTAGCAGCTTATACACAGGCTGGTGGGGACGGTATCATGCTTTGAGGGACGTTCTCATGCGCGACTCTGGGACCCGTAGTTGTTTTGTATATTTGCTTTTAATGGTGTTTGGGGGAATATATATACAGGGAGTATATATATTTGACAATTTATTAGCGTTTTGCGACTCAATTTCAGGGTGTTTCGAAACTCATGGGTAAAAATTTAAGGGGTGATAGAAAACAGCTAAACAAGCAGTTTTCACCATACAATGCATAGGCGGAGAGCAAGCCGTGAACCGCTAGACGGCGCTGTAATAGAAAGCATTAAAGCGCGAGTTTTCTTACAAATTTCATTTCTACCGTGGATTTTAGAAGTCATGACGACGTGAAGTAATCAGGAAAAGGCGGACATGCATTTTGTGTATGGTCTTGTAAATGGGAATGCTCTGGAAGCCGAAAGACAGTACAGGCAGCGTTTCCCGAGAAGACACGTGTCTGACCGAAAATAGCTCGAGCGCTTGCATCGGTGCCTGTGAGAAACGGGATCCTTTGTCTCCGGCATGCATGATACAGGGAATGTCAGGATTATGCGGATGCCACGAGTTGTAGAAGACATTCTGCAAAGAGTGGAAGATCGTCCGGATATTAGCACGGGAAAGGTTTCCCGTGCCGTAAATGTGCCCCACTCGTTTGTTTGGCTAGTACTACGGGACGAAGAATTACACCCCCACATTGCAAGCCTTGATACCTGCAGATTATGTGCCACGTGTCTAGTTTGACGTTGGTTTTTGCAACAGCTAGCAGCGCAGCCATATTTTAGTGCACATGTGTTATTCACGGATGAATGCACCTTTTCTCGTGAAGGCATATCTAATACGCACAACCTTCATGCGTGGGCATCTAACAATCCGTACGACACACATCTTCATGCATATCAGAAGCGTTTCAGCGTAAATGTTTGGGCTGAAATTGTGGGTCACCATTTGATCGGCCTATACCTTCTGCCATTCCGAGGGGAGGGCAGAACATACCTAACATTTTTACAACAGGTATTGCCACTTACTTAAACCTGTTGCAGCCAACATACACAGTCCAGTCACATTATATGACCATCTGTCAAAAGCCAGAATAACCACCTTTGGCAGAGCGGACCGCTGCGAGACGTGCAGGAAGAGAGTCAATTAGGTTTCTAAAGGTGTTCACTGGGATGTTGAGCCATGCCGACTCCAGTGCCGTGGCCAGCTGCGCTAGATTACGCGGTTGAGGATCCATGGCGCGAACAACCCGATCGAGGTGGTCCCACAGATTCTCGATTGGGTTTAAATCCGGTGAGTTTGCTGACCAGGGGAGAACGGTAAACTCATCCTGGTACTCTTCGAACCACAATACTGCGAGCTGTATGACACCTCGCATTGTCCTGCTGGCAGATGTCATCATGCTGAGGAAAAATAATTCACATGTAGGGGTGGACATGGTCCGCAAGGACAGATGCCTACCTGTGCTGATTCATCGTGTCTTCCACAATGATAAGTGCACCCAGTGAATGCTAGGAAAACATTCCCCAAACCATAATGCTCCATCCTCCAGCCTGGATCCATCCGGCAGTTGTAGGGTGTTTGCTTTCGGACGTTTCACGCCGTATACGCTAACGTCCATCTGTCCGATGGAGCATAAAACGTGATTCATCGTGTAACGTATACTTCCGGAATATCTTTTAAATATAATGATAGTATTTCTTTTTCCTTATTCCAATACATTGCGATACTTCCTGTGTTTATTTATATTTCTTATTACTCTTGGAAAGGATATCTTTTTCTTTTGACATATTTATGTGAGCTTAAATGGTTTTCCCGGAAGTTTATTATTTCTTTTATGTATAACGTTGGTGAAATGTTATTTTTGAAAACTGCTTTTTAGTCGATTGGAAGAGTGGACACGGTGCTGTGTCAGAGAGACATGTTTCAGCCGTTATGTTTTCTACGTATGATGAGATGCAGTTGTGACTGTAATATCGCTACCATTTTGTAAATAATTTTTTTTTCTTAAAAAAAGTGCTATTTATTTTATTACGATGTCACAGCTACCTTTTAATGGTGGCATGCATTGGGATCGATTCCCATTAAATCGAAGTTCTGGCCATTCCGTCCTGATTTCTGAATAAACTGTGGACATCTTGTATTGTGTTCCAGTGAAATGCGTGCTTCTGGTAGCAACGAAAGGGGCCATCCGTTCCGAAGTTTTCGGACATCCCGTACTCGTGAGTGGAATATTTGCGTGCGTCCGGCAGCAACGAAGGGGCCCATCCGGTCCGATGTTTTTGGGTATCCCGTCCTGTTCCTGTGTATGAAACGTGTCCTGTTTCTGCGTGTGTCCAGCAACGAAGCTTAGTCCGGTCAGTAGAATTGGGACATCCCGTCCTGTTCCTGTGTGTGAAACGCATGTGTGTTCAGCAGCGAAATGGCCATCCGATCCGAACTTTTTGGGCATCCAGTCCTGTCATAGTTAGCGAAGTCCAGTTCGAACTTTGGGTTCCAGTTCAAGGACTTCCGGTGCACCATCAAGCAACTCTTCCAGATAAGTGGTTTTGGTTTTAAATCTAAAATTTTATGTACTATTAGATATAACGTACAATTTTATTTTTGTTTTTGTGATAACTTCCATTTATCGTAGCACTTTTCGAAACAAAAAACTTCTTAGTTGCAAATTTTGCTTTTCAAATAGAATTTAGTATTGTTTTGGAATTTATGTGTAATAGAAATTTATATAAAAGATTTTAGTTATCGTAGATGATTATTTATCTTAATTAATAATGTAAATTTGTTTAGTATTTAAAATGGTATTTTGATTTAAATTTAAAAAAAATTATTTTGAAGGTTTTTTGGCTTAAAAAATTGGTTTTTGTACATTTATTTCTTTTCTATTTTTCTATTGTCTTTGAGTTATATTTTTTGTTGCATGGCTATAAGGTAAGTCAGAATTATGGACAGTTTCGGTTTCCAAAAGTTTTCTTTTTGTACCTTACGGTATATTTGAGTTTAAAAAAAAAAGGGAAACTGTTTAGAATTTAATCAAGACTTACTTAGTTAAGGGAAAGAAAGAGGACTTGATCAAATTGGTGGAGGAGATAGATTTAGAAATCACCATAGAAAAATCCATTAAAGAATTAGTGAATCTTATTACTTCAAGTGAGGGATATGATGAGGAATTCACCAAAGCACTTTTTGGTAGAATTAAAGAAACTCGAAAGACAAATGAAGCCCTTGAAGAAAAGGGGAGAAATGAAGCCCTTGAAGAAAAGCGGAGTAATGAAGACCTTGAAGAAAAGCGGAGAATTAAAGCCCTTGATGAAAAGCGGATTGATACAACTTCTAATTCGCACGGTTCTTAAATGAATTTATAAAGGTTCTCTTACCTGTCAGACGAGAAAGACAATCTAGGCTTTATCTTTTTTAACCTTTATTTGACACAAACACAACATCACAAACAACATCAAAGAAACACGGAATACTAATCAAGCGTCACATTTCTCACACAAGCAGTACTGACTGGAGCTTCAACATCTATCTCACGTCAGAGTGCACGCAGCGTTCTTTGTTCAGCATTTGAGTTTCAACACGGAAATTTGAAGACCTTGAAAAAGAGCGGAGAAATTGAAGCCCTTGAAGAAAAGCAGAAAGAACGAGAGTATGAGTTGGAAAAATTGAGAATAGAAGCAACTAGTCAAACCCAGCAAGGTGCAGTTGATAATCGTAGACCATAGAATCGAGACTTGACCAAGATCCTTCCGAAATACGACATGGAAGATGATATGAGTCTTTATTTAATCTTGTTCGAACGACAGGCAACTTTGTATATGTGTGTAACAATGTGGGTATGTCGTTGAAAATAGGTGGTGGTAACATTAATGTGACTGGACTGTGTACAAGCACGTATGCGGTTCCAGCATGACGGAGCTCCACACCATTTCAGCTTGGATGTGCGGAGAGCTTTAGACGCTAAATTTCCAAGGCGATGAATTGGTCGGGGTGGGCCCAAACCTTGGCCGGCACGCTCACCCAATCTCTCCTGTCTGGGCTTTTTCCTGTGGGGCTATTTGAAAAGTCTCGTCTACGAATCCCCATTGACGAGGACCTAGTTGCCAGGATTTCTGTTGCTGCCGGAGCCGTCCGAGACACGCCGGGTGTGTGTTTGAAAAAGTGCGCCGCTCGCTACGTCGCAGGAGTAACCCCTGCATTACCACAGGCGGTTGTTCTTTTGAGCAGTTTCTATAAGTTTGCCACACATGCTGTCAATAAAATTATTTAGTACCTCCTCTATCCGTTTGGTGTTTCGTTCTTTCATGTGACAGTAACGGCAGATACCTCCTAGCGGTTCATCGCTTGCTCACCGTCCATGCATTGTATGGCGAAAATTGCTTGTTTAGATGTTTTCTATCACTCCTTACATTTTTGCCCATGAGTTTCGAAACACCCTGTTTATATGTAGAAAACACCATATTGTGTTGTATGGGTCAGGCTCCTCTCTGATGACGCCCTGATCCACCAATGATGTGTGAATACTTTCATTTTCAATAAATTCCTTCTTTTTTTTTCAATTTCCTCTTGTTTTAGAAATCATATTGCTTACCATGCCAGGTGAATAATATTTCCTTAGTTTTGATACGTGCACTCCTTCAGATTTTTCTTTGGTGTGAAAATTTGGTTTATTAATTTCATAATTTACTTCTGACATTTTTTGAAAAATCTTATATGGCCTTTGGAAATGTGGTGAAAGTTTGGTTTACTAATTTCATAATTTACTTCTGACATTTTTTGAAAAATCTTATATGGCCTTTGGAAAAGTGGTGAAAGTTTGGTTTACTAATTTCATAATTTACTTCTGACATTTTTTGAAAAATCTTACATGGACAAGTGAAAGGTGGTGAAAATTTGGTTTACTAATTTCATAATTTACTTCTGATATTTTTTGAAAAATCTTACATGGACAAGTGAAAGGTGATGAAAGTTTGGTTTACTATTTTCATAATTTACTTCTGACATTTTTTTTTTTGAAAAATCTTATATGGACAAGTGAAAGGTGGTGAAAGTTTCCTACTATTGGGATAATTCTTCGAGAATAACTAAATCATTTAGATGAAAAGCAGAGTGTCAAGATTTAAATCAACAATTAAAATCATGAATTTCATCAAATGATTTTTTTTAAATAGCTGATTTAAATCACAAGTAATCTTACATTTTTATAAATAAGCAAATTCACCATAGGAAAATAACAGAAGTGGTCAAATGCTTTAATATTTCTGTACTCATGGTGATTTCAACAGTAATGGCTACATCCAGATCAGAGGAAACTGGGTCAATTACTGCATATTATAAAAGATTGCAAAAGCCAGTTGTAACTTATTAGATTATACTATACCAGCCACTGCGTGTGGCTAGCCCGGCATTGCCCGTGCCCGTGGTGCTTGGTTTTTATCTGGTACAAAAGTTTCCGCAGATTTCAAATCCGTTGAAATTTTCAATCTGTCTTTAACGATTCCGATTTTACGAAAAAAGAACTCAACAATACCTGTCAAAAATTCATCCCAAAATGTTTTTATTTCTTTGTTCTCCATCGCTAAAATGAAAATTATTTTTTATTTTTATTTCAACGCGAAAGGCAGAAAATGCAATTTGTTTATTTTTGGAAAGCGAGAGTTCACGTGACGTCACAATTTCTTGCGAAAAAAAAGATTAAAAGAAAAATCACACGAATAAGGTAATGTAAAATTTTCCGTAAATTTCAGATCCGTTAAAATTTTTATTCTACCTTTAACGATCGCTGAAATAAAAAAAAGCACTGAAGAACGCTAGTGATAACTTTAGTAATCTTTTGCTTTACTGGAATCCGTTTCGCAGAAAATCAAAATGAATGAATCTCGAAACAAACGTAGGTCATTCGAATGTATTCTCTCCCCGGAGAAGAAATAAATTGGCATGGTTCCAAAGGCTGACGTCAAGGTTACACGCGAGGGCGAAAAGTCTAAATTTTGATGTTTCTTCATTCCTCGGAATTACAGCGGTACAATAAAGAATGGTGAAAAAAACTATTAAAATAATTTTCAAACGTTCTAGATAGAATTTTAAAATTCGCCTCGACCCTAAAATTGCAAAAAGTTCGCACTACCTGTCTGCCAAATCGCATTACTGTAAATGTCATAGATTCTTCAGGACTTCACGGGCAAGAAACAAACCGACAAACACTTCCTTTTATAATAGTAGAGATACTGGAAACTAGGGACGTTAAGCGAATCACAGCTGCTATTCAATCCCGATACTTGTGAATAACAGTTCTTAACTGTTACTCAAATATCAAAATAACAGTGATTGGGTAGCAGTGATTGAGTAGCAGTGATTAAGTAGCGGTGATTCGGTAACAGTGACTAAACTGATATCGCTAACTTGATACCTTGACTGATATTGATACTGTTACTGCGACTGCGAGGTGATTGCGACCGGGATGCTTTCGCGGAAACTCTCACGCTTTCAGCACCCCTTGGCGAGTTGGCGATAGATGGCTGTATCGCCAACTGCTAGAGCTTGTTGTGGCGGACCACACGAGATTTCATTAGTTTCAAACTCTCCGGCTGCCATCATCATTTTTGTAAGCTTTATCTGCTTCTACGTAATTTAGTCTGTTTTAAAATCCGAATTACATATGCAACACAGGATTTAAGGAGATTGTATTGATTTTTGTTTCTATAATTTAAGGATAAAACCCTTTATGTATACATATAATTTTTTATCCGTTATAAATAAATGAATAAATATATATATATATATATATATATATATATATATATATATATAATAACAACATACAATATACAAAATAACATAACACACACAAAATAACAAAAAATAACCAAACAGCCGGGGTGCTAAGCGAATTTGAATTTGATAGAGGGCAGATCATAATGGCCCAAAGACTCGGAATGAGTATGACCGAAACTACACGACTGGTAGGTTGTTCACGATCTGACGTTAGTATTCATGCAAAGTGGATAAATGACGGTGACACCAGCAGTAGACGCGCTAAGGTGTTGGTCGTCCAAGCCGTCATCAAAGAAAAAGGACGTCAGAGACTGTCCCGCTTGGTTAAGCAAAATCGGCGCGAGACAGTGGCTCAGCTGACATCCCAATACATTGCAGGTCCAAGCGCAAGTGTTTCGGAACACACAGTTCAGATGACACTGTTGGGTATGGGACTGTGCAGCAGACCTCCCACTCGTGTGCCTCTGTTGACCAATCGTCAACTACGCCTACAGTGGGCCCGGAAACATCGAGACTGGATCATGGATGAGTGGAAGAGAGTTGTCTGGTCAGATGAATCTCGATTTCTCATTCGTCACGTCGATGATCATGTCAGTGGAACATTTTCTCCCCTCTTGTGTAGCAGCTTATACACAGGCTGGTGGGGACGGTATCATGCTTTGAGGGACGTTCTCATGCGCGACTCTGGGACCCGTAGTTGTTTTGTATATTTGCTTTTAATGGTGTTTGGGGGAATATATATACAGGGAGTATATATATTTGACAATTTATTAGCGTTTTGCGACTCAATTTCAGGGTGTTTCGAAACTCATGGGTAAAAATTTAAGGGGTGATAGAAAACAGCTAAACAAGCAGTTTTCACCATACAATGCATAGGCGGAGAGCAAGCCGTGAACCGCTAGACGGCGCTGTAATAGAAAGCATTAAAGCGCGAGTTTTCTTACAAATTTCATTTCTACCGTGGATTTTAGAAGTCATGACGACGTGAAGTAATCAGGAAAAGGCGGACATGCATTTTGTGTATGGTCTTGTAAATGGGAATGCTCTGGAAGCCGAAAGACAGTACAGGCAGCGTTTCCCGAGAAGACACGTGTCTGACCGAAAATAGCTCGAGCGCTTGCATCGGTGCCTGTGAGAAACGGGATCCTTTGTCACCGGCATGCATGATACAGGGAATGTCAGGATTATGCGGATGCCACGAGTTGTAGAAGACATTCTGCAAAGAGTGGAAGATCGTCCGGATATTAGCACGGGAAAGGTTTCCCGTGCCGTAAATGTGCCCCACTCGTTTGTTTGGCTAGTACTACGGGACGAAGAATTACACCCCCACATTGCAAGCCTTGATACCTGCAGATTATGTGCCACGTGTCTAGTTTGACGTTGGTTTTTGCAACAGCTAGCAGCGCAGCCATATTTTAGTGCACATGTGTTATTCACGGATGAATGCACCTTTTCTCGTGAAGGCATATCTAATACGCACAACCTTCATGCGTGGGCATCTAACAATCCGTACGACACACATCTTCATGCATATCAGAAGCGTTTCAGCGTAAATGTTTGGGCTGAAATTGTGGGTCACCATTTGATCGGCCTATACCTTCTGCCATTCCGAGGGGAGGGCAGAACATACCTAACATTTTTACAACAGGTATTGCCACTTACTTAAACCTGTTGCAGCCAACATACACAGTCCAGTCACATTATATGACCATCTGTCAAAAGCCAGAATAACCACCTTTGGCAGAGCGGACCGCTGCGAGACGTGCAGGAAGAGAGTCAATTAGGTTTCTAAAGGTGTTCACTGGGATGTTGAGCCATGCCGACTCCAGTGCCGTGGCCAGCTGCGCTAGATTACGCGGTTGAGGATCCATGGCGCGAACAACCCGATCGAGGTGGTCCCACAGATTCTCGATTGGGTTTAAATCCGGTGAGTTTGCTGACCAGGGGAGAACGGTAAACTCATCCTGGTACTCTTCGAACCACAATACTGCGAGCTGTATGACACCTCGCATTGTCCTGCTGGCAGATGTCATCATGCTGAGGAAAAATAATTCACATGTAGGGGTGGACATGGTCCGCAAGGACAGATGCCTACCTGTGCTGATTCATCGTGTCTTCCACTATGATAAGTGCACCCAGTGAATGCTAGGAAAACATTCCCCAAACCATAATGCTCCATCCTCCAGCCTGGATCCATCCGGCAGTTGTAGGGTGTTTGCTTTCGGACGTTTCACGCCGTATACGCTAACGTCCATCTGTCCGATGGAGCATAAAACGTGATTCATCGTGTAACGTATACTTCCGGAATATCTTTTAAATATAATGATAGTATTTCTTTTTCCTTATTCCAATACATTGCGATACTTCCTGTGTTTATTTATATTTCTTATTACTCTTGGAAAGGATATCTTTTTCTTTTGACATATTTATGTGAGCTTAAATGGTTTTCCCGGAAGTTTATTATTTCTTTTATGTATAACGTTGGTGAAATGTTATTTTTGAAAACTGCTTTTTAGTCGATTGGAAGAGTGGACACGGTGCTGTGTCAGAGAGACATGTTTCAGCAGTTATGTTTTCTACGTATGATGAGATGCAGTTGTGACTGTAATATCGCTACCATTTTGTAAATAATTTTTTTTTCTTAAAAAAAGTGCTATTTATTTTATTACGATGTCACAGCTACCTTTTAATGGTGGCATGCATTGGGATCGATTCCCATTAAATCGAAGTTCTGGCCATTCCGTCCTGATTTCTGAATAAACTGTGGACATCTTGTATTGTGTTCCAGTGAAATGCGTGCTTCTGGTAGCAACGAAAGGGGCCATCCGTTCCGAAGTTTTCGGACATCCCGTACTCGTGAGTGGAATATTTGCGTGCGTCCGGCAGCAACGAAGGGGCCCATCCGGTCCGATGTTTTTGGGTATCCCGTCCTGTTCCTGTGTATGAAACGTGTCCTGTTTCTGCGTGTGTCCAGCAACGAAGCTTAGTCCGGTCAGTAGAATTGGGACATCCCGTCCTGTTCCTGTGTGTGAAACGCATGTGTGTTCAGCAGCGAAATGGCCATCCGATCCGAACTTTTTGGGCATCCAGTCCTGTCATAGTTAGCGAAGTCCAGTTCGAACTTTGGGTTCCAGTTCAAGGACTTCCGGTGCACCATCAAGCAACTCTTCCAGATAAGTGGTTTTGGTTTTAAATCTAAAATTTTATGTACTATTAGATATAACGTACAATTTTATTTTTGTTTTTGTGATAACTTCCATTTATCGTAGCACTTTTCGAAACAAAAAACTTCTTAGTTGCAAATTTTGCTTTTCAAATAGAATTTAATATTGTTTTGGAATTTATGTGTAATAGAAATTTAAAAGATTTTAGTTATCGTAGATGATTATTTATCTTAATTAATAATGTAAATTTGTTTAGTATTTAAAATGGTATTTTGATTTAAATTAAAAAAAAATTATTTTGAAGGTTTTTTGGCTTAAAAAATTGGTTTTTGTACATTTATTTCTTTTCTATTTTTCTATTGTCTTTGAGTTATATTTTTTGTTGCATGGCTATAAGGTAAGTCAGAATTATGGACAGTTTCGGTTTCCAAAAGTTTTCTTTTTGTACCTTACGGTATATTTGAGTTTAAAAAAAAAAGGGAAACTGTTTAGAATTTAATCAAGACTTACTTAGTTAAGGGAAAGAAAGAGGACTTGATCAAATTGGTGGAGGAGATAGATTTAGAAATCACCATAGAAAAATCCATTAAAGAATTAGTGAATCTTATTACTTCAAGTGAGGGATATGATGAGGAATTCACCAAAGCACTTTTTGGTAGAATTAAAGAAACTCGAAAGACAAATGAAGCCCTTGAAGAAAAGGGGAGAAATGAAGCCCTTGAAGAAAAGCGGAGTAATGAAGACCTTGAAGAAAAGCGGAGAATTAAAGCCCTTGATGAAAAGCGGATTGATACAACTTCTAATTCGCACGGTTCTTAAATGAATTTATAAAGGTTCTCTTACCTGTCAGACGAGAAAGACAATCTAGGCTTTATCTTTTTTAACCTTTATTTGACACAAACACAACATCACAAACAACATCAAAGAAACACGGAATACTAATCAAGCGTCACATTTCTCACACAAGCAGTACTGACTGGAGCTTCAACATCTATCTCACGTCAGAGTGCACGCAGCGTTCTTTGTTCAGCATTTGAGTTTCAACACGGAAATTTGAAGACCTTGAAAAAGAGCGGAGAAATTGAAGCCCTTGAAGAAAAGCAGAAAGAACGAGAGTATGAGTTGGAAAAATTGAGAATAGAAGCAACTAGTCAAACCCAGCAAGGTGCAGTTGATAATCGTAGACCATAGAATCGAGACTTGACCAAGATCCTTCCGAAATACGACATGGAAGATGATATGAGTCTTTATTTAATCTTGTTCGAACGACAGGCAACTTTGTATATGTGTGTAACAATGTGGGTATGTCGTTGAAAATAGGTGGTGGTAACATTAATGTGACTGGACTGTGTACAAGCACTTATGCGGTTCCAGCATGACGGAGCTCCACACCATTTCAGCTTGGATGTGCGGAGAGCTTTAGACGCTAAATTTCCAAGGCGATGAATTGGTCGGGGTGGGCCCAAACCTTGGCCGGCACGCTCACCCAATCTCTCCTGTCTGGGCTTTTTCCTGTGGGGCTATTTGAAAAGTCTCGTCTACGAATCCCCATTGACGAGGACCTAGTTGCCAGGATTTCTGTTGCTGCCGGAGCCGTCCGAGACACGCCGGGTGTGTGTTTGAAAAAGTGCGCCGCTCGCTACGTCGCAGGAGTAACCCCTGCATTACCACAGGCGGTTGTTCTTTTGAGCAGTTTCTATAAGTTTGCCACACATGCTGTCAATAAAATTATTTAGTACCTCCTCTATCCGTTTGGTGTTTCGTTCTTTCATGTGACAGTAACGGCAGATACCTCCTAGCGGTTCATCGCTTGCTCACCGTCCATGCATTGTATGGCGAAAATTGCTTGTTTAGATGTTTTCTATCACTCCTTACATTTTTGCCCATGAGTTTCGAAACACCCTGTTTATATGTAGAAAACACCATATTGTGTTGTATGGGTCAGGCTCCTCTCTGATGACGCCCTGATCCACCAATGATGTGTGAATACTTTCATTTTCAATAAATTCCTTCTTTTTTTTTCAATTTCCTCTTGTTTTAGAAATCATATTGCTTACCATGCCAGGTGAATAATATTTCCTTAGTTTTGATACGTGCACTCCTTCAGATTTTTCTTTGGTGTGAAAATTTGGTTTATTAATTTCATAATTTACTTCTGACATTTTTTGAAAAATCTTATATGGCCTTTGGAAATGTGGTGAAAGTTTGGTTTACTAATTTCATAATTTACTTCTGACATTTTTTGAAAAATCTTATATGGCCTTTGGAAAAGTGGTGAAAGTTTGGTTTACTAATTTCATAATTTACTTCTGACATTTTTTGAAAAATCTTACATGGACAAGTGAAAGGTGGTGAAAATTTGGTTTACTAATTTCATAATTTACTTCTGATATTTTTTGAAAAATCTTACATGGACAAGTGAAAGGTGATGAAAGTTTGGTTTACTATTTTCATAATTTACTTCTGACATTTTTTTTTTTGAAAAATCTTATATGGACAAGTGAAAGGTGGTGAAAGTTTCCTACTATTGGGATAATTCTTCGAGAATAACTAAATCATTTAGATGAAAAGCAGAGTGTCAAGATTTAAATCAACAATTAAAATCATAAATTTCATCAAATGATTTTTTTTAAATAGCTGATTTAAATCACAAGTAATCTTACATTTTTATAAATAAGCAAATTCACCATAGGAAAATAACAGAAGTGGTCAAATGCTTTAATATTTCTGTACTCATGGTGATTTCAACAGTAATGGCTACATCCAGATCAGAGGAAACTGGGTCAATTACTGCATATTATAAAAGATTGCAAAAGCCAGTTGTAACTTATTAGATTATACTATACCAGCCACTGCGTGTGGCTAGCCCGGCATTGCCCGTGCCCGTGGTGCTTGGTTTTTATCTGGTACAAAAGTTTCCGCAGATTTCAAATCCGTTGAAATTTTCAATCTGTCTTTAACGATTCCGATTTTACGAAAAAAGAACTCAACAATACCTGTCAAAAATTCATCCCAAAATGTTTTTATTTCTTTGTTCTCCATCGCTAAAATGAAAGTTAGTTTTTATTTTTATTTCAACGCGAAAGGCAGAAAATGCAATTTGTTTATTTTTGGAAAGCGAGAGTTCACGTGACGTCACAATTTCTTGCGAAAAAAAAGATTAAAAGAAAAATCACACGAATAAGGTAATGTAAAATTTTCCGTAAATTTCAGATCCGTTAAAATTTTTATTCTACCTTTAACGATCGCTGAAATAAAAAAAAGCACTGAAGAACGCTAGTGATAACTTTAGTAATCTTTTGCTTTACTGGAATCCGTTTCGCAGAAAATCAAAATGAATGAATCTCGAAACAAACGTAGGTCATTCGAATGTATTCTCTCCCCGGAGAAGAAATAAATTGGCATGGTTCCAAAGGCTGACGTCAAGGTTACACGCGAGGGCGAAAAGTCTAAATTTTGATGTTTCTTCATTCCTCGGAATTACAGCGGTACAATAAAGAATGGTGAAAAAAACTATTAAAATAATTTTCAAACGTTCTAGATAGAATTTTAAAATTCGCCTCGACCCTAAAATTGCAAAAAGTTCGCACTACCTGTCTGCCAAATCGCATTACTGTAAATGTCATAGATTCTTCAGGACTTCACGGGCAAGAAACAAACCGACAAACACTTCCTTTTATAATAGTAGAGATACTGGAAACTAGGGACGTTAAGCGAATCACAGCTGCTATTCAATCCCGATACTTGTGAATAACAGTTCTTAACTGTTACTCAAATATCAAAATAACAGTGATTGGGTAGCAGTGATTGAGTAGCAGTGATTAAGTAGCGGTGATTCGGTAACAGTGACTAAACTGATATCGCTAACTTGATACCTTGACTGATATTGATACTGTTACTGCGACTGCGAGGTGATTGCGACCGGGATGCTTTCGCGGAAACTCTCACGCTTTCAGCACCCCTTGGCGAGTTGGCGATAGATGGCTGTATCGCCAACTGCTAGAGCTTGTTGTGGCGGACCACACGAGATTTCATTAGTTTCAAACTCTCCGGCTGCCATCATCATTTTTGTAAGCTTTATCTGCTTCTACGTAATTTAGTCTGTTTTAAAATCCGAATTACATATGCAACACAGGATTTAAGGAGATTGTATTGATTTTTGTTTCTATAATTTAAGGATAAAACCCTTTATGTATACATATAATTTTTTATCCGTTATAAATAAATAAATATATATATATATATATATATATATATATATATATATATATATATATATATATATATATATATATATATATATATATATATATATATATATATATATATATATATAATAACAACATACAATATACAAAATAACATAACACACACACAAAATAACAAAAAATAACAAAAAATAACCAAACAGCCGGGGTGCAATAACCAGAAATCGAAACTCGAAACTACCCATGCAAGCGCGCTGAAGCTGCAGACATAGCATGGTAAGCAATATAATTTCAAGAACACAAGAATTTCTAAAAAAATGTGTCTGTTTTGGTATTTTGTTCTGTTTTTGTTTTACTTGATTTTTGGTGGTGTTTGGGGGAGTGTATGAGCAATTATTTCAGCCTAATGCTGCTCATATGTAGAAAACACCATTTTATGTTGTTTGGGTCAGGCTCCTCCCTGATGACGCCCTGATCCACCAACATTTCTTCATTTTTTATTATTTTTTAAGACTTTTGTTACATTTTTTTAGAAATTCTTGTGTTCTTGAAATTATATATATATATATATATATATATATATATATATATATATATATATATATATATATATATATATATATATATATATATATATATATATATATATATATATATATATATATATATATATATACCGAGGCTGTTCGCACATTTTTTAGACAATTTTGGTTAGCGGTAATAAAAAATCGTTTGCTGCAAAAGAAATAATTGCAGTTGTACTATGTTTTTAAAAGTCAAAATTATCGTCTGCGGCTTGAGAGGTTTGTTTTTATTCAAAATGGTGTTTTTAACAAAGCAGTGGTTCGAAGGCTATATTTATGCTCTTTCCGAAGAGAAATATTAATATTCCGTTACCCAAAAACGATGTAAGAGTCATGGTTTTGTGATATCTAAAGCGTCGATAGGTAATATCGTCAACAAGAAAGGAAACAAACGTCAAATTGGAGCCTCAAGTGGGAAAAAAATTCCAAACAAGTATCCAAGGAAGAAACGGACATCTTCGACTATTGCAAAGGTACGTTGTTTAATGTTAAAAGAAAATCCTCCTAGTCAAAGGACAGTTGCAAAATCATTAAAATGCTCGGTGTCCACTGTAAACAAAATGATAAACGTTGATTTAAATCTTAAGAAAGCGAGAAAACGCAATGTGCATCGTCTTTCTCCAAAGTATCGCTGAACGCAGGACACGCTGCCGAATTCTATATGAGAAACACTTATCCGAAGAAAAATGGGAAAAAATTGTCACAATAGAGAAATCATGGGTGTATTTAAATGATTGCAGAAAAAAAAAAGAGCCATTTATTATCATAAAAGGGGAGAAAAAAATTTAAGTACATGTTTCACAGAATCGAAATAAAGTTTTTTTTTAAGGGATTCATGATTGCTGCTGGTTTTTTATATAATGGCAAGTTAAAAATAAAGAGAGCGGGAAAAAATGTCATGATTAACTCTCCAAATAGTATCAGGAACATATTTTATTGCCAATTTGTCTGAATGAAATACCATCGCTTTACCCACAGCGCAATCAATCTGTGGAACTCCATCAAGACAAAGCTAGCAGTCACATATCAAAATCCACTGTAAATTTCCTAAAAGAAATGGAACAAAAAACCGGTATCAAGTCTTCACTGATATCCCTAATTCACTGATATCCCTTAGTTTTGTGAATACAATATACATTGCGAGCGTAAGCGAGCAGGGGGCGAAGCCCCCTAGTATATATATATTTTTCTAAAACAAGAGAAAATTCCAATGATAGAAACCAAAAGGAATTTATTGAAAACGAAAGTGTTGGTGGATCAGGGCGTCATCAGGGAGGAGCCTGACCCAAACAACACAAAATGGTGTTTTCTACGAAAATGAGCCGCAAAATGTTGCATAAATTATCAAAATTAAATATTGCTATGTTTTCCAAAAGTCACCCAAACACAGAAACAAACAAAAAATTGCCTAAAAGAGCAGCAAAACTATTGCATTTCCCTATCACTGCTTTATTTTTTAATTTACGGCCCACAATATTTCGTTATATGGCCAAAAAAAAAACGCTGTTTTTATGTTTCTGTTTAGTTTTAGCTTCCCCTGTATACGGCACTGCTACATTTTGCCTCACAAAAATATAAGGAATGTTTGTACAGCATTGTCATCATTTTACTGTGTTGTCACTTTAGTGTAGTTGGTTTAGTGTTGTCGATTAGTACCAACACCGACTTTATACAAAGCCTACGCCGCTACTCGAAATCCTATCGCGAGGCTACTTTTACGCGCTACGATACGAACTGCAGGCAGTTGAGACTAATAGGTGTAGTTCAACATAAGTAACTTTTTCATATTCGTCTTATAATACACTCACTACCAAAGGTTAAGTACGGAGAGGAAAATGTTAATTTCCAGAAGCCAATCTGAATTTCAGAGGCTGCAATTTGCTGCACAGGAAAAAGGAAGTATTCAAATGTGTTGAGTAAAGACCAATCACGGTTTCGTTTTGAGAAATATGCTAAAAAGGCAGTCTTGGATTTAAACATCACTTTGACAATGCTCTAACCCTTAACAATGCTGGCTTCTTATATGACTGCCTTATTTGCATATTGGGGGCTATAAATTAAAAAAAAAATTGTTATTGCGAAATGGGGGGGGGGATGTTATTTTGTTGATCTTTAATGCTATTTTTTTTTGTTTCTGTGTTTGGGTGTTTTTTGGAAAGCATAGCAATACTTAATTTTAATAATTTATGCAACGTATAATTTACAAAAGCATAAACTTTAACTTTTGGTTTTAATATCTTTTTGGAAGTTTAGTCATTTCTGTGTACTTCAGTTTTTTCATCGCAGCATTTCCACCGTTCATCAACGCATCTTTTAAATGTGCATACTGTTCCACTCTGAGTGATCTGATTTAGTCGTATGTACCACACTTTCTCCGATTCAATCTCGGAATACATAGCGACAATAAATTCATGAAACAGGTCTCTGCTTTTGAAAAAGATATCCAAATAATCCAAACTAAAAGTTAATATGCTTTAAAAATGATAATCCAAAATATTGTACTCTAAAATAGAAACAATAACAAACAACGTATTGCACGACTGAGAGGAAACACAAAAAATATATATATATTTATGTTATACATTGTGATAATCCAAACTAAAAGTTTACGCTAGGGTCATTCCACGTCAGTTCAACCAGGGTCCGACACCCATGGTCTCAGATTTTGATGAAATTTGGCATGTTTGTTCCTTTTATGGATTTAAGAACACGTATAACTTTTTTTTGCTCTATCTCAAGTGGCTTATGTTTTATAGCCTGTGAAAGTTTTTGGAATTTTCCGGTTTTTATCGATCAGACGGAGGAAACCAAATTTTTTTTTATAGAAAATTAATTATATCTCCCTTGTTTATCAACCAATGATGATGAAACTTTTTAAGAGTTTACATCAATATGTAAGGAGTCCAGAAAAAAAATAAATTATACCTGCAAGTATCTTATACATGGTTAGAAAAAAATTCCAAAGTTCTATTTAAAGATTTTAAAAATAAAATGGCGAGTTCTACGCTAAGTGGAATATCTTCAAAAGGGTTAAGGACAATCAAAAATTTTTTTTTGTATTATTGTTCTAAAAGATATGTTCTACCACATGGAAAAATAAAATGAATGGTTTTTTCACTCCTTTATTATTTTTTCTCACTTTAAGATAGAAATCACTTGACTGACTAATTTTCTTAAAAACGTTCAATTAATGTTACAATTTTAGTAAAATTTTAACCACAAATGTCACATACATCAACCAATTGGAAATAAAATTAGACAAAGCTAACACAAATTTAAAATTATTAAAGTAATATAGTATAATTAATATTGTTAATCAGGCCTGTGTGTGTGTGTACAAAAAAATGTTTTAAAATAGGTTATCTACAATTATATCTTGAGATTATTGAGAAATAAGATAATTAATTTCTTTATTTTCAACAATTAGGTCTAATTAAAGTAAATAAAATTACATTACAATTTAAATTTAGTTTTAAAACTAGTTCTAAACTAGTCAACTCACTAACACAGTAACTTATTTCAAGAAATATTATCTATATAAATAAGAATGGAGTGTTTGTTTGTGCATTCAATATTTTCGACCCATTTCAAGTTTTCTATCCGTTTTGGACCCTTCTGATGCCGAATCCGCCTTTTTTTCTTTTGGTGTCTGTCTGTATGTCTGTATGTTGTGCCCTATACACGTCCACGCGGTTTAAGATATTTTCATGAAAATTTGCATACAGTGAGTACTTATCTTCATTTAGTGAGTAGAATTGGTTGCGAAAGTCTGTCTGTCCGTCTTTCTGTTCTATGCTCGATTTTGTGTTTGTGTGTTTGTGTAGACATCACATGAATTGTATTCCAGATATTTGATTGCATTGTATTTTATTTTATACATTATCTATTAGTTTAGTGAACGCAATATTAAAGATCAAGAGATAAAATTGAATCACAAATTAATATCTTTAGAACAATTTTTTGCGACTATTTATTACATGAATGGATATGCATGTGAAAGGATTTGTGTCCAAAGTAAGTTGTAGAAATTATAAAGATGACGAAAGTTATTCAGATAAATTTTTATTCTACAAAAAACGTAAGTCATTATATATTTTGATTATCTCTTCAATTTAGAGTAAACCAATTCAAACCGAGTAAGGTCGGGTATTTTGCTAGTCAAGTATAAAATGCAAATTTTTTAAATTTGTTTTCCTTTCGCACATGGCACAGATTTATTTCATTGAATTTAATTGTTTCTAAAGTTACATTTCACACCTACAAACATTGCTAATTTTAAAAATTCATATAAGCAGTAAAATAATTCACTTTGTACTCAACACAATAATAAAAAATACCTTTTATTTTAGTTTATTTATCTATTTTATTCAAAATTACCTCAACTTACAAAAATATTTCTAATTTTTCTGTCTCCCTATTATTTAAGTAACTAGGGGGCTCCGCCCTCTGCTCGCTTACGCTTGCCAACCCCTAGGGATTGCTACGCAATCCCATTTGGTTTGCTTCGCAAACCAACACTCCTTTTACATATGGCAATTGGTTTGCTTCGCAAACCAACATTCCTTTCGCAGAGTGAAACTATCTGAATAATTTGTATTATCCTGATTTCACTTCACGGTCCATGACGCCACAGCGAGGGCTTCGCCCAATGCTCGCTTAAACTCGCCGACCCCCGGGGATTGCTACGCAAACCAATACCTCTTACGCAAGTGATTTCACTCTTTATTACTTTAACACTTAATGCACCCCAAACTAATAGCCGCATGAGTAAAAAATCTTCTGCATCTTGTTCCCTGTACAATTTTAAGTAAACCCTGTTAATCTCCAAACTTTACGATGTGTACTTTGTACTTTCTCGCAAAACCGTCTGAGAACAGAGCGGAAAAAGCGAGAATTTTTCCTCGCCAAATAAAAAGAAATCGTTTTTATGGCAATTGTTGCTACGATAAATTTGATATCTGGCAAACCCGATAGTCAAAAATACAACCTTCCGCGAATACAATGCTCCGCAAATTTGCTCCGCGAAATAAAAAATACGAAATTTGTGTCACCAACTTTTGATTGCATAGAATTTATTTATGAACCAATTTTAAAAATAATGGTACCGTAAGAAAGAGTACAGTCTGAGGTATACTGCGCTATTTTCAAAAAAAAATAATAATAATAGTAATACGATATATATATGACAGTTTTAGTTAACGGTTGTAACAAAAAGTAGCGAAAATATCCAAAGATTCCGAATTTTGCATGAGCAACTTTTGATCGCATCCAATTTAATTATTAACCGATTTCAAAAATAATAGTACCGTAAGAAAGAGTACATTCTGAGGTATACTGCGATATTTTAAAAATTAAAAACTAATAGAGCAATAAAATATAGATACGGCAGTTTTTAAAAAAAAGTAACAAAAATGTCCTGATTTCTCCCGAATTTCAAAAAAATATTATCAAGAACCAAATTGAAATTAAAAAAAAAAAACTCGACGAGCTGCAAAAATTTACGTTGAGAGGTACTCTTTAAAAAAAACTCACGGCTGAAGACTGAAAATTTGTATGCGTTTTTTCACTCGCGGAAGAAATTTCGCTTCATCAATTTTGACACTAAATAAACCCTAAACTAATAGCCGCATCGGAAAAAAATCTTAATAATTGTCCAGGGAATACGACGAAGAACAAATCATGTTAATTTCGTTTTTTTCCGATCAGTACTTTCTCGGGAAATCGTTTAAGAATCGAGCTAAACAACACAGTTTTCAATCCTGCGGCGGCGGCGGTAACTTTTTTTTAATATAGAGAGATTTGGGGTTAAAATATACTGTGTTGCCCAAATCAACATATTTCATTGTTGTGTTAAAAATACGATATACATTTAAGTTGTAAAATTTAAAAAATAAGAGACTCAGTTTTTTGGTTTTGAGTAAAAAAGCATGTTTTCTCACTCCTTTCACCGTTCAATTTTCTCAACTGCCTTTTTCAAAAACTTAAATCTCTTAATTCCTAGAAAATACAATTTTTGGCATTGCAGTAAAATGTGTAAAATATGCATGTGGATTTTAAAATTTAGGATTATTATTTATGATGGATTTTAAAAATAATACAACAATCTACACAAATTCTACAAGTTTTTATTAAAAATTTCAACGAATTTGAAATTTGAGGAAATTTGTAATTTTTAATTATTATCACACAAAAGCAACACAATTGGCTATTAACGAGGAATTCCCTAATTGAGACACCCGAGGCATCATTAATTATCAACGTACTATAGCAACTCAACATGCTATTTACAACGCTCCGGTATCAATCCCTAAGGAAAAGATCCGAGGTAATTTTTAATTAACGTCGTACAATAGCAACTCAACGGGCTTTTGACTACGGTCCGGGACCAATCCCCTAAGGCAGTGCTCCCCAACCTTTTTATCGCCGCGGACCGGATCAACGTTTGATAATTTAAACACGGCCCGCTGAGGGGGGGGGATGTTGATTGTTTATATTTTAGATTTTTTTTATTTGATAATTTTAATTTAATTGTATTTAAACATGCCTTCAAAATAAAATACAGTTACACCAAAAAATGAATATAAAGTGATTTAACATTTTAACTCACTAGAACGCTAAATCAATGAGAACCCTGAGCTTGTTTCTTTGCTACGAAATGGTTTCATCTGATGGTAATAGGAGACAATGACACCCAAAGTGTGTTGCTTAGGTCCAGTTTATTCCGTTGTTTTGTTTGGGTTGCTGTCACTGCAGAAAACCCCGCTTGGCACAGATAGGTTGTCGGAAATGGCAATAGGGATTTAAGTTATGTGGTGGTAATCTCAGAGTATTTCGCCATGACTTTAATCCAGAACACCGGCAAAGGTGTTGTCTCGAACGTAGTTTTAAGGCTGCTTTCATTTGCAATCCCCAGCAGTTGATCTTCTTCTTGTACAGACATGCTAGATTCGCATCATTTGCTGACAAATGGGTCGCGAATCCATTCCTTACTAGTTCGTGGGTCTTTTGTGGTTGGGAAGTAGCGCTCGAACTCTTTCAAAAGCAAAGACAGGTGATCGAGCGCCAACAGGGAGAATGGATGTTTAGGCTCAGTCTCGCCTAAAATACTCACTAATGTCAGAAACATGTCCCAAATGCCTCTGTTCACTCGCCGTCCCCACAACTTAGGTTTGGCTTTAAATGCAGCTACTTTGTCTGAACTTGAAAACAGTTGTCACATTTGTCAAAATTGCAAAATAGAGGCATACAGAATTTAGAAATCCTAATTGAAGCTCTAGTAACAGAACAAATTTCAAGTTCTGATTTACCGCCTCCTAATTTGAGTGGTCATTTCATAGATAAGAACAGCACAAACCCGAGAGAAATACACCATAGTAAATAAAATGGAAATAATTTAATGTTCCTTCGGTGGCCCGGTATTATTTGATCCACGGACCGGTCCGCGGCCCGGGGGTTGGGGACCACTGCCCTAAGGAAAGTATCGGAGAAAATTGGGTAATTTTTAATTAAGGGTCTCAAGCACTACAACTACCTATTAATCCAGAACACCGGCAAAGGTGTCTCGAACGTAGTTTTAAGGCTGCTTTCATTTGCAATCCCCAGCAGTTGATCTTCTTCTTGTACAGACATGCTAGATTCGCATCATTTGCTGACAAATGGGTCGCGGATCCATTCCTTACTAGTTCGTGGGTCTTTTGTGGTTGGGAAGTAGCGCTCGAACTCTTTCAAAAGCAAAGACAGGTGATCGAGCGCCAACAGGGAGAATGGATGTTTAGGCTCAGTCTCGCCTAAAATACTCACTAATGTCAGAAACATGTCCCAAATGCCTCTGTTCACTCGCCGTCCCCACAACTTAGGTTTGGCTTTAAATGCAGCTACTTTGTCTGAACTTGAAAACAGTTGTCACATTTGTCAAAATTGCAAAATAGAGGCATACAGAATTTAGAAATCCTAATTGAAGCTCTAGTAACAGAACAAATTTCAAGTTCTGATTTACCGCCTCCTAATTTGAGTGGTCATTTCATAGATAAGAACAGCACAAACCCGAGAGAAATACACCATAGTAAATAAAATGGAAATAATTTAATGTTCCTTCGGTGGCCCGGTATTATTTGATCCACGGACCGGTACCGGTCCGCGGCCCGGGGGTTGGGGACCACTGCCCTAAGGAAAGTATCCGAGAAAATTGGGTAATTTTTAATTAAGGTTCTCAAGAACTACAACTACCTATTAACAAGGGTCGGAGTTAAATCCAATAAGGGAAATATACGTGGACAACATCGCGTAATTTTGAACCACGGTCAGATGATAAGATAACACCTTAACTGGCACCCCACCCTCCAAGAAATTGTGACGTCACACCGATTGGATCTCTTTGCAATTCCAATTTCACAATGACGAGGCCATCACTGCGTTGTCCGTGGTGTTGTTTTGCGAAGCAAACCAAATGGGAATGCGTAGCAAACACCGGTGGTTTACAAATGTTCACAATGGACACACCTAACCCCACAAAGTACAGCACGGGCGACGCCGTGCTAACCACGCAGTGGCTAGTTTACTAAATAGCAAGGAATTTTCTTACATTACAGATTAAATTAGATAATTAAGTTTCCCATATTGTAAGAAAACATGAACAAACAAAGAACATGTTTATATGTGTTGTTTTGCGAAAATAGTACTTACGATTGACATGAAGCAGTATGAAGATTTATTTGCTTCGCAAACATTTAAAAATTTGAAAAAATACTGTGCTAAGTATTTCTTCAGTTGTCATTGAATCACATCCATCATAAAACCATAGGAGTAATTAAAAATGTGATCAGTAGGAGCTAAATTCATCCTTCAATACAAATTATTTGTCAAAAAAATTACTTAATCATACCAAAAGCCCTATTATAACCCAAAAATAGTATTTAAGTTATACAAATCATTAAATTAGAGACGGCTAATATATCAGCTGCTTTCGTTGGCTACCGACTTTCACTAAAAACTTCCTACCGAGTCCACGTAAATGCATCACGAACTACTTTAGGTGTTACATAGTGACGTCATAGACGATTGTTTGAAACCAACGACTCTCAGCCTGCTTAAAATTTCCCCATGTCTTCTACTCAAGTAAAGGTTGGTAATATGCGACCAGCATAGGTGATTCGGTAGCAGTGAAAGCTGCGCCTGAGTATCGGTGATTTGGTAGTGGTGATAGTTGGTCTGTGACGGATTCGGATTTCTCTGGAGGATTTTCAATCGGAAGCTTATAGTCCGGGAGGCAGCGAAATTTAGAGGGTGATTATTTTACACCGGCTGATTGATTTTATTACCAGTAATTGGGCTTGGATAGATGATTTAAGAAACGTAATTCAGCTGGTCCAGTTCGAGTGGGTGTGGGCGTGTAGAGCGTTTGGAACATGCAATTTTTTTTTTCCAAAATATTTTACACCGGCTGAAAATTTGACACGAGATAGTCGTTTAGGTATTGAAAAAGAAAATAACGTTTAGCTGGTTCGCTAGTGGCGGAAAGACCTTCAGCTGAGGCTATGAAATGGCTGCACGCTAAATTATATTTGAGACTGAAGGTTTTTTCCACCACTACCGAGCCATCGGAATGGGATTTTTTTAAGCAAGCTCAGCTAAATGCATCTTCTTACTGCGTGATCCGTCCATTTACTATAAGATGTTTCATTAAATGATACCATATAAGGCAAAGAAATCTGCCTGAGTATTGCTGATCAAGGAATTATTAATTTGTAGATACGCAAATTGTAACTTGCTGCGCCATCTATTGTAGCACTCGAAGCCTGACTATTCTGTAATAAAGACGCTTGTTTCATTGCTCTCTGTCGTATTTTATGAGTAACTAAGTAATGAGGCATGTAAAAAGTCATCACAAGTCGACATGATTCCTGTTGTGAAACCCGACGCAACGGTGCTAATTTGAAGTTTTTAAAAGGAACTAAGCACGATGAGAAAGTGACCAACAATGGCGGTAGTTTCACTTTTTCTACCGCGG
This sequence comes from Metellina segmentata, assembly GCA_947359465.1. Taxonomy (NCBI): domain Eukaryota; kingdom Metazoa; phylum Arthropoda; class Arachnida; order Araneae; family Tetragnathidae; genus Metellina; species Metellina segmentata. The sequence goes on from OX375876.1 coordinate 124,481,012, forward strand.
CGAAGGCAAAATAGGAGTGGAGGCAGTGTATGGGCGCAAAATAGCTGACGGAGTTGAAATTTCGCCTAGCCTAACGATATGGATGCAAAGGTCGCCGGCGGAGGGAACCGTTGTCCGGAAGACTGAGATAGCAACGCGCGGAACTCGTTGGAAGAACGGAGGGATGGAGACCATAGAAGAATCATGGAACAAATAAAGAAACAAAGGATGAGTCTTCGAAGCCAAACGACGAAACTTCTTGCCAAGGACGTAAATGTGGAAGATGTGCTAAAGCTGCGTGTTAGAAGAGAACAATTACGCGTAAAACAACAGCGGCTGATGGAATTGGAAAAAGAGTACCTGCTACAGACAGACGACGGTGATGAACAGCTATCAAAAGAAGAGGATTTGGCCAAAGACTATTATGAGAAGCTTATCGATGAGATTCAAGAAATTGAGCTACGTCTGATGGAAAAAGGAGCCGCCGACAAGGACGACCTAATGATCAATACTTCAGACGAGTACCAGGAAAGATATACCGGAACAATTCAAAAGATCGAAGATAGTCTGCAAGGGACTGAGAAAACCAATTAAAAAAAAAAAAGGAGACAGTGCCGTTTCAACAGCCAACGAAGGAAGGAGGAAACCATTTGTCCGATTACCAAATATTGATTTACCTGTGTTCAACTGTGACATTAGTACGTGGAATTCCTTCATCCAGATTTTTGAAGCGAACATTAACCGACGTGATGATATTTCTACTATTGAGAAGATGTCCTATCTGGTTTTTCTCTTGCGGAAGGAACCAGCAAGACTAGTGGCCAGTTTTGCTGTGACTGAGGAAAATTATGCAGATGTCCTCACCACATTGAAACAACACTACGGAAATACGAATCGGACCGTAGTACTTATAGTGGGAAAGTTTTTGGACATGCGTCCTCTACCATCCTCTCATTACAGGGACCTAAACTCGCTGATCACCGAAATTTCAATCCTGCTACGCAATCTCACAAACGCCGGAGTTGATGTGGACAGCTGTTGACCAGTCTCGACGACACACTTAAAAACGTTAATCCCGTCTGACCTCCTACTCTTGTATGAGAGGCAAAGGATCCCGGAACACGAAGAAACCACTACAAGACTAATCCAGTTCCTGGAAAAAGAAATGAACCATTGGGAATGCCTACAGCCCCACATCACGCTGATTCCGAGAGCATCAGAGTTCAAGTCCCGCAACGAAACAACCTCACCTTGGAGACAACCGACCCCTGCCTTCCCACCAAAGGCTGGATTACAGCAACCATGGAGTAGGAGACCACAACAGTATCAGGGCCCATCATCCGGACCAAGGAGATCACCATATGTGCCTCGTCTACCTTGGAGACCTAGAACTATCCAAACCCAAGGAGTGCTACCCCCACCACGAGATAGACCCATAGCGTACTGCTACAAGTGTGGCCTGCAGGGACACTATGCCCGAGACTGCAGAAAGTGATTTCTTGCAGGGCCCCCCCACCAGTATGCACTGTTAAGGAAACGTATTTCTTGTGACCGAGATGTGTTTTCCAGATACTAGATAAGACTTACTGGGACTCATTGACACTGGCAGCAATGTGACTATAATAAGCGAGAGTTTTGTCACGTCTTTAAAATATAGAGAAATGGGGGGGGGGAGAAAAGTTGCAGGTGTTGCAGCAAACCAGTGGACGATTAAACGTAACCAGAATTATAGAGTTAAGTGTCAAAATAGGAGAAATTAAGGAAATTGTATGTTATTGACTTTGATTTGCCTTATTTGTTAATTTCCTTTTAACATGGGGCACTATTTGCTTTACATCTCAATATAAAAAAAATGGAATTTTTTTTCAAAAGGGTAAAGATATCACGTATTGTGATAAGAGAAGTAAACCGGAGTCAATGACTACATATCTTTGAGGGAAATTAATGAACAAAATAAAAATGATGTAAAATTAAGTAAAAGTTATAGCATATAAAAGCATAATGATGTTACAGATAGTGAGAATTATGATATCATAGAAACGAGATATTTTTATGATAAGAATTATGGTAACTATTCTAATAAAATTATTAAGTGTACTGATAATGTGTGAGTCAGAAGGAATTGCTGGAGATGTTAAGCTTCTACAACAATTATAGCAAGTTGGGACTACACAGTCCTTGACTGAAAATTTTTAAAATTCATTTCGCTATGCAGGAAAATGTACCTGGATTTGCAGAAATGGACCAAAACACTGAACTGACATCTCTGATACTCTCCTTCCGGCATATATTTTCCAAAAACAAATTTGATATTGGACGAATTAGAATGGAACCAGCTAAGGTGGTTTTAACTTTAGGAAAGCCTGTATCGTTAAGACCCTATAGGTCCTCTCAAAAAGATAATATTGAGATAAAAAAAACAAATTGATGAATTGTTAAAACATGATATAATCTAACCATCTTACAGTCCATATAGCAGTCCAGTGACCTTAGCACAGAAAAGAGGTGAATGGAAAACAAGGCTATGTATAGATTATAGGAAAATTAATGATAGTTGTAAAACAGATAAAGAGCCGATCCCGAGGATTGACGGTGTCTTAGATCAATTGCGTCAAGCTAGAATCTTCTCCACATTAGACATAGCTTCTGCATATTGGAATATTACATTGAAGGAAAAGAGTAAGGAAAAATTGGTCTTTACTTGTAACTTCGGACTGTATGAATTTCAAGTTCTCCCATTTCGCTATAAAAATAGTCCGGCTATTTTTCAGAGAATCATTAGACAAATTTTAAATAAGTACCAGAAGTTAATTTTGCTTTGAATTACTTTGATGATTTAGTAATATTCTCTAACAACTTAAAAGAACATTTGGAACATTTACGAACTATTTTCCAAATTTGTGAAAAGGAAAACATTAAGTTAAAATTTGCTAAATATCAATTAGCACAAAAGAAAATTTCTTTTTTTGGGATATGAAATTGGGGAAGAGACTTTTTCACCAAATGATGCTAACGTAGAAACTATCAAAAAACTAATTCCTCCAAACAATGTGAAACAATTGCATGGATTTTTAGGGAGCATGAATGTGTACAATAAATTCATCAAAAACTATGCGAAATTAAGAAAACCCTTAAATAATTTGTTAAAAAAATACAAAATTGGAATTGGACTGCTGAATGTCAAGAAGCATATGAGACACTTAAAAACTGTTTAATTTCTAAACCTATTTTGTCAATATATAATCCTAATTACCCAGGTAGTTTATTTGTGGATGCCTCTGGAGATTGCATAGGAAGTATTCTCAAGCAGTTGCATCCTGATGGGAATTTACACCCTGTAGCATACTATTCTATGACCTTAAGACCATATATAAAAAATTATAGTGTGTCAGAATTGGAATGTCTAGCCATTGTCGATTCAATAGAAAAATTTCATTGCTATCTCCATGGGATTACATTTACTATATACACCGATCATGCTGCTCTTGTCAGGTTAAAATCCATAAAACATCTCACAGGGAGATTATTTAGATGGTCCCTCATATTATCCATGTATGATTATACCATTAAATATAAAAAAAGGATCCACCAACCATGAAGCAGATTTTTTAAGTAGACAACCCATTTCACATTTTGTAGAGACACAAGTTCATTTATTAACTACTAGCCACTGCGTGGCTAGCCCGGCGTTGCCCGTGCCCATGGTGTTGGTTTGCTCCGCAAACCATACGACGGGCAACGCCGTGATGTAAGGTATTAATATGATGTCACATTTTCCGATGATTTTCAATTCGTTGAATATATATTGAATTAAAAAAAAATATTTATTAAAAGAAAATTATATTTTTAGGTAACAATTAAAACTGAAATTTTCCGCAGATTTAAAATCCGTTGAAATTTTTACTCCATCTTTAACGGTGTAGGAGATAGAAAAAAGAACTAACTCCAGTTAAAAGATTTATGGTCTGGCTGGAAATTTATTTCCACATAGAAAATTAAAGCGGAAATGAAAAAAAAAACTATCGGCGTTCTGCGGATGGGCATGTCTGCAAACCCTGACTGCAACGTAACGTGGGTAGAAAAAGTTCTACGCGTTTGGTAAAGCGATGGAGGATAAAACAATTGAATAAATTAAAAAATGTTCTCGATTTAATTTTAAAATTCGCCGCGACCCAAAAATTGGAAATAATTTGGACTACCTGTGCGTCAAATCTGACTGCTGTAAGGGCGATAGAATCATCAGTATTTTGTGGCTGCAGACAAACAAACAAAAAAACACTTGCTTTTATAATATTAGAGATAGTTGTGTATATATTAATATAATAAATATTATATTATGCGTGGCTAGGCCGGCGTTGCCCGTTGTGTTGGTTTGCTTCGTAAACGCGCGCGAAATGCGCAAAAAATTAACAAACTAAAACCACCAACAACGCCGTGGCCTTGTTATTTGTTAAATAAAAATTATATTGGCCATGACAGTTTGTTTTGTGGTGTAGGGTGTGAGCACTGCTTGCTAACACTGGGCAATTGTGTTTGGTACGCATAAGTATTAAAATGTGAAGAGATTGAATACGCAAGGTGAAGTGAGGGGAATGGGTAACGAAACATTTAGGAACTAAAGACAGAAGGTGGAAAAAAGATGGCATGGTTGAAAAGGCTGAGAAAGAGGGTTAAAATAGCAAAATTGTGTGGTTTGTTTTTTGTTAGGAAGAGAAGAAGGCAGAAAAAAGTTATTGAAATATGTTGTAGATAAAATTAAAAAATTGCAGCGCGTTACAAAGATTGCGAAAATTTTGGAGTGTGTGGCAAATGTTATTATTGTATGTGCGATAGATTTGTGAGTAGAGTTGAGACGCACACACTATGAATTGTTTTGAAGTTTTCAGTAGCCTCTTTGCCGCCGAGTGTACGCTATCTGCGTTGACCGGGGAACACCACGTGGAGGTGGGCTACTTTTGTTCCCCAGAGGGTTGTTCCACACTACCGGTAATAAGGAACAACCCCCGAGGAGCTGTTTGAGTCGCTCCTCTGCACACCCTAAACCTTATATAAAGCCCGAATATAAAATTTTTATCAACAACATTGAAAAGCCACACGAATTAAAAATGTTGGAGATCTTATTAAGTTTTGAACCATGCCAAGTTTTTTTTACCTTCAGTGTGCATGACACATCCAGGGAGTTGTACAGGTGTGAAGTTGGGTTTATGGTTGGACAGTTTGGTGGATGGAATAATTCTGGAACAGTATTGATGGTGTGTTTGAACCGAACCTAAATTTACCACCCGACATGACACAGGTGGGTTTGTACAGATAAAAATACATTAAAAAGAAATATTTGTGAAATTTAAAAAAGATTATTAGAAAATTTAATAACAGTAGTTTCCAAAAGACATTATTAACAACAAAAGACTTTACTGAAAGTTTAAAGATTATTAGAACACAAACAATATAAATAATTAAAATTTAGAAAATGGATACAAAATAAATAATGCTGAAATTGTAAAAGGATTAATAGAAAGCAAAATAAACTGTGAAGTTATATAAATAGTTTAAAAATAAATATAGCTGAAATTTTATAAAAGATAATATACAAAATAAATGAATTACTATTTAAAAAAAAGTAATAATAAATTTTGTAGGTGGCAATAAGCCTGAAAGATGTTGGCTTTGTAGATTTGAGGTTTGGTGTTGGCAATAAGATTTGAAGAGATTATTGTGAACAAAGTTGTTGGCTGTAGATTAGTGTGCTAGCTACGATTAATAGAACACAATTAATAAAGAGAATGATAATGGGAAAAAATAGAAATATTGCTGAAATGAAAAAAGGATTAATAGAATGCAAAATAAACTGTGAAAAGATAAAAATAGTTTACCAAAAAATATTTATGTTGGTGTCAATAAGCCTGAAAGATGTTGGCTTTGTAGATTTGAGGTATGGTGTTGGCAATAAGCCTTGAACAGTATTGATGGTGTGTTTGAACAGAACCAAAATTGACCACCATACATGACACAGGTGGGTTTGGAATGATTTAAGTAGATTAAAAAAAATATTGGATTGACTTTGGATGGTGACAAATGTACCACCCAACATAACACTGGTGGCTTTACAGAGATTTCACTGTCTTTATGGATGGGCAGTTTGTTGGTGGCAATAAGCCTTTAAGGCATTGTTTTAGAAGTTTGGTGGAAATGTTGATGGTGGCTTGAAACAGATATTGTATTTAGATCCCGACTTTACGCTGCTAGTTTGGAGAAAGTTTGACAGTAGCAATAACATTGCATGTAAAATGCTGATAGTGGATTGAAATGCAATGGATTTATTGATGTATTTTTGTTTAGATGATGGCAAATTTACCACCCAACAGACACTGGTGGCTTTGCACAGATTTGACGTTGGCTTTATGGATGGACAGATTGGTGGTGTTAATAAGCCTTGAACATTATTTTTGATGTGTTGGAAGAGAAGCAAAATGTACCACCCTACGTAACACTGGCGGCTTTGTACAGATTTGAAGTTTGGTGGTGTGAATAAGCTTGAAACAGTATCTATTATGTATTTGAACAGAACCAAAATGTAAAAAATGAGTTACTGTTTTGACACAACATGACACGGGCATGTTACAACTGCACCCGACATGACATGGGTAGCCTTGGAGAGATTTGATGGTGCCATTATGGTTGGGCAGTTTGTTGGTGGCAATAAGCCTTGAAGGCGTATTTGAAGTTTGCTGGAAATATTGATGGTGGCTTGCAACAGATATTGGATTTAGAACCCGACTTGAGACTGGTGGTTTGGAGAGATTTGACAGTGGCAATAACATTGCATGTAAAATGCTGATAGTGGATTGAAATGCAATGGATTTATTGATGTATTTTTGTTTAGCTGATGGCAAATTTACCACCCAACAGACACTGGTGGCTTTGCACAGATTTGACGTTGGCTTTATGGATGGACAGATTGGTGGTGTTAATAAGCCTTGAACATTATTTTTGATGTGTTTGAAGAGAAGCAAAATGTACCACCCTACATAACACTGGCGGCTTTGTACAGATTTGAAGTTTGGTGGTGTGAATAAGCTTGAAACAGTATCGATTATGTATTTGAACAGAACCAAAATGTAAAAAATGAGTTACTGTTTTGACACAACATGACACGGGCATGTTACCACCTGCACCCGACATGACATGGGTAGCCTTGGAGAGATTTGATGGTGCCTTTATGGATGGGCAGTTTGTTGGTAGCAATAAGGCTTGAAGGTGTTTGGTTTGAAGTTTGGTGGAAATGTTGATGGTTTATTGCAAAAGATATTGCATTTAGAAGCCGACATAAGACGGGTGGTTTGGAAAGATTTGACAGTGGCAATAACATTGCATGTAAAATGTTGATGGTGACTTAAAACAAATACTGCATTTAGTATTGTTTTGTTTTAATGATGGCATATTTACCTTTAAACATGACAGTGGTGGCTTTGCACAGATTTGACTTTTGCTTTATGGTTGAACAGATTGGTGGTGGCAATAAGCGTTAAACATTATTGTTGATGTGTTTGAACAGAATAAAAATCAAACATCTAACCAAACCAAAATTTGCCACCAGACATGACACATGTGGCTTTGTACATATTAAAATAGATAGAAAAGAAATATTACTGAAATTAAAAAATTAATAATACAAAACTAAATAGTGGTATAAAAAACACATTATAAACAGCAAAAGAATAACTGGAAAAAAAAATATTATTAGAACACAAAACTAAGAAAAAAATGTAATAACAAATGATACAATGGATATAATATAAATATTGCCGAAATTGAGAAATGATTAGTATAAACAAAAAAAAACCTGAAATTATAAAAATGTTTTAAAATAATTATTGCTAAAAGATTAATATACAAAAAAAATATTACTTATTAATAAAAGACAGAGTTTGTTGGTAGCAGCAATAAGGATCGAAGGTGTTGGCTTTGAAGTTTGGTGGAAATATTGATGGTTTATTGCAACAGCTATTGGATTTAGAACCAGACATAAAACGGGTGGTTAGGAAAGATTTGACAGTGGCAATAACATTGCATGTAAAATGTTGATGGTGACTTAAAAGAAATACTGGATTTAGTATTATTAAAATAGATAGGAAATAAATATTACTGAAATTAAAAAATTATTAATACAAAACTAAATAAGAGTGGTATAAAAAACACGTTATAAACAGCAAAAGATTAACTGAAATTAAAAAAAATATTAATAGAACACAAAAATGAGAAAAAAAATTAATAAAAAAAGATAAAATGGATAGAAAAAAACATATTGCTGAAATTGAGAAATGATTAATAGAAACCAAAAAAACCTGAAATTATAAAAATGTTTTAAAAATAATTATTGCTAAAAGATTAATGTAGAAAAAAAAATTTACTATTAATATAAAACACAGTTTGGTGGTGGCAATAAGTTTTGAAGAATATGGATGGTGTGTTTGAAACAAAACCAAAATTTACGACCACACATTACATGGTTGGGTTTGTACACATTTAAATAGATAAAAAAGAAATATTCCTGAAAAAAAAATATTAATAGAAAACAAAATAATAAGAGTGGTTTAAAAAACACATTGTAAACAACAAAAGAATAAGTGAAAGTAAAAAAAGATTAATACAACACAACCAATAAGAAAAAGAAGTAAGAAAAATTGATAATGGATACAAAAGATATATTAGTGAAATAATTAATACAAACCTGAATAAGCCTTGAACAGTATTGTTGATGCTATTGAACGGAAACAAAATGTACCAACAGATATGACACGTGTGTTTGGACAGATTTATGTATATAAAAAATAAATATTGGACTGTGACTTTAAATGATGGCAAATTGACCACCCAACATGACACTGGTTGCTTTGTACAGATTTTAAGTACGGTGGTTTGAATAAAGGCGTTGGCTTCGAAGTTTGGTGAGTATAGATTGTGTTTGAACAGAACCTAAATGTAAAAAATAAGGACCCGTTTTAAAACAACATTATAGAGCCATGTAATCTCCTTTAACACGACATTACACAGGTAGCCTTGCAGAGATGTGATGGTGTCTTTACGGATGGACAGTTTGTTGTTCGCAAGGAGTATTGAAGGCATTGTGTTTGAAGTTTGGTAAAAATCTTGATGGTGGCTTGAAAGAGATATTGGATTTAGAACCCTAATTGACATGGGTGGTTTGGAGAGATTTGATGGTGTCTTTACGGATGGACAGTTTGTTGTTGTCAATGAGGCTGAAGGCATTGTATTTGAAGTTTGGTAAAAATCTTGATGGTTGCTTGAAAGAGATATTGGATTTAGAACCCGAATTGACACGGGTGGTTTGGAGAGATTTGACAGTGGCAATAACATTGCATGTAAAATGCTGATAGTGGGTTTAAACACATTGGATTGTGTTGTTTATTTATTTCGATGATGGCAAATTTACCACTTAACAGACACTGGTGGTTTTGCATAGATTTGGAGTTTGGTGGTGTGAATAAGCCTGAAACAGTATTGTTTATTTGAAGATAACCTAAATGTAAAAAATGAGGCCCTATTTTCAAACGACATGACACGGGCATGTCACCACCTGCACCCGACATGACACGGGTAGCCTTGGACAGATTTGATGGTGGCTTTATGGATGGGCAGTTTGCTGGTGGCAATAATTGTTGAAGGCTTTGAAATTTGTTGAGTATAGATTGTGTTTGAACAGAACCAAAATGTAAAAAATAAGGACCTGTTTTAAAACAACATTATACAGGCATGTAACATCCTTAACACAACATTACAGAGGTAGCCTTGCAGAGATTTGATGGAATCTTTACGGATGGGCAGTTTGTTGTTGACAATGAGCCTTGAAAGCGTTGTCTTTGAAGTTGGGTAAAAATCTTGATGGTGGCTTGAAAGATATATTGGATTTAGAACACGACTTGACACGGGTGGTTTGGAGAGATTTGACAGTTGCAATAAAATTGCATGTAAAATGCTGATAGTGGGTTGAAACACAATGGATTTATTTTTTTTTGTTTCAATGATGGTAAATTTACTACCCAACATTCTCTGGTGGCTTTGCACAGACTTGAAGTTTGGTGGTGTGAAGAAGCATGGAACAACATAAATTGTGTGTTTAAACAGAACCTCAATGTAAAAAATTAGGTCCTTTTTTCACAGTACATGACACGGGCATGTAACCACCTGCAACCTACATCACACCGGTAGGCTGGGACACATTTGATGTTGGATTTATGGAAGGGCAGTTTGTTGGTAGCAATAAGCCTTGAAGGCATTGAAGTTTGGTGGAAATATTGACGGTGTTTTGCAACAGATATTGTATTTAGAACCCAACATAACACGGGCGGTTTGGAAAGATTTGACAGAGGCAATAACATATAATGTAAAATGTTGATGGTGACTTCAAACACATATTGAATTTAGTGTTGCTTTTTTGTTTTCAATTCAGGGCCGATCTTATCCATGGCCGATTTGAAGCTCTGGATGTAAGAGTTGTGGCGAGCCAGCATGTGTTGCAACTGAAGCACTACATCTGGCCTTGTCTGCGGAACGTTTTTGCAACGCTGCTCTGCTTGTTGTGTATCATCTCCAACAAAATATACTTGCAGAAACCTCGGCTCTTCATTCGGTAGAGGGTGTAAACTTCCAATGCGGTGATAAACTTGACCCTGAACCTTAAATGTTGGCAAGTACCCAGACTCTCTAATTTCTTTTGTTGTGCCGAAAGAGGTCATTTTGAAACTTGAATTGAACCTTCTAATATGTGCCAAGAAATGTTTAGATTCTGCTGAATCTCCGATGAGTAAAGAATGTAGGGGCTCAGGTGGATCCATTAACAGTGGTAGTTTAACCTTTCCTCCACTGCAGCACATACCTGGGGTTTCACCCTTCCACTTTTTTGCTCCACAGTGTTGGCATATAAAACACATGGATCCAATGGTGCACAAAGGATGAGATTGATAATCTGCAGAAGGGTCGTAATTAAAAGCTGCATTATCAAAATTTGTAAACACGCGCATTCGAGTTTCTGTTTGTGGGGTGGATTGAGCTTCTCTTATTTGTTCTATTTCTCTGTTTTCTTGCTGTCGTGTTTCTCTTTCTGGGGTGGATTGAGGTTCTGTTCTTCGTTCTGTTTCTGTGTTTTGTCGCTGTCGTGTTTCTCTTATTCTTCGTTGTCGTTCTCTGTTTTGTCGCTGTTGTGTTTATCTTTCTAGGCTGGATTGAGCTTCTCTTCTTCTTCGTTGTCGTTCTGTGTTTTGTCGCTGTCGCGTTTCTCTTTCTAGGCTGGATTCAGCTTCTCTTCTTCTACGTTGTCGTTCTGTGTTTAATCGCTGTCGTGTTTCTCTTTCTAGGCTGGATTCAACTTCTCTTCTTCTTCGTTGTATTTCTCTGTTTTCTCGCTGTCGAGTTTCTCTTTCTGTAGTAGATTCAGCTTCTCTAATTCTTTGTGCTCTTTCTCTGGACTCTCGCTGTTGTCTTACAAAACCTTTCTTCTGTCGTTTTGTGGGAGGCTGTGGCATATTGAAAGCTATTCCTATACTTTAAAAAAGTAAAGATTGTTGGGTGCTTTCATCACCTTTGCCTCTATTGTTCAGGTATTGTTGTGTGCTTTAAAGTTAATGGTTCGTGTTACAGTTGTTACAATTACAAAAAAAAAATATTGCTTATGATTACAAAAACTTTAAAAACGATAGTTAGGATTACAAAATGACAATAACAAACAATGAAATAATATTATGCTTATAAAAAATCGCTGAAACAAACCAAAATTATAAACCGCTAATATATAACTTTAAAAACGATAGTTAGGATTACAAAATGACAATAACAAACAAACAAATAATATTATGCTTTTAATTAACAAAAAAAATAAACATAGTTAAAAATACTTTATAAAGGAGCTGAAAGAAAAAAAATTGATCTCACAATAAACCGTTAATATATAACTTTAAAAACGATAGTTAAGGAAAAAGATAATTAGTTACGATTTCAAATTACAATAAGAAACAAAGGAAAAAGATAATTATGCTTTGAAAAAATTTATAAACAACACATTAACAATAACAAACAAAGAAAAAAAGATAATTATGCTTTTAGAAAATCATTAAAAACAATACAAATGAAATAAAAATGGATTACCGTTTTAGTGGAGTGAGCAGTGTGAATAGACGCACACTTAATTATGCTTTAAAAAAAGTTATAAAAAACACAATAACAATAACAAACAAAGAAAAAATATAACTATGCTTTTAGAAAAGCATTAAAAACAATACAAATTAAATAAAAATGGATTAAATTAAATAAAAATGGATTACCGTTTTAGTGGCGTAAGCAGTGTGAATAGACGCACACTTAACAGTCAGAATTTGAATCAGAGGCAAGACCGATTCAAGACTGTTGCCATTCAGAGGAAAACAAATAATAATTGATATCGCATTAAATTAATAAATAATTCATAAAATGTTCTAGATTAAATTTTAAAAATAGGACTGGTCTATAAAATTGCAAAAAAATCGGGACTACATGTGTGCCAAATGTCATTAGTGTGAATGCCATAAATTCGTCAGGGCACAACTCCATGACACACACACACACCAAAAAAACTTTACTTTATAATAGTAGAGATAGAAGAAATTATAGAACACCGACAGTCCGATAATGTTTCTAATCCAAAATTTAAGAAAATAAACAACGTATGGATAGTTCAGAAAAAAAGATTAACACAAAAATTGCCATGCTTTTCTCCTTAAGATTAAAATTAATGAAAAATGCTTATGTACAATTTGGACACCCCGGAGTTCAAAACATGTTACAAATTTTATCACCTATATTTTATTGTGAATCCTTACTCATTGATGTGTCTAAGTATATAATGCTTATAACTGCCAGTTATAAGTAAAAATACTTATAACTGGACTACATCAAATATGTCCATTGATTCATCCAAAGCTAGAGCAAAGTCTTCCAGTTGTTGAAATACATCCAGAGAGAGTTCCACGATACATCTCGCATTAGTCTGCCTTGGTATAGTAATTTCGTCTGATTTCTTTTCAATACCTTTATAACCAAGATGGCGTGCAAATATTTGAAAACAAGGCTTCTCGGTCAGAATAGGTTTATTTTTTTCGCAAATGCTAAAGCAATTTCATAGTACGCTTCTGTCATCGCCTCGTCTTCACAACTTACATAAGCAAAAATATTTTGTCTTCTGATTTCTTCCTTATTTTAGTCACATATTCTTTACGTAACTCCGACCCGAGAACAAGTTTAATTTTTCCTTCTATGTAAGCTTCATGCTATGTTTTATAGTGTTTATTAAGATCATGTCTTCTATTATGTAAAAGAGTAGTTTCACAAAAAATGCAAAAAAAAACGATTTTCCTGATGGATTTGCTGTAAGTAACACATTTTCTTCCTGTTCGTTAAATTTCACTTTTTCTCTCATACTTTTTTACGCTTCTTTTGCACAGTAATAAATAACAGGAATGTAAAAAAAAAAAAAAAAAAAAAAAAAAATTACAACTTACAAAAAATCTTGAAAAAGAACAAACAGATCACAAGTACGTCCCGTATCAGAATATAAATTGCAAACTCAAAAAATTGCGACGAAATGAGGAGTAAGAAAGCTCTATGAATTAAACTGAGAGTACTATGGTGTTGAAAATATGAAGATATTTTCAGTTATGGCGCCTACTTCAAAAGAATAAGGAGTCACAATAATGCAATGCGCCACTTGTAATCATCCAATGCGCCAAGTTTGGCGCATGAGCCACAGGTTGGCCACCACTCGTTTAGGCTATTATCATTCAACAAAAATAAAAATTTAGATTGTACAATTGACCATAGTACTAATTACGTGTGGACTTTTCCTAGTACTAATGCTACCACCGATACCTATATTAATTGTTTGAAACAAATTTTCCAAATTGCCAAACCTAAGAAAATTTTAAGTGACAGAAATGAAGTTTTCACTTCCACTAAATTGAAACATTTCCTGAAGAATAATGGTGTTACTCAACTTCTAACTTCTTCACATAGACCTCAATGTAACGGAAATGCAAGAACGCGTAGGAGCCACAATAATACAAAGAATAAGATGTAAAATTAATAATGAACATTCAAACACTCCTTGGAGACAATTGTTAGAACAAGCAACCGCAGAATATACTAATACACCACATCAAGTAACTTCATTTCCTCTCAGTTATTTACTGTATGGTACCTTACCGTATAAATTTCCTCTACCTAATTTAGAAATATACTCTCCCTTAGATAAAGCTAGGGAAATAGCATATGAGAGAACACTCAAGGACCATGAAAAAAATAAAATCCAATATGACAAAAGATTTTTAGATTCTCCATTTAAAGAAGGGGACAAGGTAATTACTGAAAATTTCATTTATACAAATACCAGAAAATTTATCTTCACCTTTTGACGGACCCCCCACCCCCCTATACAATAATTAAAAAATTATCAAGTGTAACATTTGAAATTGATAAGCCTAACTATTTGACTAAAAGTAAAACTGATATCCATAGCGTACATTCTACAAGATAAAGATTTTTTAATCCAGCTGATAATTTTCAAATGATTCAGAGAAGAAAAATTTTGAAGATTTTCGAGGGTTATTCTGTTTTTAAAAGTTGAAGGAATCGGTAAGCAGTTCCGGACAAAAAAAACCCCGATCCATTAAAAAAACCATGGAGGAAAAGATCGCAAAAGCGTAAACCAGAGTGCTAGACCACCGGGAAAAGTCGTTTGAAAACTGAACATTTCGGACTCATCGTATTTGGCCGATGACCGAAAACGAAAGTAATTTTTCTATGCATTAAAATTTTCACTCTTTGTATCCGGGTGCAAATACTCAATGGTTGAGTGTGCTTAAATTTCACTTTGCTATTGTTATGTCATGCGCAATCCGTTTCCATCGTCATCATAGATGATTATTTTCAAATTAATTTTATTTTATTAAAATGCACTATATATCTATTCAATAAGTTTCCTTTTTTTAGCCATATCATAAATTTTATAAATTTATCATAGTTTTTGCAATGCTCTTGTGATCCGTTTCGGTTCAAGGGTTCAATGTTTTCTTCGAAACTCATTCGGTCTCCGATCCAGTCAAATTTGACCCTGACGCATGTAACTTGTAATCCTTTTCCATCCTTTTAGTAAAGGAATCGTTTGCCAATAATTTTATTTTATTGAAACCTCCGATGTGCAAATAAATGAAATTACTTCTTGTTTTCATTTTTACATTTTTCATTCACCATTACATTCTTATTAGGAATTTATGAAAGTTTATTATAAAATAACTACTGGTGTAATTTCCATTCCATAAACGGGCTGAAGCACGGTAAGCAATATAATTTCAAAAACAAAAGTTTAATATAAAAAAAATAGGAAATTTTCTAAAATGAAGGTGTTGGTGGATCAGGGAGGAGCCTGACCCAGACAACACAAAATTGTGTTTCCTTTGTATGAGCAGTAGTATGCTAAAAAATTGCTCATTTACTCCCCCAAAGACCATTAAAAAGCAAATAGAAAACAATCTCAAAATTTAAAAAAGTTGCTGTCGCAGGATTGAAAACTGGGTTGTTTAGTTCAATTCTTAGACGGTTTCCCGAGAAAGTACACATAAGAAAATTACGAAATTAATATGGTTTGTTCTTCATCGTGTTCCCTGGACAATTTTGACGATTTTTTCCAATACAGTATTAGTTTAGGGTTTATGAAGTGTCAAAATTGAAAAAGCGAAATTTCTAATGCGAGTGAACAATAGACGTAATGATTTTCAGTCTTCAGCCGTGATTGTTTAAAAGAACCTCTAAACGTGAATTTTTGCAACTCGTCATATTTTTTTAGAAATTTCAATTTGGTTCCTGATAATATTTTTTTGAAATTCGGGAAAAATCGGGACTTTTTCGTTATTTTTTTGTTAAAACTGTCATATCTATATCTTATTACTATTAGTTTTTAAATTGGAAAACATTGCAGAATACCTAAGAATGTACTCTTTCTTACTGTAAAATTCTTTTTGAAATTGTTTAATAAGTAAATTCGATGCGATCAAAAGTTGGTCAGACAAATTTCGTACGTTTTAGATCGCGGAGCATTACGCGTTCATTCTTATTCACAGAAATTAAGGCTATATTTTCTGACTAACGGGTTTGCCAGATGCCCTTGAAACTCGCTGTGACGTCATGTTCGTTTTCTAGCTCGGTTTTCAGACGGTTTTCCGATTAAGAACAGATCAGAATATTACGAGATTAACATAGTTTATTCAAAATTGTACAGGGAACAAAATGGAGATATTCTTTTTTTACTGCTGATGCTATCAGTTTAGGGTGCATTAAGTGTTTATAAAAAAGGGAACACACACACACTTGCGATAGGATTGTTGGATTCCGGGGGTTGGTGAGATAGGGCGAAACCCCCTAGTATGAAAATAATAAGAAAACGAAATCCAACTCGCAACAGCAGCTTAGAGACTGGCAATACCAAGCCCGGTTCTGATCTAACTCAACTCTTTATTTCCCTTTTTATAAAAGCAAATGCACTGCGAAGAGATAAAAGAAAAACATCCGAAGCTTTTTATTACGTTCCCCATTCTATTAATTTGTTTATGTACTTACATATTACTAATACATGTACACGTGAATGCCCATATATTAACTGCTAAATTTTGTAAAAACCAAATTGCTTACTTTGAAAAATCTAATTTTTGTGTGGCATTATTTGTGTATATTTTTTGGAAAATAGACTTGAATATTAAATTTTTTACATATTACTATTCTTATAAGATTAATTCATCTGTAAGAGCATCTCCACTTTTTCGAAAGTATACTGTATAATACATACTGTAAAGAAACACTGTATAATATGTTTTTTTTTTTTAATGTTTTATTTGAATCCTTATAAGGTCCTTATTTTGTCTTAAAAATTGCTTAGAAAGTCCTTATTTTTAGTTAGGAAAAAAGAGTGGGAACCCTGATT
The DNA here is from genome assembly GCA_947359465.1 of Metellina segmentata. Lineage (NCBI taxonomy): Eukaryota > Metazoa > Arthropoda > Arachnida > Araneae > Tetragnathidae > Metellina > Metellina segmentata. Next base: position 124,498,011 of record OX375876.1, read on the forward strand.
AAGAATATAAGGATGAGTAGATTTGTTTATTTGTACTTAATACTTGAAGGAAATGAAATGTGAATTAGAAATAAATAGACACAGAGAATAGTAGAGAATATTAAGTGTTATTTTATATGTAGAAATAATTCAAAGGAAGTTGTGCTAATTGAAAGAAATTTGTGAATTTTTTTGGTTTATTATAAGAAATTATATATAACTAAAAGGGAATTTGAGAAATTTTTTTGATGCATCCTAAAGCCTGGCTTATAGTACTGCTACTTACTTATGACTTGTATAGAATTAAATTACAGTGATGACCCTCTTAGGATTTACAAGAAATGTTGTACTTTCATGTTGGGTTTTTTGAAACTCGTTAGCGACAGTTGCTAAATGAAGAGATTAGGGTAAGCCCCTGGGTCCCTAATATTCTGATATCCGTACTGGTCACACTAGTTAATGTATTATAGTTGGAAGTATTTTTTATTATTATTGTTTATCAATATACAATGATTATAACATACAGTTTATAGTATTATTGGTTTTTATTATTTCCTTTTCATTAGGTCAGTTTTTCAGAACACAATTATCTGGAAGCTGTGGTTGTATTATTTTGTACAGTATTTCATTTAGTATGATTGTGAATGACACTGCTTGAAAATTGCTAAGGAACAACCGATTTATGCAATACTGCGAGTTGGAAAGTAGCTCAATCGTAGAAAATGTAAGTGCAGAGAGGGTGCTGTAGGTCAAGGTCTCTTAACTGTATAGAAGACAGCGCACACGAGCTGTTTATTAATTGAAATTTCAAACAGTAACTGTAAAGATTCATCGAGTCCAAGAATCATCGAGTCCAAGAATGTCTTTTTGCGATTTATTTTCGGACATCAAACAAACAGTACAAACGGTACAACAACACAACAAATAATAATATTACGCTTAGATACATAAATTCAAGTTTCAAGAACAAGGAGGGAGCTCATCAAGAAAGCTCACACCCGAAGCCGTGCCATTCAGGAAGTCTTTGAAATTGTTTTGAATCACATTACTTTTCGAACGATCACGTGGTCTCGCCGAGAGTGTCAGCAAGAAGCTCCACTCTCAACAACACCCACGTGGTACATTCCTATTCTCAACAGTAACGTATCTATAGAAAATCACGATTTAAGGTTTTGAAAGTCGTTCAGATAAATTCCGTCTTGTGATGCAAGCATCAAGTGGAGAATGTCCGTAAGGCATCATTTGAGTGAATTCGATCGTGGGCGAGCAGTTGGGGCGGCTCGAAGCTGGGCAAAGTGTCACCCAAGTTGCCGCAGCAATGTGGGTCACAAAGCGTTATTTCGCGGTAATAAAGATGGAAATGCTTTGAGAAAACATCTTGGTGGTCGTGATAGGAGCACCACACCCAGAGATGATGCACATATATCCCTAACAGCAATAAGGAACAAACATCTCACTCCGGGACAGATTGGTTCAGAGCTTGCAACCGCTACCGGCACTCGTGTATCCGCCAAAACAATTGCTCGGCGATTAAACCAAACTCGCTTGTATGCACGGAAGCCTGTTAAGTGCATTCAGTTACAACCACGCTATCGTCGGGAAAAGTTACGCTGATGTGCAGAACATATTCGTTGGAATCATCAACAATGGTCCAGAGTCATATTCTCCGACGAATCCCGATTCACCGTGAACAGGTATTCTGGGCACTAACTACTGTGGAGACAGAGGGTTACCGTTACCGTTACACACCACAGAATACTCGTGAGGTTGATCGTTATGGTCGAGGGGGTCATGGTGTGGGCAAGCATTATGCATAATACTAAGCACAGCTGCACATATTTGACGCTGGTGTCTTTACATCACAGCGGTATTGCACGGAGATTCTCCTGGGTGATGTTCGTTTATTTCGGGGTGCAGTGGGTTCAGACTTTCTGTTCATGGGGGACAAGGCATTCCCACGCAGGGCAGTTAATGTCTCTGAGACACTAGAGAGCGAAGATATTGAGCGTATGGAATGGTTTGCGTATTAACCGGACATAAATCCTATTGAACATGCTTGGGATGATCATTGTAGACTAGTTTCAGAAAGAAATCACCCACCCCAAACTGTGCAGGCGGTCAAAATTGCTTTGAGAGAGGAATGGGACAATATTTCCCAAGCACTCCCCGCCTGTTTAGTCGAGAGCATCCATAGCAGATGCTAAATGTACATTAGCGTGTAAGGAGGCCTCCCTTCTTAATGAGTCACTATATCTGGCATGACTCCGGATAAAAAGAACATTTTTCAAGACTTTGGAAATTGCTCTAGGGAGCAGATTTTTTTTCTTTTTATTATCTTGCTTTTCCATGTGCCAAAATCTGTAACATTTTGCATTCTACTTAATGCGCCTTAATTAAATATATACTAAGTTTCGTTTTTTCGCATCTATTCAGGGACCTGGAATTTCGATCGTCCACTGTCATCATCCCTGTTTTACCCTAAAACGAATTCCAGACACACTATACTTGGGTGAACGAGGACAAATCTCATCCCTGTTTTATCCTAAAACGAGTTCCGGATACCCTGTACTTGGATCAACGAAGACGAATACCATCACTGATTACCCTGAAAACCAGTTTCCGGACACCCTATACTTGGGTGAACGAGGACGAATTTCATCCCTGTTTTAATCTAAAGCGAGTTCCGGACACTCTGTACTTGGATCAATGAAGACGAATATCATCACTAATTACCCTGAATGCGAGTATCCGGACAACCTATACTTGGGTGAATGAGGACGAATCTCATCCCTGTTTTATCCTAAAACGAGTTCCGAATACCCTGTACTTCGTTCAATGAAGACGAATATAATGACTGATTACCCAAAATGCGAGTTTCCGGACACCCTGTACTTGGGTCAATGAAGACGAATACCATCCCTGATTACCCTGAAAACGAGTTTCCGGACACCCTATAATTGGGTGAATGAGGACGAATCTCATCCATGGTTTATACTAAAACAAGTTCCGGATACACTGTACTTGAGTTAATGAAGACGAATACCATCAGTGATTACCCTGAAAACGAGTTTCCGGACACCCTATACTTAGGTGAATGAGGACGAATCTCATCCCTGTTTTATCCTAAAACGAGTTCCGGACACCCTGTACTTGGGTCAATGAAGACGAATATTATCTCTGATTACCCTGAATGCGAGTTTCCGGACACCCTGTAGATGGGTCAGTGAAGTCGAATATCATCCCTGATTACACTGAATGCGAGTTTACGGACACCCTGTACTTGGGTCAATGAAGACGAATATCATCCCTGATTACCCTGAATGCGTATATACGGATACCCTGTACTTGGGTCAATGAAGACAAATACTGCTATGCCTCAAACGTCATAACACTAATTTTTAAACCAAACTCTGCGCTACTGCCAAGCCGCAGAATAAGCACACTATTTTCCAACCCACTGGAAATTCCAATTCTATCGATAGACGCTGCTGACGTCACACACTGACCCGCGCAAAACGATTTTTTCGCCCTTCGACCTTTTTTCCCCTGGCCGCCAACATGTGGTAGAAGCACGTTCTGTCGCGTGGCCTTCGTGCCACTTTAATTATGGATCCTGATCTTTAAGTATTTATTTTTCTTTTTCTCTGCAGAGACAGAGAGGTGTAATACATTTGGAGGTAATGTTCCTCACGCCACTCGCTTCAAAATTTCGTGTGTTCCCCTTTTTCCCTATTAAATTCTAACCCTTATATCCCTTAGCTTCTTTTGCCATTTCCCTCACTTTTTTATTTTAAGTTCTAGAGCTATAAGTTTTTTCCTAGTTATGTGTCTTAACTCTTGATTCTAGTTAATTAATTCATGTCATTTCGTCTTTTCGTTTAATAAATGTTCTTTGTTATTAAGTTACATCGTGGATAGCTTTCGCGTTTTTGCACGAAACCTTTTGGGGATTTTTTATCTCAATTTTACATAATATGTTTTTTATTATTTTCGGTAAATCTTTCATAATTAAGGTATCGATATCTATTAATAGTTAATTCATGTACAGGGTTCAGTGAGTCTTTTCTATTCAAAATTTAATTACCACTGTACTATCCTTGGTGAATGAGGACTTGGGTGAATGAGTACGAATCTCATCCCTGTTTTATCCTAAAACGAGTTCCGGATACCCTGTACTTGGGTCTATGAATACGAATATCATCACGGATTACCCTGAATGCGAGTTTCCGGACACCCTGTACTTGGTTCAATGAATACGAATACCATCCCTGATTACCCTGCAAACGAGTATCCGGACGACCTATACTTGGGTGAATGAGGACGAATCTCATCCCTGTTTTATCCTAAAACAAGTTCCGGATACCCTGTACTTGGGTCAATGAAGACGAATATCATCACTGATTACTCTGAATGCGAGTTTCCGGACACCCTGTACTTGGGTCAATGAAGACGAATATCATCACTGATTACTCTGAATGCGAGTTTCCGGACACCCTGTACTTGGGTCAATGAAGACGAATATCAACCCTGATTACCCTGAATGCGAATATACAGATACTCTGTACTTGGGTCAATGAAGACGAATACCATCCCTGATTACCCTGAAAACTAGTTTCCGGACGCCCTATACTTGGGTGAATGAGGATGAATCTCATCCCTGTTTTATCCTAAAACGAGTTCCGGACACCCTGTACTTGGATCAATGAAGACAAATACTGTTATGCCTCAAACGACATAACACTAATTTTTAAACCACACTGTGCGCTCCTGCCAAGCCGCAGAATAAGCACGCTATTTTCCAACCCACTAGAAGTCCTCACGTTGGGTTGGTGTGGAAGTTTGGAGAGTGGGGTGCCAGCTCATGTGTTACTTCGTCATCTGACCGTGGTTCAAAATTACGAGGTGTTGTCCTCAGATCTTTCCATTAAGGGACTGATCCCGGACCGTCGTCTAAGCCGTTGTGTTGCTTTAGTACGACGTTAACAACAACAACAAAAAAATCCAACCCACTAGAAATTCCAATTCTATCGATAGACGCTACTGACGTCACACGCTGCCGCAACAGATGATAAAAGCCCGCGCAAAACGATTTTTTCGCTCTACGACCTTTTTTCCCCTCGCCACCAATGTGTGGTATAAGCACGTTCTGTTGCGTGGCCTTCGTGCCACTTTAATTATGGATCCTGATCTTTAAGGGAGTCCAGGACACATCAGAAATTTTTTTTATTAATTAATTTATAATTTTGAATTTTTTTGTACTGATTACCCATCAAACTAATAAACAAAATCACAACACAAAAATTTTCCAAAATTTTATTAAAAATTAAAATTAAATTTTTTTGAAAAAAAATAGGTTTTTTTCAAATTGTTAAACTCAAAATATTTTTGTTCAATTTAAAAAATTCTTGCAGTGAATTATTCACAAATTTATAAACTTTAATTCTGATAAAGCAAATTTAAAAATTATTATTCAATAAAAAATATTTTAATGAAAACTTCTAAAAATTTTAAGGTACTTATTTTTTTATAAAGTTATATTTTAAAAAGCTAATATTTGTTTCAAAATTGCTGAATCAAAATTAAAGTATATTATTTGAAAAAGATGTATTCCAAATTTCAACCCTTAAACTTTATCGGTTCTTGACTTATAAGAATTTGAATACAGGAAATCTTGAAAAATTGCATCATGGAGAAAAACGCACTTAAAGTTTTCCCTTTAAGTATTTATTTTTCTTTTTCTCTGCAGAGAAAGAGAGAGTGGTTTAATTCATTTGAAGGTAATGTTCCTCACATCACTCGCTTCAAAATTCCTTGTGTTCCTCTTTTTCCCGATTAAATTCTAACCCTTATGTCCCTTAGCTTCTTTTGCCATTTCCCTCACTTTTTTTATTTTAAGTTCTAGAGCTATAAGTTTTTTCCTAATTATGTGTCTTAACTCTTGATTCCAGTTAATTAATTCATGTCATTCCTATTTTCGTTCAATAAATGTTATTTGTTATTAAGTTACATCGTGGATATCTTTTATGTTTTTGCACGAACCCTTTTGTGGATTTTTGATCTCAATTTTGCATATTATGTTTTTTATTATTTTCAGTAAATCTTTCATAATTATGATATAGATATCTCCTAATCGTTAATTCATGTACAGGGTTCAGTGAGTCTTTTCTATTCAAAATTTAATTACCACTATACGATCCAAAATTGTCTTAGTTATGTTCCTTTATTTTAGAACCTTTTACTTTCATTAAATTTAATTACTACTGTTTAAAAAGGACATAACAGAAATGGTGACGTGACCAGGATTTAATTTAATTTATCTCACTGACTGAGAAACTGTCATGCATTAATTTATCGGAGTTGTCGATATCTTCTGAATTTCCATTGAGGCTTAACTTTTGAATATTGTTTCACATGCCTAATTTGTTCTGGATATTCAAAACCGCCGTTTTTCCTGTCAAAACGAGAGCGCTTTGAATGTCTAGATCGCATTTCCTTAGTTTGCTGATCAGTTTGACACTCGATTTTTATTTTTCTGAATTTTGATTCTTGTATTGACACACATTTTTACTGATTTGGATTTTTATCAGACACATTTTTTAACATTGAACTGTGACACATTTTTAACATGTACTGTGGCACATTTTTTTCACTTTTATTACTCGTCCATAAGGATTTTATTTTGGAACTGAAACTAAATATGTATTCTTTTGACAAACTAGGCCTATGCCCTATGTTTCAGTAATTGTTAAGCTAAGTTATGCATTGCATAAAATGTTTCATTTCACAACACAATCATTTCTATGTATTGCAACTTTAGAATACAATTTCTCTCATGAAATGTTAATTTTTTTGTTGTTGTTTTATTAAGTGATTGGAGATAACCCTTGTTTTGGGAAAATTAATTACTGAATAACCTTTGATCCGAGGAAGTTTTTTTTTATACCAAATGGTTTGAGTTTGAATTGTTTATTTCAGTTTTACAAATGGAGCAAAATGCTTTTGTCTGACTTTTTGTTTGGTCGAATTTCCAAGTGAAAGGAGAATTTTTTTCATAGTTTTAGAGAAGTTTCAAAGTGGAACAAAATGAACCTGATATTTTGGTTTTCAGATTTAAGTTGGTCTTTGATAGTGTTTCGAGAAAGTTTCCAAGTGGAACAAATTGACCCTGCTATTGTTTTAAGAGATTTCCTAGTACGAAATACTTTTTTTAAATGAAAAGGGATAGCCTTTTCTTTCTGATAGGGTTCCAAATGGAAGTAAAATCTTTTATTGGAAACGAGTTTTGAGTTGAGTAGAGTACACCAGATTAATTTGATTTGAGGTTTTTTTTTTATGATTTTGCTTTAGTTTGTGTGAATTATATTGGTAAACCCTCTGAGCATTTCTCAAGGTCGATAATTATATGTATCACTTTTCCATTTAAATGGCTGTTCTACGTATGGCTCTTTTTCTGCGATGAGATGAGACGTTGTGAGATCGTAGTCTACAAGGGAGCCGACAGCCACATGTGTGGAAACAACTCATTGTCGGCCTCTGTTTCTTGTTCACCCCGATTTCCACCAGACAGCGGGGCTTTTTGAAGAACCGCCGGTTGTCGGTTTTTTCGCACATGTGGGGGATCTGAGACCCCTTGAGTGGGAGGTGAATTGGAAACAGAGGCGACGCGGAGAAAAAAAGGTTGTTGCCCCGAGAAGAAGGAAAGGGGACTCGAGCTAGGGAAGCCACGGAGGAAGGTGGTGAAGGAGGTAGCTCGCTGCAAAATTACACGGGGACATCAAACCCCGTTGAAACGAGACAAACTGTGATAGTTTGAAACTTACTGTTTGAACAGGAACAATCGGGCTGTTTGTCATCGATTGTAAAATTCATTGTACATAGTAGTTGATGTAAAATTTCTCTTGACATAATTAAATTGTATCAAACGAAAACCGTTCAGTCTCACTCCATTGGTAGTAGTGTGGTGTACCAAAAACGCCACAGCTACTAACTGGTGGCAAGTGGTCGGATACAGAGTTTAAGTCAAATAAACTCGGAATCCAGTGATTGTCCAAAAGGGACTTACTGCTCGACAGAATGAGTGGACTTGTGCTCGGAATCCAGTGATTGTCCAAAAGGGACATACTGCTCGACAGAAGGAGTGGACGTGCCAAGAGGACCCTAAAGTTCTGAGGAACTAGCTCTGAGGAGCAGGAGGACGCCAGACTCTGGAAAGCCCAACGTCGGTGCCTTGCTGGGAAGTCGAAAAGCCCGGGACCAGTGGAAAGTTCTCCGGAAGGCCCTGCGCTCGTGACCGTGGAAGCTTAACGGACCAGTGGAGAATTCTCTAGAAAACCCTGCGCCTGTGCCCAGAAGGACGCCAGAGAAACCCGGTGCCTGCGCTTTCCAGTGTGTGGAGTTCCAGAAGAAGAAAGAGTCAGAAAAAGGGGTGAGTCCTACCTTATAGTAATTTCTGAGAGGCAATAGAAAATGGGATTTTGAGGAAAATTTTTAATGTTTTGTTGACAGAGTTTTGCTTTGAAGAATTTTTTTTTTTGGATTGTATGAGTGTAGTTAGTTTGATTACATGGTTTTAAGTAATGTAATTCATGTGTAAAGTTTTATCGTGTTTTGATTAAGAGTACTCAGTTTTGGAATCCTTTAAGTGATTTTTGTTATTTTGAATTTTTACCTTGTAGAGTAATTTAGTAGTGTTATGGCTAATTTCATTAAAAAACAAAGGAAAAATATTCTAAGGCTTTTAGCAGCCGAATTCGAAGTAGTTGTAGAGGACGCGGTATTAGTAAAAGATATTATTAAGGCAATCGAGAGAGCGCCAGAATATGATGAGGAGACAGCAAAAGCGTTCTTGGAACGAATTTTAGAAGAACAGGCTGATAGGATAGCGGATAAAGAACGGGCTGATAGGATAGCGGATAAAGAACGGGCTGATAGGATAGCTAGGGAGGAACGAGAGTTTGAATTGGAAAAGTTAAGACTAGGACATGCAATCGAAGTAGCTAGTGTTGAGTCAAACAGTACGCTGCCTAGAGAAACAATCACAAAAAAAATTAATTTGAAATACTTGGTTCCTAAATTTGATCCTAAAAGTTTAGACATAGCACTGTTCTTTATGATATTTGAGCGACAAGCCCAAAAAGAAAGGGTTGAAGAAGATAGGTGGGTATCGCAGCTAATTCCGTTGTTGCCAGCCGATGTAGCGGAATTAATAGTGAAAGAACCCATCGAAAAAAATGATGATTATGGTTACATAAAAAAAATGTTGATGAAGAGATTTAGACTGAGTTCGGTTGCTCTACGTTTAAAATTTGAAGAGCACTCTAGGAAATCAGGGTCGTTATGGTCTGATCTGGTTTATGAGCTCAGGGGTTATTTGGAAAGTTGGTTAGAATCAGTGGAGGTTGGAGATTTCGATGCGCTTAAAGAATTAATGCTCACAGAACAAATTAAGAAGAGGGTACCGGTTGAAGTTAAAGAACATTATTTAGACAACTGGGAAGATTTTAGGCAAGCTACGGAGTTAGCCGAAAAATTAGATAATTACGAAAGTGTAAGACGAACCTTCAAGAAAATTGAGGCCAAACCAGGGGAAAAGAGAGCATTTGGAGGGGGAAGACATTTTTCGGCAAATAATAAAGACAGGGGAGAAATCAAAACTAGAGAGGAAAAACCAGAAAAGAGAGAAATGTCTAGGAAGGATGTAAATTGGAGTTTTGAAAGAAAGAAACAAATAATTTGTTTCCAGTGCAATCAACCAGGGCACATTAGACCCGATTGTCCAACTTTTAAAAAGAATTTTAGAGAGAGTGTAAATAATTTAGAAACGGGGAGTGGCCAAAATGAGAGTTTTAATCCATTTATGAGCAAATTAAGGGTAAACGGAGAGGAAAAAAACTGTTTACGAGACACGGGCAGTTGCATAGATATGTGTGTCAGGAGCTGGGTAAACGTTGGAGATTTTACGGGTGAAGTCACGTGGGTGAGACAACCTCTAGACACCGAATATAAATGTTTACCTTTAGCTAGAGTTGTGTTGCAGGGAGATTTCGGCGCTGTAACTACTAAAGTTGCAATTAAAGCGGACAAACTGGACCGAGGGTTTTATTTGCTGGGAAACAAAACGGCCCAGTTAATTGAGGAGGCTAGAAAAAAACGAGTTCATGTAAATGCACTTATGACGCGGAGTAAAGCCAAAACAAATTCGGCAGAAAAAGTTTTTGACCCAGCGGAAGGAACCGGTAGAAAAACACGAGAGGGGAAAGGTTCATCGACGGTAAGAGATAAGGGAGAAGTTAGCGAGAAGGGCGGTAAAATTGTTTTCCCCATAGTGGAAGAAAGTATACTGTTACCACAGAGGGAAATCGGCGAAACGAAGCTGACAGAAAGCTCACCGTTGCTTAAAAGCGCTAAGCGGGGAGGCGAATTGTTGCGACCTTAGAGGAGGAATAAAGGTAGAGAGCGCATAGGGGTTGCCAGTGATTGTCCTCGTAAGACCACGTGACGAACGGACGCTTCTTCGCCTCTGAGAACGGTCTCTATGGGATTTAACATGGGGACGGTAAATTGACGCGTTGAAGAGAGAAAGTTTATTGAAAAAAAAACGGTTGACCAACTGTTGTGCAAACAATTGCAAGGAGAGAGGAACTGAAGGATCACCCTACTCATGTCACAGATGTTATTATTTACTTATCTGCTTTTTTTTAAGTATTTAAAGCATATTAAAACGAGTAACGTTGCATCACATTGTTGTATAATCAATATTTATTCATCATTGTGAGAACTTTTTTACGTTAATTGACCTCGTGAGAACAATTTGAATATCTGTAAGCTGATAGAAAATGTTTTAGAGCCATTAAAATAATGAATTTTGCGAAAAAATCGAATGTTTTACGGTTATACGCAAAAATGCAGGTTGGCGAATCTTGGCGCCTTCCGCTGGAATAAACAAATGTCACGTATTTATAGAGTTGTAGGTAGGCTCTTGTATGCGGATGTGCAGTTCGCTTATTTAAGACTAGTCACTGCTTGGCTAGCCTGGCGTTGCAGTGCCATTTGTTTTGTGGAGTTATAGGTTTGCTTCGCAAACCAAATTATGAACAATGGTTTGGATATCAAACCAAAACCACGTGAACGCCGAAATGGTCTTGGCGTTGTCGAATTCGGCAAAATACGAATTGCGAAGAAATCCAATCGGCGTGACGTCACGATCTCTTGCGAAAATATAAATATTTAATTGAAAAATTATGAATAAAAAAAAATCAAGGTAGCTTTTTTTAGTGTAAAATTTCCGCAGATTTCATATCCGTTGAAATTTTCAATCCATCTTTAACGATTTTGATTTTACAAAAGAACTAAACAATACCAGTCAAAATGTTCGTTGTGGAATCGTTTGAGTGGTGAAATCAGGTAACACAAAGGTTTGTTGATTATCAGTATTTTTTTTTATATTTTAAAATAAAGCTACATCATATAGCTAAAGTTTATAACGAAGACCTCCAAAAAAAATTGAGAAGTATAAATAATAAATTAACTTTGTTTAAAGGTCACTGATTCATTTGTGTATTTCATGGAAACTAAATGTAAATATATTTTTCATCAATTTAAAATCCTTTTCTTTCCAATATGTCAATTGTTCATTTATTTAAATTTTTTAACAGTACAGATAGTGGCATTTTCATCGACTTGTCTTCATTGGTATTGTATCGTATTAAGATGGGGCTTTTCTGTATTTTTTAGTCATAATTTCGTTTTTTAATTTTTATTTGCGCGTTCTTTGCTTCTCTATACTTTAAACAATATGGAAAAAAACTTATAAAAAGCTGAGATAAAAATTTTTGAAATTATTTTCTCTTGACTGTTCTATTTTTCAAGGAATTGACCTGATGTAATCTATCTAACTTAAGTGCTTCTGTTAGAGTATGAAATATTTATTTATCTGAGTCATTAAAAAAATATCAATGATCTTCCTGCATATGTATTTTTAAACGCTTGTCCAAAAGCCATGAAATTTATTCACATTGAAAACGTATTTGAAAAACAAAATCTGTTTCAAAATCTAATAATTATTACTTACAAGTTTTAAAATCATAAAACATATTTTCAAAATTAACAAAGTGATCTAAATCATTAATATCATATATATTGCTTTTATGAAATAATGGTTCAAAGTACGCAAAATCATACAGTAAAAATACTTTATGCGAAATTATCTGTTTGAACTCCGTATTTTTTACAAAATAAGCACGAACTCCGTAATTTTTACAAAATAAACACATTTCGTTTATTTTGTGCTTATTTGGTTCTAAAAGGCGAAAGCCCGATAATCTTTACATTACGCAGGCGAAGGTATCGCCAAGATTGTTTACGTGGCGTGGTGATATGAAGCCAAATCTGGTTTAAGGGTGGGTTAAAAACGCTAAGTTAATAGTACAACAGCTTTTTCGACCTCATGAATGGCGATGCGCTCTCTATTCTTATCTCTCCTCTATGGTTGCGACAATACGGGGGGCGAAGCACGCACCCGGAGGAGAGCGAATTCGCAGAAAAAAAGGGCGGAGTAGTTACGAGATCAGTTTTCAAGCGGGGAGAGGAAAAAGTTCAATCGTGTGTTCCCGTTAAGTTAAGAGAAGGGATTGTGGGGTTTTGTTACGAAATTTCGGGACAGCTAGACACAGCAAAAACCAAAGAGAGGGTGTTGCGTTATTACCTTTGGATAGCTGCTTTGCTCGCGGTTCTTTTGCGAACTGGTTTCCCGAGAAAGATACCCAAAGTTATTCTAAGTTCTGTCACGAGAGTTTTGACCACGGTGTTTTTTCTCCAGTTTGGCATAGAAGTTGCGCATAGCTCTGTGTGCCATCTTGAGAAAAACCCTGTGGAAAGGTTCTTTTCTTCAGTAAAACGGGTTTTGAGGGTTTTTTGTGTAGAAACGGGAAGAGTCTGGGAGTTTAACCTGCGGGTGGCTATTGCATTTGGTTTGAAGAAATTGAGACACTACTTAGAAGGGCAAAAATTCTTGATTGAGACAGATCATAACCACCTGACGTTCCTAAAGAGAATGGTCGGTACAAACGCACGTCTCACTAGATGGGCGTTATGACTTCAGCAATTTCAATTTACAATTGTACATCGTGCTGGTAAGCGAAACTGAAATGCGGATGGGTGAAGTAGACAGGATGAGTAATCCAAGGCTAAATTTTGATGTATATAAGCAACCTTAGTTTTGCTATATTTGTCTTTGTTATTTCAGTGTAAGATATTTTTTTTTAAATATTAGCAAATTAGAGTAAGATTAGTTATTTTTGTTTTGTGTGTGTTTTTTTTTAAACTTATGTTATTTTTCTTTACTTGAATGGTTTGCAAAACTGAGCCTATGGTTTCGGATTGTCTTTAAACTGATTTTTTGTTTTGTTTTAATGATATTGGTTAATTCTGGTTGTGGTGAGATTAAGAGGGAAGATTGTGCCTCTCAGATCTCACTTTAGGATGGCTCATTTCGCCCCTAGAATCAAATTTTTCCTTGACCCCGAAATTTGATTTTTATGGGGGGAGGTGTTGTGAGATCGTAGTCTACAAGGGAGCCGACAGCCACATGTGTGGAAACAACTCATTGTCGGCCTCTGTTTCTTGTTCACCCCGATTTCCACCAGACAGCGGGGCTTTTTGAAGAACCGCCGGTTGTCGGTTTTTTCGCACATGTGGGGGATCTGAGACCCCTTGAGTGGGAGGTGAATTGGAAACAGAGGCGACGCGGAGAAAAAAAGTTTGTTGCCCCGAGAAGAAGGAAAGGGGACTCGAGCTAGGGAAGCCACGGAGGAAGGTGGTGAAGGAGGTAGCTCGCTGCAAAATTACAGGGGGACATCAAACCCCGTTGAAACGAGACAAACTGTGATAGTTTGAAACTTACTGTTTGAACAGGAACAATCGGGCTGTTTGTCATCGATTGTAAAATTCATTGTACATAGTAGTTGATGTAAAATTTCTCTTGACATAATTAAATTGTATCAAACGAAACCCGTTCAGTCTCACTCCATTGGTAGTAGTGTGGTGTACCAAAAACGCCACAACGTCGTCTCATCATGGGACTCGAGGCATGAAGTGGCACTGTCTAACTGCTCATGTTGTTTTTGAGTGGGAAGAATCATTTTTTGTGTGTGAACTATAATCATTGCTACATAAATACATGAAAACCAAACACAACACCTCATTTTCATCTAATAACCAGTCAAAATGGTAGAGTCCTCACATTTTTAAAATTTCTGTTCTTGCGAGTTATGCAGTCCTCAGATCAAGGGGGAATCAATCATATAGCAGATCAAAGAGATCAAATCAAACTTGAACACAACTCAGTAGTTGAATATTTCAGTTTTTCCTTTGTGATTTTTAGTAATCTGGGAGATACATTTTTGTGACCAATCAATTTGTGTGTTCTCACATTGGTATGCCTATGATGAAATTTTGGTTTTTGATACCTTTATATACAACGTTAAATTGATTTTTTTTTCATTTAGTCGAATTGACCCAATTTTTCCTTTTTATGATGTGATCTGTAAAAATAATGTTTTAAATTTTGGTTAACCCTTCAAGCGGCAAGCCCGAGATATCTCGGAAAACTTTTTGTACTGAAAACAGCAAGCCCTAGTTAGCTCGGAAATCAAAATGCAAGCGTAAGTGTCAACCACGAGAATTCTTGCACGATCGCTTTTCCCTTCCCCTAGACCACCCGTGTCCTCTAATGGGAAGAGCGTGACTGGAGCCCTTTGTGTGATGCGTCCTGGTGGGAACTTCGATAAGGAACGTATAATGTGTGTATTTGCCTTCGGCATGTTAGACAGAGTATCGCAACATTTGTGTCGCTTTTATATAAGCTTCAGTTTCTAAATTCTTCAGGAAAAAGAGGTTGAATTGAAAATTTGGAACGACAATCTTGCGCTTAAAAACGATGTTTAAAATACTTCATCTGAAGTATAATTAAAATTTACGAAGCAAACAAGAAAACAAAAAGTAATGAAGTAACAAGATTTCAGATATGTAGGTGGTACTTTTGCTGCAGTCAAACCCACGTTAGATTCTTTTTAAACTACGCACAGTTGTTCAATTTAATATATCAGTACGTATTGAACACTTGATGAAGTGCGACAGTTGGCAGAGTTCGAATAGGTTTGGTGAAGTGGGCGACCTATGAGCATCGATGCGATAAATAATTTAAAAACGGTACTTTGGTATTTTCTCTCAAATATTAATTATCATTACATAACCAACCCTTTCAAAATCATGATAAATCAAATATGTTTTGCAAACAAAAAGAAACTATGGGTTAATACCTCTCCCCGTATGAATGCAATTAGCACAAATTAAAGTTTTGTTTTTTAAAGGGTGTACTTGTATTTTTCTCCTGTAGAGCACCGCTTAGATATTCCACTACCGAATGGGAGAATTTATATAGTCTTAATATACCTAGAACATCAATATACGGATCTTTTACATTTTGAAGGCGATGTGACGTCCCACCGACCTAAACTTGTAACCGACGGTTCTTGTTTGTTGTTTTCTTTGTTAGGTTGTGGTTTTAGTGGGGTTTGTTCTGCAATTAGCGATTTCTATTGGTTTGTTGTTGGGCTGGGCGTGTTGTCGCTGTTGCTTTGTTGTTGGGGTGTTGAGTTGGCTGCACTGGGGCAGAGCTGATCGAATACAAAATGATTTGTGTCGAAGTTTGTTTCATAAATTGTATTTGCCTGGTCGCAGTTGATGCATTTTATTACCTGGCTGGTACAGGTGAGTGTGTCATGTCGTTCCGCGCATTTGCCGCAGTATGGTTTTTCTGTGCAGGCTTTGGCTATGTGGACGTATTGTAACGACTTTGACTAATGCTACAGGTTGAGAAATAAGAAGTTTTATTTCTAGGTTAGAGTAAGAGTTAAATATATACAGTTATCTTGGAATCGACGGTCTGGGAATGGTTCCCTTGGAGAATCAGTAGCAGTGACCCGAGTAATGGGGTGAGTTCCAGGCTACGGTCTTTCACGGTTATCTCGGATGAGATGATGTCTGGCGGGATGCCAAGGCGGAGAATCGGGTCTCCTCTGGTAACGGGACTCGAGCGAAGGATGAATTCCAAGCTACGGTCTTTCACGGTTATCTCGGATGAGATGATGTCTGGCGGGATGCCAAGGCGGAGAATCGGGTCTCCTCTGGTCTACGAACCAAGCAAAGGGTGAATTCAAGGCTACGGCCTTTCACGGTTATCTCGGATGAGATGATGTCTGGCGGGATGCCAAGGCGGAGAATCAGGTCTCCTCTGGTAACGAACCAAGCAAAGGGTGAATTCGAGGCTACGGCCTTTCACGGTTATCTCGGATGAGATCAAGTCTGGCGGGATGCCAAGGCGGAGAATAAGGTCTCCTCTGGTAACGGGACTCGAGCGATAGTCCTCCGGCCGGGTGGCCTCTCTGAGCGTTCTCAGGTGAGATCAGAAGGTCGCAAGCTCGTGCGACCGTGGAGCAGTTTAGCCGGCTACCTGCCGCGGCTACTGCGTTCCTCTCAAGGATGATCTGGGGCCGGATGCCCGGGTAAGCTCAGCTCGACCGTCCTGTGGCAATTAAAATCACTCGGTGTTCTTCGAAAAAACCGTGCGCGCCCTTTTATACCTCTTTTGGAGGGGGTGGCTTCTGGCGCTGTCGTCGCTCTTGACGTAATTCACGTCCTGCAATTGGTCTAGTGCAAGGGGGGTCACAGGTGCCCGCTGACCTTATTGGCCTTTGAACCCCGACGGAAAGTCTCGGTTCGGCCTCTCGCTGTCTAGGATCTTGCGTCCAGCTCGTCCATCAACCTGGGAACCAAAAGTCTGCCCATTGTCTCTAACTGTCAAGTAGAGCGACAGGAGGGCGACTGGCTGTCGCCGCCATTTCCGTTGGACTTAGACGTGGGAGAGAGAGAATATATGGATACTCCACAATCCCTCCCCCCTTCAAGAGATTTTTCCTTGGTGAAAAATCTGTAAAACAAGGGTTAGACAAAACAAGTTCACTGATCAATTCATTAGAGGCAAAGGAAAGAGAATACACCATAATTACTGGAGGAGTATTGGCTCTTTTACCTAACGTACTGGAAATATTCCTCAGTGTTAGGCCAACATCCTGCTTAAACAGTCTGCATGTTGGTTTTCCTTGCCCGCCCTGTACTTAATTTTGTAATCAAAAGGCTGCAAAGCTAGGGCCCACCTCATTAATCGAGGGTTATGGCCTGCGTTTGTTTTTAACCAAACGAGAGGATTGTGATCCGTCTCTATCGTAAAGGCCTGTCCATCTAGGTAATGTCTAAGTTTTTTTATCGCGAAGATAATTCCAGCACACTCCTTTTCAGAGGCGCTGAACTTCTGCTCAGAGTCCGAAAACTTACGACTAAGGTAAAGCACAGGGTGGTCAGTATTGTTTATATCCTTCTGTGCCATAATTACCCCGACTCCCTTATCTGAAGCGTCCGTTTGAATAATGAACTCCTTACTGTAGTCAGGGGCGTACAGCACAGGTTTCTCGGTCAGTTTCTCTTTCAATTTCTGGAATGCCTGATCACATTCTGCTGACCATTCCACGTCTTCCTTCCGGCTTTTACCTTTCAAAGCGCGGGTTAACGGCTCTGCTATGATAGCGTACCCTTTTATATACCTGGCATAATACCCGCTTAGACCCAGGAATTGCCTAATCTGCGTTTTGTTGTGGGGTGTGGGGAAATCAAGCACGGCTTGAATTTTAGCCTCGGTGGGTGTCCTGCACCCCCCGCCTACCATGTGCCCAAGGTATTTAACGCAATTTTGTGCAAACTTGCACTTTGATGGCTTAATAGTAAGTCTCGCTGAAGCTATTTTTCTTAAGATCACATCTACATGCTTCATGTGTTCTTCCCAGGTTTCCGAAAAGATTGCTACATCGTCCAAGTAGGGGACGCTGAATTCCTCGCAACCTTGTAACAATTGAGCCATAAATTTCGAGAAGCAATACGGGGCATTGACTAACCCGAACGGCAGCATTAACGGTCTATAGGTTCCGAAAGTCGTGACAAAAGCAGCTACCCGTTGGGCTCTAGGGGTCAAGGGAATCTGCCAATATCCTTTGGTCAGATCGATGACTGTAATAAATTTTGCAGCCGATACTTTCTCGATACGGTCGTCTATGTTGGGCAAGGGAAAATATTCGTTCCGGATGATGGAGTTGAGTCTCCTATAGTCCACACAAGGGCGAGGGTCCTTCCCAATGGCCTCTACTAAAATCATAGGCGAAGTATAGTCTGATTCCCCGATTTCGATTATTTTCAAATCCAGCATCCTCTTAATTTCCGCTTTCAGTATCTCAGTCTGTCGCGGAGAAGTCCGGTATGGTTTGGATCTAACAGGCTGATTACTAATGAGCTCCACGTCGTGCTCAATTAAATGGGTCCTTCCCGGATTATTAGAGAATAATTTCTGGTGCGTCTCCAGCAATTTTCCTAACTCGGAGATTTGCTCTGGAGTGCACCTACCCTGCAACCCGCTATCACGGACGATATCGTCGAAATCAAATATGTTCGGATTAGCAGCCGGATATGCGATCTCTAAGTCCATTCCTTGACCGTCCCGAATAGTATCCTCAGTAATCAGCAAATTTACGGTCTCTACTCGCTGGTGATAAGGTTTGAGTAGATTTACGTGATAAACTTGCGTTTTGGATCTACCGGGCATTTGGATGACATAGTTAGTTTCCGACAACTGTCTCACTATCTCTCCTGGCCCAACCCATTGAACTGACATTTTATTCGCTTTGTACGATGCCAGAATCAAAACTAAATCGCCGGGATTAAACTTCCGTGTGACGGCTCCCCTATCGTAATAGGTTTTCCGTTTGGATTGTTGTTCCGCTTCCCTCTGAGACGTAAGCTCCTGGCATCTATTTAGCCTATTTAGTAATCCTAGAACGTATTCAGTCACTAACTCGCCTTCGTCCGGTTTTTGTGTCCAGTGCTCAAACAAGATTGTCTCGGGCACTCTCAGTTTTTTTCCATGCACCAACTCGGACGGGCTGAATCCTGTGGACTCGTGAGTCACATTCCTTAGGGCGAGAAGGGCGAACGGCAACTGTTTCTCCCAATCCTCTCCCGACTCTAAACACAGTACCTTCAGTAACCTTTTCGCGGTACGGTGCCATCTCTCTACGCTGTTAGATTGGGGGTGATACACGGAGCTGTGACATACCCTAATACCAAACCTTTCGAACAATGAGGTCGTCAAGTGGCTAGTAAAGCAGGTTCCGTTGTCACACTGTATCTCGCGTGGGAATCCCAACCTACCAAATATCCCCAACAGCGCATCCGTTTCTGAACTGATATCTGGGACGGGTATGGCCTCCGGGTATTTCGAAGCTACGCAGATAGCCGTCACCAGATACTTATTATCGCGACTTGACACAGGGAGTGGCCCAACAGTGTCAATATTTATTTTCGAGAATATTTCTGTAATAATTGGTACAATTTTTAAAGGTGCCTTCTTTTTTTCCCGGGATTTACCAATCCTCTGACAAGGATCGCAACTTCTTACAAATTCTTCGGTGTCTTTTGTGCAATTCGGCCAAAAGAAATACCTAAGAAGCTTATCCTTCGTTTTGGTCACCCCTAAGTGCGAACCGCTACCTTCATGAATGAAGCTGAAGATCCGGTTCCGCAGTTTCGCGGGAATCACCAGCTGTAGCCTCGCGTCTCCTAAATGATCGATTGACTTCCGGTAAAGCAATCCATTCTCGATACGGAACTCAGTTGGTTTTCCCGTTTCTGCTCTTTCCCAGCTAAGTTTCAATTCTTCGCAGCTCTTCTGCTCGGTTTTAAATTCCTCCGCCGAAATCCCTGCCAGATAGGTTTCGGCACTTTCAGTGGCCTCCGGCAGTTCAATCGGTTCCTCCTCATCAACTATTGGGCTTTGGGGTGCGACTTGCGGGATTTTAGCCTCTCTTCGGGCCTGACTACGCGTGACCACTTGATTCAACAGTTGCGGGTTTCGCTTTGCCTGCTCAATAAGCTCTTGGGTGGCGTTCCCTAATAAATAGTGATTCATTTTCACGGAACTCCCCACAATAGCGGCCTTGGTGACCACTCGCCCTATTGCCGCACTTTCGATTATCATTTTCGCTAAAGGTAAACACCGATAATCGTTCTCAAGGGGTTGTCTGACCCATATCTTTTCTCCCGTAAAGTCTTCCGGGTTTGCTAATTTCAGAGGGGCTAAATCGATGCTGCTACCGCTGTCTCGTAGTATGGTCATTTCTACATCGTTTACGCGACCCTGGCTTAGGAACGGCCTAAATGAGGGAGCGAACTCCTCTGTGGTTAGGTTATTTACCCGTTCCTGTGGGCGATTGTTGAGGGGACAATGGGGGCGGATATGGCCCGTTTGATTGCATTCATAGCAACGCACTTCTCTTCTACGCTCGAATTCCTGACTGCGGAGATCTCTCTGCGCCCCTGGGATTTCTTGCCCTGGCCTTCCCCTAGGTTTTTCGGGGCCCCCTGGCTTTTTGTCAACAGGTGGTTTTTCGGTCTTAACCCTATCATTAAACCTCCTTTCTGGCGGGCGGAACCTGTCCGGCCTCCGCGAGAATTTCCGGTTAGTTTCATAATCGTCGAGCTTCTCGACCAATTCTGCCGGATCGATCATCTCGGCCCATAAGTCGAGGAAATGATCTTTCATCTCGACCGGAACGCGCCTCTTAATTTGATCCGATATTATCAGATCTTTGAGTGCTTTATAATTATCTACTTTTAGGGCTCCTAACCAACCCTCAAAATAGCTCCTTAGCTCGAAGACGAGGATCGTTATAGTTTCGTCCCCCGTTATATCTAGCCCCATTTCTTCTGCTAGCCTTTGCAAGTCAATTTTCCTATGTCTTTTTAGGAAAGCCATTTTTTTTCTATCTCTGCGGTTCCCCACTAAATCAAAACGCGGCACATACACAACAGTTTTTAAATTTCAGCGATCCTCTAATTCCAAAACATAAAATACACCAACAAAAACAATGCACAAAGAAACCCTGAATGTTAACTACTATTAATTTAACACTCCAGTTTTAACAATCAGTACAAGTTAACTACCAAATTCAATATTTCATACAGTACGACCTTACACATTAAATACCTAAGCCTCCAATAAAAAAATCAGCTTACCCCGTTTGTTGACCACTTGCGATGAGGTATCCAGTTTGAAAGCACACTCGCACTACTCTAAGCGATTCACGTAATTGAAGCCCGCACAGAATTGAAGAACGGACGATTCACACGACCGCTGGCGCTGGACCACACAACGCGATGACGCACAGCTGCATGGGGTCTAACCGCGGTCCGGTGGCTGGACACTTTCACTTTCGCCTAATGGCGTTGGGGATGTTTTTGGCCGTTGGCGCTTCTACGGGGGTTCTCTGTCGAAGACTGCTCTGATCGCTATCCTGCACGGATGATTCGTTCTTCTGTGGTGGGTTCTGCTGTCTTTGACGTAGGTTTTAGCTGTGGGTCTCCTAAGTGATTTCTATACTAGGAAATCGCACCGACTGCCAGCAGTTTGTCTGTAACGACTTTGACTAATGCTACAGGTTGAGAAATAAGAAGTTTTATTTCTAGGTTAGAGTAAGAGTTAAATATATACAGTTATCTTGGAATCGACGGTCTGGGAATGGTTCCCTTGGAGAATCAGTAGCAGTGACCCGAGTAATGGGGTGAGTTCCAGGCTACGGTCTTTCACGGTTATCTCGGATGAGATGATGTCTGGCGGGATGCCAAGGCGGAGAATCGGGTCTCCTCTGGTAACGGGACTCGAGCGAAGGATGAATTCCAAGCTACGGTCTTTCACGGTTATCTCGGATGAGATGATGTCTGGCGGGATGCCAAGGCGGAGAATCGGGTCTCCTCTGGTCTACGAACCAAGCAAAGGGTGAATTCAAGGCTACGGCCTTTCACGGTTATCTCGGATGAGATGATGTCTGGCGGGATGCCAAGGCGGAGAATCAGGTCTCCTCTGGTAACGAACCAAGCAAAGGGTGAATTCGAGGCTACGGCCTTTCACGGTTATTTCGGATGAGATCAAGTCTGGCGGGATGCCAAGGCGGAGAATAAGGTCTCCTCTGGTAACGGGACTCGAGCGATAGTCCTCCGGCCGGGTGGCCTCTCTGAGCGTTCTCAGGTGAGATCAGAAGGTCGCAAGCTCGTGCGACCGTGGAGCAGTTTAGCCGGCTACCTGCCGCGGCTACTGCGTTCCTCTCAAGGATGATCTGGGGCCGGATGCCCGGGTAAGCTCAGCTCGACCGTCCTGTGGCAATTAAAATCACTCGGTGTTCTTCGAATAAACCGTGCGCGCCCTTTTATACCTCTTTTGGAGGGGGTGGCTTCTGGCGCTGTCGTCGCTCTTGACGTAATTCACGTCCTGCAATTGGTCTAGTGCAAGGGGGGTCACAGGTGCCCGCTGACCTTATTGGCCTTTGAACCCCGACGGAAAGTCTCGGTTCGGCCTCTCGCTGTCTAGGATCTTGCGTCCAGCTCGTCCATCAACCTGGGAACCAAAAGTCTGCCCATTGTCTCTAACTGTCAAGTAGAGCGACAGGAGGGCGACTGGCTGTCGCCGCCATTTCCGTTGGACTTAGACGTGGGAGAGAGAGAATATATGGATACTCCACAGTATGCATGACAGGTCAAGCATCTATTGATTGATCTGTATTCCCTTATGGTACAATTTGCGAAGGCGAATACTAGTATTCATTGTTTCAGCAGTTTATATGCTTGTCTTTTGTTGTGTGTTGTTTCTGTTTTATCTGTGAAAATTGTTGTTTTTATGTCCGATTGGAATTTTTCTCCTATGTTTGTTTCCAAGGTTTCGATGAGTTTTTCTCTTATAGTGTCTTGTGGTATTCCAGGAATGATTATAGGTTTTATTCTTGTATCAAGGATTCTAGCTTTTAGTGTTTTATTGATGTTGTTGCCCTCTTCTCTTGCGTTTTTTAGAGCCTTGCAATGATTTGATGTGACTGTCTTAATGATAACGTTGCTGTCTTTACCAGCAAATATGCTTTTTACTTGGAAATTGGGGGCCCATTATATACACCTCTCTTACACTCTCGTCATTGTGACGTACTATCGGCGTCATCTGATGGCTTCCTGTAATTTGGATATTATTCTTGAAGATGTGTGCGATAATTCTGCAGGTGAAATTTTTATTTTAGAGTTCGATTTCCGTGTGATTCTGAATTATCTTTAATTTATGGACATGAGTGTATACCAAATTAGAAATCCTTGAACATATGATTTTTACGAATGGCTACCTATTTCAATTTAACGTAATCTATCTTGTTTTAAAGGGATGTTATTTTAACTTTACCGTTTATTTTTAAATACAAAGTTACACACCTAACTTAAAATATTTTGTTTGTTACCTTTTATTTACTTTTTTTGTACAGCTTTCTTTAAACAATTAGATCATGTATGGGCAACCTTTGGAAAGTTTCGGGCTAAACTTTAGGATATTAGCGAAGTCGCGGGCCGTAGATAATAGGTAGTTGTGAAAAAGTAATAATGATATGATAAGGTTTATTTTATTTTACATTTTTATAAAGTAAAATGGTAAATTTATATGAACAGAATGATATCGTATTGATTAAGTATTTACTTAATATCACCAGAAATTAATGATAAGTTTAAGCTTGAACTTGAGAAACAAGATAATCAATGTTGGGATCAAACTCACTAATACAGTGCTCCCCAACCTTTCTATCGCCGCGGACCGTATCAACGTTTGATAATTTTAACGCGGCCCGCTGGGGGGGGGGGAGATACGTTGATTGTTTATATTTTAGACTAGCAAAGTACCCGACCTTACTCGGTTTGAATTGGTTTACTCTAGATTGAAGAGATAATCAAAATATATACTGACTTACGTTTTTTGTAGAATAAAAATTTATTTTAACACCTTTCGCCATCTTTATATTTTCTACAACTTACTTTGGACACAAATCCTACACATGCATATCCATTCATGTAATACATTTCACATACATCGCACAATTGCTGTATGACAAAGCTACAAAATGACGAAAGGTGATACTAAGGTTACTACTATAAAAGACGATTTTGAGGGAGATTTGGAATTCCCTTTCTTAAGTTCTTTTCATGTTCAACTGAATTAATTAAAATTACGATTTACGGCGAGTGCTCTCGCACTCATAGTCAACAAAACAATATTTTTTTTACTTGTGGCACTCTTGCCTCCGGTATTCGACATTATGAAATTTTGCAATCTTCTCCTGTCATTATTACAACGAATGTTTTATTGTTGGAAAACGTTCTAGTTTGGATTTTTAAACATTATTATTCTTTCAATAACGGTATAATTCTTTAAATAACGGCATTATTCTTTCAATAATGGCATAACTACACTTAAAAAATTTACTGAAAATTTATACTGACTTACCTAACATTTTTAAGTCTAATACTTTGTGGTGCTGTTGCGTGTGATGAGAAGGAAAACACATTCATTAAAATAAAAAATATTTAAAACAGAAAACAGTGAAATAGAACAAAATAAAAGATGTCGGAAAAATTGTTCTAAAGATATTAATTTTTGTTTCATTTTTATCTCTTCATCTCGCACAGTTGCCACAATTTACAACTAAAAGTGCACAAAATTTAGAAATGTGAAATTAATTCAGAGCGAAGGAAACAGAAAATATCACTGCTCACGCGATCTTGTTCATTCTCGTTTCGTTGAAAAATATCGTCTGTCTCAAATATTCCGAAATCGTTTTCATTGCGCAAAGAACAAAAATAAGACTCGAAATAAATGAAGTATCAGAGCTGAAATTCCATTAAAAAATATAATTTTTTGAAGAATAATTACTTTTTCAGCAGTACTGATGAATCAATCGAAGTAATCGTAATATTTAGTAGACATTCCAATTTTTCCAAAACTACCAAATTAGGGTTGATTTAAGTATACTTACTCGGGTGTTTTAGCATGAAACTCATCTAAATATAACAATAAAGAAATGTCTAATATTGCATTCACTAAACTAATAAATAATGTATAAAATAAAATACACTGCAATCAAATATCTGGAATACAATTCCTGTGATGCCTACAGAAACACACAAACACAAAATCGAGCATAGAACAGAAAGACGGACAGACAGACTTTCGCAACCAATTCTACTCACTAAATGAAGATAAGTACTCACTGTATGCAAATTTCCATGAAAATATCTTAAACGGCGTGGACGTGTATAGGGCACAACATACAGACGGACAGACAGAGAGACACCAAACGAGAAAAAGGCGGATTCGTCATCAGTAGGGTCCAAAACGGATAGAAAACTTGGAATGGGTCGAAAATATTGAATGTACAAACAAACACTCCATTCTTATTTATATAGATTGTTTTGATTTAATAATTTTAATTTAATTGGATTTAAACATGTCTTCAAAATAAAATACAGTTACACCAAAAAATGAATATAATGTGATTAAACATTTTATAACTCACTAGAACGCTAAATCAATAAAATAGTTTCCCAACCACAAAAAACCCACGAAGCGCTCGAACTCTTTTAAAAGCAAAGACAGGTGATCGTGCACCAACTAGGAGAATGAATGCTTAGGCTCAGTCTCGACTAAAATCCCCGCTAATGTCTGAAACATGTCCAAAATGCCTCTGTTCACGCGCCGTCCCCACAACTTGAGTTTGGATTTAAATGCAGCTACTTTGTCTGCCAACTTGAAAACAGTTTTCACATTTGTAAAAATTAGAAAATAGAGACATACAGAATTCAGAAATCATAATTGAAGCTCTAGTAACAGAATAAATTACTAGTTCTAATTTACCGCCTCCTAATTTGAGTGGACATTTCATAGATTAGAACCGCACAAACCCGAGATAAATACCCCAAAGTAAATAAAATGGAAATAATTTAATATTTCTTGGACGGCCCGGTACCATTTGATCCACGGACCGGTACCGGTCCGCGGCCCAGGGGTTGGGGACCACTGCACTAATACACAGGCTCAGAGTGTTTTCCAAATTTCCATCTGTAAACCTGGTTCGATACTTAGATTTATTAGTTTTCATCATCGAAAAGAACTGTTCACATTTATAAGTACTTCAATGCGCAAATCATTTTTCTTGCAAAGGTTCTCTGCTGTAGGTACTTTTCTTCAACAAGGTATGTTCTGTAAAAATCCCTTAGCTCCACGTCTTCAAATTTTGATATCAAATGTATGTCTTCTTGAAGCTTGATCAACTCCATTTGTAGGTGTGTGTAGGAGCCTTTCCTACGTCACTTTTCATCGGAGTTGCAAAAAGGTTAAAGCAGGTATCCATTTTTTCAAAGTCGGAAAATCTATTAAAAATTGCTCTGACAGTGATTTTAGTTCTTCAGCAAATTGAGCGTAATCAATATTTTCGTGACTAAATAGTGTTGAAAAATGATAGCAGCTTCCAGATCACATTTGTGCTTCCCACAAGAGAATTTTGTTTTGGAACTGTTTCAGATGGCTGTACAATTCGTTTACCAACTGACCGTGTTTTCGAAGCTTCAAATTCAACTCGTTTAAGTGACCCGTGATGTCAACTAGAAATGCTAAATAACATAACCATTTCTGATCACTGACCTTCAGGCAATTATTTTTCCTTGAGTTCCATAAAATCGGCTATTTCCTGTCTAAGATCGTAAAATCCTTTTAGCATTTTGGCTTTGCTTAACCACTTTACTTTACAAAAATATGTCACATCCCCATGTTCCGATGAAAGGTCATCCAAAAATGCTTTGAACTGGCGATGGTTAAACGCGGGGGATCGAATAATATTGATTGTCTTTATTACTACATCCATAACTTTCTGCAATCGGATGGACTTAGAACACAAGTTGTGTTGGTGGATAATGCAATGTAGGATTATTAAATTGTCTTTTTGCACATTCAAGTCAATTGCTTTTTCTTTCAAAATTCCGATGAAACCTTTTCGTGAACTGACCATAGAAGGAGCATCATCTGTGCAAACCCCAATTAATTTGCACCACTACAAACCATGCTGTTCAATAGCAATTTTAACCCCATGAAAAATATCTTCTCCAGTAGTGGTCCCTTTTAGAGGCCAGAAATCCGAGTATTGATGATTTGTATCAGTGTTGTTTTAACAATCACATCCGCTAGTAAGGAATGGAATCAAGAAGTGTAAGGCCGTTTCTCGGATGTAATGAATAACGGAATTTATAATTATTATTTCCGATTATCCGTGGAATTGAGTGGCGTGATGTGTCGCCGATAACTTGTCTTGGCGACTTTAACCCTTCTTTGCATAATGGTGGAAATTTCCATCATAACATTGAATGCCCAAAAATTATATAAAAGAACACGTTCACTTTAAGTTGATCGTGTCTGAATACCTTTTTAATGTCCATTGCATAGAAAAAAACATAGCTGTCAAAAATAAGCAAGTGTCACTATCAGTAAAACGAGCTTGAAGTTGTCATTCCTCTGTTTGTTGTAGTTGCAATACACGTATGATTTCATTTTTAATTTTTTTTATTATATTTGAGTTTCTATAGCTAAAAAAGTGAACATGAATGAAAGAAAGGTTTGTAACATGTGTTTCTGTTATTTTTAGAGCAATTTCTGAAAAAGTTTGCGTTTAATTTAAAAAATACCACATGATACCATCATATTGTTTTTTGCTAAATTTATACTATAAATATATACTAAGATTTTTTAAACCATTTTTCCTTTAATTTTGAACATGAATTATATCACCTTGATTTATTTCACCAATAAAGAAAAAATCATGCAAAGAAGGGTTAAAACCTCGTTTTGATATAATTTGTTCAAGAAAGCAGGTTCAGCCATTTCATATATCCAATACTAATTTTATTAGTAATAATAACTATATAAGGTAGTATTGGAAATAAATACTTTTACATTTTTATATTCAGGTGTGCCGCAAATTATTCAAGATATTTTTAGTGTGCCGTCAACTAAAATAGGTTGAGAAACACTGACCCACGTAATTCAGACTTTTGTCCACTCTCACTCTGCTGTTGGCGGGAACCGAGAATATTTACTTTTTTTTTTGAGCGCGATTTTAAAATGTTTCGCGGGCCGGGGGTTGCTTATATATGCATGAGATATTGAACGTAAGACTTGCGAAAAGTTGGTCAAAATATACATACACCGCCAAAAACTTATCTGTCTTCTGATATTTTGCAGAAAATAAAAATTAATTTATGAAATTTAACGCCTTAAATAGCGGTATTTCTATCGCTAATAACTCATACATAAAATACTGGATAACATAAATGCTAACAGAAACGAAATTCCGATCATTTAAAACAAAGCAGGATTCTGAAAACGAAAGATATGAGAAAGTGTGTCAAATTTCGTTCGAATAATATTGAATGAGATAGTAATGATTTATTTACAAAATAACACATACTTATAGTCCTTAGAAATGATCCAATATGACCATAACATTTCCTTGTCTTAATTCAAATACGTAAACAGAGAATTCCAAATCAAATTTTAAAAATGAAACATTATTTATGGCAAGTAGCAAAATGTTCTTTAAAAAAAATTTTGACCGACTATTTTAAATTGAAGAATTAGACACCATACTTTTATGTAAAATTAAATATTCTTTATCATTAATCAAATGTTCATAAATTATTTATATCACAGGAAGAAATAAAAAGTAAGTTCATAAAAAATAAATATTATAATTTAATTTGTTTTGAAAAAAAAATGTTTTCAGATAGAAGTACTGGTAAAACAATCATACCGGAAAATTAGATTTTCAATCAATACGTGTAATAATACAAACTGAGCTGCTTACCGCAATTGCTTTGTGTTCTATGTTATTTATATATGGTTATTTCAAATTCTTTTTAGTCTCTTCTGCACACATACGATGAATAAAACGTTGGTTAATACGTAACCTACGTTACCTGCAGGGTTTTAAAGTATAAGTGTATCAAATTTGGTGTGGATTGGATAGATTTGTATAGAGAGCAGACAAACGACAACTCTGGTTTATATACACTCTATAACAAAAAAAAAATCGACTCACCAAGAAGGAGTTGGGCCGATCAACTTGGAATGGCACAGACTGGTGACGTATATTCTATGTATAGTGACGATTCCCGTTTCCAACTGTGTCCTGACGACAACCACAAACGGGTCTGGAGACAGCCAGGACAGCGTGGGGATCCTGCCCTTACTATCGTATCTTACCCACGCCCTGTTGTGGGCATGCCACACATGCCCACAACAGGGCGTGGAACAGCTACACTCTACGTTTATGAGCGATAGCAACGGCCTTGGCGATTTTTTTTTGGCACACTTCTAAAGTCGCCAAGGAAAGAATTATTTCCTAACTCTTTTTCTGTCACAAATTTTTTTTCTTTTTACAACACACTTTTAAACATATTTCAGAACATTTAAAAAAGTATATTTAAAAAAAATTTCACAAAAAGTAGTAAGCTTAAGAACATATTAGAACACCTTTGTGAACCAGCAGAGGAACTAAGCTACGAATGTTGGGTAAGAATACCATGTAACTTATCAATTACACTAAGCACAGTGGGAATGTTGAAAAGGAAAAAGATTTACAAAAGAAAAAAGCAAGAAATAATACAACCTGAAAACGTCAAAATTATTTCGATAAAAAAAATAATAAAAACGAAAATGGTTAAAAAATAACAAAACTCTTAATTCTTTCGTAAAAAAACTATTACAATAAAATAAAAATTCCACAACTGTCAAAATACAAATAAGTGGACCAATGGTATCACAGAAAACGATTTAAAAGTACCAATGCAAACAAAAGATATTTTTAAAACAAAATAACCAATGGGAAGAAAGAAAGAATTTCAAACGAATCAATGAAATCAAACGACTTCAACAGATTTCGGAAGAACTCTCTAGAATATTCAAAATAAAAGTTTCCGTTTGCCGAGGTTGCCATGAAAACCAAAACAACCGTAACGAAAGATGGGTTGCCTTAATTTATCGTAACTCGCTACTAGAAGTGCGCCAAAAAAAATCGCCAAGCCGTTGCCATCACTCATAAACGTAGAGTGTAGCTGTACCCAGGGCGTTATGGTATGGGGTGCCATCACCTTTGGTAGTCATCTCTGGCATACTTACAGCACATTGGTACGTAAACGACAATCTAGGTCCGGTAGTGTTACCGTTCCTTTTGCGACACACCTATTTACTTTTCAACAAGATAATGCCCGTCCGCACACGGCACGTGTTGCTATGAATTGTCTTCAAGCTTTCCAAGCAATTCCTTGGCCAGCTAGGTCTCCTGATCCTTCGCTCATAGAACACATTTGGGACGTTATGGGAAGGCGATTGCAATCATCCGGGATTGTTGACCATTTAGCCCGACAGCTGGAGGAAATTTGGCAAGAAATTCCGCAGGATACCATCCGGGAACGTTTTCAGTCTATACCATGCGGGTGACACCTTGCATTCAGGCCAGAGATGGACCAACGGCTTATTGACTTCCCCTCCCCTTTGCTACGGTAAAACTCTGAAATAAATTATTAAATTGTTCTGAAATTTTAATCGTTTGTTTTTCTGTGTATGTTCTTCACATCCACCCATTTTTATCGCAATCGGACAACTCCTTCTTGGTGCGTCGATTCTTTTTTTGTTATAGATTTTATATAGATAACCATGACATATCGTTGATATATTCCGTGGTATGTTCATATCCCTTGGTTTTATTTTACGGTAAAATACTACGAACATCAAGATAAAGAGATAAGTATACTTACATCAACTACGCCTTTTATGAGCTGTTCAACGTCTCTTAGTTTCTGCAATCTCTGTTCTTGGTGAAAGGCTTCTCGCACCTTTATGTTGATTTCGACAGCTGTATCGTGAACTTTCTTCTGTGCTTGAAGAATTAATTTGTAATCCGGATGATCCACAGGTGTGTGTTTTAAGAGTTCCTGAAAAATGTTTTCGACGTATAATTAACGTATATATTCAACAAGTTACCACCCTCCCAGCCTAAGCCATTCTGTGTACCTCCACGTAATTTTGAACCACGGTCGGGTGAAAGAGCAAAATCTGAGCTTGCACCCCACTTTCCAAACTTCCACACCAACCCAACGTAAGGACATTCGGCCACGACAGATTTAAGGTGCACCAGCCGCCTCTACACTTTACGCTTACAAATATGCATGCCCTGACCCGGATTCGAACCTCGAACCTTCCGATCTAGAGGCTAACACCTTAGCCACTATACCAGTTGGTCAGCAATTAACGTATATATCAATGTTAGGTACCAGCAGACCTCCTCACCTAGCATCTGTGGTACACATTCTGAATTGTTTGTACCTATTGATAGCAAAATGTTACACATTTCACCTTATTTAAATCAATTTTAATGAAAATAGCATCCATATTTACACAAATGGATTTCATATCTTTTAATGAAAAAGTATCTGAAAGTACACTGCTGGCCACCGTAAATACAACACCCTGAAGGAAGCATGCAAATAATATGAAATTTACAACATGCATTAGCGGAGGTGAGATATGCAAATGATTAGAATTTCAGCGCAGACGCACATCACGCGCACCTGTGGCGCCACTTCAAAGCGCTATTTAAAGCTTGGAGATTTCGACGATTTCAAGTACGGCAATTGTGTTTTTCTTGTGGTTTAAAATAAAAACGATCAATTATGCCTCGTAGAAAACAGCGATCATCTTTTAATCAAGCATCCGAGTTCGACAGAGGAAGGATAGTGGCCTACCGAGATTGTGGATTATCTTTCAGGGAAATCGATTGTCGTGTAGGACGAAACCAAATAACTGTAATGCGGATATGTGATCGTTGGATGCAGGAGGGTACGACGGACCGAAGTGTTCGATCGCATCCACCTCAGTGCACCACTTCACGTGATGACAGGCATATTGTGCGTATGGCAGTGACGGATCGCTCAGCCACATCACGAACCATAGCACAGCACATTCGGTCTGTAACGCATCATCCAGTGTCTGCGCGTACCATTCGACGCCGTTTACTGCAGAGTGGTCTGTCCGCAAGACGTCCATTGCTTCGGTCTACCTTAGGTCTACCCTTGACGCAGAACCACAGACGTCTCCGCCGCCAATTGTGCGATGAAAGAAGGATGTGGACGGCAGAATGGAATGAAATTGTCTTTATTGACGAGTCACGCTTCTGTCTGCAACACCACGATGGTCGGATTCGAGTCTGGAGACACCGTGGAGAGAGGATGCAAAACAGCTGCGTTATATACCGACACACTGGTCCTGCACCGGGTATTATGGTATGGGGCGGTATTGGATATCACTCTCGCACTCTTCTAGTACGCATTGCCGGTACTTTAAACAGCCAGGGCTACATCTCCGAGGTGTTGGAGCCAGTTGTCCTTCCTTACCTTCAGGGCTTGCCCGCAGCCATATTTCAACAGGATAATGCGCGATAATAACGATTGACCCAGATTACATCCCCAGCTGCCACACCAGATCAACTTTGGCAACGTGTGGAAGCTGCTTGGTCTGCTGTACCTCAAGAACACATCCAAAGTCTCTTTGAATCAATGCCGAGGCGTGTAGCAGCGGTGATCTCCAACAATGGCGGGTACTTTGACTACTGATTTTGGCAGGAACCACACTTCACAGAAGTCTATAAATTTAATCATTTGATACTTGGTCAACATGTTATCTACAAAATAAATTTTGTTGTGATATCTCTTGTCTTTCTTGGTGTTCCAATTTGGGTGGCCAGTAGTGCATATAGCAACATATTGTTTGCTTTTACTGGTGTCGGTTCTTATTTCCAATAAAATGCAAGGCAAAAAGCAAACCTCAATCATGTTACCATAATTTGATTCTGAACATCTGCTTCAATGTTGTCCCACTCCTTTGTACGAAAGTGATTCGGCATTTTTGACCCTAAACCCATTTTTCCTAATTTGTTTGTTCAGATTTCTATTTTTCGATTTGACATTTCTTACACTCGTCAGTCTGCAGGAGAATTTCATTAGAGTACCAAGGGCTCTTCCATGTAGTTTTAGTAATGCACATTTTTAAATTTTTTCAACTTAAGTGAAAGTAAAGTATCTACTGGTGGTTATAGCTTAAATTCCCAATCAAAATTCCTTCCAACGTTTGAAAAAATAAATTAAGATTTCTTAATTTTTGGATCAAGAAAGAAGACAAGTAAATAGTCCATAAAGAGAATCGTTGAAAAATTTAACGTACACATGGCAAAAATATTCTACATATACATGAAAAACTGTTACCAATACAAAAAGTGATGAGCACCTTCATGAGAAGTTCATATCGAGGAATGCGTTGGACAGGCATGATGAGCAATGCATCCAGAGTTAGTTTCCCTTTGTGCTCCCTTGATGTGTGCTAAAAAAGTAGAGAAAATAATTTCGTGACACTTCTATCTTCACAAGTAAATGAAAAAATCAGTACTTCTAAGATGTCAAATGTGATTTTTATCAAATTAAGAAGTTTTTAAGTATTTTAATCGCCAAAAATATTGCAAGGCAAGACAGTTTTATAAACTAACAAACCTCAAGGAACTTGGCAAAATTAGGTTTAGCCTTGGAAATAGCTTTTATGGTATCCCTTGCATCTTTCCAATTATTGATGAATTCTGTGTACGTAGCAACAACATCTAAATGAGCAAACTGCAAATAAAAATAATTCAAATCCTTTTGTATAAAACTTTTAAGAGCTTAATGCATTCCAAAAATGAGCAATGCTACACAATTCATGGAACATACACTCTATAACAAAAAAATCGACGCACCAAGAAGGAGTTGTCCGATGGAGACAAAAATTGGTGGATAGGAAAATTATGTACAGAATAGAAAATGATTCAAATTTCAGAACAATTGAATGATTTATTTCAGAGTTACAGTAACGAGCTCAATAAGGTGTTGAACCGCCTCTAGCCTGGATGCAAGCTGACACATGGCGTGGCATAGAACAATAAAGCTCCCGGAGGGTCTCCTGCGGTATTTCTTACCAAATGTGCTCCAATTGTCGGACTACGTCATCAACACTCCATACAGGATGCAGTCGCCTTCCCATCATATCCCAGACATGCTCGATGGGAGATAGATCTGGTAATTTGGCTGGCCAAGGAAGTGTTGGACAAGCTTGAAGACAGTTCATAGCAACACGTGCCATATGTGGTCTGGCATTGTCTTGCTGAAAAATAAGCCCAGGGTACTGCGAAAGGAACGGTAGCAAAACAGGTCTCAGAATGTCGTCAACGTACCGCTGTGCAGTAAGTGTACCTCTAACGACGACCAAAGGGGTCCGGCTACCAAGGGAAATGGCACCCCCAGACCATAACTCCTTGTTGAGGGCCCGTGTGGCGTGCAATAGTGAAAACAGGATCGGCACGCTGCCCTGGGCGTCTCCAGACTCGTCTTCGATGATCGTCAGAACACATTTGGAAGCGGGAATCGTCGCTAAAGACTATACGTCCCCAGTCAGCATCATTCTAGCCTGAACGAGCGAAGCACCACTGTAATCTGGCTCGACAGTGTGCATGCGGGAGTGGCAGGTGGCGTAACGGTCGGTACGAGCGTAGATATTTCGCTCTCTCAGCCGTCTGTGAATGGTTATGGTGGACACTCGTGTGTGGGTCGCACGACTGATGGTTGATAGCGATGAATCAGGCGCTCTGACAGCTGATCTGACAATCACTCTGTCCTCGCGATCTGTTGTGGCCCTACTTCGACCGCTACCATCATGACGCTGAAATCTGCCATTTTCCACCCACTCTTGCCAGCATTTTCCATTCGCCGCATCGCTTCGACTCACATGACGAGCGATTTCCCGATTTTTCCAACCTGCCTCTTTCAATCCAATGATACGACCTCTTTCAAACTCTGAAAGTTGCTCGTAATGAGCTCGAATCCTGCGGCGAGGCATTTTTTCAGTCGTTGAAAGGTATCCTAAATCGAAATGCAGCAGAAATTTTTAACAACAGTTCAAGAACAACTCCTTATATACATCTGCTGGATGCGCAGTTCCAATGCGCTGGAGATCGCACTATTCATTCATTGGACACCAAATTTTAATCAGTTGCATATTTGTTCAAAACATTTTTGCATACGAAATTTCAAAGCAATCGGATGATTCCTTCTTGGTGCGTCTATTTTTTTGTTATAGAATGTATTAAGCAAATGGGAACTTTTCAGTTAAAGGGGCACTGGTCCGAATTGTGTCCCAAATGTTGGTACGCAATTTAACTAGAGACACGAATGACAGGAATAATAGGGCGAATCGAAAAAAATTCGAAAAAGTTGTGGACTCTCATCATTAAAAAGCGTGCGGAATCTTAAAACTGTGGGTTGATTTCTTCTGTAACCTCAGTTTCTTCTGTCACCTCAGATCGGTTTGGGGTAGCGCTTAAAAGTTACTATTTTTTAACAACTATAAATTTTTATAGAATTATAGGTTAATATCTTCTGCCGCCTCATCGGTCTCGAATTTTGGAAATTTTGACGCATTTTGGTACTTTTTGTACAACTGTTTATTGCTTGCACATAAACGTGTTTGTGATATGATACTCGCATACCATGGAAAATATCCATCAATCATTAAAACTATATAACGGGTGGAAAAAAGCAAGACTACTCTGGAAAATGTGTAGAACTTTAAAATGGAAGCAAAAAAGAAAGAAAAATGGTGTTGATGTTCCTCAAAGGACGGTGCAAGACACATGTGGCATTTCATCAGCTCATCGCGGTACTTGCCTAAGAAGTATCGTGACGTAATCGAACTAGTTATTTCTCGCAACGCTTACTTTGCGGCTACAGAAAACATGCTTTTGGCTATGTTAACTGACCAGAGGTGCCATATTTGGACCCTTGCAGCCCGGCGGATTATTAAGGCATGGTAAATTAGCCCAGATGGAAATTGTGTTCGCAGTTCCTGCTATTAACTTTGGAGCAACAGACTATGTAGATCTCATTGACTAGCAAGCTTGTTATGTGACATCACCTCCAGTTCCCAAAGAGATCAGTTCTCAAGAACTTCTGAAGATAATACAAGATGGTATGGCAATGGGCAGCTGGGATTTAATTAAATTTCCTTCGCACACGCAAGCAATTGAGTGGCTTGTGAAACTAGTCACTGCAGCCCCCGGAAAAACAGTTGGGCCGCAGAACAGGGATGAATTTATTAGAGCGACACTTGAATCCAGAAAACACATGTCAAAATTTGAGACCAAAACTGATTACAAGCAGCAATGCTTTTGTAATTTGTAAGTTTGAAAGGTAAAATAAAGTTTTTGTTTGCATTAAAATGAGGTAAGTGTGACGTGTTTTTATTTAAAATTTTGCCTTCATTTTCCAAAATTTGGCATCGATCAGGCGGCAGATAATATTAACCTATCATTCTAAAGTTTTTTTATGGTTGTTGTTGTTAAAAAATAAAAACTTGTAAGCACTACCCCAAACCGATCAACGAAATCTGTGATTATTCATTAATTTTTGTATATTTATCATTTTTAGTCCAATTTTCGGCTGAGGTAACAGAAGAAATCAACCTACAGTTTTAAGATTCCACACACTTTTTAATGATGGGAGTTCATAACTTTTTTGCACTACCGCAAAAAGATCTAAGAAATTTCGATTTTTTCGATACGCCCTAAGGAAGTAGGACGGGCCTAAATATTGTTATACAGCCTCGTAACAATGGTTTTATTTTAAAAT
The DNA here is from genome assembly GCA_947359465.1 of Metellina segmentata. Taxonomy (NCBI): domain Eukaryota; kingdom Metazoa; phylum Arthropoda; class Arachnida; order Araneae; family Tetragnathidae; genus Metellina; species Metellina segmentata. Next base: position 124,534,752 of record OX375876.1, read on the forward strand.
ATGTCGGCGTGAAATCTTCCTATAGAAGATTGATAGGAATGGCAACCCTAGCAACAGCTTCATGAAAAGAATGGCTACTTCATCAAAATCAAAATAAATAAAAAAATTGACAAATACAAAACTATTCAAAATGGATTTTTTACAATTTCAGATTACACAGGAGAAATAAAGCTGTTGGTATCCAGTCTATTATATGTCTAAGAAGACTACTCCAGCTGAAGAGAAATATAGCAGCTATGCGTTGGAAGTCCTTGCTATCGTCGAAGAACTGAAGAAATTTCGCGTGTATATATTAGGGAATCACTTTAAGATTATGACTGACTGTTCAGCTTTTCAAAAAACCATGGACAAGAAAGATCTCGTAACTCGCATTTCAAGATGGGCATTGTTGTTGGAAGAATACCACTATGAAATCACTCATAGACCCGGTAAAAATATGCCACATGTGGATGCTTTAAGCAGACATCCTGTCATGATAATAGGGAACGATACATTAACTGTTAGACTAATGAAGGCCCAATCAGAAGATGAAAACATCTGCACTTTAAAGGCACTTATGAGAAGAAAAGAGTCATAAGAATTTTTTTTAAAGAAATGGAATCCTCTACAAATTTACAGACGGTCGGGATTTGATCGTAGTCCCAGCAGGCATCCAAACAGAACTGATTAAGTTGGCGCATGAAAAGGGCCACTTTTCAACTGCCAAAACCGAATAAATCGTTAAACAAGAATTTTTCATACCCAATTTGAGTAAATTGGTCCAACATACACTCGTCAATTGTGTGCCATGCATACTTGCTAACAAGAAGAGTGGGAAAAAAGAAGGATTTTTGAATCCCATCCCAAAAGAAGATATACCCCTCAGCACTGTTCATGTAGACTTTATTGGTCCTCTACCATCGACCAACAAGAATTACCAACACATTTTCACCATTGTTGCCTTTACTAAGTTTACATGGTTGTATCCTGTTAAAACCGTTTCTGCAGAAGATATATTAGAAAAATTAAAGTCACAACAGAAAACTTTTGGAAACCCTCAGCGAATCATAACTGATCGCGGATCAGCCTTTACTTCGAAAGCTTTTAACGATTACTGCACTGAGGAAGGAATCCAGCATCTTCAAATAGCCACTGGAGTTCCAAGAGGGAACGGACAAGTCGAAAGAGTACATCGCACCCTCATACCAGTCTTGGCAAAGTTGTCCCTTGATGACGCCACAAAATGGTATCGATACGTAGACCGATTGCAAAGGATCCTCAATAGTACCAGTAACCGAAGTACCAAGTTGTCACCTTTTGAACTACTAACTGGTGTAAAGATGAGAAATAAAGAAGACACAATAGTTAAAGACCTGTTAATTGAAGAGATGATGGAGGAGCTTCATGAATAAAGATATTTCCCGAGACAAGATGCGAAGAAACACATTAGGAAGATCCAATCTGAGGATAAAAGGACTTACGATAAAAAGCGGAAAAGAGCTCCTCAATACCGAATAGGGGACTTAGTCGCGATTCAGCGAACGCAATTTGGTACCGGATTGAAACTGTGGCCTAAATATATTGGTCCATATCGCGTAACCAGAGTAAATCCTAGAGATAGATACGAAGTTGAAAAAATTGATGATAGTCCTGGTTCAAATGCGACAGCCACGTCAGCGGACCTGATGAAATATTTGTCAACTGACTAAACACAAAAGATGTTTAGTTTAAATTTATTTTATATTCTTCTCAACGTAAAGGTCATGTCATCAATATGTTATATATTCATTGTTGTATTTAAATTTTTCTCTTTTAGAGTTAATTAAGTAAGCGTTTGTGTGTTCACAAAATATTAGATCGTCACTGAGGCCAGTGTTATTTTCAGGATGACCGATTGTAGGATTGAGTTAGCAAGTTGCTCTATCTAGCGATAGATGGCGCTACTAATCCTGTATTTACACTTCCCTTTTGGCACGCTCGTGCAATAAGAATGTTCCTGCTAGAATAGGGGAGATCGCCATTAACATCCGTGTTAGCAAGACGCTTTTTTCGGCTGCGTCGCTTGTTGTGAAAGAGCGCCAAAAGGGAGAGAGAGAAAACGGAAGTATGTAAAATATTAACGCTTTATGTAAATATCTGTTGTAGTAAATTTCCCCCTAAACTATATAATTGTCAATAAATGTTTTCTTTTAAGAAGTTCGTAGTCATTTTAAGCATAAATTCATACCCCCTTGACACCGACCTAGACACACACACACACATATATATATATATATATATATATATATATATATATATATATCTTCTCTTCTCTTACTATTATAAAATGAAGTTTCTGTGTTTATGTGTGTCGGGTATATACGGGGTGCCCTGACGAATTTATGGCATTCACACTAATGAAATTAGGCACACATATAAACGAATTTTTTTGCAATTTTATATACCAGCCCGATTTTTAAAATTTCATCTAGAAAATTTTATTAAAATTTTTTTAATTATTAAATAATTAATACGATATTGAATTATTATTTGTTTTCCTCTGAATGGCAACAGTCTTGAATCGGTCTTGCCTCTGATTCAAATTGTGACTGTTAAGTGTGCGTCTATTCACACTGCTGACGCCAGTAAAACGGTAATAAATTTTTATTAAATTTGTATTGTTTTTAATGCTTTTCTAAAAGCATAATTTTCTTTTTTCTTTGTTTGTTATTGTTAATGTGTTTTTAAAACTTTTTCATCAAAGCGTAATTACATTTTTCCTTTGTTTCTTATTGTAATTTGAAATCGTAACTATACTTTTCATTAACGGTTTATTCTTATATACATCTTTTTCCTTTGTTTCTTATTGTTTTTGTGTTTTTCTTAATATTTTTAAGGCATATCTTTGTTTGTTATTGTCATTTTGTAATCCTAACTATCGTTTATAAAGTTATATATTAACGGTTTCTAATTTTGGTTTGTTTCAGCGATTTTTTAAAACCATAATATTATTTGTTTGTTTCTTACTGTCATTTTGTAATCATAACTATCGTTTTTAAAGTTATATATTAACGGTTTCTAATTTTGGTTTGTTTCAGCGATTTTTTAAAACCATTATATTAATTGTTTGTTTCGTTTTTAAAGTTATATATAATCCTAGCTATCGTTTTTTATTGTTTTTGTGTTTTTCATAATATTTTTAAACCATATCTTTGTTTGTTATTGTCATTTTGTAATCCTAACTATCGTTTTTAAAGTTATATATTAACGGTTTCTAATTTTGGTTTGTTTAAGCGATTTTTTTAAACCATAATATTATTTGTTTGTTTCTTACTGCAATTTTGTAATCCTAACTATCGTTTTTAAAGTGATATAACGGGTTCTATTTTTGGTTTGTTTCAGCGATTTTTTAAAACCATAATATTATTTGTTTGTTTCTTATTGTCAGTTTGTAATCCTAACTATCGTTGTTAAAGTTATATATTAATGGTTTAATCCTTTTTTAACATATATTAACGGTTTATTATTCTCATTTTGGAAGTCACAACAACTCCACTTTTCTGACAACCAATAAACAGAATTTAAAACACGAACCATAAAGTTCGAAGTCATAATGAACTGCGTTAAGTGCATCTTGACGAATAAGAAAAGGGGCAAGCAAGAGGGTCAATTAAATCCAATACCCAAAGGGAGTGTACCGCTTAGTACATACCATATTGATTTTCTGGGACCTCTGGCGACAACAAATAAACACTATCAACACATCTTCGCTGTGATAGATGCCTTCACTAAATTTACTTGGCTCTATCCTGTAAAATCAACTTCTACACGTGATGCGTTGGAGAAGCTAGAATCGCAGTCACATATTTTCGGAAATCCGTCAAGAATAATTTCAGATCGAGAAACCGCATTCACATACAAAGAATTCGAAATACTGCGACGAAAGAAGCATTGAACACTTCAAAATCACCACAGGAGTACCTCGAGGAAATGGTCAAATAGAACGAATATTTGAAACTGTGATACCGGTACTGACGAAATTAGCGATCAACGAACCAGAAAAGTGGTTTAAATATGTCAACTCAATTCAAAGAATTTTGAACAGCACCTCTAGTAAAAGTACAAAAATCACACCATTTGAATTGCTAACAGGAGTATCAATGAAGAATAAAGAAGATCTGAAGGTCAGAGAAATGTTGGAACAAGAATATGAAGAATGGTTCATAAGAAACCGAGAAGGACTTAGGGAAGAAGCTAAGGAACAAATCCTAAGGATGCAAGAAGAAAACCGAAAACAGTATAATCGGAAGCGGAAACCTGCAAGAAAGTATGCAGAAGGAGACCTGGTAGCGATACAGAGGACCCAAGTTGGAGCAGGACTCAAATTACGACCAAAATATCTGGGCCCATACGAAATTATCAACAGGAAACCACACGACCGTTACGAGGTGAGGAAAGTGGGCAGTCACGAAGGACCTATCAACACGTCCACTGCTGCCGAACACATGAAACCATGGACTAATTAACTTTAAAGAACTCTGGGAAAGAGAAACTAATGTGGAGAGCAAAATGATGTTTATTTTCAGCAATTCTCTCAAAAGTGAAATAGGTACTTTTTTTATTATTTTTTATTTTTTTCAGGTCCCATTGTACGTGCCTAAATGAGTGCAGTGATGTTCGGGGCGAACACCGTCAGGATGCCCCAGTGTAGGAACGGAATTCTTTCGCCTCCCCACCTACTACCGAAAGGAGAAAGGGACTATTTCATCCAGGAAACGGAACACCACGAACGCTAAGGGGAAAAGGCTTGATCCCTTGCCCGCGGCGGAGGGTCTTCAGTTTTTTGTGTGATCGGAGAGAGTCGAGACCTGTGTGGCCACTCTTCCGTACTTTTTTTATGCGAATCTATTGAGACCTCTGTGGCTCATATGTGTACCATCTTCAATTAATTTAATAAATGTTGTGTTTTACAACACGTGGACTCATTCCAAAATACCATATCAAGTAATAGCTACAGTGCCATTCCAGTGTTGACATCACATTCATATGTAATAAATATATTCAACTACTAGTTACCACCGTGTCCCAGCCTGTGCCATTCGGTGTATCTCCACGTACTTTTGAACCACGGACATTTGACGAGGCACAACATCTCAGCTGCCACCCCACTGTCCAAACTTCCACACCATCCCAACGTGGGAACAGTCGGCCACGACAGATTTAAAGTGCACCAGCCACCTCTACACCAACCATACGCTTACAAACATTCATGCCCTGATCCTGATTCGAACCAGGAACCTTCCGATCCATGTGTCTCTAATATTATAAAACGAAGAGTTTGTCTGTCTGTTTATTTGTTTCTTGTGATCAAAGTCCTGACGAATCTATGGCACTTACAGTAATGAGAATTGGCACACACAGGTAGACCAAATCTTTTACAATTTTTAGGGTTGCGGCGAATTTTTTAAAATTCAATATAGAACCTTTTTAAATGAATTCAATTATTTTTTTTTCTCTCTTAAAACTTTGTTTCGTCCCGTTCCGGCATTGGAAGGAACAACGGAATTCTTCTATTTTCCCCTCTGACGTCACGTCACATCGTCACTGTTGATGTCAGCCTTTGAAACCATGCCAAAGTTTTTCATTTCGGTCTTCGCAATTAATGTTAATGCGTAGTCTCCGCTCAAACGATTCCACAGCGTCGTTTTGACTGGATTGTTTTGATTTTGCGCGGATAAATGATTTTCCAGCCAGACGATAAAAACAAATAATCTTTTAACTGGAGTCATTTAGTTCTTTTTTTCTATCTCCTAGACCGTTGAAGATGAGTAAAAATTTCAACGGATTTGAAATCTGAGGAAAATTTCACTTTAGATCGATAGCTAAAAATATGATTTTCTTTAAATAAATAATTTTTAAATTGAATATATCTTTTATATTTGTGACGTCACCTTGAACTTTTTCTTTCCAAAAATAAAAAGATTGCATATTCTGCCCTTCGCGTTAAAAAACAGAAACAGATTACACATTTCCTGCCCTATTCCATTTGAGGGAATGAGAACAAAATATAAAAACATTTTGACTGGGATTGTAAAGTTCGTTTTCGTAAAATCGGAATCATTAAAGATAGATTGAAAATTTCTACAGATTTGAAATCTGACTAGCCACGCAGTGACTAGTAATATATAAATGAATTTCTGTAAACATAAAATTCGTTCTTAAATAGAGCATTTTTTTCTAGTGTAGCGAATTGATACGAGAAAGCAGCTGTTAGCATTCTAAGTACAGTTAACACCCTCAGCACAAAACATAACATTTGTATTGTAAACAAATTAATCCTCTCGTGTACCATTGGAAAGGAACTTTTAAGAAATGTTTCGACGATAAAAATTCATTACTTTCCCAAACAATCACGGTGTGTTTTTGTTCATTGTTGAAATAAAATCCATTAAACGATACAACAGAAATTGCACCCCCTCAAAGTCCCACAGGCTCCTCATAGTGTGCACTAGTAGCCTCGCGCTCTAGTTGCCGGCGAGGGGGTGTTCCTGGGCGGAGTGGGTGATGTACGTCGGGAGAGTATTCTCCTGGTAGGGCCACCCAAGGCGTGAAGGCCACTCCAACATGCTCAGCTAACGCCTGGGGCAAACGGAGCCAAGTCAGTCCTCTACCAAATACTTGTTATTAGGTGCTCAGGTCTCGCGACCAAGAGAGGCTGCACATTTCCCCATCCATGAAGACTTATTACCAGAGATTACATGCTGCCCCGGTCGTCGCGCAGGATAAAAAGGACCGCGGGCATGGTTTAGGCAGAGGGCCTTGCTCGAAAAATGCGTTACAGTCTCCCAAATCGTTAAAGATCTTGCAGTTGAATATTAATGGAATTGCTACGAACGCATCTAGAGTAAAATTGGACCAAGTTTTAGAGTTGGCTCATAGCCTTGGGGTTCAGATCATTGCTCTACAGAAAACAAAGTTATCAAACAGTACCTCTCTTAAGATCAAAGGGTACAGTATTTTACGGACAGATCGGCAGCATAGGAATGGAGGAGGTCTGGTCTGCCTCATCAGAGATGTTGGTTACGAGAGTATTAATATTAGTGGAGACTTTACAGCTAACTCTAGCCTTGAGATTCAAGGAATTAGGATCACCTGGAGAGGCAGACCACTCAATATTCTTAACATGTACCATCCTCCTGACGCCACTTGTTTACCTAACAACTTTCAAAACTTACTTAATGGAAGTACCATTTGCATTGGTGATCTCAACGCTAAACATGCTGTATGGGAATGTTCCAATGACAATACGAGAGGCAGCGATCTTCTCAACTTGATTGATGACAAAGGACTTCTAATGCTTAATGATGGCACTCCAACTCATTCTTCATTCAGTTATAACACTAGAGAGGCCCTTGATGTCTCCTTTGTTAGCCCCGATATTTATCCTAGCTGTAACTGGTCAGTTTTAAACAACATAGGAAGTGATCACCTCCCCGTTCTTATCGAATTCAAAAAGAGACAATCTGTGACCCACAGTAATAAAAAACGATGGAATTTCAGGCGGGCAAATTGGAAGTCATTTACTACTCTTGTTGACAAAGAACTTGATAAGGGACTTATCACTGACAGTGTAGAAACAAATTGGCTTAATTTAAAAAAGATTATCCTTAAGGCAGCAGGGAAAACTATTCCTAGAGGTAAAATGAAGAAAAAGGGGCCCTTTTCGACTTGTAAATCACCAGTGCTTCAGCCCCTGTTAGAGGAAAGAAAAGCTCTTGATGCTGAATTGAATGCTACAAATTCCAATCAGATTCGGCAAAAACTAAATAAAGTAAATGCTGAAATAAAAATTATGTACGCCCAAATTAAACGGAATAAATGGAATGATTTATGTTCCAGTCTCGACCCAAGATCCTCTAATGGTGAACTATGGAGGCTGGTGAGGAGTATTGGTGAAGAACAACCACAGATGGAAAAATGTAATACAATTCAGAGTAATGATGGGAAAATCGCCCAGAATGACATAGAAGCCGCTAACCTGCTTGGACTACATTATCAGAGTATCAGCAGGCTGGATTTCACTAGGGAAGACAGACACATAAAGCGTAGAGCTAGTGATATTGTACATGGTTGTCGCAGCAGCCCACCGGATGAAATTACATTATTTTCCAAAGCTTTTAGCATGCAAGAGCTTTCAACTGCGATCGGTGAAACTAGCCTTAATAAATCCCCTGGTCCTGATGGTATTCATGGGCAAATGATTAGTAATTTGGGACAACCTGGAAGATTAAGATTTTTGAACATTATTAATGATTCCTGGAATTCAGGGAAGCTACCTCGAGATTGGAGAAGAGCTACTGTTGTTCCTATCAGAAAACCTTCTAAAGAAGCTAGCTCTCCTGAAAGCTATAGACCGATTGCTTTGACCTGTATAGCTTGTAAGATTATGGAAAAAATGATTTTAAAGCGGCTAAATTTTCACTTGAACTCTCACGGCCTTCTTACAAGGGAACAATTTGGCTTTAGAGAAGGACACAGTACAACAGACCAGGTGCTCTATTTTTGTCAGAGGATTAGAGACGCCCACAACAAGAAGCCCACAAATCACACTATGGCAGCCTTCCTTGATCTTTTTAAGGCCTTCGACAGAGTCTGGACACAGCGGCTTATCGTCAAGCTTTCTGAGACTTTTGGAATTGGTGGTAAAGTCTTGCCTTGGATATATGACTTTTTAAGAAACCGACTCATAAAGGTGAGTTTTAATAACTCCCTGTCAAGATGCTTCAAACTATATCAAGGGGTTCTTAAGGGTTCAGTTCTAAGTCCAACCCTTTTTATACTCTTTCTGTCAGGAATCGAGAAGGTTATCACCAAAAGGTGTGAAGTGGGTCTTTTTGCAGACGATGTTGTCCTTTGGGACTCTGGCACCGATTTAAAGACATTGGAGGACAACTTAAATTTTACCCTTGATGACTTATCGAAATTCGCTAAAAACCACAAATTGAGTTTTAACCCAACAAAGTCTACGGTAAGTCTCTTTACGACCAATAGAAAGTTATATAACTATCAACCTGGTGTTGTTTTGGACCAAAAGCCTCTAACAGTGGACAAACACCCAAAATACTTGGGATTTGTTTTGGATCCAGAGATAACGTGCAATAAACACATTGACCATCTGGTGCTAAAAAGCAGGAAACGACTAAAAATTTTAAAGTACATTTCAGGACGTGACTGGGGATCTGATGCTGCTACTCTAAGATATACATACATCTCTCTTATTAGACCCATCTTGGAGTATGGATATCCAGTCTACTGTTGCGCATCTAACACCAATTTACAGAAACTAGAGAGAGTCCAACTTAGCGCAGCCCGAATTGTCACTGGACTTCGTAACTCTTGCCCCAATGACGTAGTGCTTTTCGAGGCTGACCTGCAACCTCTTAGCCTCAGAAGAAATGCTTCTTTGGCGAAATACTATGGCAAACTATGTAGTCTTGGAGAGGGAAATAGAACCTCTGCCTATCTGAGAGACTGGCGCAATGATCAAAGACTTAAGAGAAACAGTCCTTTTAGCATGGCGACTCAAGCTAAACTGTTTGAGGGTGACGTGGAACAACATCTTCTGGTTCAAAGCGTAGATCCTTCTGACGGTCTTCCTAATGTATATTTCCACACAGACCTTCTCGTACAAGTGAACAGGCAGCATGACCTTCCTATTTATCTAAAGCAACTGGCACTTGAAATAATCAACAACATCCCGGCTGACGCTACTAAGGTGTACACTGACGGCAGTAAAAACGAGAGGGGTGGAGCTTGCAGTGGAATCTATATAATTTCAGATGGTAACTACACAAAGATTCAGAGAAGGAATCCTGATGGCTGCTCTGTATTCCGTAGCGAGCTTATTGCTATAAACGAAAGCCTTGACTATATTCCCACTGTCATTGTAGGAAAAGAAATCTGGATTCTAACAGATAGCAGGAGTTCTGTCCAGCACTTGGCTAATTGGTCTGGTGTTAGAGACAAGGTGGGAGTATCTGTCCTCAATAAGCTAAGACAACTGTCTATAGATAATCAGATCCACATACAGTGGATCCCCTCTCATGTCGAACTTGATAGGAATGAAATGGCAGATGAATTGGCCAAGGCGGGAGCTAGTGAAGTATTGATACCACTTGAGCCTCTTACCTACACTGAGATTTATTAGCAGGCTAAGTTGAGGGGAAAAACAATATGGTCCACTCCCCCAGTGCATCAATGGTATCGGGGCCATCGACCCGGCGGCTCTTTGGCACTTAATTGTGACAGGCAGGGACAAACTGCAATTACCCGATTCCTAAGTGGACACCTCAGAACTATGACCTTCTCAGATGGCTTGAGAACTTTCGACACATGCACCAAGTGCTCCTTTGAGCAGGCTTCTCCTTCCCACATCCTGGAGTGCCTGGGACTTAACCATCAAGATCTCCTTGGAAGTCCATTGCTGGTCCTGGACTTCCTCAGGGTGTTTGGATTCATGGACCTAGTCTAGCCCCGCTGGACTTTGGGGATTGGCAACAACAACAACAACAGAAATTGCTAACAATAGGGAATTTTTAAAAAATCAAAGGTGACAACTTAGTTGCAACAAAAGAAAAATGACCACTCAATTTTTTAAAATAATCTTTGGCAGAAATATGGATCATTTCTAGCAACCGAAGAGTTGGATACATTGCACCAAACCAAATGAAAAAATATGCAGTGACTCCAATTCATTAAAGTTTGATTTATTTTGTTTAATGTAAAAATAAATGAAAAAAATGAAACTAATTTTTTTTGGTGTTATCTGTTTCTTTAACTGTTAATATGAGCATATGATACTATTGGCAACTGAAATGCCTTGTTATTCATATGTATGTTCAAGGTGAAATAAATTTCATTGTGTGTGGTTGGGTTTACGAACGTTCTGATACAAGTTTTATGTGAAATATGTTTTGTATGAATTTTTAAAAAATACATATTTTTGTTTACCTGTTAACTGAATTAAAATAGCATGAGCACATGGTAAAATAGTAAAAATATATGAGAATTGCATGTAGACAGTTGTTTTGGAAAGAAGCTAATTTTAATGTTCAATTATCCGAGTATTCACAAATGGTACAATGTTTTTGAGAAATTAATACTTTCGTGTTTGTTATATTTTCGATTAGGTTAAAAAAATTCCAAAGTGATTCTATATTTCGTAACATTCCCCGACACACCAGTGTCTTATACCCGTGAAAAAAAAATATTCAGAGAAAGAGAGAGTAACCGTTCTTCGTAAAAACGTTTAAAGTGTAAACAAAAAACACGTAGCGACATGATAAAACGTTGGTGATAAAAAGCTGGTTAACGTGTTGCGACGAAGCCCTCAACGCAACACTATGAGCAGCTATCCGTTGAATTTGCGTTTAGGCGGAGCTAAACGCATACGGACGACGCAGAAATATAAACAAGACTTGTCCGGATGGCCATATCTAGTCTGAGGACCAGATAAACCGAAGGGTCGTGTCTGGTCTGCAGGCCTGATGTAAACCTATTCACTACACTTATGTATCGTACACGTAAAATCCTGTACTTTATGTGTACTGCTTTTCGGTGACGTCACCTGAAACACAACCTCTTACAACACCTATTTTCCCTGAAAAACTAAAAACCCGACACACATCAGAATCCACCGCATGAATTCTCTAGTTCGAGAGAAAAATAAAACTCCAGAGATTTATCTGCACTCTAACAACAGGGCAGTGATTGATTCATGCAAGTGCTCGTGACTGAGGACCGAATAACACGTAGAATTATATTAAGTCCGCATCTAAAGTGCGAAACTTACCACCCCTATGAAGCCATCACCAATTTTCTGCTGGGTGTCGCAGTAATCGAGCCTGGTTCTGAGCTCTCTTAGGAAGGATTCATGCAAATTAAGTATCTCCGGCACCTGGTAGAAGATTTTGTCTACCTCTGTGCCCTTGATTTCCTCTGAGTGCTCGCTACTCTTCAGAGGAACCATGTACTTCTGAAAAATAAAATACAAGTTATGTGTACCGGTAATAGACAATGTAATAGTAATAGACACTTTTCAATTCACAAAAAACTAAGCTTAATACGCTTTCTAGAGAGTGAAAGTACGTAGTTTGCAGCTAAGCACATGGTAATGCCTGAACTACAGGTGACATCATGTCATAATGGTCGCTTGGCAGTTGATTTCATGATGGGGCTAGTCTTGGTGTCTGTCTAAGTGAGCTTTCCGTGTCACTTTGCTTTAGGAGGTAAGTTCGAAATTTTATTCATAATTTGGAATAATTTTAATTCATGAAACAACACTTTATTATTTCTTAGATAAAAAACTGTGCAGAATTTGTTTCTTATATTTAATTAAGTTTCAAACAACTTGTTACCGAAACATGGGTATCTATTAATGAAACCACATTTCAGCTATAAAACAAGTACCCCCATGTCTAATACTGAATGATTTCATTACTTTTATTTCCCTTCAATCTAAGTCATGGATGGCGAACTTGTGACCCGCGGGTCAGACACTGACCCACGCAGACTTTTCAAATGACCCATGCGTTGATTTTTATAAACTTATCATCATATACATAAAGAATTTTAATTATTTTTCGAACCCCTCTTTTAAAAATATGAAGAAAATACAAGTGTTGATAAAGAACTTAAAAATGAAAAAAAAAATCAAATTATTTTTGTAAAGTGTTTTAGATTTATTGATTATACAAAATGCTGTTTTAAGATTTATATGAGAATATTAGGATATTTATGACGAAACCTGACATCTTTAGTAGGGATTTGGAAATGAAAATCATGAAATATTTCCCTCAATTACAAAAACATTTTCAAAACATAATAACAATGGATAATACGCTCGCAAGAAAATGCAATCAAAATATATTCAATGATTATGCAGGAAATAAAAAAAAAAGCCTTTGAGGAGAGATTTAATATGTAGTGAAGTGAAATCGAAGAGCTACCTCCACACGTGTGACATCTATGGTTACAGCGTCCATTGGTAAGTCGATATGTGCCACTACTGTACGCCGAAGGGAACACATGTATGGACTGTACACCCGTGTACCACGAGTTTGTGTTCCTCTGTCCGTCCAATCCAGAGGGGCACGATTAAAGTGACGTCAGCAACATGTGAATTGGACTGTGTCTGATTGGGCTCACAGAGATTTGCCCTGGAGGCAGATGAGAAACGTGTAAGTGTCTGGAGAGAACAAGGCACGCGCAATCGGCCTCAGAACATCATCGAGCATCACGCATTCCGTGGTGGAAGCATCATGGTGTGGGCCGGGGTTTCGTTGGGATATCGCACCGACCTGCATATCTATAGACGGGGTTCTGTGACGGCTGTCCGGTATCGGGATGAAATCCTAGAACCCACTGTGAGATTGTACGCAACAGCAGTTGGTCCTTCTTTTGTTTTAATGGATGATAATGCGCGTCCCCTTAGAGCCCCCATCGTCCAGGACCACCTGAAGAGTGAGGGGATTGCGCGTATGGTTAGGCCGGCGTACTCACCCGACCTTAATCCTTTTGAAAATATTTGGGATGCCCTTGGGCGTGCTGTGTCTGTACATTTCCCACCCTAAGCTACTCTCACAGAATTGCATACTGCTCTACAGGAGGAATGGTGATTACTTGACTCTGGGGTGGTTGATCACCTCATGGAAAGCATGGTCACACGCTGTAAACTTTGTACGAGGATTAGGGGTGGTCACATACCCTATTAATGTCGGTTTTGTTTATTTGTTTTGGATTTAAACATCATTTTGTTAATGACTTCAATAGGACTTCATTTTATAATTTGTGAAAATTCAATATTGTGTTTTCATCTTTTAATTTAATTTTTTGTTTTGTTTCATGCATAAACCTATTTGCTACTTTCCTGCTGCATTTCGTGTCAATCAAAGCTGTTCTTGTCGTTTTTTCGCATTTTACCTTTCGTGCTTAACTTTTGGCAGTGAGTGTAGTTGCCTTTCAATTCTATTATACTGTACATTTATTTGGGGCTGGAGATTTTATTTTCAACTTTTTTAAACAGAAATCGGAACACTCGGTTCTTAATAACTGTACACGAACAATATCTTTTTTTCGTTTACGGACAGTACCATTTTTATTTTTTATAGTTTCTATGCAACAAGAATTTAACTGCCATTAAAGTTAGCGTTTTGTTGGAGGAAGTAGATAGTGGCATTTGGTGGCGATCTTCGGACTTAGAGTTGCTGGTCTCCCGACTACTGTTGCGGGTTTGATTTCGTTTTCTTTCTACTCTTTTTATAATGTTTTTTTTGTATGTTTACTTTTCAATGGTGTTTGGGAGAGGATATGAACAATTTTTTAACGTTTTGCTGTCCATATGTAAAAATTAGTTACTGTGAAAGAGGTGTTATAGTTCGTTGTCACATTAGTGGCAAGTCTTTTCGCGCAATTGCGGTAGAATTATCACAGCCACGGTCAACTTTTGGTGTTGTTGTGAAGAGTACGGGAGTTAGGACAAGAAGTGCATACGTTGGTCGTACCCGTAAACTGACTGAACGGGATCGGAGTGGCCTGAAGCGTGAGATTCGTAAGAACCACAATAAACCACTCCAAGTAATCGACAGTGAGTTTCAACAGGCAGCAGGGGTTACGGTGCACCCCAATACTTTGCGGAAAGAACTACACGTCCTCAATATCCACGGATGTGTTGCCGCAAACAAAGTAAACATCACCCCATCCAACAATCCGGCAGACTCGCTTGGTGTTTGTAACGTCGCAACTGGACAGTCAGGGTTCCCACGGTCCTTGAAAAGTCCTTGAATTTTTTTTCCCGAACAAGGGGCCCTTGAATGTTTTTGAAAATTAGGGAACTTGGTAAAAAGTCCTTGAAAGTACTTGATTTTTTTTTTTGACTAGTACAAAATTGTGTAATTTCGAATTACGTTGGAACGTGTCCAGACTAGTTTCCTTCATGGCAGGTGCGCCATCTGAGCATCATTCTGAATAAAGCCGGTGTTACGCACTTTGACACCACGTGATATATATCGGACTAACCACAGTTGAAGGTATGGGTAAAGGAAATGGTAATGGTAATTTTAGTTAACGTCGTACTAGAGCAACACAACGGGCTATTGACGACGGTCCGGAATCAGTCCCTTAAGGGAAAGATTCGAGGACAACACCTCGTAATTTTGAACCAAGGTCAGATGACGAAGCAACACCTGAGCTGGCACCCCACTCTCCAAACTTCCACGCCAACCCAACGTAAAGGAAATGGAGTAAACAAAATATAATTTTTTTTTAACATTTTTCTTTTTACTTCACAACTTTTGCATATACCTTGATTTAGATCGTTATAAAAAGTTTCAGGTCCTTGAAATTTTTTTTTATTTTTTATTTTGAAAAGTCCTTAAAAGTCCTTGAATTTTTTGCGGACAAAGGTGTGGGAACCATGACAGTGGATCATTCGAAAACTGTTTTATAAAGCGACGGGTCACGCTACACGCTCTTCCAGTCGGATTGGCCTGCTTGGGTTTGGCGAATGCCCGGCGAACGTCTTTTACCCGAGTACATCGTTCCAACTGGGTGGTGGTGTACTTGTTTGGGGGTGTTTTTAGTGGTATATCCAGGGACCTTTGCATGTTGTTCGTGGTCAATTGAACGCTGACGCCTACTTGAACATTTTGAACACTCCGGTTTTTCCTACCCTCTTGCAATTTTTATGGAATAGACAAATGTTACTTCCAGGACGACAATGCTCCATGTCATGTTGCAGCCTCCGTCAAGCAGTGGTATCAAGATATGGATGTAAAACGTCTTCCCTGGCCTGCTCAGAGTCCCGAACTAAACTTCATAGAACATTTGTGGGACGAGTTAGAGCGACCCTTCCTGACCAGGGAACCACGTTCGAAATCTACAGTTGAGCTGGCGACATTATTGCAGCAGGAATGGACAGAAATACCCATAGCCGTGTATCAAAACCTCCTTGAAAGTATGCTCAGAAGGGTTGCTAGTGTAATTGCAGCACGTGGCGGACCATCCCCCTATTAAAGCATGTGTTCTTTTCCTTATACCATCACGTATTGCTGTCCGGTCTTTTATTTTAGGATAGTGTACATATATAGCAAGAGAGAGTGGCATAAAACCCACAAAAGTTTTCAGTCTTCAGTAGTGATTTTTTTAGAGTACCTCTGAACGTGAATTTTTGCACCTTACAGAGTGTTTAGAAATTTCAATTTGGTTCCTGGCAATATTTTTTTTGAAAATAAAGAAAACTCGGAAAATTTTCGGTACTATTTTGTTACAACTGTCATATATATATATATATATATATATATATATATATATATATATATATATATATATATATATATATATATATATATATATATACTATTTTTACATTTTAAAACATTACGGGAAACCTTTGAATGTACTCTTTCTTATGGAACGTTTATTTTTTATATTGGTTAATAATTAAATTCGATGCGATGCAAAGTATAATTTAAAAATTCCGCGACAAGAGTACAAGTTCTAAGATTCTAAGGTTGTTGGGTGCTTTGAGGTTTATGGTTACGACAGTTGTCAACCTTCGCCTCTATTGTTTAGTTTTTTTTTTTTTTCAGAATAGTGGAGTTAGTGCGATTTAGAATTTGTTAGTAGAGATTAGAAATATGATTAATTGGTTCGTTGTGGTTTAGGTTTCGAAAGCTCGGATCATCAGATTGCAGAAGCTTTCAGTATTTGTTGTTTGAAATTTTAAGGATTCGAAAAGTTTTCTTCGTTCTTTGTTGTATTTTTTGCAAGTAAATAAAACTTGGTCTAATGAGTCTTCTATTTTACATAATGTGCATTCATCTGATTTTTCTAGATTGAAACGGAATAATAGGGATGGTGTGATCAACATTTTAATCATGCATCTGGTTAATATAACGTCTTCTTATCTGTTGTTTGACCATTTGCAAATATTTGATAAATCCGGAATATTTCCTAAAACAGGGTGATATTTGCTTGTGATCCATTCTTTAGAAATTTCTTCTGTGTCGATTTCAATTATTTGTCTTGATAGGCCTTCTGGTGCAATCCAATCTAAAAATATGTCTTCGTGATTTACAGCTTTTACAAGTTTATCTGCTTTTTCGTGGATTTCTATGTTCCGATGACCCGGTACCCAAATTAAAAATATGTTAATTGATTGAGATTGAGATTAGATTAATTTGTTTCTTAAACGGAAGATTACTTTTGGAGATTTAATGTTAATATTGGTCAGCGCTGTTAGAACAGATTTACTATCGGAGAAAATAATGTAATTTCTATTCGGAGTTGTTAGGTCGTCTATTGCTTGACAGATGGCTAAGGCTTTTGCAGTGAAAATGGTATTGATGTTGTGGATTCTGAAGCTAAAAGAACTTTCTTCTGACCAGCCAGCAATTGATGTGAAAGTTTCTGATTTTGAAGAATCTGTAGCTATTATATAGTAATCATTAAGAGTTCTTTGAATTCTTGAAAAAGAGGGTTGATTATTTCTGGAGGAAGATTTCTATTTTCAACTTCGTAATCTGAGATTTTAATCTGGATATTGTGATTTTCGAAGTTAGTTGGGTACATAAATTCAATGATGTTATCGGGATTTATGTCAAAACTTATAAAAATTTCTGTTATGTGTTGAAAAAAAAAGTTTTTTTTTTTTTAAATCTTCTGATTGATTGTTTTAAATTCTGTGATGGTTGTTTTTAGCGGGGAAATTTTGTTAATGCTGATATGACGGATCCAAGAATTCAGATTTAATCTTGCGATTCTTTTTGATAAATTTGTTTCATTTGATATCTTCCTCATGGCAAGTAAAGGAGTCCATTTTGGTAATCCAGGAGCGATTCTTAAAGCTGTATTATAAGCTACTTCTAGAATTTGTTTTTGGGATTTGCTGCCGTAGTAAGTAATAATATTTCCATAGTCAAAGAGATTTCGAATGCAAGGTTCAATCAATTGATGTAGATGTTTGGATCTTGCCCCATAATTATGATTAGAAAGTGCTTTTAAAATATTGATTCTCTTGAAAACTTTGGTGCGAATGTATTTGAAGTGACTTCGAATTTTCCTGTTTTGAAGAACATGACTCCCAGAAATTTCAGTTGAGTTGACCAAGGGATATACTTGTTTCCGATTGTTAATGAATAATTTGGTACTTCTCTTTTGCATAAAAGGTTCATTGAGTGATATTTGTCTGGACGGATTTCTATTTCCAATAATTGCACCATTTAGAAATTTTGCTTAGAGTGGTTTGAAGTTTCATATAAATTTTTTGAAGGTTTGGTCAAGTACAACTTGAAGAGCTGAGTGGATGAAAATGTTAAGTGACCTTTTAAAAAAAATGGAGATTTCCGGGTTATAGAACATGTTAAGGATTGCATTAAATATTGGACGTTCATTGGTTCTGCCAATTCTTATTATTAGGCGATTTTCAGTAGAAGAACATGTTATGTACACAGCTTTCTGCTATTTCATTTGTGGAAGAACATGTCAAGGGCATTTACCATCTTCTTCCACTACATTGGTTGTACAACATGCTGGAGTTTGCTCGGCCATAACGTTCCTTCAGCAATTTAGCTAAAAGTGTTAAGCCGCGTCCACACCGGAGAAGCAGAGCAAAACACGGATGATTGATTAACCCCGGAGACCGGTTTGATTGGCAGCTCGTTCAGTGTAGACGGTGAATGAACAGTTTGAGCACGAGCAAAATGATCCGCTTCTTGTCGGTACATCAAAGGAAAGCAAGTGCTCGTGCTCGCTCTATTTGGACGGCGTTTTTTCGTTCCCTTGCTCGACGTTCAATCAATCACCGGGGTCATCGTTAAGAAACGGGTCGGGGATCGGAACATAGAAATATTTATATTTCTTCGGATTTTAAAGTGATACTATTATTTAAGTAGTCTATTTGTAAGCATTGTGTGTTTTGCTATACATAGTGGGCGATTAAAACTTAGTTGTGAAAATGTAATCTGCCCATATTAGTGTCAAAATTGATGTGTCCATCCATGTGTATTTAGATGGTCTATATTAGTGGTCTTGGGGAACTTTGCACGTCTAAATCTCTGCTATTATAAAATGAAGTGTCCGACCTCCACTACGCAATGTCCTGACGAATCTATTGCACTTACAATAATGAAATTTGGCACACGGGTAGTCCGAAGTTTTTGCAATTTTTGTGTCCAGCCTTAATTTTAAAATTCAATCTAAAACATTTAAAAAATAATTTATTGGAATTTAATTATTATTGTCTTCTTTGGAATAACAGTTGTTTAAAAAGTTAGCAGATTCTAAATGTATTTTTTCCACTTCCGTTTTCACTTTGCGGAGAAAGATTTGTCAGCAGACATAAAAACAAATAAAGTTTAAACTTTAGTTACGTAGTTTTTTTTTCATCTCCTTGATCGTAAAAGATAGAGTACAATTTTCAACGGATTTGAAATCTGCGGAAAACTTCACATTAAATCTATACATAAAAATATGATTTTCAATAAATGAATAATTTTAAATTGAAACTCATATTTTTTCCAACACGAACGCCACTTTCTGTGAAGAATGACTTTCGTTTGATTCGAGATATCACAGATTTCATTTCCTACGCTCAATCCATTTCACAGCGAAGAAAAGCAAAAAAAAATAAAAATAAAACATATTGACTGGCATTGTTAAGTACTTTTTTGTAAAATCGGGATCGTTAAAGACAAATGAAAATTTCAACAGATTTGAAATCTGAATAAAATCTAAACCCCTAAATCTCTACCTTCCATTTGATTTTCTTTTAATAAATAATTTTTCAATTAAATATTTATATTTTCGCAAGAGATTGTGACGTCATGCCGACTGGATCTCTTCGCAATTCGAATTTGGCAATGACGAGGTCATTACGACGTTGCCCGAGGTGTTTGTTTGCGAAGCAAATCATAGTTCATAATATTCATAATTTAGTTTGCGAAGCAAATCAAATTAAAATTTGCTGGGAATCCATTCCAATAGGATACGAATTTCCATTTCGTTTGTGAGGCAAACCAATGATATGATTACTGTTATCCAATAGGCTTCGCAAACCAAATGGGAATTCTTAGCAATCACCACGCAGTGGCTAGTTTAAGATAAATAAGAGGTGGATATTTAAAATGTATTTAAACTTTTTTGCAATTAAAGAAAATTTAAAATTGTTGCACTGCAATATTAATACGTTTTACCGAAAAATGCCGAATTGAAAGAGACATTCAAAATTTTTATTTTGTAGGGAAATAATCTGCTAATATCAATTTTGCAAGCACGTATGTATATATATATATATATATATATATATATATATATATATATATATATATATATATATATATATATATATATATATATATATATATATATATATATATATATATATTAAAAAAGTGGTTGCCGCAGCCGCCGTCGCAGGATTGAAAATACGGTTTGTTCAAAATTGTACAGGGTTAACGATAAAGTGGATTATTTTCCGAGGCGGCTATTAATTTAGGGTTTATTAAGTGTCCCAGTAGGAAAAGCGTAATTTCTACTGCGTGTGAGCAAAAGACATACATTTTCAGTCTTTTGGCTGCTGAGAATATTTTCCATTACGGGTGTCACCAAATGTCGCCTTTTTTGGGAACTTTTCTTCCTATTTCTCTTTAATAAATCTTTAATGATAATATACGCTGCACTCGCGACTATGCACCGGCTTCGTAAAGAACGGGACCTTAAAACAATTTGCTTCAAACAATAAGTTTGCAGTTTAACCTCAACACACAACCAACCAGATTGATCGCAAGCACATGGAACATTTTGTGTCCGAGCTGTCAAAGCAGAAAAACCAGAGAGATTGATTCACCAAACCTGTCTCCGGGGTTAATCAATCATCCATGTTTTGCTCTGCTTCTCCGGTGTGGACGCGGCTAGGCTTAAAAAGGGTGATAATATCTGTAGCAAGAGTGTGTAGCGACTCGCCAAAAGGGTGCTCCGACAAACGAGGGACGAATTGGAGCACGGGAATTAGCTCCGCTAGGGTAATATTGTAACTTTGTTGGTTCACTTCCTCTTTTGGGAGCCGAATAAACGGTATAGTGGTTAGGTATTAGCCTCTAGATCGGAAGGTTCTTCTTTCGAATCCGGGTCCGGTCATGGATGCTTGTAAGCGTATGGAGTAGAGGCGGCTGGTGCACCTTAAATGTGTTATGGTCGAAAGTCCTCACGTTGGTTTGATGTGGAAGTTTGGAGAGTAGGGAGCCAGCTCAGGTGTTGCCTTGTCATCTGACTGTTGTAACGTATACTTCCAGAATATCTTTTAAATATAATGATAGTATTTCTTTTTCCTTAGTCCAAGACATTAAGATACTTCCTGTGTTTATTTATGCTTCTTATTACTCTAGGAAAGGATATCTTTTTCTTTTGACATATTTATGGGAGGTTAAATGGTTTTCACGGAAGTTTATTATTTCTTTTATATGTATAACGTTGGTGAAATGTTATTTTTGAAAACTGCTTTTTAGTCGATTGGATGGTTCTTTGAAGAGTGGTCACGATGCTGTGTCAGAGTGGCATGTTTCAGCCGTTATGTTTTCTACGTATGATGACGTGTAGTTGTGACTGTGATATCGCTACCAATTTGTAAATATTTATTTTTCTTTAAAAAAGGGTTATTTCTTTTATTACGATGTCACAGCTACCTATTAATTGTGGCATACATTGGGATCGATTTCCGTTAAATCGAAGTTTTGGACATCCCGTCCTGATTTGTGAATAAACTGTGGACATCTCTTCCTGTGTTCAGTGAAAAATTGCGTGCGTCCAGAAGCAAAGGACTATCCCGACCTGTGTTCCAGTGAATTGCGTGCGTCTGGCAGCAACGAAAGGGGCCATCCGGTCCGAAGTTTTTGGACATCCCGTCCTCGTGAGTGGAATATTTGCGTGCGTCCGGCAGTAACGAAGGGGGCCATCCGGTTCGAAGTTTTTGGGCATCCCGTCCTCGTGAGTGGAGTATTTGCGTGCGTCCAGCAGCAACGAAGTGGGCCATCCGGTCCGATGTTTTTGGATATCCCGTCCTGTTCCTGTGTATGAAACGTGTCCTGCTACTGCGTGTGTCCAGCAACGAAGCTTAGTGCGGTCAGTAGAATTGGGACATCCCGTCCTGTTCCTGTATGTGAAACGCGTGTGTGTTCAGCAGCGAAAGGGCCATCCGGTCGGAACTTTTTAGGCATCCGATCCTGTCATCGTCAGCGAAGTCCAGTTCGAACTTTGGGTTCCAGTTCAAGGACTTCCGGTGCACAATCAAGCAACTCTTCCTGATAAGTGGTTTTGGTTTTAAATCTAAAATTTTATGTACTATTAAATATAACGTATAATTTTATTTTTGTTTTTGTGATAACTTCCATTTATCGTAACAGTTTTTGACACAAAAAAAAAATTCTTAATTGCAAATTTTGCTTTTCTAATAGAATTTAGTATTGTTTTGGAATTTATGTGTAATAGAAATTTAAGATATTTTAGTTATCGTAGATGATTATTTATCTTAATTAATCATTTAAATTTGTTTAGGATTTTAAATGGTATTTTGATTTAAATTTGAAGGTCTTTTGTGGCTTACAAAATTGTTTTTTGTACATTTATTTCTTTTCTATTTTTCTAATGTCTTTGTTATATTTTTTGTGGCTTGGCTATAAGGTAAGTCAGAATTATGGACAGTTTCGTTTCGAAAAGTTTTCTTTTTGTACCTTACAGTATATTTGAGTTTAAAAAAAATTTAATCATGACTTATTTAGTTAAGGGAAAGAAAGAGGACTTGATCAAATTGGTGGAGGAGATAGATTTAGAAATCACCGTAGAAAAATCCATAAAAGAATTGAAGAGCTGAGTGGATGAACATGTTAAGTGACATTGTAAAAAAAATGGAGATTTCCGGGTAAAAGAACATGTTAAGGACGGCATTAAATAATGGACGGTCATTGGTTCTGCCAATTCTTATTATAAGGCGGTTTTCAGTAGAAGAACAGGTTATGTACACGCCTTTTTGTTATTTCATTTGTGGAAGAACATGTCAAGGGCACTGTACCATATGGTACTAGCCGACCCTTTTCTCTAACACGTGGACGCTGGAATGTGCTCAACAGCCAGACGGTGACAAAAACAATTTCAGACTTTGCACGTGCGTGTTTTGACAAAATACCGAAAGAGAGTATTTTCTCATCGGCGGCCCGGCGTTCCGTTTGATCCATCGACACAGCTGGAGTATCCGTCGGTTCCCTAATCCCATGTCTGGGATGAAGATTTGCTGTTGGGATCCCAAGTCGGTTACAAACGGTTTTCGCATCTGTGTGGGGGTGTCTTGAGTTCTGTGGAGGACATAAACATCTCTTGCCAGGGCTGGGAATTCACCCCCTTCTCGTTGGCAGCTGCGGTTCTGCGAAACCAAGTGAACGTGGATTTTAGGAGAAGACTGATTCTAGATTCGACGAGAGACAGACGTCTCTGTTTGCCATTGTTACTTTGGCTCCAGGCAGGATAACGATGGTCGATGGCTGTGCCCTTAATTAATCTTGTAAATTTAAATGTAAATATTTAATTTATCTAAATAAATAGTTTAATTTTAAACCAGCTGTCCGTCTAAATCTTACATGACGGTACAGCACTTACCATCTTCTTCCACAAGAAATGCGTTCACCTTGAGTAATATAACATCTTCTTTCACTACATCGGTTGTCCGATATTCTGGAGTTTGCTCGGCCATAAAGTTCCTTCAGCAATTTAGCTCAAAGTGTTAGGCTTAAAAAGGGCGATAATGTCTGTAACAAGAGTGTGTAGCGACTCGCCAAAAGGGTGCTCCGACAAAGGAGGGACGAATTGGCGCGCGGGAATTAGCTCCGCTAGGGTAATATTGTAACTTTGTTGGTCCACTTCCTCTTTTGGGAGCCGAATAAACGGTATAGTGGTTAGGTATTAGCCTCTAGATCGGAAGGTTCTTGGTTCGAATCCGGGTCTGGGCATGGATGTTTGTAAGCGCATGGTGTAGTGGCGGCTGGTGCACCTTAAACCTCAAGTTGACGTAGTGTGGAAGTTTGGAGAGTGGGTTGCCAGCTCAGGTGTTGCCTCGTCATCTGACCGTGGTTCAAAATTACGAGGTGTTGTCCTCGGATCTTTCCCTTAAGGGATTGATCCCGGACCGTCGTCAATAGCACGTTGTGCTTCTCTAGTACGACGTTAATTAAAAAAATTCCAATTATTTCTCTTTTGCAAAGTTGTTCCCAGCTTTCAGATATTTTATTTCTATTCAGAGGAGTGGCAACATCTGTAACTGTTGAAATGTCTAGGGAACACCTTTTTTATTTTACTTGCATAGTATAGTTTACATATTGTGTACTAAAAAAATAGAGAGAGCGAAGCATAGCTCCTCAAGTGTAGTAGTGCTTTTTACGTGTATTTGGAGTTAGTAAGTGCAAATGATAAGCCTCAACAGTTTAAAGTTGCTGAGTGTACTTATAGGGAAATATTTCTTCCTAGTTTAATTTATCTTTTGGTCATCCTCGAAGTGACACATGTAGTATTTGTGAGCTTGGAGAGGTTAACGTTAGTCATGTTGAAAGTTATGAACTAGTGTTCGAAGTACAGAAATTAGACAAGCAGTTGGCTAAACAGACTTCAAGTGACGTCGCATATATCACACTTGACTTACAGTAAACCATGCCGCTCCCAAAACTTAGTGTGAGTAAGGCTTTCCATCTCAGGCAAATGTGGTTTTACAATCTCGGAGTGCACATCCTTACTGAGTCAAAGGAAGCTCCTCATTTCTTAAATTGGACTGAGGATGTATCATGTCGGGGAAGTAATGAGGTGGCTAGTTCTCTTTTTACCCTCCTAGAATTCGACGATTCTTTGAAGAGTAAAGATCACCTTATTATTTGGACCGACTCTTGTTCGGGCTAAAACACGAATTCCACCATGTTAATTATTCCTTTACCAATATCTGATTCTTAAAGGATATTTCAAAGTGATTGAACACAAATTTTCGGAAGTGGGTCCTTCGTATCTTAACAGCGATCGAGATTTTGGAAGAATCGAAAAGAATTTAAGGAAACATGAAACCGTATTTCTTCCTGACCACTACCGTGATATCATACGGAAAAGTGGCAGAAACCATTGCGTCACCGATATGACATCTCCTTTAGAAATTTCCATGATATTCAAATTAAGCTCAACGACCAAGTGAAATGGATTCGGGTAGAAGAGTTCGGTTCGTACCTGTACAAGGACTGCCATGATCCAAATACACCGTTCAAAAAAGTTGAATTGTTGAAAAAAATCGGAATGGAAGCACATATGTCGATGAAGATAATATAGAATTGGAAAGAACATCGGAAAATTGAGGAAAGCTAACACTAGAAAAGATTGACAACTTCCTTACATTAGAAATGAGTTTCGATATTTCTATGAATATTTAATTAAAATAGAAAAAGAGAAATATTAATGATTTATTAACTTTTAATGATTTTGCAATTTAAATTATAGATTTTACAATGATTTTTGCGTTATGGTTGTTTATTGACTCGCACATTTACAAAAGAAATTAAACTTCTTAAATAAAAATTTTCTTTTTCATATTATTTCACAAACTGTGCTAATAAATATATCTTGAAAAATTACAAAACTTGGATTAATCATTAGTCTACCTTACATCCTTAAATGTGTGTATTTCATGAACAAAGATATCAGAATGATAATATAGAGTCGATTATGCACATAACATGTTCTTCCACAAAATTAGAACTATTTCCTTGATATGTGAATGGAAGAAGATGTTATGTGCGATAAAATGTGGAAAATCATCTCTAATCAGACAAACTACATCGCCTACGACTACGTGAATGAAACCACGATTTTTTGAACGTTATTTCTTCATAACATGGCCGGAAAAACAGGAAATAAGTGAACTGATAAAAAAAAGGCACCCTGTTAACTTTAAAGCTGTTTATCTCAAATTTACTAAATTGTCCCTTAACATGTTCATCCACTCAGCTCTTCAAATGTGAGTAACAAAATTTATATCAATAGATGTGAACAATTAAGAAACTTTAGCGCAGATACAATAGCAGGTCTGCTGGTATAAACATAACTCGAATATGTAATAACTTCTTATAATTCCATTGTTATAATTTTTCCTTTTCCAAGTAGCATGTAAAGGACATTATAATAGTTAATAGATAAGGAAATGATTGTTTGAAGTCCTTTTTATATTCCCGACATTTTTACATTTTGGATAAAGACATGTGCAATGCGCATCTGCGGAAGAAAAAAACGAAGCTTCCCTCTTTAATTCATGCATAGGTTCTTAGTATGCTAATTCGAAGGTACCATCTCATAGACTCCTAATAACGTGTATTTTTGATCTTGCATCTTATTGAGACGTTTCGAATCTATTATCAAAATTGAACTAGGATACTCAGTTTCATTTTGCTACGACAAAAAATTTAAACTCTCCTTCTATTTTACAAATAAATTTTGTACTCACAATAAACTGCTGCGAACAACCTTATCATCGACGCAGATGCTGCCAAGCGCAAGCCAGTATTATGTGCATTTCATAATATTCTTGGATTAAAATAAAGAAATTCAATTTCAGTAATACAAAATATGCCTCTTTTCAAAGTTAAGAAATCAGAGAACACTCACCTCAACGATGGTGCGTAGTGCTTCAACGTATGATAATTCTGTTTCATACATTTCATGTATGATGTTCGTCCGGATAGCCTGAAAATTAAGTAAGAGCTATAGATATATAGGAAATGGACATACTATTTGATACAGTGAAACATATTTGCTTCACTTTGTACTTTTAAAACTTGCATTATTTATTCTGTCAAACCTCACTAAGACAAAATCGCTTAATATGAATTACTGATAATATGAAATAATTCCCAATCCCTATCAAAATTAATACTCAAATTGTGTAAACTCTTTCGTTTAAGATGAATTCGGGTTACACTAATCTCCGAATAAGACAAACAAATTTTCTAAACATAAGGGTCAACATATTCTTTTCAGTCGTATCAAACGTTATCTTCAATAGGTTTTCTTCAAGCTACGAATTCATTTCAATTCCATTCCTTCTATAATTTACTCTGTTAAGAAGCGAAATTAATTTGCCCCTTGTTAAACCAACTCGAATATTTTCTTAAAGATTATCACGAAACAAAGAAAAATCTATAACAGATTATTTTGAGACAAAACTTGTGGAATCGGGAGATATCTGCGCAATCAATAATTATCTATGTAATCAAAATATATGTATAATATATGTGATGATGAACACCTTTTATCTACGAACCAATAATTTTACAGTTAGTAATATAAATATTTTTAATATTTTACTGTCGAAACAATCTTTTTCTGACTTTGGATAACACGAAGTACTGATAATAGGAATTTTTTTAGTCTCGTGAAACTCGTCTTAACGAGGTTTAACTGTGTATATAAATTTTCCATACTCATTCCATATAATTTGCGTCACCTTTCTGTGCGTGACAGAAGCACAAATGTAAAGTTTGTAGTGTTACATTGAAATTAATTACATTGTTTTTATTGAAATTAAGGATCGCAAATACGTGGACCCAAGTTCGACAGTCATTTTGTTTCCGACTAGATCCTCTAGAATACGGCTGCCAATCATAAGACAAGGACGATGAGAAATAAATTTAATTCCGAAAGAAAAGTTTGACTGCGCTGTACCATATGGTACTAGCCGACCCTTTTCCCTAACACATGGACGCTGGAATGTTTCGAAATTCAAAAACAACTTCAGACTTTGCAAGTGCGGGTTTTCACAAAATACCGAAAGAGAGTATTTTCTCATCGGCGGCCGACGAAAAGTTCTCATCGACGGAAAGTTTGTAATATTTGCAAAATATTACAAAATTATATACTTGTAATCTCAAAAGAAAAATTCTTTAAAAAATTCAACCTTTTTGGAAATATTTGGCTGCGTTTAGTTTTAGACCTTGCTCCCAAACTTACATTTAGTGGATCTTAGGTAATCTATGAATCTGACTAATCTATTCATTAAATCTATTCGTATCAGTTCTTGACATTTTTATAGAAAATATATATCCTGTCGCCTATTGTGTTTATTTTTGTCTCTTGCGCTTTTAAGAAGTGGACCAATTACCCACCTGAAAGAATTCAAGAAGTGATGTGATATTTGCCATGGACTGGAATTTTATATATAGTTTGCGGGAACTGGGGTATCAAGGATACTTTCTGAGGTATATACATCTTGCACTCAGAAAACTTATCGGTTTATCTAGAAATCGGAATTTAAATGACTTGGTAGAGCTTGATAACAAACATTTGTATATAAGCAGACTTATCAGCATTTCTAACTAAATCTACGAGCGGTGTTTCTATCGTTAGTATTCACTGTCTGATGTTTGATCACATCTATCAAAACAACAAAGTCAGCTTTAAAGTACCTTGCACATTATTAACTTCCCTTGAAGTTAAAACCACTAATTATTTGTCAAAAAGGAATTTGATGGAGCGACACGGTCTAGTTGAAATTTTGACAAATAAATTTTTACCCTCATTAGTACAAGCAAAGGTACCAAAGAAATACTAAATACACTTTTTTATAGTGATATTTCTCTGAAAAAAATACTGGAAAAATTACTGTTCAGCGACATCACAGCCCCTTATTATATTTGTATTTCTGATATTATCTTTCGACAAAATCATAATGAAGGATTGTTCATAAACTGTACGTAACCATTTAACAGAGCAGTGGATAAGTGACTAGTTGTGAGTTGGGGAACAGCTAAAGTTTCCGTGATTATCCTCCTAGAAGAGTAACAACCGTTAACCCATTTTTGTGATACGGAGTATACAAGTTAGAGTTTATGTTGTTTATGCAATTTTATATTGGTGCACAGAAAGATTAATGTCAACTCTTATCCCAAGCACATGATTTTCAGATAATTTTACTGACGTTTTACTAAGACACGGATCATTTTCATAATTGTACCTCTTCCAGAAAAGCAGCAAAGAGCTCTTATACGATTTGAAGTAGAATATCATACACCTGACATTAGTATTTTACTTCAGTGATCATTGACAATTCTTTTTGATTAGATTTCTTTACAAGGTTACGAGGTTCGTTTTTCAAACTTGGAACAACAGATTTAAAAATCTTTTTGAAGATTTCTAGATATATTTTTCAATCCTTGTGAATTACTTGGCATATCTTGAATCACAGTGTGAGAAAAGGTACGATTTCCTTGAAGTCAAGAAAAATTATTTCTAAGAAATAGTTCTTTGTGGCCGTTCATTTTACTCTTCTTTTGCTCAATTCTTTGGCGGGTAATTCGAAAATTTTCCCTTTAACAGTATTTAAAACAGTATTTGGTAACAAATATTCAACCATTTCTTGAGAAATATAAGTTAAAATAGCATCAATTTTCGTTTGATTCCAATTTAACACCCAAATGTCAAAAATGGACTGACGTAAAATTTCCACAGTCATTCTGAAATTTAAGCACTATCTATCAGTTTCGCATACTTCCGCAACCATTTTCTGTTCTGCGCACGTCAAATGAATCAGGCTATAATGCTATTGTAATGTTTTAGTGATATACGGTGGTATAATGTGCTAAAAGTCAAGTTTAAATTTGAAATCAGCAGTTGCGTTAGACGCTAATTAGCTGAAAATTCAAAAGGATCTTGCAAATTAATGAAATAGTACCCAAGAAACTAAAAACACGTAAACAGACCTCGATGAAAAGAAGTTAATAATAGTATCTAATCAATAGGGCTAAAGAAAATATAGGACCTATACTTTTCAGTTTTCCTCAAAGTACAAATACGCATTGGCCAGATTTGTTTTACAGCCAACGCAGAAATTTCGACTTTGAACACCTGTACATCCTGTTAGGAGGAATTATCTAGAAAAATAAAACCGTGGTCTTGTTGAGCGAACATACTACTTTTAAGATATGATGTCTTTTTGACAATATGTGACAGTAAGAAAATTGTATTTTGGGGGTCACCTAGAATCAAAAATGACACACTTTACGCTGGGGAAAATTCGTAGAGCGTGCAGGAGATTATGCTGAGAAAACGTAACTGTTTTATTTGTATTTTATTCTTTTATTTTAAACGAAGATTAAATTCAATTTTGGAAGTTGCTTTGCAGTAGTCCTTAATATTCGAGAACATTCCACGTTTTGAGAAAACCATATTTGCGTACGGCAAAAGAAAAGATTTTGGATGGTTTATAATTGAATGAAAAAATGGAAAATGATGCACGGTAACACAAAAAAGGGAAAAATACCTTAATATGCTGTTAAATTTTCTAATTTTTAATCGACTATTCAACTTGTAGAGTGGATGTTACGATTTGTAAATAGAATGAGGTGAGAAACTTCGGAAGACTTTCATTGAAAGAGATAGGATTTACTAAGAAAGTTATAATTAGAGAAGTGCAATCTAAATGTTTTCCCGTACGCGATTTTCCAAACCCTCATAATTACTACAACTGGGGGCGGGGCTAACCGTAACGGCCAATGATTGCGAGCGCTGGATAGGAATCTCCTGCACTACACTAAAGACAACTGAAATCCTGTCTGATCCTGTTTGCAGTGTAATAAATGAAACATGTTAAATAATTTTTCTGTTTTCTTCTTTTCTTTTCAGATCCATGGCTATGGGTGGGTAGAGGTGGAAGTCGAAAATTGTATCCTTTTATGAATAAGTTAATAATTATATAAATTAGTGTTTTATGTATGCTTTTTGTTACATCAGAGTGGTCCTAAACCAGGGATGGATACGACACCATCATCCTAAAGCAAAGGGGACGGCAGAGGGGCTGAAAATATCAGATGGTAGTGAGTTCAGGAGTGGTTCTTATATTATTTATGTGAAATCACAACGGAAGCTTGGAAAAATATGAAAAGGGTATTAAAAATTAGGAAAAGTAATTTAGAATCAAAAGGAATTAAATTGCAATTTTTAAAAAATAATTTGGAGGATCTAAAAATATTTCCGCCAGCTGGGTTCTTCTTCTTCTAGACCCACCCCAGACCCACTCACCGTTAGGTTTAGAGTGTTATTTGGTCTAGGGGGGAAGGGGGGAGAACCTCCACAGCAGCACGGAGGAGGGCCAGAAGGCCCAACACCAGTCAGTCGCTCGAATTGAGTGCCGAATTAAAAAATAAATAAAAATAATAATAATAATAATAATACATGGGGAAACAAGCCCAAAGAAGACATAACATTTCCGACCGGGAATTTAAGTTATGGAGACAAACAACTACACAAACCTCCGGGAGAAAAAACCGGGTAAAAAATAAACTCTGGCAACACGCCAGGAAAACATCAATACAAATTAAAATAATAAACCAAATACATAAATACACAAAACGACAAAAGAACACAGCACAGTACAAACACATAAAACACATATAGTTAAAAGTTGGTTTTATCTTAAACAATTAACAACAACTCAAAAAAAGAAAATAATAATGATTATGTTTAATGTTGAGGAATGAAATAAATATTATATGAGAGATTTAATGACTATTTTAATGTACAATGCAAAATGAACGAAAATAAATTTAAAGAAAAAATCTAAAAAGGTTAAAATTCTGTAAAATTTAAAGGTTTTAAAATGTTTAAAATCTTAAAATAGAGGAAAACCTAGTTCCACCTCTCTATCTAAAAAAAAAAAAGTCAACCAAATGGTGGTCCCAAGGAGCCACCACATTTTTTACTTATGGGTCGTGGGGACCGGCCACCATCTCCATGGCCGCCATCACGCAGGATTTTATTTTTGCAATAGAAGTTTTGCTTCTAAGGACACTTTCCAACCAAATTGGCTTGTGTCTCTCATTTGGTTTTTTCACATGATTTTCCTTTGTGAGTGGACAGTCAAAGAGAAAGTGGTCGGCATCCCCCACTTCCCCGCAGCTACAGAGGTCCGAATTTTTGAGCCCAAACCTGCGAAGGTAAGCATGGAACGGTCCATGACCCGTGAGAAACCAGACGAGCTGGCGATCAGCGATGAGTCTATCTCTTGTAACTCTAGTAATGAATCCCCTGAGCCTGAGACCCTTATTTGATTCTAAGTAATGATTTTTCCAGGTCTTCTCAGTAAAATCTACAATTTTCCTTTTAAGTAGGCTCAGGGGGAACGGAATGTCCAAGACCTCACCACTGATCGAGGCAAGTTTTGCGTCTTCGTCGGCCAGCTCGTTACCAGTAAGACCCGCATGAGCCCGAACCCAACTCAGGCCAAAGATGTTAGTAAACTTTGATATTTTCTTTTTTATTTCATAAAGGTAATTGGATTTATTAGTTGCGGTTTTAAGGGCCTGAATTGAACTGTGGCTGTCACTATAAATGTTTATATTCTTTTCCTTGGCTATTGCCCAATCGATTGCTTTATACAGGGTGGTCCCGAATTCATGGTACAAACTTTAATGGTAGGTACAGGACATTGTAACAATGATTTATTGTATAGGAATGTATAGTCGCAAGTGACGCGGTGAGGCGTAAACAGGGGAAATAAAAGGAAAGAGAAATGGAGTGATCGGTTGGTATCATTGCCGGTAGAGGGCAGTAGATGTCTAGCCGCTGTTGAACATGATGTATCGCAGTAGGGAAAAGCGCCATTCACAATTGTGCTGCCGTAGACGATGGGTGACTTTACGTATGCAGAAAAAGCAGACATGCATTACATGTACGGCCGTGCAAATGGTAACGGCAGAGCTGCGTTACGAATGTATCGCGCGGAGTATCCTGATCGACGAATGCCGGATCATAGAATTTTTCAACGGTTACATCGTCAACTTTGTGAAACAGGTGCGTTCGACGTCAACAGACATGGCGCTGGTCGAGTAAGAGCTGTACGCACTCCAAGGCTGGAAGAAAGCATCTTGAACATTGTGGCTGATAGACCCGAGTCAAGCACAAGAACTGTTGCGCGTGACGTAGGTGTGAGTCATCAGACTGTATGCAGAGTGTTAAACGAAAATCGCTTACACCCCTTCCATTTTCAGAAAGTGCAAGCATTGAATCCGGCAGATTATCCTCGCCGCGTGAACTGCCTGTGGGTGATGCAGCAATGTGCGTTGCAGCCGGATTTCGTAGATTATGTGCTATTTACAGATGAAGCGACATTTTCACGCGAGGGTGTCTTTAATGCGCACAATTCCCATGTGTGGGCAACCGATAATCCACATGCAACGCGTCGACATGCGTTTCAACAACGTTTCAGTATTAATGTGTGGGCTGGTATTGTGAACGACTTTTTGATTGGCCCATACTTACTACCCACGCGGCTCACTGGCGGAAGCTATCTTATTTTTCTGAAAGAAGTGTTACCACAACTGCTGCATGATGTTCCGATCGCCATTCGTAACCGCATGTGGTTTCAGCACGATGGGGCGCCAGCACACTTCAGCATTGATGTACGGAATTACCTGAATGCCACGTTTGGTACTCGATGGATTGGGCGTGGTGGACCAGTCCCTTGGCCACCCCGATCTCCCGATTTATCGAGCCTCGATTACTTTTTATGGGGACATCTAAATCATCTTGTTTATGAGACTCCAGTTGACTTAGATGAGGATCTCGTCGCTCGCTTATCTGTAGCTGCTGCAGGTGTGCGTGAAATACCAGGCATCTTTGAACGTGTACGCCAATCGCTCCACCGACGCTGTCAAGCATGTATCGATACTGGTGGACGCAATTTTGAACAATTACTGTAAACATGACACTTGTCAACAACGCTTTCAATAAAATCTTTGTTTTTCCTTTCGGCCGCTATTTCCCCTGTTTTCGCCTCACCGCGTCACTTGCGACTATACATTCCTATACAATAAATCACTGTTACAATGTCCTGTACCTACCATTAAAGTTTGTACCATGAATTCGGGACCACCCTGTATATTGCCGTCAACTCTGCCTGAAAGACAGAGTTGCCGGGTAAAAGTTTGAATTGTAAAATTTCTATTAAATTATTATTTTTAAAGATGCACACCGCGGCCCCGACATTGCCATCAATGCCCGAGCCGTCGGTGTACACCTCGTATTCTGCATCTTTGATGGCGTCCTGGAAGTCCAACCTTAGTTCAGCCATCCGGACGCCACCAACCATGATATTGTAGTCATAATGTACAGGTGACAGCCTCAGCTCCGGGTCGGGGAGCCGCCTCTTGATAACATAAAATTTTTTGTACAATGACAGCAGGGTCACATGGAGCGGCGGAATTCCGCATAGTGTATTAAGGGAGACGGTCGGAGAGGTTCTATATGCTCCAAGAATTTTTAACAGAAATGGCCTCTGTATAGTACTAAGCTTCTGGATCTGAGCTTCAGTTAAGCTGCCTCCCCAAATGCCAGCTCCATAAGTGAGGATCTTTTCCGTGACGGTCAGATACCACACCTTCTGGAGCTGGCCACCGACTCCCCAGCCACCTCCTCGAATTTTTTGGAGTGAACCTCCGAGCCGCATACAGCGGTCTCTTAATTTCTGAATGTGGTCGCTCCATGCGAGCCGGCTGTCAATGTTTAGGCCTAAATATTTTAAATAACTGACTATTTTTATTTCTTTACTATTTAAGTTTATTTTTATACTGTCTTTTAATTTTGGATTTTTAGAAACTATTAGGGTCTGGCATTTGTCGGTCGAGAGAGTCAATTTCATTTCATTTAATCTATTGAAAACAATAGCCAATGAATTATTTGTATTTCTCTCCAGGAGCCCCACGGAAGACCCATGCGTTATTAATGCCAGGTCATCCGCAAAGGCCTGGAGGTAAATCCGATCAGAATTTAAATCAAGTATACAATTAAAATAAATGTTCCACAGTGTCGGGACCAAGACCGAACCCTGTGGGCACCCTTTTATTAGATTACGTGTTACATGTACCCCGTCTATTTCAAATAATACTGACCTAAAATTTAAATAAGAACATATAAACTTAATAAAATACCCCGGGAATTTAAGATAATCGAGTCTGTTGACCAACAGTTGCCAGTTCATGTTATCAAAGGCGGCGGAAATATCCAGTGTTGTCAATGCGGCATGGCTGGTTTTTTTGAGAGATTTCAATTTATTAACAACATTGAACAACGCATCCTCACAGGACCGCTGCTCTCTAAAACCATATTGTAGTTTGTGAAGAATATTACTATTGTGCATCCAGTGATTTAAAATTAGACAAAAGGCCCTCTCTAGGATTTTACCTAGAGTGGGTAATAAACAAATTGGTCTGTAGACACCGCAGGTTGAGGGGTCACGACCTGGTTTTACCAAGAAGCGAACACCCCCAGTCCTGAGGCACCTTGGAAAATATGAAAACTGAATAGCTTTCTGAAAGGGATTAAAAAATAAAACAGGGTATTTTTTATAGAGAAATTTCCAGATTTTGTAATCAACGAGGTCCGGCCCTGGGGCCTTCCCATCTTTAAGCATGGAGAAGACATGGTCCAAGTCATGGATTGTGATATTTTCATCTATTTCCGGTTCTATTGTATTTAAAAAATTAAGGGGTGTGGGAATTGTATTATTATTTTCGAAGAAATGGTTCATTAAAATAGTAATTTTATCCTTTTGAATAAGGTTCGGTTGGGTTGGTAAAAATAAATCTAGGTTATTATTCTGTTTTTTTGAAAAGGTAAATTTAAATAAAGATCCGTATTTAGAACCATGACTCGAACAATGTTCCCTCCAGGCAGTTCTTTTAGAGGTGTTGATTAACAACCTCAGGGAGGCCCTTTTTGAACGGTATTTTATTTCAACGGCTCGGACCTCGTCAACTGGTAAATTAAATTTTTTCATAATTTTAATTTTTTTATAGAGAGCAGTGACTCGGTTCCTGGAGGACGCGAGTTCGTTGTTCCACCAGTGAACTTTAGGAATTAAATTATTAGTTTTTTTAGTTTTTTTAAGAGTTTTTAATGCTATTGTTTGAACCTTATTTGTGAGATTTTCAAAATATGATTCAAGTTCACTGGTGTTGTTAATCGTTTTAGCAGACTTTATCAAATCGGGTGTTAGTTTATGAAAAATGCCAGGAAAACGACCCAGGCCGAATTTCGTCCTTAGGAAGAATCCCTGGTTGTTAGTAATAGAAATATTGTAGTCTAACACAACATAGCGGTGGTCACTGCATGCGGCTTGGTCTAAAACGCTCCAATTCTCGATGCAGGCAGCGACATCTGGACTCGCAAGAGTTAAATCGGGCCATCCCTTCCCAGTAGGGGCAACGAAGGTTTTGCCCTTTATCTGGGATATTTAATATTTGGAGGGAGTTTGTCATGCAGAGGTCCAAAACACACCTGCCCCTAATGTCCTCATGATTGTACCCCCATATGGGGGAACGAGCATTAAGGTCACCCATGATGAGGAGCCTGCCTCTACTAAAGTCGAGGTCTTTAAGCTCCTCTAGCTGATCCTGAATGCTGTCATGGGGCGGGAAGTAGATACTCCCCAACAAGAGGGGACCGGCGTGCGTCGAAACCTCAGCAAAGACGCAATTTGGAGATACAAAACTTAAATTAAAAGTGTAATTAGGATTTAAGCATAAAATAATACTTTTATTATTATTGGAAACGAATTGTCGGTGGCCGGGAAGAGGAGCGACTGGCTTGTTATTTAGTAAGAAGGGATCTTGAATAAATAAAAAATCTATTTTCCCTTGGGTTGTAGTGTACAACGCCAGGCTGTGTGCGGCATATGTGTGGTTAGTGTTTATTTGCAACATTCTCACTCTCCGAACAGCCATCAATTACCATAATCAATGCTGGCCTCTAAAATAGCTAGCTGCCTTTTGTAGTTAGGGCATGTCCGGGATCTCACGTCATGTTTTGTATTGTATTTTGTGCGATGCAGGGAGTTAGACTCAGTGCAATTAATACACGTCTTCTCAACCTCCCCGCACGCGATCGTCGCATGCTCACCCCCACAGGCAAGACATATTGGTTTTTCTGTTGAACTAAAAGTGCACCGGCCCTTGCTATGACCCAATCTGCCACAACCTGTGCACTGTCTTACACTCTTGAATTCCTCTATTCTGCATCTTCTGAAACCCAGATAGACAAAACCTTCACCCATAAATTTCTGAAAGATGCTCGGCTCCAATGAGACAACCCAGTGATTGCCCCTCTGAGCCTTTATATCAAAGTCGACACTGATGCCGTCCTCGCT
Organism: Metellina segmentata; assembly: GCA_947359465.1. Taxonomy (NCBI): domain Eukaryota; kingdom Metazoa; phylum Arthropoda; class Arachnida; order Araneae; family Tetragnathidae; genus Metellina; species Metellina segmentata. The sequence continues at coordinate 124,571,968 of OX375876.1, forward strand.
TTCCACAAAACTATTCAGATCAACGAGTGCAGAGGGAAGGCCCGCCTTATCAATATCTGGGTCTACACCCAATATGATGACCCTCGGCCTCATCAGCTTGGGTCGGTCGACATCAAATATATTCGTGATACTGTCGATAGCTTTCAATTTATTGTGGAGTTCGTCCACCTCGGCCTGAGAACCGAGGTCAACTGCAACCCCGCCGCCCCTAATCCTTCTTAACTGTATAACTCTTGTTCTCAGATCCCTGAGGGTGGCTTGTATTTTAGATTTATTGACCTCGAAGTCACAGTCCACTTTAGTCTTTAGTAGAAGAGTAAATTTCTGAGACTGTGGACCGGACCTCCTTGATGTGACAGGGCCTGATACCTTTTGTGCGTAACTCGGGACCGCAGGGGTGCATTCCCTTCTCAGCTCCTTCAATTCCTGTAATATTTCTTCACCGCTCCCTTCGGCACTCCCATTCACGCGGCCCGTATCCTGGATCTCCCTTACTATTTTTAGGGTTTCCTCCACGGACCCACTGATGATGGCCGAGAGCCTATCAATCTGGGCCTCCCTCTCCTCAAGAACACCCGTCATCTTTGCATTTTCTAGTTCCATGACGTGAGCTCTGTCACGTTCCTCATTTACTAACATGCCCAGTTTCCATACCTCGGCCTCAAGCTCCCTGTTTCTACCCTGCTCCGCCATGGCAACCTCGTCCTGCATTTCTCTGAGTGATTGGTTTTTCTCTCGCACCATAGTTTCTAGGCTTTCTATTTTCTTGTTCAATGTTGTCAAGACGGAGGAGTCCGCAGTAGCCTTGGGCTGTACGCCCGAAGTATTGATATCGGTAATGGTAATGGTAATTTTAGTTAACGTCGTACTAGAGCAACACAACGGGCTATTGACGACGGTCCGGAATCAGTCCCTTAAGGGAAAGATTCGAGGACGACACCTCGTAATTTTGAACCACGGTCAGATGACGAAGCAACACCTGAGCTGGCACCCCACTCTCCAAACTTCCACGCCAACCCAACGTGAGGACTTTCGGCCACGACAGATTTAAGGTGCACCAGCCGCCTCTACACCATACGTTTACAAACATCCATGCCCGGACCCGGATTCGAACCAGGAACCTTCCGATCTAGAGGCTAACACCTTAACCACTATACCGGTTGGTCGGCAGTATTGATATCGGAGCTTGTGTCATCTGATTGTAAGTTGGTACGGCACAGCTCTCTAATTATATCGATGAAACATTTCGTATATTTTACCAAACCCTTTTGGATAATTGCAGTTTCTACCTTACTAGTTTTTTTGTCATTTAATAGCTTAGATAGGTCTGTTATGTTATCGCGACAGTTAATTAAGGTAGGATTGGTCAAATCGTCTTTGTTAAGATTATGAGCTATTCCGTCAAGTCCTGGACATATAGAATCTCCCGTCCCTGGGCGAAGGTTGTGGTTGCCCACAGTTGCGTTCTTAGAAGTCATTATATAATTGATAATTAAATCCTGCAAGCCCGACCGAGGTCAAGCCCCAGGATAACGGCGATCACGAGGACCGAACCAGTGCCGACTTCAAAGCTGGAAAAAAGACGGACACTTAAAAATGTTTAACACTATGATATACAAAACCCCAATAAATCCCTAGCCCCCAGCGCCACTCAATGGAGATGGCTCAACCAGTCAAATATGAATGCGGAATGATGAACCAGTCAAATATGAATGAAAACAGAAATCACACCAGGTCTTGACGACTGTAGGCAGATAGGCTCCAAAGTTTAAGTCAGTCTGCGCACGGGACGCCACGCAGGAGGCTCTTGAGGGTAGAAACGTCAGGATGACACGTCCGACTTCAATGGCCGCCTCCAAACATACAGTGCCAAAAGTACAAAATTATAAAACTCAGCAACCACTGGTCTCACGGATTCCAAACAATATTCAAAAGATAGATCAGAGATCAAAAAGATCCCTCAAAGTAAAAAATAATGGTGTCTCAGCAGCGGGGGATCCGCCACTGCCCCTCGAAAGTTCCGGCCAACTTAGCGTACAAAAAAAAATATAAACTCAAATCCAGGCACAAAAAGCACCATAAAATCATAAAATAATAATCCAACGAAATAATAACTTATCTTGCGATGCGGGGGAGAGGGTCCTCTATCGATAGGTACAGGTTCCAGCCCTGTACCACTGGTATATCCTGGTCAAAAGACCAATCTGACGGAGCACATAAATCTCGCAACGTATCAAAGGTCTTGAGAAGGCTGTCCATGAGTCAGCTGGGTTCGAACTCGGGAAGTCATCCTCCGCTGTCGACGCCAAACTGAAGGCAGGTGACTTTAGTCATTAGGCCATCGTTGCTTCACGAAAAGAAGCTCTTTAAAAGAAGACATTTTATATTTGGTTCATTTCAGTCTCATTGGCCGTTATGGTTAACCCCGCCCCCAGTTGTAGTATCTATGAGGGTTTGGAAAATAGCTTCCCGTACCAAGTGATATATCTATTTGTAATGTGTTTAAAGATAAATAAGGTATTATTAGTCTTAAGAGACACGTATAACTGAGCGAGCCTTTATCTCATCTGTAATATTACCTGACAAATGTATTTTCACTAAATGACTGATTAAACTTTTTCACAGAATCCACTGCCACGCAGGAACTCAGGTTCTATTAAGTATTTTGCTCGAAAAATATTGGATTGCCAGATCTTTTCGAAATATCTTAAACATCTGTGTCAGATCCAAACGTTATAAGACCAAGGCACACGTTTCGGATCATGTTTCTTTGCCCGCTGATTGCGGGAAAGATCCACGAATATTTGAAGTAGTCGGAATTGATCTTGCTGGCCCTTTATACCTTAAGCATGGGGATAAATATGGATAGTTTCATTTACCTGTCCTATATATAGAGGCATTCATCTAGAGCTGATGACGTCATTGGACACCTATTCCTTTCATCTATCTCTTGGGCGTTTCATTGTTAGAAGAGGTCGACCGAGAATTATATACTCTGATAATGAGACTAATTTTAAACGTGCCTTTAATAACATCGGAAAGATTGACTGGAATAGAGTTTCTACTGCAGCAGAGATTTATCGAATCGTATGGAGGTTTAACTCACCCACAGCTGCATGGTGGTGTGGCTGGTAGGAGAGACGTGTCAGAAAACTATCAAAGAGCTGTTAAAACGAACTATAGGAAAAGCAGTTTTGACAAATGAAGAAATTCAAACCGTTTTGTAGGATTATGATTCCGTGATAAATTCACGTCTTACATATCTATCAGAGGATTCCGAGGATTTACTTACTCCAACCCCGGCTATGATTTTGCTTGAAAACTCTGAATCCAGAGTGATTGATATTGATATCATCGATGCGAATGATTATCGTAAACGGATAAGATGCCGAACCAAATTACTGGAAGCACTAAGAATAGGAGTACCTCTGCCAGTTGGTTCAACGGAAAAACAAAACCCGTATGCATTCCAATGTCGAACTGATTGAGATTGTTCTCATTGGAGATGATTTTAAGAAACGTTTGAATTGGCATCTAGCCAAAGCTATACCATTAATACCTGGTAAGTTTAGAAAGTGCGAACTGTTAATCTTAAAACACAAACATATGTTTTAATGAGACCAATCCAAAGAGTCTTTCCTTTGGAATTAACTTCAAATAAGCCTTTCCTTTTTACATGGTAAAGAGAGAGATATTGTCATTTGGGAGCTGTCAAGGATGTAGAGATTCCGGTTGCAGATCAACCAACAGGTGTCTCCATACTTTTCCTGTCAATACTTACCTGAACTGGTCGAGTTATAAAAATGCCTGCAAGACGACCTCATTAACATTGCCGAAGTTTTGAGTAAGCCAGCGATTTAAAAAGGCGGGGGGAGGGGGGGGGGGGGGTTGAGAGACATGTTCTCACTAGTTCTCTCTCACTCGTAAGTGCGTAATGAAGAGGTGAAGTGAAGCGAGCGACATCTCTATGCCACGGATTTTTATAAATAGAACAGTTTGAGTTTCCGTTAGAAAAATGCAATATGCGCGTACTGCGTGCTCTATGTTTTGATGTATTTTCAAAAGCATTTATTAAATGTGTTTGACTGTGCTAGTAAATCCAAGTGTAATTTATTTATTTGTTTTGGTAACCGTTAAGCATCAGGTAGGTGCACCAGAGCCCTATTTTTTAAGTATTGATTTGCGGTGCTTTGACGCTACACTTACAATACATTCCATATGGGAGGAATTTTGGTTTTAGCACTTTACATACAGCGTAGAACGTGTGAAAAAAAAAAGTTGCATTTGTACCAAAAAGTTACCCTAATGATTTACAAATATGTTGAAAAGCCTGGGCAATGTTAATCCGACAAAGAAAAATGTTTAAACGAAATCTCTCTATGATAAAAAAAGATATTACCACAGACGCCATTGCCGCCGCCGCAGGATTGAAAACTCGTGTTCTTCGCTCGATTCTTATACGGAGAATATACGGATCAGAAAATTACAAAATTGGCATGGGTTGTTCAAAATTGTACAGAGAACAATACGAATGAAATTTTAAGAGCGAAATTTCTAATGCGAGTGAACAAAAGACGTAATGATTTTCAGTCTTCAGCCGTGATTTTTTTAGAGTACCTCTAAAGGTGAATTTTTGCAGGACGCCGAGTTTTATTAGAAATTTCAATTTGGTTCCTGATAACATTTTTTTTTAATTCGGGAAAAATCAGGACATTTTCGTTACGTTTTTTAAAATTATCATATCCTATACCTTATTACTAGAGCTCTGATTTTGCATATTTTGCATATCTTCCTTTTAGTCCCTAATGTTAATAAAAATCCGTATTGAGTGATTTTTAGCAATTTGCAACAAAAAAAAAACAGAATTTAATTTGCATTTGTTTGCATATTTTGTGCATATTTGGACGATTTTTCTCTATTTTTACACAGTTTCACAAAAATAATAATAATAATATTTTTCAAAGAACTTTGCTTAGCGCGTTTGGAAGGAAGGTTTTCGGAAGCAATCAAATTCAAATCAACTACGACTCACAAACAAAAAGCGGAAAAGGTGTAAAAAGATAAGAATATTCAACAGCCTTTCATCGCTTCAAAAGCTTGAGTCAGTGTCACAATCTTCGGAGAAGAACGAGATGTAACAATATCAAGGCAATGTTGAAATCCAATATTGCTCTCTATAAGTAGAAGAATGAACATTTTAGAGGCTTGAAGAAGTACACAGGTAAAGCAATTCCTCATGAATCGACACTCATAAATAAATAAACTACGCTAGTGTAAACAACGGCGATACAAAGAATGCAAAATGAGATGGGTGATCCCCCCCCCATCTGGATGTCGAAATGACTGACCCCTGCTGAGTATACCTAGTTTATGTAAAGAGTTGGAAAAAACAAATCACTGCACGGTTTCCAAGACACACAGTGGGTGAAGCGATTAATAAATACAATTGTGTACTAATTGAATGAAAGTGTGGCTCATTTTCACTTTGTCCTCCTCACTACCCTTTTTGTAAGAATGAAATTTTTTTGTTGCTGCAGTTTCGCATATTTTGGGGTTTTAGTGCATATTCTAGGATTTTGTAATGCATATTTCAGGTCACATTTTTTGCATAGCGATCCTAGCTCTACTTATTACTATTAGTTTTTAAGTTTGAAAATATCGCAGAGATCATTAAAATCTCCTCTTTCTTACCGTAGAATTATTTGTGAAACTGGTTAATAAATAAATTCGATGCTATCAAAAGATGGTTATACAAATTTCGGAATATTGGGAAATTTTCGTTACTTTTTGTTAAATATGTCATATCTACAGCTTAATACTATTATTTTTAAAATTTGAAAACATCAACGAAAGCCTTAGAATGTACTCTTATGGTACAATTATTTTAGGTTAATAAAGTCGGTGCAATTAAAAGTTGGTCACACAAATTTCGGAACTTTTAGATCGTAATTACCGATACAAAACTAAAACTTAGTTTAATACTATTAGATTTCAAATTTGAAAATACCACGTAAAAGCGTAGAGTGCACTCTTTCTTATGGTATAATTATTTTAAAATTGGTTCATAAATAAACTCGATGTGAGGAAAAGTATAATTTAGCAAAAGTGTACAAATTGTTGATCGCGCGCAGATGGATCGATGAAACGAAAGGTTGCATTTTTAACTAACAGGTTTGACAGATATCGAATTTATTGTTGCTACAATCACCATAGCAACGATGCTTTTATTTTTCTGTTGAAACCCGCTGTCACGTCCAAAAGGCTGATCTCGCTTTTCCCCCTCGATTTTTAAACGGTTTCGGAAAAACGTACACATCCAAAAACTTCGAGATTTACATGGTTTATTAAAAATTGTACAGGGAACAAGATCGCGAAGGTTTTTTTTACTGATGTGGCTATTAGTTTAATTTAGGGGTTGGCTAGCGGAGGCGAGTAGGGGGCGGAGCCCCCTTGTTTTGCAAAGGAAGATAAAAGGTCTTTGTACCCTTTTTACTTTATGTACGAATATGGAAGCTGAATTTTCCAAGGAAGTACCGGATGTTAAAGCTATTTCGAATTTCAACTGAAAGATAAATTCGGACTATTGGAAAGCTGTTAAGAGAGAGTAGCAGGTGCTATTCTTCAGACAGAAGATTCCGAAGAGGTTTATGAAGATGATTTACAGATAGCGGAAGAATACCAAGATGAGTATTGTCAAATAATTTCGGAAATCGAAAGTATACAATATAAAAATAAAATGCGTAATTCAGTACTGATAGATGTTGCAGAAAAAAGATAATTTAAGCTACCAAAGATAGAATTAAAGAAGTTTAGTGGTGAAGCAAATGAATTTCTCGCTTTTTGGGCTCAGTTTGAAAAAATACAAAATGGTGATAGATTCCCCGACGAAGACAAATTTCATTATCTATTTCAGGCCGTGGTACCGAAATCGAAAGCAGCCATAGTTTTCGAGAGTTTCCTAGTCCCAGCAGTAAGTTATCCGAAGGAAGTTCAACAACTGCGGGATCGCTTCGGCAGAGAAAATTTGCTTTTTCAAATTTGTGTACGCGATCTATTGAGCATAGTGATGATTGATAATTTTTAATAAACATCGTACTAGAGCAAGACATCGGATTATGAGCATATTGGTGAAGAACGCTAAAGTGGATCTATCTGTATTGTATGATGGATCAGAAGGAAAATTAAGAGCGTTAGAAAGTCTTGGTAGTACACAAGAAAAATATGGAGATTTTTTGACCCCTTAATTGAGTCGTGTGTTCCGGAGAACATTCTTATATCATGGGAAGGAAAGAGAAATAACATTGACTCTTTACAAACTGAAGTTTGATCTCTTACGAAGTTATGTGTTTTCTAAAACAAGAAGTAAAGAGCGAGGAAATGGTTGTGCTCGATAGTACCGAGTTTGGAGTTAATAATAACGTTAAGAAGAGAGATCCTTTCATTGATAGGACTATAGATATATCTTCCGCCGCTGCACTGGTAAGCATGGACTAGTCAACAAAACACAGGTAATAGAAATATTAACTGCCTCTTTTGTGATAAAAGCCAACCCTCAGTAAGACTGTTTCCGTGCTAGAAAATTAACTCTTGATGGAAAAAAAAAACTTGTGATTAGAAAAAATGCTTGTTTTACTTGTTTACGAATGGGACACCACTTCTAGAACTTGCAAATTTAAAACTCAGACTCATTACATTTTGATGTATTCTAGCCGTGAGATAGGCACAAAATGAAGCCAAAACAGAAGTTGTGCCGACTAATTCTTTAGCAAATAGTTTCAACGTTGTCAATGTTATACTAATAACTTCAGTTCACAAAATAAAGGTTCGGAATTATGAAAGAAACCTCAGAGCTCTTTTGGACACGGGATCCCAGCGTTCATATTTACGTAACAGAGTTATTAAAGGTATTAAATTAAAGCCTAATAAAAAACAGAAGCTAATTCATGGCCTTTCGGGGGGAAGAGAAACTGAACTTCGTTTGCATTAACTGTATGAAATTGAAATCAGTAATTTACAAAATACTTTTTATTTTTGTTAGAAGTTTAATATGAAGACAAAATATGGGTTTTGTGATTAGAGCTAATGATGATTTAACCTTATAAGAGTTAAAAGAACGATAATTAGTATTACCTGATTTAAATATTAAAGATTATCAGATTGATGTGCTCTTGGGTGCCGATGTTCCTGGTATTATAAATGACTGGTAATTCAATGAATTTAAAATCTGGGTAATTGTTATGAAAACAAATCTGAGTTACACTTTAATGATTGACTATAATAAATTGTCTAATGAATACATTACGAACATCTGAACTTGTATTATGTGAAAGTAATTTGATTGATAATGTATCTAATGTTTTAACATTGCATTCTATGAATCTTAATGTAAATAAAGTATGGGATCTTGAGACTATCAGCATAACGGATCCATACGAGAGAATTAAAAATAAATTATATTTTTCTGATGCTATTGAGCAATTCAGAGATATTTAACAATTCTTCCTAATGGAAGGTATGAGCTATTGCTGCCATTTAAGTGTGAAACTCTGCTACCGAGTAATAGGTACTTAACATTGAAAATGCATAGGAGTATGTGCAAACGTGCAGCTAATGTAGGATATTTAAAATATTATATTGTTGTATTTAGTGAGCGGGAAAAACTTAAAATTATTGAAAAGGTTCCAGATAGAGACATAAATGAGGTTGAGTATTATTTACCCCACCGACCAGAGATCAAGCAGTCAAGCCAGACTTCGAAAGTTAGACCTAGTTTTTGATGCTTCTGCAAGGGTGGGAAACGGACCCTCATTAAATGACTGGTTAATTAAGGAACCGAACTTAATTGAACTTATCCCAGACATAATTGATAGATTTAGACTGTATCCCATTGGGCTGTCTGCGGATATTGAAAAGGCTCTTCTACAGCTCAGTATTGTACCTCAGCATAGGGATTTGTTGAGATTTTTTTCTTATCAGAAACTGAGGACACTGTATAGGCATTGTAGGGTAGGTTTTGGAGTGACGACAAGTACATTTCTGCTATGCTATTATGGCTTACCTGAATCACTTGATTGAGAAGTCTTCAGATGAACTTTCCGATGTGATTTCAAAGCTTCGACATTCATTTTATGTCGATAATTGCATTTCAGGAGTGTCTACTTTGGATGAAGTGGACCATTTTGCTTCTCAAACTCAAAATTAATGACTAATGCTTGTTTTAATTTGCGATGATGTAAAGGTAACATTTACAGTTCGTACCTTTCCAAATTTTCTGGAGGAGATATTTCCTTTTTGGGAATTATTTGAAATTTAGATCGGGACACATTGAGGTGTAGCGTTCCAACGAAAATAGAGCATAACCAAGAAAAAACTAAAAGGACAGTTTTGTCTTTTGTGCAACAAATTTTTGATCCTCTTGGGTTGTTGTGCCCTGAAAACTTTACTGCCTAACATATTAACACAGAAGACATGGGAAAATAAATTAAGTTGGGACAGTCTCTTGCCCTCCTACATGCAAACACAATTTTCTGCTTGGATGAAGTAAATGTATTTATTTAGCGGAATAGAAATTGTTCTACATTTGGAAACAACCGAAATATCTGAATTGCACGTTTTTTGTTGACGCTTGTAAAAAATCTTATTTAGTTTGTATTTTTATAAAATCGGAGGTATCCCACGGCATTAGAATGTAACTTTTACGAGCCAAATCTAGAGTTGCGCCAGTAAAAGAGTTGTCAATACCTAAACTTGAGCTTATGGCTTGTTGCATTTGGTATTAGATTAACACATTCAGTTCGTTCGTCACTTGATTTGCCACAGATGAAGATTACATTTTGGTGCGATTCTGTGGTTGCTCTCTGGTGGATTAGAGAACATGGTGAGTGGTCAATTTTTGTTTACAACATATTGAGTAAAACTATTTTTAACTGAATTAATTTAACTAAAAATAAATAGCCCAATGTGTTGCTCTAGTGCGACGTTAATTCAACTAACTACCTACCTACTTTTTAAAAATAAATTAAAGTGGTATTCAATATAATCTTTTTGTAAAATTACAATATAAAAAATAAGATTTGTTTACAGTAACTTAACAGCAAGTCTTTCTAATATGAGAATATTAATAGTACTACCCGGCGTTGATCTGTTGAATTAATTATAATTTTATTGAAAAGTGATCAGACTTAGCAATCCTTTTTTTTCGTAAAACAATGTTAGCATCATTTAAGTGTATGGAAAATGATTTTTAATATCATTTTAATTTCTCCGTCGCTTCTATAATTTACTTCGAACGCAAATATGCATATATGATGTATCCTATAATTTACTTCGAACGCAAATATGCATATATGATGTATCTATCCGCATAATCCCTTCATATTCGTTGCATTTCTGCTGAAAGTTGTTTTTCTAAGGTGACTACTACAGAAGTTGATTTTGAGTTTTGAGTGATTACGAATATCCACATGTTCATTTTCAGTAAAATAGGCGAATTTTTGGTAGATAGGCTTGCACTCAGTTTTTCTATGAATATGTTTTACTTGTGAAATTCTTGAACCTGGTATGCAATGTTTTCGAATTTTATCATCAGTATGAAAGGATTATAAATTAAATGATTACGACATTCTTAATTAATTTAGTTTGAATCAAACGCATTTTTTAAAGATCTATTCAAGCGGCACGTGGAATAACGGAGTTTCTGCTAGATATTTAAAGCAGAGTAGACGTTTGTCTGTTGTCTATACAAATCTAAGACCGTTTGACCAATCCACAGTACATTTGGTACACTTCTATTTTAGAATCCGGTGGGTATGATTGGGGACATATTAACCCCCGTTATATTTGTCCAAGCGGGCTAAAATTAAATTGTTACGGCATTCGGGACTAATTTAGTTTGAAGCAAACGAACTTTTTCTAGAAAATTACATTCAGCGGCATGTGGAATAACGGAGCTTGTGTTAGAAATAAATGTCAACAGTGTTGACCAATTAAACTCGATTAATTAGAATTTTTTAATAAACAGAAGGTAGATTTTACAGCGCTTTTACGAAAAGAAAATCACTGCTTTCAACGAACGATTCACATGTATCTAAGTTCCGTAAGAACAGCTTCAATACGTAGAATAAGCAACCACGATTATTTTCTGTCACTTGAAACAAAACATTTTAATTTTTGAAAATTACTAACTGATATTATTCTAAGATCAACAAAGTCTTGTTTCAAATTCCTTTTCTCCAACAGACAATCAGTTCTAAATCGAACCCTTATAGTACTTTTTTATAAATTCAGAGATCGGTTTCTAAATGAAAACCACGTACCTATTCAGAATGATAATATAGTTACTTGACTATGGAGTACAGCTTTCAATAACACCCAAGAAACACGTACAAGAAATACACATTTAATTTATTTTAATCGTCTTTCAATGAAAAGCTATATTAAAATTTATAAAAATATATGAGGTAATATTTTGAATAAATGAATTGTTTACGCATGCTATCCCTCAGTACTGATGAATTCGCCGATAGATGGCGCTGGTCCTATTTTTGTAAATTTCCGTTGCGGCCACGCCAGTCCAGCGAGTTGTGTATTCTCAATGTGTGTGGAGAACAGTAAAATATATATTTTATACAGTCACAGTCCACTTGCTTTTGTGTTGTGTTAAGCTATGTGATGTGTGTGTAACCATTTTTTGGTCCTCCGACCCGTGAGGAAATTCAGTGATCTGTGGATTGAGTATCTTTGATTCGGAATTGTGTGATTCTACATAAATTGTGATGTGGAACATCGGATTTCGTTGCGTCCTCAGTGAATTGTGATACCTTCAAATGCGTGATCTGAAGTGATTTAGTGACTCGGATATCGAACTTTGAGGTAAAAAAGTTGAATTGCTATTGTGCTAGTTAGTGTAAAAATTGTGACTGTAGTTGGTTTTCAAGTGTGGGTTAGTTTGAACTAGTTATATGGTAGCGTTGTTCCGTTTTGTATTGTTGTGCTTTTATTCGGTAGTATTTGTTGATTTTAAATTTAGAGGTGTATAGTCTTATTTTATGAATTGTTGTAGTTGCGGAAGAATTGAACTTAACGATACCGGACAATACGAAAGTAGTACAGCTTAAGAAATTAATTGAATCTAGTGATGTGTACAAAAATTATAGTGAATTTCTGCGTTGTCTTATTGATAATATTTAAGAAGAAAGGAAAGTATACTTGGAAAATGAACGGGATAAATTAGATAGTGAAACAAAATTAGAATTGGAGAGATTAAAATTAGCCCGATTAGAAAAGGAGCTAGAAATTGCGAAAGGAAATTCAGTTAACTCATCCTTAACTACAGAAAGCATTGAACCGACTCCCTCAACTGTTAATCTGGAACGATTAATCAATAGTATTAAAACCTTGACCATTCCAGTGCCTGTTAAAGCAGAATCGTTTAATCTGTTTTTCTATTCGTTAGAAAAGGCATTCCAAACCAAAACAGTTTCTAACGAATTGAAAGCAGAGATTCTTTTGAATATTTTGGGCGAAAAGGTAAATAACTTGCTAGTGTATGTGAGTCAGGGGGAATTAGGCAATTACGAGAAAATAAAAGGTTTAGTGTTGAAGGAATTTAAACCCACCCCCCAGGAATACCTGAGCAACTTTTAAAAGGCCCAGAATTTACCATCTGAGAATTATGTGCAGTTTGCTTCTCGGTTGTGCGCATCGTTTGACTATTATTGTCAGTTGCGCAAGGTAACAGAATTCAAATCCCTGTGCGAGCTCATGGTTTCCGATAGGATTTTTGTAACGCTTGATCGGGAATTAATGACTCACATTGGGGTTAAACAGGGCGAGACCTTTTTCAAACCTCAGCAGCTTGGTCGAGAGTGCGACATTTACTTATCATCGAGAGGTAAATGCAAAAATGAGTTAGCCAGTAGAAATGTAGCAGGGGAAACGAGAAAATTTCGAGGATATACGAGTAAATGGCAGCAAAATCATAATTGGCGTGAGGATAGGAATATAACTAAAATATTCATGTCTGAAGAAAAAAGTGCAAATTGTGTTAATTGTAAAAATGTGATTCATCCTCTTTGCACGTGTCCCCAATTTAAGAGGCTGTCAGTTTGGGAAAGAGCGGATGTGGTAAAGCGGAATAAATTGTGCTTTCGTTGCTTTTTGCCACACAAACTTCGTGAATGCCGTTCAGTAAGAAAATCACTGTTTCTGTGGCAAACCCCACAATCGGCTGATTCATTTTCCGCGTGAAGTGGACTCAGTTTCCGGCAACCCTAATTCACAAACAAATGCACCTGCTCAGTTTCTTCCGAGGCAGAGTGGTAGGGGAGGCGGAGGTAGTTTCCCAACCCCAAATAGTCGTAACAAGTTTCGAGCAAAACAAAAACTGTATTGTTGAGTACTGTGCGAGAGCTCGGGTCTTACAGAAAGCTGGAACTCTCAGCTGTTCGGGGAAACCAATGACTGCTCAAAATCCGCGCGCTGATTGGTCAGTCGTTGCTATGACTACCATTTGTTGACAATCAGATGAGTCAAAATCAAAGTTAATGATCCTTATCAATTTTTGAACAAATCAAAAATTTATAAGCAAATTGCCTACTGACAGGGCATAAAGTTAAATTCGTTTCATACCAAGGGACGGTAAATGGACCTCCCAATGTGTCCAGGTTTTACTATTTTCCACTTCCCCGCTATGCAGTCTATTTGCTTTCTCTGAGGTTTCAACTGCGATAGCGGGTATCTGAAAGCTGGGTAGTCGAAAGAAACTGTTGCAATTAAAATCCATGCCTCTGGATGTAAAAAAAAAACGAAAAAATTCTTCTGGATAAATCCTCGAGGAGACAGATTGGTTTTCTATTCCTTTGGAAAAATCTGCTCACTCAGATACTGTTAAACACGATTGAGGTTATTTCTTGTTCCATTGACAACCATTACATGCACAAGGTGAACATCGTATTTATCAATGGGACACAAATTAGAAGTGTTGTAAGAAAATTCAAGAATAGTAAATTCAAAAAATTATTACTGAAAAGTTATATAGCAGCATATGTTGAAAAGGTTATTGCATAAAGAATTCTTAGCCAATGTTCAATTTATCGATTTTTTTTTAGAAAAATTTTGTACTGTTATATGGTACGGTATTGTTTAATTAGTCATACCTTATGATTAATTTAACATATCCCGCATAACGTAACAACAATTAGTGCATTGAAAACCTTTTAGGACCAGGGCTTTCTATACATTAATTTTTGTATGCATATTCGTCTCAGTAAACTTGAATAGAAATTATGTTTTTATTATAAACGAAATTTTATCTTTTCAATATGGTTTTGGGTGATCGTAACTGAAAAAGTTATTCATTTGTCCTAAAGCAATAACAAGTTTCCTATGTCTGACCTCAGTGGCCACACTTTTTGCATAGCTTCACCTTACAAAATACATATATATATATATCTGTTCAAATGGAGAAGTTTACTTTTAACACTACTATAACGGCATCGAACATTTAAATATTGCTGTTAAGGATTTGTTTTGATTTTTCAATACTTTTTCTGCGGACACTCTAAACAATGGCTATGAAGAAATGAAATTCAAAATAAACATCTTAGCTTGTCTAAGAAGCACTCCCCCAAACACTATAATTTTATACAAAGACAAATAGTGAATTCTGAGCGAGTGGGATGGAAAATTTCCAATCACTGTCATTATTTCTTCAAATATGCAACACTTTGATCCATTAATAATATTTCTGTTGAAACTTCTTAAATTCTCGAAATACTTTTTATTCTAAAATTGAATTCGAAGAACCCATTAGAATTGAATTTGAACAAATATAGTTTTGATATTTCATCAGTTCTGACACTGATTTTTTGTGCTGTATAGACCTCCCTTCCATGGCCTTGAGTTCCACCGTGGCTTAGTAGTTTATCCACTGTTCTTGTAAACTACGAGTTGTAGGCGATGCTGGTTCGATTACTGTAGCTTACCCCGGGTGTATTTCTTTTGCATCTGCAAAAATTCACCTGTACGTTCATTTATTTCATGTTGTCTGGACAAATATGACCCTTGCGTCTTAAAATCCTAACATCCAATCCAATCCTCATCTACACATAAGCCAAAATTAAATAAAACGAAAGTTCATGACCCATCTGTTTGGATGTGACTGGCTTTATAATAGAAAATTTTGTTAATTGATCACCACTATTGAAAACGGTCATAAAAATTAATCGTCCTTTTTAGAAATTAAAAATTGACACGATTATTTTTATTCAGTACAACCCAGTGTATAAACCATATGTATAAAATTAATGTATGTGTAACAATTTTATGTTTTTATCTAACCGTTATTTACATACGCTTCAGCTCGTATTGTACGTAGTTGAAAACAAGGGTTTACTAGCCCACGCAACTGTAATAACCACCAACCTAAATTCTAATCTACAATCTAGTCAAGTCTAGACGATCCCAGTGCAAGTGCATAGTGCAACTAGAAGTAACAAAGTCAGGAATGCCGGGTTGGGATCTTTATCTCTCCTAAGATCCGGACCCCTCCCACAGAGGGGGGGGGGGTCTCATCAGAGGACACGAAATTTTGGAACTTCCGTGTGAGAGAGAAGAATGAGCTATTGCCTACGGGGATGGATGTCCGCAGCTGTCTTGACTAAAGGCCGGACCACTGACCTAAGTAGACACTTTTCTGAGAAACCTTCTGTACCCCCATTGGGAAAGATTCCAATTGTACATCCGGTCGATGCTACTGAGCCCTGAGGGGCAGAACATGAAAAGGCAGGGCATACTATGAATCAATTTTGGAGTGGAAAAGGAATGACGAATGAACAAACACCGATTTAATTTATTTAGAGTGGATCTCGTTTTTTGAACGACTTTTTTTTCTACGGTAGTCATATCTGGGATTCGGAGTATAGCTTCGTTATTATGGTTGGAGAGTTCTGCGCGGAAATTGGTATTGAGTTTATTAATAAACTCTTTGATCTTGTACATGTTTAGTTATTCCCTAATTTTTATACTGCGGTAGAATAATGGGCTGTCTGTAGCTATTCAAAGGGTGATGTTTTAGAGTGATTCTGTTTTGTCATGTGAGTTTCAGCGCAGGAAATCCCCAGACGTAGCGTAAGTGACCATTGATCGCAACATGGAACTGCGAAATCGCGGTCACAAGGTAGAAACGAATGTCTCTGAGAAACTAATGCAAAGCACATGCTAACAATGTAATGAATTTTTTGTGTGCCCCACAACCGTCTGAGAAAATATGCAAGAGCTTGATAATAATAATTTGACGCAAGTTTAATTTGAAAAAAGTCAATGTCTCAACAACTATCGATACTTTCGTACAATAGGAATAACTTTTCAGTTTTGTTTCTCTCGCATTTGTTATATGGAGCTGCTTTCGTTAAGGGGTAGAGACATCGCAAATTAATGACGTTTTATAGTATTTTTTTAATGAACTAAACTTACCGGACGTAAGATTTTAAACAAATGTACAGAATCTTTAAGCAATACTCAATGTGGAACAAAATCTCAAAACTAAATTTATAACAACGTCTGGGAAAATTACACAATTCTTTGTGAGTTTGCGTAATCAATAACTGATCTAGTGTCGGCGAGTTCACGGGATGCCAAAACAAATTATTGGCTTCTCATTGGAATTGGTAACACGGCTAACCATGCGACTACCGAGAAGGTTATAAAAGTATTAGAACCAATTTCTTTATCATTGCCCGCCTTGTAGGGGCCGCGGTAACCTTGTTTGATAAGAGTCGCAGATTAGCAAACAGAGGGTTGGGAATTCCAACTAACTAAAATACCGTCGTGCAGGTGGGGACTGGTGCACGTTAAATCTGTCGTGGCCTCAAATTTCTGAACTTTGGTGCGGTGTAAAACTTTGCAGAGTGGGTACCAACTCAGGTTTTGACCTCGTCATCGTACCGTGGCTCAAAATCACCAAGTATTGCCCTCGGATCTTTCCCTTTGCTATGGATTCCGGACCGTCGCTAACAACCCGTATGTTTGTTGCTCCAGTGCGAGGTAAATTCAACAACCTCCCCCACACTTTACAAAAAATATTCCGTTCTTTTCTAGAAAATGCACGATAACTATGACACACCTTACTGTTCTCTCATTTGAATGTCCCCAAACAGAAACAAATAAAAGGGAAAGCCTCTGAAGAAGCCTTTGGTTGGTTCGAGTTTCGAACTCCAAACCTTTTGATTGCTAATCCGCTCCTCTAGCAAACAGGCCACTACGGCCCTTGGTGAGAAAATAATATGTTTATACATCGTTAAAATTAATTTGCAGTCATACTGATCACTTCCCTACTTCTGGTGTTAATAGTAAAAAGTACTAACTTTTGCTCCATGATAAAATTTCCTTTTGATTTGAAAAATAAGACATATATGTAATGTTCGAATTCATCTAAAAATAGTTTGCAAATGCTTTTTGCTTATTTCTATTAGTACATTCTTTTAGAAATAATTTGGAGTTATTGTTGTATGCTGTTTAAAATAAAGCTCTTTTTCAAAATTTAATTTGAGAGACAGGTTCTCACTAGTTCTCTCTCACTCGTAAGTGCGTAATGAAGAGGTGAAGTGAAGCGAGCGACATCTCTATGCCACAGATTTTTATAAATAGAACAGTTTGAGTTTCCGTTAGAAAAATGCAATATGCGCGTACTGCGTGCTCTATGTTTTGATGTATTTTCAAAAGCATTTATTAAATGTGTTTGACTGTGCTAGTAAATCCAAGTGTAATTTATTTATTTGTTTTGGTAACCGTTAAGCATCAGGTAGGTGCACCAGAGCCCTATTTTTTAAGTATTGATTTGCGGTGCTTTGACGCTACACTTACAATACATTCCATATGGGAGGAATTTTGGTTTTAGCACTTTACATACAGCGTAGAACGTGTGAAAAAAAAAAGTTGCATTTGTACCAAAAAGTTACCCTAATGATTTACAAATATGTTGAAAAGCCTGGGCAATGTTAATCCGACAAAGAAAAATGTTTAAACGAAATCTCTCTATGATAAAAAAAGATATTACCACAGACGCCATTGCCGCCGCCGCAGGATTGAAAACTCGTGTTCTTCGCTCGATTCTTATACGGAGAATATACGGATCAGAAAATTACAAAATTGGCATGGGTTGTTCAAAATTGTACAGAGAACAATACGAATGAAATTTTAAGAGCGAAATTTCTAATGCGAGTGAACAAAAGACGTAATGATTTTCAGTCTTCAGCCGTGATTTTTTTAGAGTACCTCTAAAGGTGAATTTTTGCAGGACGCCGAGTTTTATTAGAAATTTCAATTTGGTTCCTGATAACATTTTTTTTTAATTCGGGAAAAATCAGGACATTTTCGTTACGTTTTTTAAAATTGTCATATCCTATACCTTATTACTAGAGCTCTGATTTTGCATATTTTGCATATCTTCCTTTTAGTCCCTAATGTTAATAAAAATCCGTATTGAGTGATTTTTAGCAATTTGCAACAAAAAAAAAACAGAATTTAATTTGCATTTGTTTGCATATTTTGTGCATATTTGGACGATTTTTCTCTATTTTTACACAGTTTCACAAAAATAATAATAATAATATTTTTCAAAGAACTTTGCTTAGCGCGTTTGGAAGGAAGGTTTTCGGAAGCAATCAAATTCAAATCAACTACGACTCACAAACAAAAAGCGGAAAAGGTGTAAAAAGATAAGAATATTCAACAGCCTTTCATCGCTTCAAAAGCTTGAGTCAGTGTCACAATCTTCGGAGAAGAACGAGATGTAACAATATCAAGGCAATGTTGAAATCCAATATTGCTCTCTATAAGTAGAAGAATGAACATTTTAGAGCCTTGAAGAAGTACACAGGTAAAGCAATTCCTCATGAATCGACACTCATAAATAAATAAACTACGCTAGTGTAAACAACGGCGATACAAAGAATGCAAAATGAGATGGGTGATCCCCCCCCCCATCTGGATGTCGAAATGACTGACCCCTGCTGAGTATACCTAGTTTATGTAAAGAGTTGGAAAAAACAAATCACTGCACGGTTTCCAAGACACACAGTGGGTGAAGCGATTAATAAATACAATTGTGTACTAATTGAATGAAAGTGTGGCTCATTTTCACTTTGTCCTCCTCACTACCCTTTTTGTAAGAATGAAATTTTTTTGTTGCTGCAGTTTCGCATATTTTGGGGTTTTAGTGCATATTCTAGGATTTTGTAATGCATATTTCAGGTCACATTTTTTGCATAGCGATCCTAGCTCTACTTATTACTATTAGTTTTTAAGTTTGAAAATATCGCAGAGATCATTAAAATCTCCTCTTTCTTACCGTAGAATTATTTGTGAAACTGGTTAATAAATAAATTCGATGCTATCAAAAGATGGTTATACAAATTTCGGAATATTGGGAAATTTTCGTTACTTTTTGTTAAATATGTCATATCTACAGCTTAATACTATTATTTTTAAAATTTGAAAACATCAACGAAAGCCTTAGAATGTACTCTTATGGTACAATTATTTTAGGTTAATAAAGTCGGTGCAATTAAAAGTTGGTCACACAAATTTCGGAACTTTTAGATCGTAATTACCGATACAAAACTAAAACTTAGTTTAATACTATTAGATTTCAAATTTGAAAATACCACGTAAAAGCGTAGAGTGCACTCTTTCTTATGGTATAATTATTTTAAAATTGGTTCATAAATAAACTCGATGTGAGGAAAAGTATAATTTAGCAAAAGTGTACAAATTGTTGATCGCGCGCAGATGGATCGATGAAACGAAAGGTTGCATTTTTAACTAACAGGTTTGACAGATATCGAATTTATTGTTGCTACAATCACCATAGCAACGATGCTTTTATTTTTCTGTTGAAACCCGCTGTCACGTCCAAAAGGCTGATCTCGCTTTTCCCCCTCGATTTTTAAACGGTTTCGGAAAAACGTACACATCCAAAAACTTCGAGATTTACATGGTTTATTAAAAATTGTACAGGGAACAAGATCGCGAAGGTTTTTTTTACTGATGTGGCTATTAGTTTAATTTAGGGGTTGGCTAGCGGAGGCGAGTAGGGGGCGGAGCCCCCTTGTTTTGCAAAGGAAGATAAAAGGTCTTTGTACCCTTTTTACTTTATGTACGAATATGGAAGCTGAATTTTCCAAGGAAGTACCGGATGTTAAAGCTATTTCGAATTTCAACTGAAAGATAAATTCGGACTATTGGAAAGCTGTTAAGAGAGAGTAGCAGGTGCTATTCTTCAGACAGAAGATTCCGAAGAGGTTTATGAAGATGATTTACAGATAGCGGAAGAATACCAAGATGAGTATTGTCAAATAATTTCGGAAATCGAAAGTATACAATATAAAAATAAAATGCGTAATTCAGTACTGATAGATGTTGCAGAAAAAAGATAATTTAAGCTACCAAAGATAGAATTAAAGAAGTTTAGTGGTGAAGCAAATGAATTTCTCGCTTTTTGGGCTCAGTTTGAAAAAATACAAAATGGTGATAGATTCCCCGACGAAGACAAATTTCATTATCTATTTCAGGCCGTGGTACCGAAATCGAAAGCAGCCATAGTTTTCGAGAGTTTCCTAGTCCCAGCAGTAAGTTATCCGAAGGAAGTTCAACAACTGCGGGATCGCTTCGGCAGAGAAAATTTGCTTTTTCAAATTTGTGTACGCGATCTATTGAGCATAGTGATGATTGATAATTTTTAATAAACATCGTACTAGAGCAAGACATCGGATTATGAGCATATTGGTGAAGAACGCTAAAGTGGATCTATCTGTATTGTATGATGGATCAGAAGGAAAATTAAGAGCGTTAGAAAGTCTTGGTAGTACACAAGAAAAATATGGAGATTTTTTGACCCCTTAATTGAGTCGTGTGTTCCGGAGAACATTCTTATATCATGGGAAGGAAAGAGAAATAACATTGACTCTTTACAAACTGAAGTTTGATCTCTTACGAAGTTATGTGTTTTCTAAAACAAGAAGTAAAGAGCGAGGAAATGGTTGTGCTCGATAGTACCGAGTTTGGAGTTAATAATAACGTTAAGAAGAGAGATCCTTTCATTGATAGGACTATAGATATATCTTCCGCCGCTGCACTGGTAAGCATGGACTAGTCAACAAAACACAGGTAATAGAAATATTAACTGCCTCTTTTGTGATAAAAGCCAACCCTCAGTAAGACTGTTTCCGTGCTAGAAAATTAACTCTTGATGGAAAAAAAAAACTTGTGATTAGAAAAAATGCTTGTTTTACTTGTTTACGAATGGGACACCACTTCTAGAACTTGCAAATTTAAAACTCAGACTCATTACATTTTGATGTATTCTAGCCGTGAGATAGGCACAAAATGAAGCCAAAACAGAAGTTGTGCCGACTAATTCTTTAGCAAATAGTTTCAACGTTGTCAATGTTATACTAATAACTTCAGTTCACAAAATAAAGGTTCGGAATTATGAAAGAAACCTCAGAGCTCTTTTGGACACGGGATCCCAGCGTTCATATTTACGTAACAGAGTTATTAAAGGTATTAAATTAAAGCCTAATAAAAAACAGAAGCTAATTCATGGCCTTTCGGGGGGAAGAGAAACTGAACTTCGTTTGCATTAACTGTATGAAATTGAAATCAGTAATTTACAAAATACTTTTTATTTTTGTTAGAAGTTTAATATGAAGACAAAATATGGGTTTTGTGATTAGAGCTAATGATGATTTAACCTTATAAGAGTTAAAAGAACGATAATTAGTATTACCTGATTTAAATATTAAAGATTATCAGATTGATGTGCTCTTGGGTGCCGATGTTCCTGGTATTATAAATGACTGGTAATTCAATGAATTTAAAATCTGGGTAATTGTTATGAAAACAAATCTGAGTTACACTTTAATGATTGACTATAATAAATTGTCTAATGAATACATTACGAACATCTGAACTTGTATTATGTGAAAGTAATTTGATTGATAATGTATCTAATGTTTTAACATTGCATTCTATGAATCTTAATGTAAATAAAGTATGGGATCTTGAGACTATCAGCATAACGGATCCATACGAGAGAATTAAAAATAAATTATATTTTTCTGATGCTATTGAGCAATTCAGAGATATTTAACAATTCTTCCTAATGGAAGGTATGAGCTATTGCTGCCATTTAAGTGTGAAACTCTGCTACCGAGTAATAGGTACTTAACATTGAAAATGCATAGGAGTATGTGCAAACGTGCAGCTAATGTAGGATATTTAAAATATTATATTGTTGTATTTAGTGAGCGGGAAAAACTTAAAATTATTGAAAAGGTTCCAGATAGAGACATAAATGAGGTTGAGTATTATTTACCCCACCGACCAGAGATCAAGCAGTCAAGCCAGACTTCGAAAGTTAGACCTAGTTTTTGATGCTTCTGCAAGGGTGGGAAACGGACCCTCATTAAATGACTGGTTAATTAAGGAACCGAACTTAATTGAACTTATCCCAGACATAATTGATAGATTTAGACTGTATCCCATTGGGCTGTCTGCGGATATTGAAAAGGCTCTTCTACAGCTCAGTATTGTACCTCAGCATAGGGATTTGTTGAGATTTTTTTCTTATCAGAAACTGAGGACACTGTATAGGCATTGTAGGGTAGGTTTTGGAGTGACGACAAGTACATTTCTGCTATGCTATTATGGCTTACCTGAATCACTTGATTGAGAAGTCTTCAGATGAACTTTCCGATGTGATTTCAAAGCTTCGACATTCATTTTATGTCGATAATTGCATTTCAGGAGTGTCTACTTTGGATGAAGTGGACCATTTTGCTTCTCAAACTCAAAATTAATGACTAATGCTTGTTTTAATTTGCGATGATGTAAAGGTAACATTTACAGTTCGTACCTTTCCAAATTTTCTGGAGGAGATATTTCCTTTTTGGGAATTATTTGAAATTTAGATCGGGACACATTGAGGTGTAGCGTTCCAACGAAAATAGAGCATAACCAAGAAAAAACTAAAAGGACAGTTTTGTCTTTTGTGCAACAAATTTTTGATCCTCTTGGGTTGTTGTGCCCTGAAAACTTTACTGCCTAACATATTAACACAGAAGACATGGGAAAATAAATTAAGTTGGGACAGTCTCTTGCCCTCCTACATGCAAACACAATTTTCTGCTTGGATGAAGTAAATGTATTTATTTAGCGGAATAGAAATTGTTCTACATTTGGAAACAACCGAAATATCTGAATTGCACGTTTTTTGTTGACGCTTGTAAAAAATCTTATTTAGTTTGTATTTTTATAAAATCGGAGGTATCCCACGGCATTAGAATGTAACTTTTACGAGCCAAATCTAGAGTTGCGCCAGTAAAAGAGTTGTCAATACCTAAACTTGAGCTTATGGCTTGTTGCATTTGGTATTAGATTAACACATTCAGTTCGTTCGTCACTTGATTTGCCACAGATGAAGATTACATTTTGGTGCGATTCTGTGGTTGCTCTCTGGTGGATTAGAGAACATGGTGAGTGGTCAATTTTTGTTTACAACATATTGAGTAAAACTATTTTTAACTGAATTAATTTAACTAAAAATAAATAGCCCAATGTGTTGCTCTAGTGCGACGTTAATTCAACTAACTACCTACCTACTTTTTAAAAATAAATTAAAGTGGTATTCAATATAATCTTTTTGTAAAATTACAATATAAAAAATAAGATTTGTTTACAGTAACTTAACAGCAAGTCTTTCTAATATGAGAATATTAATAGTACTACCCGGCGTTGATCTGTTGAATTAATTATAATTTTATTGAAAAGTGATCAGACTTAGCAATCCTTTTTTTTCGTAAAACAATGTTAGCATCATTTAAGTGTATGGAAAATGATTTTTAATATCATTTTAATTTCTCCGTCGCTTCTATAATTTACTTCGAACGCAAATATGCATATATGATGTATCCTATAATTTACTTCGAACGCAAATATGCATATATGATGTATCTATCCGCATAATCCCTTCATATTCGTTGCATTTCTGCTGAAAGTTGTTTTTCTAAGGTGACTACTACAGAAGTTGATTTTGAGTTTTGAGTGATTACGAATATCCACATGTTCATTTTCAGTAAAATAGGCGAATTTTTGGTAGATAGGCTTGCACTCAGTTTTTCTATGAATATGTTTTACTTGTGAAATTCTTGAACCTGGTATGCAATGTTTTCGAATTTTATCATCAGTATGAAAGGATTATAAATTAAATGATTACGACATTCTTAACTAATTTAGTTTGAATCAAACGCATTTTTTAAAGATCTATTCAAGCGGCACGTGGAATAACGGAGTTTCTGCTAGATATTTAAAGCAGAGTAGACGTTTGTCTGTTGTCTATACAAATCTAAGACCGTTTGACCAATCCACAGTACATTTGGTACACTTCTATTTTAGAATCCGGTGGGTATGATTGGCGACATATTAACCCCCGTTATATTTGTCCAAGCGGGCTAAAATTAAATTGTTGCGGCATTCGGGACTAATTTAGTTTGAAGCAAACGAACTTTTTCTAGAAAATTACATTCAGCGGCATGTGGAATAACGGAGCTTGTGTTAGAAATAAATGTCAACAGTGTTGACCAATTAAACTCGATTAATTAGAATTTTTTAATAAACAGAAGGTAGATTTTACAGCGCTTTTACGAAAAGAAAATCACTGCTTTCAACGAACGATTCACATGTATCTAAGTTCCGTAAGAACAGCTTCAATACGTAGAATAAGCAACCACGATTATTTTCTGTCACTTGAAACAAAAAATTTTAATTTTTGAAAATTACTAACTGATATTATTCTAAGATCAACAAAGTCTTGTTTCAAATTCCTTTTCTCCAACAGACAATCAGTTCTAAATCGAACCCTTATAGTACTTTTTTATAAATTCAGAGATCGGTTTCTAAATGAAAACCACGTACCTATTCAGAATGATAATATAGTTACTTGACTATGGAGTACAGCTTTCAATAACACCCAAGAAACACGTACAAGAAATACACATTTAATTTATTTTAATCGTCTTTCAATGAAAAGCTATATTAAAATTTATAAAAATATATGAGGTAATATTTTGAATAAATGAATTGTTTACGCATGCTCTCCCTCAGTACTGATGAATTCGCCGATAGATGGCGCTGGTCCTATTTTTGTAAATTTCCGTTGCGGCCACGCCAGTCCAGCGAGTTGTGTATTCTCAATGTGTGTGGAGAACAGTAAAATATATATTTTATACAGTCACAGTCCACTTGCTTTTGTGTTGTGTTAAGCTATGTGATGTGTGTTGTGTGTAACCATTTTTTGGTCCTCCGACCCGTGAGGAAATTCAGTGATCTGTGGATTGAGTATCTTTGATTCGGAATTGTGTGATTCTACATAAATTGTGATGTGGAACATCGGATTTCGTTGCGTCCTCAGTGAATTGTGATACCTTCAAATGCGTGATCTGAAGTGATTTAGTGACTCGGATATCGAACTTTGAGGTAAAAAAGTTGAATTGCTATTGTGCTAGTTAGTGTAAAAATTGTGACTGTAGTTGGTTTTCAAGTGTGGGTTAGTTTGAACTAGTTATATGGTAGCGTTGTTCCGTTTTGTATTGTTGTGCTTTTATTCGGTAGTATTTGTTGATTTTAAATTTAGAGGTGTATAGTCTTATTTTATGAATTGTTGTAGTTGCGGAAGAATTGAACTTAACGATACCGGACAATACGAAAGTAGTACAGCTTAAGAAATTAATTGAATCTAGTGATGTGTACAAAAATTATAGTGAATTTCTGCGTTGTCTTATTGATAATATTTAAGAAGAAAGGAAAGTATACTTGGAAAATGAACGGGATAAATTAGATAGTGAAACAAAATTAGAATTGGAGAGATTAAAATTAGCCCGATTAGAAAAGGAGCTAGAAATTGCGAAAGGAAATTCAGTTAACTCATCCTTAACTACAGAAAGCATTGAACCGACTCCCTCAACTGTTAATCTGGAACGATTAATCAATAGTATTAAAACCTTGACCATTCCAGTGCCTGTTAAAGCAGAATCGTTTAATCTGTTTTTCTATTCGTTAGAAAAGGCATTCCAAACCAAAACAGTTTCTAACGAATTGAAAGCAGAGATTCTTTTGAATATTTTGGGCGAAAAGGTAAATAACTTGCTAGTGTATGTGAGTCAGGGGGAATTAGGCAATTACGAGAAAATAAAAGGTTTAGTGTTGAAGGAATTTAAACCCACCCCCCAGGAATACCTGAGCAACTTTTAAAAGGCCCAGAATTTACCATCTGAGAATTATGTGCAGTTTGCTTCTCGGTTGTGCGCATCGTTTGACTATTATTGTCAGTTGCGCAAGGTAACAGAATTCAAATCCCTGTGCGAGCTCATGGTTTCCGATAGGATTTTTGTAACGCTTGATCGGGAATTAATGACTCACATTGGGGTTAAACAGGGCGAGACCTTTTTCAAACCTCAGCAGCTTGGTCGAGAGTGCGACATTTACTTATCATCGAGAGGTAAATGCAAAAATGAGTTAGCCAGTAGAAATGTAGCAGGGGAAACGAGAAAATTTCGAGGATATACGAGTAAATGGCAGCAAAATCATAATTGGCGTGAGGATAGGAATATAACTAAAATATTCATGTCTGAAGAAAAAAGTGCAAATTGTGTTAATTGTAAAAATGTGATTCATCCTCTTTGCACGTGTCCCCAATTTAAGAGGCTGTCAGTTTTTGAATGAGCGGATGTGGTAAAGCGGAATAAATTGTGCTTTCGTTGCTTTTTGCCACACAAACTTCGTGAATGCCGTTCAGTAAGAAAATCACTGTTTCTGTGGCAAACCCCACAATCGGCTGATTCATTTTCCGCGTGAAGTGGACTCAGTTTCCGGCAACCCTAATTCACAAACAAATGCACCTGCTCAGTTTCTTCCGAGGCAGAGTGGTAGGGGAGGCGGAGGTAGTTTCCCAACCCCAAATAGTCGTAACAAGTTTCGAGCAAAACAAAAACTGTATTGTTGAGTACTGTGCGAGAGCTCGGGTCTTACAGAAAGCTGGAACTCTCAGCTGTTCGGGGAAACCAATGACTGCTCAAAATCCGCGCGCTGATTGGTCAGTCGTTGCTATGACTACCATTTGTTGACAATCAGATGAGTCAAAATCAAAGTTAATGATCCTTATCAATTTTTGAACAAATCAAAAATTTATAAGCAAATTGCCTACTGACAGGGCATAAAGTTAAATTCGTTTCATACCAAGGGACGGTAAATGGACCTCCCAATGTGTCCAGGTTTTACTATTTTCCACTTCCCCGCTATGCAGTCTATTTGCTTTCTCTGAGGTTTCAACTGCGATAGCGGGTATCTGAAAGCTGGGTAGTCGAAAGAAACTGTTGCAATTAAAATCCATGCCTCTGGATGTAAAAAAAAACGAAGAAATTCTTCTGGATAAATCCTCTAGGAGACAGATTGGTTTTCTATTCCTTTGGAAAAATCTGCTCACTCAGATACTGTTAAACACGATTGAGGTTATTTCTTGTTCCATTGACAACCATTACATGCACAAGGTGAACATCGTATTTATCAATGGGACACAAATTAGAAGTGTTGTAAGAAAATTCAAGAATAGTAAATTCAAAAAATTATTACTGAAAAGTTATATAGCAGCATATGTTGAAAAGGTTATTGCATAAAGAATTCTTAGCCAATGTTCAATTTATCGATTTTTTTTTAGAAAAATTTTGTACTGTTATATGGTACGGTATTGTTTAATTAGTCATACCTTATGATTAATTTAACATATCCCGCATAACGTAACAACAATTAGTGCATTGAAAACCTTTTAGGACCAGGGCTTTCTATACATTAATTTTTGTATGCATATTCGTCTCAGTAAACTTGAATAGAAATTATGTTTTTATTATAAACGAAATTTTATCTTTTCAATATGGTTTTGGGTGATCGTAACTGAAAAAGTTATTCATTTGTCCTAAAGCAATAACAAGTTTCCTATGTCTGACCTCAGTGGCCACACTTTTTGCATAGCTTCACCTTACAAAATACATATATATATATCTGTTCAAATGGAGAAGTTTACTTTTAACACTACTATAACGGCATCGAACATTTAAATATTGCTGTTAAGGATTTGTTTTGATTTTTCAATACTTTTTCTGCGGACACTCTAAACAATGGCTATGAAGAAATGAAATCCAAAATAAACATCTTAGCTTGTCTAAGAAGCACTCCCCCAAACACTATAATTTTATACAAAGACAAATAGTGAATTCTGAGCGAGTGGGATGGAAAATTTCCAATCACTGTCATTATTTCTTCAAATATGCAACACTTTGATCCATTAATAATATTTCTGTTGAAACTTCTTAAATTCTCGAAATACTTTTTATTCTAAAATTGAATTCGAAGAACCCATTAGAATTGAATTTGAACAAATATAGTTTTGATATTTCATCAGTTCTGACACTGATTTTTTGTGCTGTATAGACCTCCCTTCCATGGCCTTGAGTTCCACCGTGGCTTAGTAGTTTATCCACTGTTCTTGTAAACTACGAGTTGTAGGCGATGCTGGTTCGATTACTGTAGCTTACCCCGGGTGTATTTCTTTTGCATCTGCAAAAATTCACCTGTAAGTTCATTTATTTCATGTTGTCTGGACAAATATGACCCTTGCGTCTTAAAATCCTAACATCCAATCCAATCCTCATCTACACATAAGCCAAAATTAAATAAAACGAAAGTTCATGACCCATCTGTTTGGATGTGACTGGCTTTATAATAGAAAATTTTGTTAATTGATCACCACTATTGAAAACGGTCATAAAAATTAATCGTCCTTTTTAGAAATTAAAAATTGACACGATTATTTTTATTCAGTACAACCCAGTGTATAAACCATATGTATAAAATTAATGTATGTGTAACAATTTTATGTTTTTATCTAACCGTTATTTACATACGCTTCAGCTCGTATTGTACGTAGTTGAAAACAAGGGTTTACTAGCCCACGCAACTGTAATAACCACCAACCTAAATTCTAATCTACAATCTAGTCAAGTCTAGACGATCCCAGTGCAAGTGCATAGTGCAACTAGAAGTAACAAAGTCAGGAATGCCGGGTTGGGATCTTTATCTCTCCTAAGATCCGGACCCCTCCCACAGAGGGGGGGGGTCTCATCAGAGGACACGAAATTTTGGAACTTCCGTGTGAGAGAGAAGAATGAGCTATTGCCTACGGGGATGGATGTCCGCAGCTGTCTTGACTAAAGGCCGGACCACTGACCTAAGTAGACACTTTTCTGAGAAACCTTCTGAACCCCCATTGGGAAAGATTCCAATTGTACATCCGGTCGATGCTACTGAGCCCTGAGGGGCAGAACATGAAAAGGCAGGGCATACTATGAATCAATTTTGGAGTGGAAAAGGAATGACGAATGAACAAACACCGATTTAATTTATTTAGAGTGGATCTCGTTTTTTGAACGACTTTTTTTTCTACGGTAGTCATATCTGGGATTCGGAGTATAGCTTCGTTATTATGGTTGGAGAGTTCTGCGCGGAAATTGGTATTGAGTTTATTAATAAACTCTTTGATCTTGTACATGTTTAGTTATTCCCTAATTTTTATACTGCGGTAGAATAATGGGCTGTCTGTAGCTATTCAAAGGGTGATGTTTTAGAGTGATTCTGTTTTGTCATGTGAGTTTCAGCGCAGGAAATCCCCAGACGTAGCGTAAGTGACCATTGATCGCAACATGGAACTGCGAAATCGCGGTCACAAGGTAGAAACGAATGTCTCTGAGAAACTAATGCAAAGCACATGCTAACAATGTAATGAATTTTTTGTGTGCCCCACAACCGTCTGAGAAAATATGCAAGAGCTTGATAATAATAATTTGACGCAAGTTTAATTTGAAAAAAGTCAATGTCTCAACAACTATCGATACTTTCGTACAATAGGAATAACTTTTCAGTTTTGTTTCTCTCGCATTTGTTATATGGAGCTGCTTTCGTTAAGGGGTAGAGACATCGCAAATTAATGACGTTTTATAGTATTTTTTTAATGAACTAAACTTACCGGACGTAAGATTTTAAACAAATGTACAGAATCTTTAAGCAATACTCAATGTGGAACAAAATCTCAAAACTAAATTTATAACAACGTCTGGGAAAATTACACAATTCTTTGTGAGTTTGCGTAATCAATAACTGATCTAGTGTCGGCGAGTTCACGGGATGCCAAAACAAATTATTGGCTTCTCATTGGAATTGGTAACACGGCTAACCATGCGACTACCGAGAAGGTTATAAAAGTATTAGAACCAATTTCTTTATCATTGCCCGCCTTGTAGGGGCCGCGGTAACCTTGTTTGATAAGAGTCGCAGATTAGCAAACAGAGGGTTGGGAATTCCAACTAACTAAAATACCGTCGTGCAGGTGGGGACTGGTGCACGTTAAATCTGTCGTGGCCTCAAATTTCTGAACTTTGGTGCGGTGTAAAACTTTGCAGAGTGGGTACCAACTCAGGTTTTGACCTCGTCATCGTACCGTGGCTCAAAATCACCAAGTATTGCCCTCGGATCTTTCCCTTTGCTATGGATTCCGGACCGTCGCTAACAACCCGTATGTTTGTTGCTCCAGTGCGAGGTAAATTCAACAACCTCCCCCACACTTTACAAAAAATATTCCGTTCTTTTCTAGAAAATGCACGATAACTATGACACACCTTACTGTTCTCTCATTTGAATGTCCCCAAACAGAAACAAATAAAAGGGAAAGCCTCTGAAGAAGCCTTTGGTTGGTTCGAGTTTCGAACTCCAAACCTTTTGATTGCTAATCCGCTCCTCTAGCAAACAGGCCACTACGGCCCTTGGTGAGAAAATAATATGTTTATACATCGTTAAAATTAATTTGCAGTCATACTGATCACTTCCCTACTTCTGGTGTTAATAGTAAAAAGTACTAACTTTTGCTCCATGATAAAATTTCCTTTTGATTTGAAAAATAAGACATATATGTAATGTTCGAATTCATCTAAAAATAGTTTGCAAATGCTTTTTGCTTATTTCTATTAGTACATTCTTTTAGAAATAATTTGGAGTTATTGTTGTATGCTGTTTAAAATAAAGCTCTTTTTCAAAATTTAATTTGAGAGACAGGTTCTCACTAGTTCTCTCTCACTCGTAAGTGCGTAATGAAGAGGTGAAGTGAAGCGAGCGACATCTCTATGCCACAGATTTTTATAAATAGAACAGTTTGAGTTTCCGTTAGAAAAATGCAATATGCGCGTACTGCGTGCTCTATGTTTTGATGTATTTTCAAAAGCATTTATTAAATGTGTTTGACTGTGCTAGTAAATCCAAGTGTAATTTATTTATTTGTTTTGGTAACCGTTAAGCATCAGGTAGGTGCACCAGAGCCCTATTTTTTAAGTATTGATTTGCGGTGCTTTGACGCTACACTTACAATACATTCCATATGGGAGGAATTTTGGTTTTAGCACTTTACATACAGCGTAGAACGTGTGAAAAAAAAAAGTTGCATTTGTACCAAAAAGTTACCCTAATGATTTACAAATATGTTGAAAAGCCTGGGCAATGTTAATCCGACAAAGAAAAATGTTTAAACGAAATCTCTCTATGATAAAAAAAGATATTACCACAGACGCCATTGCCGCCGCCGCAGGATTGAAAACTCGTGTTCTTCGCTCGATTCTTATACGGAGAATATACGGATCAGAAAATTACAAAATTGGCATGGGTTGTTCAAAATTGTACAGAGAACAATACGAATGAAATTTTAAGAGCGAAATTTCTAATGCGAGTGAACAAAAGACGTAATGATTTTCAGTCTTCAGCCGTGATTTTTTTAGAGTACCTCTAAAGGTGAATTTTTGCAGGACGCCGAGTTTTATTAGAAATTTCAATTTGGTTCCTGATAACATTTTTTTTTAATTCGGGAAAAATCAGGACATTTTCGTTACGTTTTTTAAAATTGTCATATCCTATACCTTATTACTAGAGCTCTGATTTTGCATATTTTGCATATCTTCCTTTTAGTCCCTAATGTTAATAAAAATCCGTATTGAGTGATTTTTAGCAATTTGCAACAAAAAAAAAACAGAATTTAATTTGCATTTGTTTGCATATTTTGTGCATATTTGGACGATTTTTCTCTATTTTTACACAGTTTCACAAAAATAATAATAATAATATTTTTCAAAGAACTTTGCTTAGCGCGTTTGGAAGGAAGGTTTTCGGAAGCAATCAAATTCAAATCAACTACGACTCACAAACAAAAAGCGGAAAAGGTGTAAAAAGATAAGAATATTCAACAGCCTTTCATCGCTTCAAAAGCTTGAGTCAGTGTCACAATCTTCGGAGAAGAACGAGATGTAACAATATCAAGGCAATGTTGAAATCCAATATTGCTCTCTATAAGTAGAAGAATGAACATTTTAGAGCCTT
The DNA here is from genome assembly GCA_947359465.1 of Metellina segmentata. Lineage (NCBI taxonomy): Eukaryota > Metazoa > Arthropoda > Arachnida > Araneae > Tetragnathidae > Metellina > Metellina segmentata. Next base: position 124,604,488 of record OX375876.1, read on the forward strand.
GAAGAAGTACACAGGTAAAGCAATTCCTCATGAATCGACACTCATAAATAAATAAACTACGCTAGTGTAAACAACGGCGATACAAAGAATGCAAAATGAGATGGGTGATCCCCCCCCCCATCTGGATGTCGAAATGACTGACCCCTGCTGAGTATACCTAGTTTATGTAAAGAGTTGGAAAAAACAAATCACTGCACGGTTTCCAAGACACACAGTGGGTGAAGCGATTAATAAATACAATTGTGTACTAATTGAATGAAAGTGTGGCTCATTTTCACTTTGTCCTCCTCACTACCCTTTTTGTAAGAATGAAATTTTTTTGTTGCTGCAGTTTCGCATATTTTGGGGTTTTAGTGCATATTCTAGGATTTTGTAATGCATATTTCAGGTCACATTTTTTGCATAGCGATCCTAGCTCTACTTATTACTATTAGTTTTTAAGTTTGAAAATATCGCAGAGATCATTAAAATCTCCTCTTTCTTACCGTAGAATTATTTGTGAAACTGGTTAATAAATAAATTCGATGCTATCAAAAGATGGTTATACAAATTTCGGAATATTGGGAAATTTTCGTTACTTTTTGTTAAATATGTCATATCTACAGCTTAATACTATTATTTTTAAAATTTGAAAACATCAACGAAAGCCTTAGAATGTACTCTTATGGTACAATTATTTTAGGTTAATAAAGTCGGTGCAATTAAAAGTTGGTCACACAAATTTCGGAACTTTTAGATGGTAATTACCGATACAAAACTAAAACTTAGTTTAATACTATTAGATTTCAAATTTGAAAATACCACGTAAAAGCGTAGAGTGCACTCTTTCTTATGGTATAATTATTTTAAAATTGGTTCATAAATAAACTCGATGTGAGGAAAAGTATAATTTAGCAAAAGTGTACAAATTGTTGATCGCGCGCAGATGGATCGATGAAACGAAAGGTTGCATTTTTAACTAACAGGTTTGACAGATATCGAATTTATTGTTGCTACAATCACCATAGCAACGATGCTTTTATTTTTCTGTTGAAACCCGCTGTCACGTCCAAAAGGCTGATCTCGCTTTTCCCCCTCGATTTTTAAACGGTTTCGGAAAAACGTACACATCCAAAAACTTCGAGATTTACATGGTTTATTAAAAATTGTACAGGGAACAAGATCGCGAAGGTTTTTTTTACTGATGTGGCTATTAGTTTAATTTAGGGGTTGGCTAGCGGAGGCGAGTAGGGGGCGGAGCCCCCTTGTTTTGCAAAGGAAGATAAAAGGTCTTTGTACCCTTTTTACTTTATGTACGAATATGGAAGCTGAATTTTCCAAGGAAGTACCGGATGTTAAAGCTATTTCGAATTTCAACTGAAAGATAAATTCGGACTATTGGAAAGCTGTTAAGAGAGAGTAGCAGGTGCTATTCTTCAGACAGAAGATTCCGAAGAGGTTTATGAAGATGATTTACAGATAGCGGAAGAATACCAAGATGAGTATTGTCAAATAATTTCGGAAATCGAAAGTATACAATATAAAAATAAAATGCGTAATTCAGTACTGATAGATGTTGCAGAAAAAAGATAATTTAAGCTACCAAAGATAGAATTAAAGAAGTTTAGTGGTGAAGCAAATGAATTTCTCGCTTTTTGGGCTCAGTTTGAAAAAATACAAAATGGTGATAGATTCCCCGACGAAGACAAATTTCATTATCTATTTCAGGCCGTGGTACCGAAATCGAAAGCAGCCATAGTTTTCGAGAGTTTCCTAGTCCCAGCAGTAAGTTATCCGAAGGAAGTTCAACAACTGCGGGATCGCTTCGGCAGAGAAAATTTGCTTTTTCAAATTTGTGTACGCGATCTATTGAGCATAGTGATGATTGATAATTTTTAATAAACATCGTACTAGAGCAAGACATCGGATTATGAGCATATTGGTGAAGAACGCTAAAGTGGATCTATCTGTATTGTATGATGGATCAGAAGGAAAATTAAGAGCGTTAGAAAGTCTTGGTAGTACACAAGAAAAATATGGAGATTTTTTGACCCCTTAATTGAGTCGTGTGTTCCGGAGAACATTCTTATATCATGGGAAGGAAAGAGAAATAACATTGACTCTTTACAAACTGAAGTTTGATCTCTTACGAAGTTATGTGTTTTCTAAAACAAGAAGTAAAGAGCGAGGAAATGGTTGTGCTCGATAGTACCGAGTTTGGAGTTAATAATAACGTTAAGAAGAGAGATCCTTTCATTGATAGGACTATAGATATATCTTCCGCCGCTGCACTGGTAAGCATGGACTAGTCAACAAAACACAGGTAATAGAAATATTAACTGCCTCTTTTGTGATAAAAGCCAACCCTCAGTAAGACTGTTTCCGTGCTAGAAAATTAACTCTTGATGGAAAAAAAAAACTTGTGATTAGAAAAAATGCTTGTTTTACTTGTTTACGAATGGGACACCCACTTCTAGAACTTGCAAATTTAAAACTCAGACTCATTACATTTTGATGTATTCTAGCCGTGAGATAGGCACAAAATGAAGCCAAAACAGAAGTTGTGCCGACTAATTCTTTAGCAAATAGTTTCAACGTTGTCAATGTTATACTAATAACTTCAGTTCACAAAATAAAGGTTCGGAATTATGAAAGAAACCTCAGAGCTCTTTTGGACACGGGATCCCAGCGTTCATATTTACGTAACAGAGTTATTAAAGGTATTAAATTAAAGCCTAATAAAAAACAGAAGCTAATTCATGGCCTTTCGGGGGGAAGAGAAACTGAACTTCGTTTGCATTAACTGTATGAAATTGAAATCAGTAATTTACAAAATACTTTTTATTTTTGTTAGAAGTTTAATATGAAGACAAAATATGGGTTTTGTGATTAGAGCTAATGATGATTTAACCTTATAAGAGTTAAAAGAACGATAATTAGTATTACCTGATTTAAATATTAAAGATTATCAGATTGATGTGCTCTTGGGTGCCGATGTTCCTGGTATTATAAATGACTGGTAATTCAATGAATTTAAAATCTGGGTAATTGTTATGAAAACAAATCTGAGTTACACTTTAATGATTGACTATAATAAATTGTCTAATGAATACATTACGAACATCTGAACTTGTATTATGTGAAAGTAATTTGATTGATAATGTATCTAATGTTTTAACATTGCATTCTATGAATCTTAATGTAAATAAAGTATGGGATCTTGAGACTATCAGCATAACGGATCCATACGAGAGAATTAAAAATAAATTATATTTTTCTGATGCTATTGAGCAATTCAGAGATATTTAACAATTCTTCCTAATGGAAGGTATGAGCTATTGCTGCCATTTAAGTGTGAAACTCTGCTACCGAGTAATAGGTACTTAACATTGAAAATGCATAGGAGTATGTGCAAACGTGCAGCTAATGTAGGATATTTAAAATATTATATTGTTGTATTTAGTGAGCGGGAAAAACTTAAAATTATTGAAAAGGTTCCAGATAGAGACATAAATGAGGTTGAGTATTATTTACCCCACCGACCAGAGATCAAGCAGTCAAGCCAGACTTCGAAAGTTAGACCTAGTTTTTGATGCTTCTGCAAGGGTGGGAAACGGACCCTCATTAAATGACTGGTTAATTAAGGAACCGAACTTAATTGAACTTATCCCAGACATAATTGATAGATTTAGACTGTATCCCATTGGGCTGTCTGCGGATATTGAAAAGGCTCTTCTACAGCTCAGTATTGTACCTCAGCATAGGGATTTGTTGAGATTTTTTTCTTATCAGAAACTGAGGACACTGTATAGGCATTGTAGGGTAGGTTTTGGAGTGACGACAAGTACATTTCTGCTATGCTATTATGGCTTACCTGAATCACTTGATTGAGAAGTCTTCAGATGAACTTTCCGATGTGATTTCAAAGCTTCGACATTCATTTTATGTCGATAATTGCATTTCAGGAGTGTCTACTTTGGATGAAGTGGACCATTTTGCTTCTCAAACTCAAAATTAATGACTAATGCTTGTTTTAATTTGCGATGATGTAAAGGTAACATTTACAGTTCGTACCTTTCCAAATTTTCTGGAGGAGATATTTCCTTTTTGGGAATTATTTGAAATTTAGATCGGGACACATTGAGGTGTAGCGTTCCAACGAAAATAGAGCATAACCAAGAAAAAACTAAAAGGACAGTTTTGTCTTTTGTGCAACAAATTTTTGATCCTCTTGGGTTGTTGTGCCCTGAAAACTTTACTGCCTAACATATTAACACAGAAGACATGGGAAAATAAATTAAGTTGGGACAGTCTCTTGCCCTCCTACATGCAAACACAATTTTCTGCTTGGATGAAGTAAATGTATTTATTTAGCGGAATAGAAATTGTTCTACATTTGGAAACAACCGAAATATCTGAATTGCACGTTTTTTGTTGACGCTTGTAAAAAATCTTATTTAGTTTGTATTTTTATAAAATCGGAGGTATCCCACGGCATTAGAATGTAACTTTTACGAGCCAAATCTAGAGTTGCGCCAGTAAAAGAGTTGTCAATACCTAAACTTGAGCTTATGGCTTGTTGCATTTGGTATTAGATTAACACATTCAGTTCGTTCGTCACTTGATTTGCCACAGATGAAGATTACATTTTGGTGCGATTCTGTGGTTGCTCTCTGGTGGATTAGAGAACATGGTGAGTGGTCAATTTTTGTTTACAACATATTGAGTAAAACTATTTTTAACTGAATTAATTTAACTAAAAATAAATAGCCCAATGTGTTGCTCTAGTGCGACGTTAATTCAACTAACTACCTACCTACTTTTTAAAAATAAATTAAAGTGGTATTCAATATAATCTTTTTGTAAAATTACAATATAAAAAATAAGATTTGTTTACAGTAACTTAACAGCAAGTCTTTCTAATATGAGAATATTAATAGTACTACCCGGCGTTGATCTGTTGAATTAATTATAATTTTATTGAAAAGTGATCAGACTTAGCAATCCTTTTTTTTCGTAAAACAATGTTAGCATCATTTAAGTGTATGGAAAATGATTTTTAATATCATTTTAATTTCTCCGTCGCTTCTATAATTTACTTCGAACGCAAATATGCATATATGATGTATCCTATAATTTACTTCGAACGCAAATATGCATATATGATGTATCTATCCGCATAATCCCTTCATATTCGTTGCATTTCTGCTGAAAGTTGTTTTTCTAAGGTGACTACTACAGAAGTTGATTTTGAGTTTTGAGTGATTACGAATATCCACATGTTCATTTTCAGTAAAATAGGCGAATTTTTGGTAGATAGGCTTGCACTCAGTTTTTCTATGAATATGTTTTACTTGTGAAATTCTTGAACCTGGTATGCAATGTTTTCGAATTTTATCATCAGTATGAAAGGATTATAAATTAAATGATTACGACATTCTTAACTAATTTAGTTTGAATCAAACGCATTTTTTAAAGATCTATTCAAGCGGCACGTGGAATAACGGAGTTTCTGCTAGATATTTAAAGCAGAGTAGACGTTTGTCTGTTGTCTATACAAATCTAAGACCGTTTGACCAATCCACAGTACATTTGGTACACTTCTATTTTAGAATCCGGTGGGTATGATTGGCGACATATTAACCCCCGTTATATTTGTCCAAGCGGGCTAAAATTAAATTGTTGCGGCATTCGGGACTAATTTAGTTTGAAGCAAACGAACTTTTTCTAGAAAATTACATTCAGCGGCATGTGGAATAACGGAGCTTGTGTTAGAAATAAATGTCAACAGTGTTGACCAATTAAACTCGATTAATTAGAATTTTTTAATAAACAGAAGGTAGATTTTACAGCGCTTTTACGAAAAGAAAATCACTGCTTTCAACGAACGATTCACATGTATCTAAGTTCCGTAAGAACAGCTTCAATACGTAGAATAAGCAACCACGATTATTTTCTGTCACTTGAAACAAAAAATTTTAATTTTTGAAAATTACTAACTGATATTATTCTAAGATCAACAAAGTCTTGTTTCAAATTCCTTTTCTCCAACAGACAATCAGTTCTAAATCGAACCCTTATAGTACTTTTTTATAAATTCAGAGATCGGTTTCTAAATGAAAACCACGTACCTATTCAGAATGATAATATAGTTACTTGACTATGGAGTACAGCTTTCAATAACACCCAAGAAACACGTACAAGAAATACACATTTAATTTATTTTAATCGTCTTTCAATGAAAAGCTATATTAAAATTTATAAAAATATATGAGGTAATATTTTGAATAAATGAATTGTTTACGCATGCTCTCCCTCAGTACTGATGAATTCGCCGATAGATGGCGCTGGTCCTATTTTTGTAAATTTCCGTTGCGGCCACGCCAGTCCAGCGAGTTGTGTATTCTCAATGTGTGTGGAGAACAGTAAAATATATATTTTATACAGTCACAGTCCACTTGCTTTTGTGTTGTGTTAAGCTATGTGATGTGTGTTGTGTGTAACCATTTTTTGGTCCTCCGACCCGTGAGGAAATTCAGTGATCTGTGGATTGAGTATCTTTGATTCGGAATTGTGTGATTCTACATAAATTGTGATGTGGAACATCGGATTTCGTTGCGTCCTCAGTGAATTGTGATACCTTCAAATGCGTGATCTGAAGTGATTTAGTGACTCGGATATCGAACTTTGAGGTAAAAAAGTTGAATTGCTATTGTGCTAGTTAGTGTAAAAATTGTGACTGTAGTTGGTTTTCAAGTGTGGGTTAGTTTGAACTAGTTATATGGTAGCGTTGTTCCGTTTTGTATTGTTGTGCTTTTATTCGGTAGTATTTGTTGATTTTAAATTTAGAGGTGTATAGTCTTATTTTATGAATTGTTGTAGTTGCGGAAGAATTGAACTTAACGATACCGGACAATACGAAAGTAGTACAGCTTAAGAAATTAATTGAATCTAGTGATGTGTACAAAAATTATAGTGAATTTCTGCGTTGTCTTATTGATAATATTTAAGAAGAAAGGAAAGTATACTTGGAAAATGAACGGGATAAATTAGATAGTGAAACAAAATTAGAATTGGAGAGATTAAAATTAGCCCGATTAGAAAAGGAGCTAGAAATTGCGAAAGGAAATTCAGTTAACTCATCCTTAACTACAGAAAGCATTGAACCGACTCCCTCAACTGTTAATCTGGAACGATTAATCAATAGTATTAAAACCTTGACCATTCCAGTGCCTGTTAAAGCAGAATCGTTTAATCTGTTTTTCTATTCGTTAGAAAAGGCATTCCAAACCAAAACAGTTTCTAACGAATTGAAAGCAGAGATTCTTTTGAATATTTTGGGCGAAAAGGTAAATAACTTGCTAGTGTATGTGAGTCAGGGGGAATTAGGCAATTACGAGAAAATAAAAGGTTTAGTGTTGAAGGAATTTAAACCCACCCCCCAGGAATACCTGAGCAACTTTTAAAAGGCCCAGAATTTACCATCTGAGAATTATGTGCAGTTTGCTTCTCGGTTGTGCGCATCGTTTGACTATTATTGTCAGTTGCGCAAGGTAACAGAATTCAAATCCCTGTGCGAGCTCATGGTTTCCGATAGGATTTTTGTAACGCTTGATCGGGAATTAATGACTCACATTGGGGTTAAACAGGGCGAGACCTTTTTCAAACCTCAGCAGCTTGGTCGAGAGTGCGACATTTACTTATCATCGAGAGGTAAATGCAAAAATGAGTTAGCCAGTAGAAATGTAGCAGGGGAAACGAGAAAATTTCGAGGATATACGAGTAAATGGCAGCAAAATCATAATTGGCGTGAGGATAGGAATATAACTAAAATATTCATGTCTGAAGAAAAAAGTGCAAATTGTGTTAATTGTAAAAATGTGATTCATCCTCTTTGCACGTGTCCCCAATTTAAGAGGCTGTCAGTTTGGGAAAGAGCGGAATAAATTGTGCTTTCGTTGCTTTTTGCCACACAAACTTCGTGAATGCCGTTCAGTAAGAAAATCACTGTTTCTGTGGCCAACCCCACAATCGGCTGATTCATTTTCCGCGTGAAGTGGACTCAGTTTCCGGCAACCCTAATTCACAAACAAATGCACCTGCTCAGTTTCTTCCGAGGCAGAGTGGTAGGGGAGGCGGAGGTAGTTTCCCAACCCCAAATAGTCGTAACAAGTTTCGAGCAAAACAAAAACTGTATTGTTGAGTACTGTGCGAGAGCTCGGGTCTTACAGAAAGCTGGAACTCTCAGCTGTTCGGGGAAACCAATGACTGCTCAAAATCCGCGCGCTGATTGGTCAGTCGTTGCTATGACTACCATTTGTTGACAATCAGATGAGTCAAAATCAAAGTTAATGATCCTTATCAATTTTTCAACAAATCAAAAATTTATAAGCAAATTGCCTACTGACAGGGCATAAAGTTAAATTCGTTTCATACCAAGGGACGGTAAATGGACCTCCCAATGTGTCCAGGTTTTACTATTTTCCACTTCCCCGCTATGCAGTCTATTTGCTTTCTCTGAGGTTTCAACTGCGATAGCGGGTATCTGAAAGCTGGGTAGTCGAAAGAAACTGTTGCAATTAAAATCCATGCCTCTGGATGTAAAAAAAAACGAAGAAATTCTTCTGGATAAATCCTCTAGGAGACAGATTGGTTTTCTATTCCTTTGGAAAAATCTGCTCACTCAGATACTGTTAAACACGATTGAGGTTATTTCTTGTTCCATTGACAACCATTACATGCACAAGGTGAACATCGTATTTATCAATGGGACACAAATTAGAAGTGTTGTAAGAAAATTCAAGAATAGTAAATTCAAAAAATTATTACTGAAAAGTTATATAGCAGCATATGTTGAAAAGGTTATTGCATAAAGAATTCTTAGCCAATGTTCAATTTATCGATTTTTTTTTAGAAAAATTTTGTACTGTTATATGGTACGGTATTGTTTAATTAGTCATACCTTATGATTAATTTAACATATCCCGCATAACGTAACAACAATTAGTGCATTGAAAACCTTTTAGGACCAGGGCTTTCTATACATTAATTTTTGTATGCATATTCGTCTCAGTAAACTTGAATAGAAATTATGTTTTTATTATAAACGAAATTTTATCTTTTCAATATGGTTTTGGGTGATCGTAACTGAAAAAGTTATTCATTTGTCCTAAAGCAATAACAAGTTTCCTATGTCTGACCTCAGTGGCCACACTTTTTGCATAGCTTCACCTTACAAAATACATATATATATCTGTTCAAATGGAGAAGTTTACTTTTAACACTACTATAACGGCATCGAACATTTAAATATTGCTGTTAAGGATTTGTTTTGATTTTTCAATACTTTTTCTGTGGACACTCTAAACAATGGCTATGAAGAAATGAAATCCAAAATAAACATCTTAGCTTGTCTAAGAAGCACTCCCCCAAACACTATAATTTTATACAAAGACAAATAGTGAATTCTGAGCGAGTGGGATGGAAAATTTCCAATCACTGTCATTATTTCTTCAAATATGCAACACTTTGATCCATTAATAATATTTCTGTTGAAACTTCTTAAATTCTCGAAATACTTTTTATTCTAAAATTGAATTCGAAGAACCCATTAGAATTGAATTTGAACAAATATAGTTTTGATATTTCATCAGTTCTGACACAGATTTTTTGTGCTGTATAGACCTCCCTTCCATGGCCTTGAGTTCCACCGTGGCTTAGTAGTTTATCCACTGTTCTTGTAAACTACGAGTTGTAGGCGATGCTGGTTCGATTACTGTAGCTTACCCCGGGTGTATTTCTTTTGCATCTGCAAAAATTCACCTGTACGTTCATTTATTTCATGTTGTCTGGACAAATATGACCCTTGCGTCTTAAAATCCTAACATCCAATCCAATCCTCATCTACACATAAGCCAAAATTAAATAAAACGAAAGTTCATGACCCATCTGTTTGGATGTGACTGGCTTTATAATAGAAAATTTTGTTAATTGATCACCACTATTGAAAACGGTCATAAAAATTAATCGTCCTTTTTAGAAATTAAAAATTGACACGATTATTTTTATTCAGTACAACCCAGTGTATAAACCATATGTATAAAATTAATGTATGTGTAACAATTTTATGTTTTTATCTAACCGTTATTTACATACGCTTCAGCTCGTATTGTACGTAGTTGAAAACAAGGGTTTACTAGCCCACGCAACTGTAATAACCACCAACCTAAATTCTAATCTACAATCTAGTCAAGTCTAGACGATCCCAGTGCAAGTGCATAGTGCAACTAGAAGTAACAAAGTCAGGAATGCCGGGTTGGGATCTTTATCTCTCCTAAGATCCGGACCCCTCCCACAGAGGGGGGGGGGTCTCATCAGAGGACACGAAATTTTGGAACTTCCGTGTGAGAGAGAAGAATGAGCTATTGCCTACGGGGATGGATGTCCGCAGCTGTCTTGACTAAAGGCCGGACCACTGACCTAAGTAGACACTTTTCTGAGAAACCTTCTGAACCCCCATTGGGAAAGATTCCAATTGTACATCCGGTCGATGCTACTGAGCCCTGAGGGGCAGAACATGAAAAGGCAGGGCATACTATGAATCAATTTTGGAGTGGAAAAGGAATGACGAATGAACAAACACCGATTTAATTTATTTAGAGTGGATCTCGTTTTTTGAACGACTTTTTTTTCTACGGTAGTCATATCTGGGATTCGGAGTATAGCTTCGTTATTATGGTTGGAGAGTTCTGCGCGGAAATTGGTATTGAGTTTATTAATAAACTCTTTGATCTTGTACATGTTTAGTTATTCCCTAATTTTTATACTGCGGTAGAATAATGGGCTGTCTGTAGCTATTCAAAGGGTGATGTTTTAGAGTGATTCTGTTTTGTCATGTGAGTTTCAGCGCAGGAAATCCCCAGACGTAGCGTAAGTGACCATTGATCGCAACATGGAACTGCGAAATCGCGGTCACAAGGTAGAAACGAATGTCTCTGAGAAACTAATGCAAAGCACATGCTAACAATGTAATGAATTTTTTGTGTGCCCCACAACCGTCTGAGAAAATATGCAAGAGCTTGATAATAATAATTTGACGCAAGTTTAATTTGAAAAAAGTCAATGTCTCAACAACTATCGATACTTTCGTACAATAGGAATAACTTTTCAGTTTTGTTTCTCTCGCATTTGTTATATGGAGCTGCTTTCGTTAAGGGGTAGAGACATCGCAAATTAATGACGTTTTATAGTATTTTTTTAATGAACTAAACTTACCGGACGTAAGATTTTAAACAAATGTACAGAATCTTTAAGCAATACTCAATGTGGAACAAAATCTCAAAACTAAATTTATAACAACGTCTGGGAAAATTACACAATTCTTTGTGAGTTTGCGTAATCAATAACTGATCTAGTGTCGGCGAGTTCACGGGATGCCAAAACAAATTATTGGCTTCTCATTGGAATTGGTAACACGGCTAACCATGCGACTACCGAGAAGGTTATAAAAGTATTAGAACCAATTTCTTTATCATTGCCCGCCTTGTAGGGGCCGCGGTAACCTTGTTTGATAAGAGTCGCAGATTAGCAAACAGAGGGTTGGGAATTCCAACTAACTAAAATACCGTCGTGCAGGTGGGGACTGGTGCACGTTAAATCTGTCGTGGCCTCAAATTTCTGAACTTTGGTGCGGTGTAAAACTTTGCAGAGTGGGTACCAACTCAGGTTTTGACCTCGTCATCGTACCGTGGCTCAAAATCACCAAGTATTGCCCTCGGATCTTTCCCTTTGCTATGGATTCCGGACCGTCGCTAACAACCCGTATGTTTGTTGCTCCAGTGCGAGGTAAATTCAACAACCTCCCCCACACTTTACAAAAAATATTCCGTTCTTTTCTAGAAAATGCACGATAACTATGACACACCTTACTGTTCTCTCATTTGAATGTCCCCAAACAGAAACAAATAAAAGGGAAAGCCTCTGAAGAAGCCTTTGGTTGGTTCGAGTTTCGAACTCCAAACCTTTTGATTGCTAATCCGCTCCTCTAGCAAACAGGCCACTACGGCCCTTGGTGAGAAAATAATATGTTTATACATCGTTAAAATTAATTTGCAGTCATACTGATCACTTCCCTACTTCTGGTGTTAATAGTAAAAAGTACTAACTTTTGCTCCATGATAAAATTTCCTTTTGATTTGAAAAATAAGACATATATGTAATGTTCGAATTCATCTAAAAATAGTTTGCAAATGCTTTTTGCTTATTTCTATTAGTACATTCTTTTAGAAATAATTTGGAGTTATTGTTGTATGCTGTTTAAAATAAAGCTCTTTTTCAAAATTTAATTTGAGAGACAGGTTCTCACTAGTTCTCTCTCACTCGTAAGTGCGTAATGAAGAGGTGAAGTGAAGCGAGCGACATCTCTATGCCACAGATTTTTATAAATAGAACAGTTTGAGTTTCCGTTAGAAAAATGCAATATGCGCGTACTGCGTGCTCTATGTTTTGATGTATTTTCAAAAGCATTTATTAAATGTGTTTGACTGTGCTAGTAAATCCAAGTGTAATTTATTTATTTGTTTTGGTAACCGTTAAGCATCAGGTAGGTGCACCAGAGCCCTATTTTTTAAGTATTGATTTGCGGTGCTTTGACGCTACACTTACAATACATTCCATATGGGAGGAATTTTGGTTTTAGCACTTTACATACAGCGTAGAACGTGTGAAAAAAAAAGTTGCATTTGTACCAAAAAGTTACCCTAATGATTTACAAATATGTTGAAAAGCCTGGGCAATGTTAATCCGACAAAGAAAAATGTTTAAACGAAATCTCTCTATGATAAAAAAAGATATTACCACAGACGCCATTGCCGCCGCCGCAGGATTGAAAACTCGTGTTCTTCGCTCGATTCTTATACGGAGAATATACGGATCAGAAAATTACAAAATTGGCATGGGTTGTTCAAAATTGTACAGAGAACAATACGAATGAAATTTTAAGAGCGAAATTTCTAATGCGAGTGAACAAAAGACGTAATGATTTTCAGTCTTCAGCCGTGATTTTTTTAGAGTACCTCTAAAGGTGAATTTTTGCAGGACGCCGAGTTTTATTAGAAATTTCAATTTGGTTCCTGATAACATTTTTTTTTAATTCGGGAAAAATCAGGACATTTTCGTTACGTTTTTTAAAATTGTCATATCCTATACCTTATTACTAGAGCTCTGATTTTGCATATTTTGCATATCTTCCTTTTAGTCCCTAATGTTAATAAAAATCCGTATTGAGTGATTTTTAGCAATTTGCAACAAAAAAAAAACAGAATTTAATTTGCATTTGTTTGCATATTTTGTGCATATTTGGACGATTTTTCTCTATTTTTACACAGTTTCACAAAAATAATAATAATAATATTTTTCAAAGAACTTTGCTTAGCGCGTTTGGAAGGAAGGTTTTCGGAAGCAATCAAATTCAAATCAACTACGACTCACAAACAAAAAGCGGAAAAGGTGTAAAAAGATAAGAATATTCAACAGCCTTTCATCGCTTCAAAAGCTTGAGTCAGTGTCACAATCTTCGGAGAAGAACGAGATGTAACAATATCAAGGCAATGTTGAAATCCAATATTGCTCTCTATAAGTAGAAGAATGAACATTTTAGAGCCTTGAAGAAGTACACAGGTAAAGCAATTCCTCATGAATCGACACTCATAAATAAATAAACTACGCTAGTGTAAACAACGGCGATACAAAGAATGCAAAATGAGATGGGTGATCCCCCCCCCCATCTGGATGTCGAAATGACTGACCCCTGCTGAGTATACCTAGTTTATGTAAAGAGTTGGAAAAAACAAATCACTGCACGGTTTCCAAGACACACAGTGGGTGAAGCGATTAATAAATACAATTGTGTACTAATTGAATGAAAGTGTGGCTCATTTTCACTTTGTCCTCCTCACTACCCTTTTTGTAAGAATGAAATTTTTTTGTTGCTGCAGTTTCGCATATTTTGGGGTTTTAGTGCATATTCTAGGATTTTGTAATGCATATTTCAGGTCACATTTTTTGCATAGCGATCCTAGCTCTACTTATTACTATTAGTTTTTAAGTTTGAAAATATCGCAGAGATCATTAAAATCTCCTCTTTCTTACCGTAGAATTATTTGTGAAACTGGTTAATAAATAAATTCGATGCTATCAAAAGATGGTTATACAAATTTCGGAATATTGGGAAATTTTCGTTACTTTTTGTTAAATATGTCATATCTACAGCTTAATACTATTATTTTTAAAATTTGAAAACATCAACGAAAGCCTTAGAATGTACTCTTATGGTACAATTATTTTAGGTTAATAAAGTCGGTGCAATTAAAAGTTGGTCACACAAATTTCGGAACTTTTAGATCGTAATTACCGATACAAAACTAAAACTTAGTTTAATACTATTAGATTTCAAATTTGAAAATACCACGTAAAAGCGTAGAGTGCACTCTTTCTTATGGTATAATTATTTTAAAATTGGTTCATAAATAAACTCGATGTGAGGAAAAGTATAATTTAGCAAAAGTGTACAAATTGTTGATCGCGCGCAGATGGATCGATGAAACGAAAGGTTGCATTTTTAACTAACAGGTTTGACAGATATCGAATTTATTGTTGCTACAATCACCATAGCAACGATGCTTTTATTTTTCTGTTGAAACCCGCTGTCACGTCCAAAAGGCTGATCTCGCTTTTCCCCCTCGATTTTTAAACGGTTTCGGAAAAACGTACACATCCAAAAACTTCGAGATTTACATGGTTTATTAAAAATTGTACAGGGAACAAGATCGCGAAGGTTTTTTTTACTGATGTGGCTATTAGTTTAATTTAGGGGTTGGCTAGCGGAGGCGAGTAGGGGGCGGAGCCCCCTTGTTTTGCAAAGGAAGATAAAAGGTCTTTGTACCCTTTTTACTTTATGTACGAATATGGAAGCTGAATTTTCCAAGGAAGTACCGGATGTTAAAGCTATTTCGAATTTCAACTGAAAGATAAATTCGGACTATTGGAAAGCTGTTAAGAGAGAGTAGCAGGTGCTATTCTTCAGACAGAAGATTCCGAAGAGGTTTATGAAGATGATTTACAGATAGCGGAAGAATACCAAGATGAGTATTGTCAAATAATTTCGGAAATCGAAAGTATACAATATAAAAATAAAATGCGTAATTCAGTACTGATAGATGTTGCAGAAAAAAGATAATTTAAGCTACCAAAGATAGAATTAAAGAAGTTTAGTGGTGAAGCAAATGAATTTCTCGCTTTTTGGGCTCAGTTTGAAAAAATACAAAATGGTGATAGATTCCCCGACGAAGACAAATTTCATTATCTATTTCAGGCCGTGGTACCGAAATCGAAAGCAGCCATAGTTTTCGAGAGTTTCCTAGTCCCAGCAGTAAGTTATCCGAAGGAAGTTCAACAACTGCGGGATCGCTTCGGCAGAGAAAATTTGCTTTTTCAAATTTGTGTACGCGATCTATTGAGCATAGTGATGATTGATAATTTTTAATAAACATCGTACTAGAGCAAGACATCGGATTATGAGCATATTGGTGAAGAACGCTAAAGTGGATCTATCTGTATTGTATGATGGATCAGAAGGAAAATTAAGAGCGTTAGAAAGTCTTGGTAGTACACAAGAAAAATATGGAGATTTTTTGACCCCTTAATTGAGTCGTGTGTTCCGGAGAACATTCTTATATCATGGGAAGGAAAGAGAAATAACATTGACTCTTTACAAACTGAAGTTTGATCTCTTACGAAGTTATGTGTTTTCTAAAACAAGAAGTAAAGAGCGAGGAAATGGTTGTGCTCGATAGTACCGAGTTTGGAGTTAATAATAACGTTAAGAAGAGAGATCCTTTCATTGATAGGACTATAGATATATCTTCCGCCGCTGCACTGGTAAGCATGGACTAGTCAACAAAACACAGGTAATAGAAATATTAACTGCCTCTTTTGTGATAAAAGCCAACCCTCAGTAAGACTGTTTCCGTGCTAGAAAATTAACTCTTGATGGAAAAAAAAAACTTGTGATTAGAAAAAATGCTTGTTTTACTTGTTTACGAATGGGACACCACTTCTAGAACTTGCAAATTTAAAACTCAGACTCATTACATTTTGATGTATTCTAGCCGTGAGATAGGCACAAAATGAAGCCAAAACAGAAGTTGTGCCGACTAATTCTTTAGCAAATAGTTTCAACGTTGTCAATGTTATACTAATAACTTCAGTTCACAAAATAAAGGTTCGGAATTATGAAAGAAACCTCAGAGCTCTTTTGGACACGGGATCCCAGCGTTCATATTTACGTAACAGAGTTATTAAAGGTATTAAATTAAAGCCTAATAAAAAACAGAAGCTAATTCATGGCCTTTCGGGGGGAAGAGAAACTGAACTTCGTTTGCATTAACTGTATGAAATTGAAATCAGTAATTTACAAAATACTTTTTATTTTTGTTAGAAGTTTAATATGAAGACAAAATATGGGTTTTGTGATTAGAGCTAATGATGATTTAACCTTATAAGAGTTAAAAGAACGATAATTAGTATTACCTGATTTAAATATTAAAGATTATCAGATTGATGTGCTCTTGGGTGCCGATGTTCCTGGTATTATAAATGACTGGTAATTCAATGAATTTAAAATCTGGGTAATTGTTATGAAAACAAATCTGAGTTACACTTTAATGATTGACTATAATAAATTGTCTAATGAATACATTACGAACATCTGAACTTGTATTATGTGAAAGTAATTTGATTGATAATGTATCTAATGTTTTAACATTGCATTCTATGAATCTTAATGTAAATAAAGTATGGGATCTTGAGACTATCAGCATAACGGATCCATACGAGAGAATTAAAAATAAATTATATTTTTCTGATGCTATTGAGCAATTCAGAGATATTTAACAATTCTTCCTAATGGAAGGTATGAGCTATTGCTGCCATTTAAGTGTGAAACTCTGCTACCGAGTAATAGGTACTTAACATTGAAAATGCATAGGAGTATGTGCAAACGTGCAGCTAATGTAGGATATTTAAAATATTATATTGTTGTATTTAGTGAGCGGGAAAAACTTAAAATTATTGAAAAGGTTCCAGATAGAGACATAAATGAGGTTGAGTATTATTTACCCCACCGACCAGAGATCAAGCAGTCAAGCCAGACTTCGAAAGTTAGACCTAGTTTTTGATGCTTCTGCAAGGGTGGGAAACGGACCCTCATTAAATGACTGGTTAATTAAGGAACCGAACTTAATTGAACTTATCCCAGACATAATTGATAGATTTAGACTGTATCCCATTGGGCTGTCTGCGGATATTGAAAAGGCTCTTCTACAGCTCAGTATTGTACCTCAGCATAGGGATTTGTTGAGATTTTTTTCTTATCAGAAACTGAGGACACTGTATAGGCATTGTAGGGTAGGTTTTGGAGTGACGACAAGTACATTTCTGCTATGCTATTATGGCTTACCTGAATCACTTGATTGAGAAGTCTTCAGATGAACTTTCCGATGTGATTTCAAAGCTTCGACATTCATTTTATGTCGATAATTGCATTTCAGGAGTGTCTACTTTGGATGAAGTGGACCATTTTGCTTCTCAAACTCAAAATTAATGACTAATGCTTGTTTTAATTTGCGATGATGTAAAGGTAACATTTACAGTTCGTACCTTTCCAAATTTTCTGGAGGAGATATTTCCTTTTTGGGAATTATTTGAAATTTAGATCGGGACACATTGAGGTGTAGCGTTCCAACGAAAATAGAGCATAACCAAGAAAAAACTAAAAGGACAGTTTTGTCTTTTGTGCAACAAATTTTTGATCCTCTTGGGTTGTTGTGCCCTGAAAACTTTACTGCCTAACATATTAACACAGAAGACATGGGAAAATAAATTAAGTTGGGACAGTCTCTTGCCCTCCTACATGCAAACACAATTTTCTGCTTGGATGAAGTAAATGTATTTATTTAGCGGAATAGAAATTGTTCTACATTTGGAAACAACCGAAATATCTGAATTGCACGTTTTTTGTTGACGCTTGTAAAAAATCTTATTTAGTTTGTATTTTTATAAAATCGGAGGTATCCCACGGCATTAGAATGTAACTTTTACGAGCCAAATCTAGAGTTGCGCCAGTAAAAGAGTTGTCAATACCTAAACTTGAGCTTATGGCTTGTTGCATTTGGTATTAGATTAACACATTCAGTTCGTTCGTCACTTGATTTGCCACAGATGAAGATTACATTTTGGTGCGATTCTGTGGTTGCTCTCTGGTGGATTAGAGAACATGGTGAGTGGTCAATTTTTGTTTACAACATATTGAGTAAAACTATTTTTAACTGAATTAATTTAACTAAAAATAAATAGCCCAATGTGTTGCTCTAGTGCGACGTTAATTCAACTAACTACCTACCTACTTTTTAAAAATAAATTAAAGTGGTATTCAATATAATCTTTTTGTAAAATTACAATATAAAAAATAAGATTTGTTTACAGTAACTTAACAGCAAGTCTTTCTAATATGAGAATATTAATAGTACTACCCGGCGTTGATCTGTTGAATTAATTATAATTTTATTGAAAAGTGATCAGACTTAGCAATCCTTTTTTTTCGTAAAACAATGTTAGCATCATTTAAGTGTATGGAAAATGATTTTTAATATCATTTTAATTTCTCCGTCGCTTCTATAATTTACTTCGAACGCAAATATGCATATATGATGTATCCTATAATTTACTTCGAACGCAAATATGCATATATGATGTATCTATCCGCATAATCCCTTCATATTCGTTGCATTTCTGCTGAAAGTTGTTTTTCTAAGGTGACTACTACAGAAGTTGATTTTGAGTTTTGAGTGATTACGAATATCCACATGTTCATTTTCAGTAAAATAGGCGAATTTTTGGTAGATAGGCTTGCACTCAGTTTTTCTATGAATATGTTTTACTTGTGAAATTCTTGAACCTGGTATGCAATGTTTTCGAATTTTATCATCAGTATGAAAGGATTATAAATTAAATGATTACGACATTCTTAACTAATTTAGTTTGAATCAAACGCATTTTTTAAAGATCTATTCAAGCGGCACGTGGAATAACGGAGTTTCTGCTAGATATTTAAAGCAGAGTAGACGTTTGTCTGTTGTCTATACAAATCTAAGACCGTTTGACCAATCCACAGTACATTTGGTACACTTCTATTTTAGAATCCGGTGGGTATGATTGGCGACATATTAACCCCCGTTATATTTGTCCAAGCGGGCTAAAATTAAATTGTTACGGCATTCGGGACTAATTTAGTTTGAAGCAAACGAACTTTTTCTAGAAAATTACATTCAGCGGCATGTGGAATAACGGAGCTTGTGTTAGAAATAAATGTCAACAGTGTTGACCAATTAAACTCGATTAATTAGAATTTTTTAATAAACAGAAGGTAGATTTTACAGCGCTTTTACGAAAAGAAAATCACTGCTTTCAACGAACGATTCACATGTATCTAAGTTCCGTAAGAACAGCTTCAATACGTAGAATAAGCAACCACAATTATTTTCTGTCACTTGAAACAAAAAATTTTAATTTTTGAAAATTACTAACTGATATTATTCTAAGATCAACAAAGTCTTATTTCAAATTCCTTTTCTCCAACAGACAATCAGTTCTAAATCGAACCCTTATAGTACTTTTTTATAAATTCAGAGATCGGTTTCTAAATGAAAACCACGTACCTATTCAGAATGATAATATAGTTACTTGACTATGGAGTACAGCTTTCAATAACACCCAAGAAATACACATTTAATTTATTTTAATCGTCTTTCAATGAAAAGCTATATTAAAATTTATAAAAATATATGAGGTAATATTTTGAATAAATGAATTGTTTACGCATGCTCTCCCTCAGTACTGATGAATTCGCCGATAGATGGCGCTGGTCCTATTTTTGTAAATTTCCGTTGCGGCCACGCCAGTCCAGCGAGTTGTGTATTCTCAATGTGTGTGGAGAACAGTAAAATATATATTTTATACAGCCGCAGTCCACTTGCTTTTGTGTTGTGTTAAGCTATGTGATGTGTGTGTAACCATTTTTTGGTCCTCCGACCCGTGAGGAAATTCAGTGATCTGTGGATTGAGTATCTTTGATTCGGAATTGTGTGATTCTACATAAATTGTGATGTGGAACATCGGATTTCGTTGCGTCCTCAATGAATTGTGATACCTTCAAATGCGTGATCTGAAGTGATTTAGTGACTCGGATATCGAACTTTGAGGTAAAAAAGTTGAATTGCTATTGTGCTAGTTAGTGTAAAAATTGTGACTGTAGTTGGTTTTCAAGTGTGGGTTAGTTTGAACTAGTTATATGGTAGCGTTGTTCCGTTTTGTATTGTTGTGCTTTTATTCGGTAGTATTTGTTGATTTTAAATTTAGAGGTGTATAGTCTTATTTTATGAATTGTTGTAGTTGCGGAAGAATTGAACTTAACGATACCGGACAATACGAAAGTAGTACAGCTTAAGAAATTAATTGAATCTAGTGATGTGTACAAAAATTATAGTGAATTTCTGCGTTGTCTTATTGATAATATTTAAGAAGAAAGGAAAGTATACTTGGAAAATGAACGGGATAAATTAGATAGTGAAACAAAATTAGAATTGGAGAGATTAAAATTAGCCCGATTAGAAAAGGAGCTAGAAATTGCGAAAGGAAATTCAGTTAACTCATCCTTAACTACAGAAAGCATTGAACCGACTCCCTCAACTGTTAATCTGGAACGATTAATCAATAGTATTAAAACCTTGACCATTCCAGTGCCTGTTAAAGCAGAATCGTTTAATCTGTTTTTCTATTCGTTAGAAAAGGCATTCCAAACCAAAACAGTTTCTAACGAATTGAAAGCAGAGATTCTTTTGAATATTTTGGGCGAAAAGGTAAATAACTTGCTAGTGTATGTGAGTCAGGGGGAATTAGGCAATTACGAGAAAATAAAAGGTTTAGTGTTGAAGGAATTTAAACCCACCCCCCAGGAATACCTGAGCAACTTTTAAAAGGCCCAGAATTTACCATCTGAGAATTATGTGCAGTTTGCTTCTCGGTTGTGCGCATCGTTTGACTATTATTGTCAGTTGCGCAAGGTAACAGAATTCAAATCCCTGTGCGAGCTCATGGTTTCCGATAGGATTTTTGTAACGCTTGATCGGGAATTAATGACTCACATTGGGGTTAAACAGGGCGAGACCTTTTTCAAACCTCAGCAGCTTGGTCGAGAGTGCGACATTTACTTATCATCGAGAGGTAAATGCAAAAATGAGTTAGCCAGTAGAAATGTAGCAGGGGAAACGAGAAAATTTCGAGGATATACGAGTAAATGGCAGCAAAATCATAATTGGCGTGAGGATAGGAATATAACTAAAATATTCATGTCTGAAGAAAAAAGTGCAAATTGTGTTAATTGTAAAAATGTGATTCATCCTCTTTGCACGTGTCCCCAATTTAAGAGGCTGTCAGTTTGGGAAAGAGCGGAATAAATTGTGCTTTCGTTGCTTTTTGCCACACAAACTTCGTGAATGCCGTTCAGTAAGAAAATCACTGTTTCTGTGGCCAACCCCACAATCGGCTGATTCATTTTCCGCGTGAAGTGGACTCAGTTTCCGGCAACCCTAATTCACAAACAAATGCACCTGCTCAGTTTCTTCCGAGGCAGAGTGGTAGGGGAGGCGGAGGTAGTTTCCCAACCCCAAATAGTCGTAACAAGTTTCGAGCAAAACAAAAACTGTATTGTTGAGTACTGTGCGAGAGCTCGGGTCTTACAGAAAGCTGGAACTCTCAGCTGTTCGGGGAAACCAATGACTGCTCAAAATCCGCGCGCTGATTGGTCAGTCGTTGCTATGACTACCATTTGTTGACAATCAGATGAGTCAAAATCAAAGTTAATGATCCTTATCAATTTTTCAACAAATCAAAAATTTATAAGCAAATTGCCTACTGACAGGGCATAAAGTTAAATTCGTTTCATACCAAGGGACGGTAAATGGACCTCCCAATGTGTCCAGGTTTTACTATTTTCCACTTCCCCGCTATGCAGTCTATTTGCTTTCTCTGAGGTTTCAACTGCGATAGCGGGTATCTGAAAGCTGGGTAGTCGAAAGAAACTGTTGCAATTAAAATCCATGCCTCTGGATGTAAAAAAAACGAAGAAATTCTTCTGGATAAATCCTCTAGGAGACAGATTGGTTTTCTATTCCTTTGGAAAAATCTGCTCACTCAGATACTGTTAAACACGATTGAGGTTATTTCTTGTTCCATTGACAACCATTACATGCACAAGGTGAACATCGTATTTATCAATGGGACACAAATTAGAAGTGTTGTAAGAAAATTCAAGAATAGTAAATTCAAAAAATTATTACTGAAAAGTTATATAGCAGCATATGTTGAAAAGGTTATTGCATAAAGAATTCTTAGCCAATGTTCAATTTATCGATTTTTTTTTAGAAAAATTTTGTACTGTTATATGGTACGGTATTGTTTAATTAGTCATACCTTATGATTAATTTAACGTATCCCGCATAACGTAACAACAATTAGTGCATTGAAAACCTTTTAGGACCAGGGCTTTCTATACATTAATTTTTGTATGCATATTCGTCTCAGTAAACTTGAATAGAAATTATGTTTTTATTATAAACGAAATTTTATCTTTTCAATATGGTTTTGGGTGATCGTAACTGAAAAAGTTATTCATTTGTCCTAAAGCAATAACAAGTTTCCTATGTCTGACCTCAGTGGCCACACTTTCTGCATAGCTTCACCTTACAAAATACATATATATCTGTTCAAATGGAGAAGTTTACTTTTAACACTACTATAACGGCATCGAACATTTAAATATTGCTGTTAAGGATTTGTTTTGATTTTTCAATACTTTTTCTGCGGACACTCTAAACAATGGCTATGAAGAAATGAAATCCAAAATAAACATCTTAGCTTGTCTAAGAAGCACTCCCCCAAACACTATAATTTTATACAAAGACAAATAGTGAATTCTGAGCGAGTGGGATGGAAAATTTCCAATCACTGTCATTATTTCTTCAAATATGCAACACTTTGATCCATTAATAATATTTCTGTTGAAACTTCTTAAATTCTCGAAATACTTTTTATTCTAAAATTGAATTCGAAGAACCCATTAGAATTGAATTTGAACAAATATAGTTTTGATATTTCATCAGTTCTGACACAGATTTTTTGTGCTGTATAGACCTCCCTTCCATGGCCTTGAGTTCCACCGTGGCTTAGTAGTTTATCCACTGTTCTTGTAAACTACGAGTTGTAGGCGATGCTGGTTCGATTACTGTAGCTTACCCCGGGTGTATTTCTTTTGCATCTGCAAAAATTCACCTGTACGTTCATTTATTTCATGTTGTCTGGACAAATATGACCCTTGCGTCTTAAAATCCTAACATCCAATCCAATCCTCATCTACACATAAGCCAAAATTAAATAAAACGAAAGTTCATGACCCATCTGTTTGGATGTGACTGGCTTTATAATAGAAAATTTTGTTAATTGATCACCACTATTGAAAACGGTCATAAAAATTAATCGTCCTTTTTAGAAATTAAAAATTGACACGATTATTTTTATTCAGTACAACCCAGTGTATAAACCATATGTATAAAATTAATGTATGTGTAACAATTTTATGTTTTTATCTAACCGTTATTTACATACGCTTCAGCTCGTATTGTACGTAGTTGAAAACAAGGGTTTACTAGCCCACGCAACTGTAATAACCACCAACCTAAATTCTAATCTACAATCTAGTCAAGTCTAGACGATACCAGTGCAAGTGCATAGTGCAACTAGAAGTAACAAAGTCAGGAATGCCGGGTTGGGATCTTTATCTCTCCTAAGATCCGGACCCCTCCCACAGAGGGGGGGGGTCTCATCAGAGGACACGAAATTTTGGAACTTCCGTGTGAGAGAGAAGAATGAGCTATTGCCTACGGGGATGGATGTCCGCAGCTGTCTTGACTAAAGGCCGGACCACTGACCTAAGCAGACACTTTTCTGAGAAACCTTCTGTACCCCCATTGGGAAAGATTCCAATTGTACATCCGGTCGATGCTACTGAGCCCTGAGGGGCAGAACATGAAAAGGCAGGGCATACTATGAATCAATTTTGGAGTGGAAAAGGAATGACGAATGAACAAACACCGATTTAATTTATTTAGAGTGGATCTCGTTTTTTGAACGACTTTTTTTTTCTACGGTAGTCATATCTGGGATTTGGAGTATAGCTTCGTTATTATGGTTGGAGAGTTCTGCGCGGAAATTGGTATTGAGTTTATTAATAAACTCTTTGATCTTGTACATGTTTAGTTATTCCCTAATTTTTATACTGCGGTAGAATAATGGGCTGTCTGTAGCTATTCAAAGGGTGATGTTTTAGAGTGATTCTGTTTTGTCATGTGAGTTTCAGCGCAGGAAATCCCCAGACGTAGCGTAAGTGACCATTGATCGCAACATGGAACTGCGAAATCGCGGTCACAAGGTAGAAACGAATGTCTCTGAGAAACTAATGCAAAGCACATGCTAACAATGTAATGAATTTTTTGTGTGCCCCACAACCGTCTGAGAAAATATGCAAGAGCTTGATAATAATAATTTGACGCAAGTTTAATTTGAAAAAAGTCAATGTCTCAACAACTATCGATACTTTCGTACAATAGGAATAACTTTTCAGTTTTGTTTCTCTCGCATTTGTTATATGGAGCTGCTTTCGTTAAGGGGTAGAGACATCGCAAATTAATGACGTTTTATAGTATTTTTTTAATGAACTAAACTTACCGGACGTAAGATTTTAAACAAATGTACAGAATCTTTAAGCAATACTCAATGTGGAACAAAATCTCAAAACTAAATTTATAACAACGTCTGGGAAAATTACACAATTCTTTGTGAGTTTGCGTAATCAATAACTGATCTAGTGTCGGCGAGTTCACGGGATGCCAAAACAAATTATTGGCTTCTCATTGGAATTGGTAACACGGCTAACCATGCGACTACCGAGAAGGTTATAAAAGTATTAGAACCAATTTCTTTATCATTGCCCGCCTTGTAGGGGCCGCGGTAACCTTGTTTGATAAGAGTCGCAGATTAGCAAACAGAGGGTTGGGAATTCCAACTAACTAAAATACCGTCGTGCAGGTGGGGACTGGTGCACGTTAAATCTGTCGTGGCCTCAAATTTCTGAACTTTGGTGCGGTGTAAAACTTTGCAGAGTGGGTACCAACTCAGGTTTTGACCTCGTCATCGTACCGTGGCTCAAAATCACCAAGTATTGCCCTCGGATCTTTCCCTTTGCTATGGATTCCGGACCGTCGCTAACAACCCGTATGTTTGTTGCTCCAGTGCGAGGTAAATTCAACAACCTCCCCCACACTTTACAAAAAATATTCCGTTCTTTTCTAGAAAATGCACGATAACTATGACACACCTTACTGTTCTCTCATTTGAATGTCCCCAAACAGAAACAAATAAAAGGGAAAGCCTCTGAAGAAGCCTTTGGTTGGTTCGAGTTTCGAACTCCAAACCTTTTGATTGCTAATCCGCTCCTCTAGCAAACAGGCCACTACGGCCCTTGGTGAGAAAATAATATGTTTATACATCGTTAAAATTAATTTGCAGTCATACTGATCACTTCCCTACTTCTGGTGTTAATAGTAAAAAGTACTAACTTTTGCTCCATGATAAAATTTCCTTTTGATTTGAAAAATAAGACATATGTGTAATGTTCGAATTCATCTAAAAATAGTTTGCAAATGCTTTTTGCTTATTTCTATTAGTACATTATTTTAGGAATAATTTGGAGTTATTGTTGTATGCTGTTTAAAATAAAGCTCTTTTTCAAAATTTAATTTACCTATTACCAATGCACATACTTTTTACAAAGGGTTTAACATTAATCTAATGATTGAAGAATATATTTTGAACATTATATATGTTGATCATGTTCTTAGTGATACCAATTGAAATGAGAGAACTCAGAAAAATTTTACTTTCCATGCAATCCATTGCTTAGTGACAATTTTTCATGCATGGAAGTTACTTCTCCACAAAGGAAAGAAATATAGTTTTGATATTGATTATTTTAAAATATAATTTATGGATTATTGACGCGTATATTTTCTATCAATCGCTAAACAAGTCTTCAATAACTGAAGAATACAACTTCAAATGAAAACCTCTCGAAACTCTAGTACTCCTCGCAATATGTCTTGGCGATACTTTCGAAATATTAGATACAACCTGTGCTTCATTTCTATTCCTCTCTTCAAATTGTTATCAAATTTGTTTTAATTAAAACACTTTCAACTACGCCACATTAGGTATTCTGTGGAAATTGTGATAAACCCTTTTAAACTCAAAGTTAATTGTAGAATATTTCCATTCACGTCTAAGAACTCTTCCTGCCGTTTGGTTGCTCTAATTTGTAGTTTTTCATAAAAACTCTAGTTATGTTCCTTAGTACTCATGCACTTTTCAAACAATACTGTAGTTAATTATTTCCCATTTTGTATAGTTGTCCTCTTATATTTCACAAGGGATCTGCATATGGTGAGTAAAGATTAACAACTACGATGACCCTGATTTTTTTTAAGGAATAAATCTTCTACGTAATCTGCAGATTGCAAACCGGTTATTTTAAATTAAAATAGGATGTCCTTAATTGAGTGTTAATCGTGTTCAATGGATTGAATCCACATTCAAATATGTTTAAACATAACTAAATTACTAAATTACTGCGCTAATTAAACACAAGAACTTAGAGCATAGGAATTGTAATCTATTTATATGATGCACAAAATATGTTGTATTTTTTATTAAATACAGCAACAAAATCAAATAAAAAAGGCATGCTAAGTTTTCCAACGATTCTTATTTTCAAATCATATTAAATTTTATCATGAAAAAACGAATACTGCACAGTTGAATAGCGAACAATCGCCTTTCACGAAGCAAATCCCTTGAGGATAGATAGATGCCTGGTAAAACCGCGAAACAGGGTTTGTGGCAAAACACTAGTTATAGAAAACTACAATGTATAGCCACCAGCCCTAATCATAAAAGGGTATGAAAACTTTTTCTGGATCCGAGACCTTTTATAGCCCATCGGGCAAAAAGGTAAGAAAAATTCTTTGACAAATTTTTGTCTTATCTGATCGGATATCAAAGGTCAAAAAAGGTTTTATTTTTTCCCGTCGGGGTATAAAAGGCCAAGCTTGAAATGAATCTGGACACGGACCATCTGAGCCACCAATCGCTTGACATGGGGGGAAACAACAATAGAGTGCATCGGGGTTGGTGTACGTTAAATCTGTTGAACGAACTTTGGAATTTTTTTTTCTGACCGTGTATAAGATACTTGCAGGTATAATTAATTTTTTTCTAGACTCCTTACATATTGATGTATACTTTTAAAACATTTCATGAACTTTGGTTGTTAAACAAGGGAGAAATAATTTATTTTCTAAAACAAAGAAATTGGGTTTCCTCCGTCTGATTGATGAAAACCACAAAATTCCAAAAACTTTAACAGGCTATAAAACATAAGCCGCTTGAGATAGAGCAAAAAAAAATTACATGTATTCTTAAATCCACAAAAGGAACAAACATGCCAAGTTTCATCAAAATCTGTGATCATGGGTGTCAGCAATAAATACTGCATTACCTAGCCCTGATGCTGGCATGCACCCCCGCACAAGGACACCTCCACAGCCTACTGTTCCAACAAAGTTCTTGGGATTAAGTTCCTCATTTTTCTTCTCCTTACAACAATAAGTCCATTGGAACAAAAAATATTAAAATTTTCTTTCATCTGCAAATAAGACATGATTCTAATACGTTTTGGGTTCATTTATCATTGACTTTGCGAACGAAAGCCTAGGCTCAGGGACGGTCCGAGAGAAATTTTATACAGATACGAGATAATGATTTGGCGCCCCACCCCCTCCCCATTTTAAAAATTCGCCCTATTGTTTGGGTGGGAGAAGAGGGGCTGGGGTAATTGATATCGATATCACTCTTTAACACATTTTTTAAATTTATATTTAAAACAAAATTAAAATTGGTCTTTGAAGATCGTTTGTGTGAACTTTGTGTGGTTGGGGATTATATTGATATCAAATGAGAGGGAGGAGAAATTTCGATTTGGGGAGAGGGAGGGATTTGAGGGGGCAGGGTACCATTTGACATTTTAAGGAGTTAGGGGTCTTAAAGTCACGAAGAATTGATATCGATATATCTGTACCTTGGTCTAAAAGGGCCAAGTTCAAAAATTCTATAATTCGAGTTAATAACTTGAAATAGAACTTAATCCTCTTAAACTATCAGTAAACAAATTAAACTATCAGTAAACAACATTTCATTAATACCTAAAATATAAAGAAAAAAAATTATTATAAATTTACGGAGAGTTTTAGAAATAAAAAATATTAATTTGGAGGAAAATTAATTTCCTCTTCGACTCCAGTATTTAATTCTTTTTGTCACTGTAATTACCTTTATTTGAAAAAAAAGCATAAATTATCTTCTACCTCTGTGTAAACGGCGTTTTTTACTTAGAGGTTACGCCAACCGGCGCCCCTTTATTACTGGAGGGGGCCAAGTCCTTCATACGGCACGCCCGATGCAACCGCATCTGAGCATAGGCATCTGACCGGCACTGCATAGGCTTTCTATTTTCGTACTTAAAAAAATCTTCTTCGGGCAGAACGTCTATTTAATCCAGATGATCTGAATACTCGTCGGACAGTTTCAAATGAAATTAAAAATTCTTCAGTAAATTCTGTAGAAATTTCTACAGCACTCAAACGTTGATTTTTCACAAATTTCCTACCCACAAATCTGTGATCACTTTGAGTTAATTTTGTGAACGATCTTTTCTTACCTTGTTTTCGATCCGACTTTCTTCTTTACATTTTAGCACATACTGCACCGTACAATGGGATACATTTGCTAATTTAGCAATAATCCAAACTGATTGATTTACCACAACTATGATGGAAAATAATCAATCTTCGAATGGTGTTCGTTGTTCGAACTACGACCCATTTTGAAATAATTAGTAGAATATTATGAAATAAGCGAGCAAAGATTAAAGCCAAACGATTTTTAAATGTCACCACAATGACAAAAATAAAAAAAGCGATAGATGATAACTGTATTTATGAATGTATTTGAATATGTTGCGGTATGCGATTACTTTAGAGACGTGTTCTTTCTATGCCTCCTTGTATATACATTTTTATAAAAAGAAAATGAGCCTATTAAAAACATGTTAGGTTTTATTCAGAATCACAGGGAGATGTTATGAAAAAATATTAGACTTTATATTCGAATTAAATTTCAAGCTACAGCGCTTTTTCTACAAATTTTTAAAATGTACGAACACTTTTGGGAGCCATTTATGCTGGAGTGATTTTAATAACAAAATTTTTACTATCGTAACAGATACTGTTTAACCATTGAAGGATTGTTATCATTACACTGATACATAATTATTTGCTCTACATAATTTTTGGTAAAAATACTCATTTTATTCACTTTTTATATACTCCTGCCTCCTTTAATTTCGACTAAGTCAATTGCAAAACATTTATTGCGTTTGTTTAAAAAAAAAAAAAAAAAAAACATGTTTTTAGCGGAATTTGCAAAAAGTAAAGTTTTAAAATGTTTTTTAAAACATTTAATTGATTTTTCTGTTTTGTTTTTAAACAGAGGGTTAAAAAAATCAGAGTTTTTTTTTTCAATCAATCGAAATTCTGTTGTTCACTTACAATGATCAGAGTAGTGATAGGTAGGATATTTAATAAATTGCTCCCCTTGGTCCAAAAGGATCTGGGTTCGAATCCAGCATGAATGTTAGTATGATGATTCGGAAATCATTTTAATCTATATATCCTGGTTCACAAAAATCCTCATATTGGAGAAATTACTATGGAGCGATAAACCAAACCATAAAAAAATTAATATGAATATTTAATGAAAGTTCGCTTATAATTCCCAAATTGTCATGAATGTTTCAGTTTTAATTTTTTTTAAATTCAAAACTACTGGTAATTTAATTGTCCAAAATTTCAACCTTAGAGGTTCAAGCGATGTTTTTATGAGTCCAGTAAAATGTTTTTATAGATATTTAATTAATTTTTTGAGCACAGACCATAGAATCAAAAAACCCCAATTCACATTTCAGACAAAAAGTACTTCGGAGTTTCAAACAACAGTTCCTCAAAATTTTCATATTTTTGTGACGTCCTTCTTAAGGTAGAAGCAGGCCCTGATTTACCATTAGGCCCGTGAGGCACGGGCCTAGGGCCCCCATAATTTAAAGGGCCCCAAAGTTTCAAAAGTATCTAAAAATTTTAAACAAAAATAACTTTTCATATTTTCTGGAATGTTTTTTCAACAATTTTTGAAACGGTCAACAGTCAAATACGTAAGTACCAATTATTGTTTTAAAATTAGTTTTTGTGATGAACGGATAACATGGGGGGCCCCCTTCCTGCGTGTTGTGCCTACTATACCAAATTTTCTAAATCGGGCCCTGGGTAGAAGTAACACCAAGTTTTTTTTTATTGTTATTGTTAGTTTTAAATTTATAAATCTTAGAAATCATAAAGAACCTGAATCTTTTTTCTTCACAAAAAATACCATCTCGAGACTTGAAAAGCCAGGGATATTCTAAATTGTACTTTTTAGAGAGCCATAGCTTGCCAGATTTTGGTCTGAGAAAATTTTGTTTCTGGGATCTTAAATATTAATCTCAGCCCTGTTATGCATTTAACACCTTTGCAGTTTATACCTAGAAAATATTATAAAAAGGTAAAAATATTTATTTAGAATACTGCATTTAAGACATCTTTTCTGTTTCGTTAAATATGTCTATCATGTTTCTTTGAGAAAACTCGAATCTATCACATGTAAGATGGAATTTAAATGGCTCTTGGTCATCAAGAGATGAGAAAATTCTCTTGCAAATATATTAAGTATAAATTAAAAAATTCTAGAATATATTTTTCATTCGCATTCCCATATCAAAGCAAATTAAAGAACGCGAGAAATGACAACTGATAACTATTGGAAAGATCGTCTCACTCAGCAGAACCTGCATGAATAAGACACCGCCGCACAGGTGAGGAGAGGACGTCGGGTAGTTCTTCTTCTCCTCATGGCGCTTTTTCGAAAGCAGAATAATTCACACATGCGATACAGTGTGCCAAGCTAGTAAACACGATTTTCCTAACGATAGGCAATAAACAGTAACCTCCCGAGGACTTTGAGCGGTCATATCTCGCTCCCGGTCACGTGACAGTTCCTCCCGTGTAGCCCGTTTGCGAGAGCTCTAGTCAAAAATAAGTATTCAGAGTGGATCGAAGTGCGATGCCTACTGGATGTCGGGTCCCAATCTTGTCTGTACACTAAGGCATGTACAGAAACGTTGCAATTAAAAATGGATAAAATAAATACCGTGGTTTCGTGTGTTAATGACGCAACAATGGTTGTTAATAATTGTGTGAGAACCTCGGTAACGAACAGGGATAAGAGTTACGAGAGAGAATTGTCTATGTTAGTGGTCAACAAGATAACCGATCTCATTCTAAGCAAGGTAATTAATGGGTGTGTTGACGTATCAGAATTCGTTTCATTAGCTGATCATAGTTTCAATGTCCAAGGTAAAATTGACATCTTGCTGGGTGCAGAGATTTTTTATGAACTATTGAGGCCTGGACAAATCTATGCTCAAGATTCGCAGTTATTGTTGCAGAATACGGTGTTCGGTTACGTTGCAAATGGGATTGTTGATCAGGTAGTGGATAATCGCGTACATTGTGGGTTAATTCTTGATGATGACCTAAATAAGACAATTGAGGCAATTTTGGGAAATCGAAAACGTTGATATGGAGCGGACAGGGAATACAGAGGCATCGTTGAGTGAGGATCACTTCGTCCGTACACATAGAAGAGATGAGGAGGGTAGATATGTAGTAGCAATGCCCTTGAGTAAAGATCCGTCGTGTTTAGGAAACTCTAAAGACATTGCTGTGAGGCGGCTTAATTCGTTGTGGAAGCGCCTGTCCAGGGATTCCGAGTATTTGTCGTTGTATGCGGATTTTTTGAGAGAGTATGAGGAATTGGGTCATATGGAGAAGGTTATTGAGTCAAGTGAACCACCCATACACTACTACATACCCCATCATGGCGTTCTACGCCCTGATAAACTGACAACTAAGCTGAGAGTTGTCTTTAATGCCTCATCACTCACCACAACAGGCATGAGTCTGAATGACGTTCTGATGAAGGGAGAAGTCATTGAGGACGTCTTCGAAACAGTTACGCGGTTTCGGAGACACAAGTTTGCCTTCACCACCGACATTCAAAAAATGTATCGGCAGATCCTCATCGATCCAGAACAACGAGATCTTCAGAGAATAGTGTGGAAGACTGGTGTCAACGAGGAGGTTTTAACTTATCGTTTAAAAACTGTCACTTATGGCACGTAAAAAGCACCCTTCCTTGCCATAAGTACCCTGCAGCAGCTAGCCAAGGATGAGAAATTGCGATTTAATCTGGCATCTGAAGTTCTGCTGCACGACACCTACATGGACGACATCGTGACTGGGGCTCCTGACCTGGAGGCCGCCCGAGAACTACAATAACAGCTGCGAGATGCCTTGCAGTCGTGCGGAATGACTCTTCACAAGTGGTCTTCCAATTCCCATGAATTGCTGAACAGTTCGTTGTCATCTGATGTTGAACATCCGTTCACTGTTGACACGGAGTTCTCTGTGAAAACGTTGGGCATCAGCTGGAAGCCGGTTCAAGATCAGTTCGTCTTCAAGGTGTCAATTTCTAGTCAACCGTCATACACCAAGCGTGAGGTGCTAAGTGTGATCGCCAGGCTGTATGACCCCCTTGGTTTCTTAAGCCCAGTGATAACCAAAGCCAAGATTCTTCTGCAGCGGCTGTGGCAGCAGAAGCTAGATTGGGATGATGTGCTTCCCGATCCAATCGCCGAAGAGTGGAGCGAATTGGTGACAACCTTGAAGTGCATCGAGAAGGTTAAAATTCAGAGATACATCTTGACCGACGGTTGTTTAAGAATCGTCCTTCAAGGCTTTGCAGATGCGTCCGAAGCAGCATACAGAGCCGTCGTCTACCTACAGTGTTTCCATCGAACTGATGCTGCGAGAACTACCATTTTGGCAAGCAAGTCCCGCGTGGCACCCATTAGAGTGATTTCCATTCCACGGCTGGAACTCTGCGCTTGTGTTCTCTTGGCTCAGCTAGTGGAGAAAGTTCGTGCTACTCTACGTTTGGAGATCGACGTTGTGTTGCATACGAGGAACTTTTGACCGTAAGTGTTCAAATTGAGGGAGTTCTAAATTCCAGACCCTTGTGCCCTTTATCGAGCAATGAGGACGATTTAAGTGCATTAACTCTGGCTCACTTTCTCATAGGCAGATCAATTAATTCTATCGTTGAACCTGATTTCACTAAATTGAACGAAAATGCCTTAAAAAGGTGGCAAAGGGTGACCCGTCTGGTACAACTCGTTTGGAATAAATGGCATCGTAACTACCTAAGTGAGTTACAACAACGTAACAAGTGTATTTAACCTTTTACCTGCCAATGTTCCCAAATGGGAACATTTTTTTGTGAATTTTTTTAATAACTTTATTTTTTGTTTAGAATATTCATACTTTTCGAAATGTCACATAATAATATAAATTTATTGAAGATGCCACCGTTTTTCAAAAATTAAATTCAGCTTTTTACATAATTTAGGTCAAATTTACTGAATTTGTGAACTTCAAAGTGTCATGCACATTTTAATTTCTGCTGTTTTTAAATAAAATTTAAAAACAATTTTACTGACGTGATTTGGTAGTCAAGAGACATATATTCTCTTACAAACAAAAACAAAATATTTTCAAGTATCATTTGTAAGTAGTAATTCTTACAACAATTTTGATGTTCCCAAATGGGAACATTGGCGTTTGGGG
Organism: Metellina segmentata; assembly: GCA_947359465.1. Classification (NCBI taxonomy): domain Eukaryota; kingdom Metazoa; phylum Arthropoda; class Arachnida; order Araneae; family Tetragnathidae; genus Metellina; species Metellina segmentata. The sequence goes on from OX375876.1 coordinate 124,638,579, forward strand.
TATAGTGTTTGAGAGGATTTTTTTTTAATTCTCAAAATTTGAGTCAATATTCTCCTTTTTTTTTTAATTATCACAATTCTTCTGCTATGGGTAACTTAATAAATGTGGTGGCTGATTCTTTCATACTTCTAGCGGGCACTTTTGTATCTACATGTGCCTACCACCCGTTTTCTCTGCAAACCGTGATACTCTATTGTAAGGCAATCGCATTGATATAGTTATAAATGTTTGCAATTAGGATTATTTCTTTCAATCTAATCATTTTACAAGAATTGTAACCACATTCCCCTTTGGTGAAATTGTTAGTTGAAATGTATCACGTGATTTAAGGGTAGAAAAAGAGAGGAGTGCGTTTTGAATGACCTTTGCAAAGATCACATTCCAACAACTTTCCTTTTTCAAGACTCGACAAAGGTGTGACCTGTAGTCGTTACGGTTTCAACCAATGGGTTTCATTCTGACCAAAGATATTCTTTCTCGCCTATTTCAGAGTATTACTGTATAGTATACGCTGAACGATGTAGTTTTAATCATTTTTTTTACTTAATTCGCCATTCCTAATAGGAATGAACTATTCAAGTGCTTCTCAAGTATCACTCCGTGTCAACTACATCTTTCAGAGTTACATAATCCGTGATGATAATTCCAGCTAGCCGTGCAGGAATTTTTCAACAGCCTATCCGATGACGAGCTCGAGGACGTAGACGATCCGGATCTTTACATATTGCCATCTGATGAAGACGCTGATTTGAGTGATGAAGAAAAAAAACGATGAAGCTTTGAATGAGGTTCGTTCTCAAGATGTTTGTGGCTAGATTGACCTGATGATTAACAATGAAGATGGTGATTCGACTATTTCAGATGACCGAATTCCCGATTCGGGCGAAGATCAAAAGAGAAGCGCACCCTCATGTTCTGCTCCAAGTGCAAAGAAGCGAAGACAAGAACCCTATCACACCTCACCCTTTCTGTACCTCCATATCTCTGGTGAGTGTGACTGTGATTCGTTACATCTACTGGAGAGGGCAACACTTCATAGATATATATATATAGATATATATATATATATAGATATATATATATATATATATATAATCTATTTATTCACCACTCTAGGTTAAATAAGAATACATTTCAATATAGTGGAAAACAGCAGCAGAGAGCCCCTCACGTCCGTTTCCTCCGGTCTCCGTGGGTCGAATCCCTTCTTCCTTTTTCCTCTCCCCTTTTTCTCCTGACCCCGGGTGACCTTTGACAGACACCCCAGCCAACGTCCCTAGAAGATGTCTCGTCCCCCCTGCCAGACATTCCTCCCTGTGTTGGCCAGAGAACCTCCGAACCTCACACCTCCCCACCGGTTTAAAATTGTCAGACCCCTTGGTCTTACAATTAAGAACCTTAAATTAAAGGTGGCAGGTACACTGGTGCCCTTCCAATCGTCACCACCGAGCCAAATCGGAGTCTGTGTAAGATTGTCTGTTTCCATAGTTGGCAAACATGCCTCAACAATACTCTCATGCATGAGTTTACAACTAGGTACTGATCCAATTATCGACACTAATAATACACTAAATAGAGAAACAGGGGAAAGGAATATATACAAAAATCTACTTTCAACATAAACACTCTTACCAAATTATAACAAATTACTTCCTTCAAACCCAATATAAATGCAGTACACTAAAATAACCATTGGTAAGAGTAAAATACTGCACATCACAACAATATTTTAAAAAGAAAATTGTACTGCACCTTACAACACTAACTTAATTAGCATAACTACTATACATCACAACTTTAAAAAAATCTTAACTTCACGACAGTACAATTTCCTCACTGGTAAGCACTTAAAAATCATAACTCTTCCTGGCAATATAATTTCATTAACGGTCAACACTTTAAAATTTCCTTTCATAAAGGATAAATATTGCCAGTCTCATTCACATAAATCTCACTTTGTGTGCTATACTTAAAAATGACGATATACACAAACACATGAACTTACACAAGTTGAAAAATTAAATATATACAGCATAATCCTAATTTGAAACATTCATTTATTCCGTAATCAGTGGTACAGGCCCCTAAGGACCGCCTTTAGCAAACCGATCAATTTTCATGAAATCTAAAGCGAAACTGATAAATGAACTTTTTTTTTCGATAATGCCACCACAGGAATGCCAGTTGCCTATTCCATCCCCTTTCTTGGGTACCTATCAAATTATATGACTTGTTACTCTTCCCCCAATAAAAAGTAACCCCCCCCCACATTTTAGATTGAGGGTATTCCATGTTCTTTCTCGCCACCCCTACTCGCACTGAACTCCCTTGTAAACTCTGATTTACCCGCATAGCTAACCTCACTTCTCTGCCATTCCTCTCTATACTTTTCCTCCCACCTGGTCTAATTACCCCTCATCGTGTTTCCGCTACCACCGCCTGATTACCCGTCAAAGTCTCCGAAGCCCCTCCCAACCTTTCTGGTCTGCGCTTCAAGAGAACTATTCGTTGACGAATCTTTTTCCGCAAACCGATCTCTCGTTGATCCGTCTTCACTCCGCATCCCTTAACCCCAGTGTCCAAGGACGTTATGGATAAAATATTCCCTTCGTGTTTCCCCTCATGCACCTTCGAAGTTTCAGAGACGCACTCCTTTTCACCCGACTTCCCATTCATTCCGAGACCCAAACCTTTCATCTCTAGCCCGTGCTGCTCAACCCCCGTACTGTCCCTCAACGCCCTGGGCACCATCTCCCTCTGGTTTCCACCCCCTTTCCGAGACCTTCGCCTTTTCCCTTTCTCCTGAGTAAATCTGTGACTCTCCCCCTCCTTGGTAACTTCACCAGGAATGTCCGGTTGGTCCCTTCCCGATGAATCCGTTGGGTTATTCACCTCGTCCCTTGCCTTTTTGTGACCTTCAGCCACCTCCCCCTTGGTCGCGATAGCGTTTCTCCCCGTTTCTTCGCCCACGAGTTCCTTCCCTTGTTCCTCGTCTTGCGAAGTTTCCGCTGACTTTTTAACATCAGTTGAGGAAGGTTCAGTTCTATTTTCCTGCCCCTCCTCCTGAGCGAGATCGCTCCTTCCCCTATCTTCCCTAGAAATTGCCCTTTCAATTTCACCTCCTTCCCTTCTTTCTACACTTTTATCCTGCCTTTCTAACCCCCTTAATTTCATTTCATAAACTGATAGTCTCTCATCAGCCTTTTCCCGAGCAGCTTTATACCTGTTTTCGGCCTCTGCCCAAGCTCTTTTCACTCGCTCCTCTGCTCCTCCAAATTCCATTCCCGCCTCTCTCTGAGCCACCATCCGCCTAAATTTCCACTCCTTTTCCGCTTCTTACCAATCCCTCTCGGCTTCTCTTTTCTCTCTTTCATTAATAATATCTCTCTGTTACCCAAACCTTTACAAATTCTTCCTCGTATGATTGCGATCCTAGTATTATCTTCCTTAAATCCGCGACTTTCGCATTCGGCGGTACCTCCTCCCCTAATTCAACTGCCAAATATCTCATCTCCTCCATCCTAGCTCTTCCAAGAAATGCCATAGTGATCCCCGTGTAAACACAAGCAACTTTAACAATAACAACCAGATTCAATAATTACCCAAGCAAATACACAAATATTTTTCAAACATGCACTTTGATGTTCCATATAATTCCCCTAGTTACTCTATTAAACATTCATACAATTTCAATAAGTAACTAATTATATTAAATACATCTGCATAATCTTACACTTTTATTTGCCCACAGTAATTCCTAGAAACTATTCCTTAGCTGATGTTCATTACACATTAAATCCTACGATCCCTAGCCCCATCAAAATAAATACACATGATAGCACAACATATAAAATAATCACAATCACACTACTTCTCATACATATATGTGTTATCCCCCCTGTGTACTTAATGGCTCACTGGATCAATTCAGAAGGGACTTACCCCAGTACCCTTCAAGGTATATGACTGCAGAAGACGCACTTCCCTCTTTCCTCGCTTGCGACGCACAGTCCTCGGACATCTCACACTGGATCACTCATCAGAAATTAAACTCCTCAGAAAAGATTCACTTCATTTCCATCGCACGACGCTCGAACCAGCATTTTCTTTCCCTCGCCCCTCGTAGATACCAAGCGCATCTCCAGGATCACTCTTCCGGCGTGGACGCCCCTCGGTCCAGGATCTCTTCTATTCCATCGTACGGCATCCGGCCTTGTCGATCGCTTCTTCCAACGCTCCTGGTAAGCAACCAACAATTATCCAGGTGTCGAAAAGAATCCCTCTTCCAATGTTAATCCTTCCGTTCAGGCTCGATGTCTTTCCATCAGGTGACGCCCGCTCGCGTCCCTCGCTCATTCCATCATTTTGGTCATCGGCCTTCAGCGCCCCTCTCCACCGTACATCCTGGCTAGCTGCGCCAGTTTATCACACCTCACCCTTTCTCTACCTCCATATCTCTGGTGAGTGTGACTGTGGTTCGTTACATCTACTGGAGAGGGCAACACTTCATATATATATATATATATATATATATATATATAATCTATTTATTCATCACTCTAGGTTAAACAAGAATACATTTCAATATAGTGGAAAACAGCAGCAGAGAGCCCCTCACGTCCGTTTCCTCCGGTCTCCGTGGGTCGAATCCCTTCTTCCTTTTTCCTCTCCCCTTTTTCTCCTCCTGACCCCGGGTGACCTTTGACAGACACCCCAGCCAACGTCCCTAGAAGATGTCTCGTCCCCCCTGCCAGACATTCCTCCCTGTGTTGGCCGGAGAACCTCCGAACCACACAAACCCCATCCCAGATGGAAAAGGGATGCAACATTAGATAATAATATTTCAGTAAAAAGACTTGAAAAGCTGGCTGATAAATTTCCCGAGCTTGAGACAATGGATCATCTAGAGTTATTCCACAAAATACTCCTTATGAATTAAGTACAACATCTAGTTGATATGACAGCATTGCATACACTGCAAAGGGGCAGATTATAACAGGTAGCTGTGAAGATATTCTTCAGTTCCTAGGTCTACTCCTTTTGAGCGGTTACCACACGGTGCCTACAGAGGACTTATATTAGAGTAATTCTGGAGACACATGTGTTACATTCTTTCCTAAGATAATGGCTAGAGCACGCTTTCTTCAGCTTAAAAATTACTTTAATCTTGTTGACAACAATAAGGAAGTTCAACTGGGTAATAAACTAAAAAAGATTGCGCCAATATACGATAATATGTGTAGAAACGTGATTCAGTTTGGAGTTTCACTAGGAGTTTTTCACGATAAACTCAGTATTGACAGATCAATGGTGCCATATTACGGACATCATTCTTGTAAGATGCTTATTCGCGGAAACCCCATCAGATTTAGGTACAAAATTTGGATGATATGCTCATCTAATGGGTATCTATATAGGATGGAAATTTACTCAGGTAAATACGATGGTGCCAAAGCAGCGGCTCCACTAGGATCAAGAGTTGTCTCAGCAAGTCCAGGACCACGATCTCATCTACCAATTCACCTTAGAAAGACGGACGAACACTATATCGTCGCTTGCACCCACGGATGCCCCCAGGGGCATTCCTTCTTTAGGTTTGTACGGGCTTCACAACCCCGGGGTACCTGAGTGATCTTTTCTCCCTTTCGTTCTTCTCCTAGTCTACCCTTCTGCTTTTCCCTTTTTCTTCCTCCCTCGTTGTGGTTGCCTCTTCGGAGGTGAGGGCTCCCCTTGAGAAGCTTTTCGCCGGTCTGTGCATTTAGCTCCTCTTGGGGATTATATCACCCACGTGTTTGCCGTGCGTGGAGACCTGTGTCTTCGGAAAAGGTGATCCTGGTGATTGAGGGACAACATAACGCCCCAATACATTGCTTCGGCTCCTGCTTCGGATAAACAGGAAATGTACTTCGGTCCCAGTACATTAATCGGCTGGTGGGTATATCCTGCTTGGGCTAAGGACCCGCTCACCAACTAGCTACTTAGGGCAGTCACAGGGGTGAGTTGGGTTCGTATAGTCCCTGGCTAGCACCGGTGCAGGAACCTGTATCCCCTCGTTGGACTCCATGGTGGGTGGTGCCGCCGGGGACTGAACATCTCTTTTTCTAACATGGAAAATCAAAAATCTACTTCTCCTTCAGTGGAGCACCTTTGTAATAAAAATAGTGAACACCAATCGGAACAGAAATTTTTTATAATGAAAAGTAATGAGGACAATCTTAAAAACATATCAGCAATATTACTTCATAAAACAATATTAGGAATGGTTGGAGAAACAAAAAATATTAAAAAAACCTTAGCAGGAGATGTTCTTATAGAAATAACAAATAAAACACAGGCTATAAACATCCAAAAAATAAAATCTGTCGGTCCAATAGCTGTAACTGTTACACCACACAAAACATTAAATTCATCGCGAGGAGTAATTTCTGAATCCGACCTAGTTCATGACACCGAACAAGACATCCTTGAATCCCTATCCCAACAATACGTATCAAATGTCAGAAGAATAACTATTCAAAGAAACGGCCAAAAAATACCCACCAAACATTTAATACTAACTTTCAATACCCCGTCTACCAAAACACGTAAAAATAGCTTATATAAATTGCCCAGTCCGACCTTTCATACCTAATCCTGTTCGTTGTTTCAAATGCCAAAGATTCGGTCACTCTTTCATGGCTTGCCGTGGCAAAGAGACCTGTGCAAAATGCTCCAGTATTGATCATAAGACCGATATCTGTGCATCATCATCCCTTTGCTGTGCAAACTGCAAAGGTGATCATCCAGCTTTTGCCAGGTCTTGCCCTAAATTTCAAATTGAAAAAGAAATTCAAACAATAAAAGTTCAACAAAACATTTCATTTCCGGAGGCCCGAAAAATTATAAATGATCGCACCCGAAAACCTGGAATTTCTTACTCTTCAATAGTAAAAAAAACTTTCAAAACTAACGGAACTCAAACCGATGTAACTATTTTTAAGCCATCTGCCCAACATAAAACTTCAATGAACCAACCTATAACGCCTCTTTTCTCTAAAGCATCAGCTACAACCTCATCCAATACAAAACAGATAAATCAACCAAATCGATCTATCAATACTTCTTTAAAAAGAGCCATATCATCTGAACAAAGTAATATCAAAATAGCTAAAAGTACTTCTCAAACCTCTCTTCAGCCTGATGTTACATCCAGAAACTTGATAACTAATCCTTCCACCAACGACCTCATAAATCTATATAACACTGAAAGCGATATTTCATCTGTAGAGAGTGATGGCTTGGAGACTTCGCCACCCAAGTCCAAGAAGGATCTTCGGCAAGACAGATCTCGTCCTAGGACGAGAAAACACAAGTAGTTTTCTCTTTTCTTTTATCCGTTATTTTTATGGCTTCCTTTCTTTCCTGGAACTGCCGGGGTTTTCGACAAAAAATTGATGATTTAAAACACATCATAAACAATAACAAGCCAGCTGCTATCGCCCTCCAGGAGACCTATTTAAGAAGCACTGATTCCACCAACATTCCCTACTTCACAATATTCAGAAAAGATTACGATGATGGTCAAAGAGCATGTGGAGGTGTTGCTTTGCTTGCCTCCCATGACTTTCCAGTCACTCAAATTAATCTTAAAACAAATCTGCAAGCTGTTGCTGTAAGACTTCATGTCAATATCTTAATTACAATATGCAATTTATACTTACCTCCTAACACCCATGTCGCCACTTCTGAATTAAATAATTTGATAGATCAACTTCCGCAACCATTCATTATACTTGGTGACCTAAATGGCCATCATATTCTTTGGGGCAGTTCAGACATTAATAATAGAGGCAAACAAATTGAAAAAATAATAACAGACAATGATTTATGTATTATGAATAACGGCCAACCTACCTACTTTCATTCACCTTCACTTACTTACCATTCAATAGATCTGGCAATGTGCACTCCTTCAATTTTACCATTTTGGACCTTTTCTGTGGATTCTTACCTTTACAATAGTGACCATTATCCTATTAAACTAAAATATGAAGGCCACAATACCAACCTCACTCTGTCAGCCAAACTAACTACATCTTTGAAACTGCCAACTGGCCACTCTTTACTAGCCTCGCAGATATTTCTAACATAGTAGAAATTGGTGACATCAATGAAGTAACTTTTAAAATAACAGATATAATTATAGCAAGTGCTGACGCCTCAATTAAAAAAGTCAGAAATGCGCCTAAAAAACAAAAGAAACCTTGGTGGAATGACGAATGTAGCGATGCCTATCGGAAACAGAGGAAAGCCTGGAATATTTTTAATAGATATCCAACAAGTGAAAACTATATTTTTTATAAAAAAACAAAAGCGGCCTTTCGAAAAATACAACGACGGAGTAAGAGGGATTCTTGGATGAATTATATCAATAGTATAAATAGTAAAGTCACTAGTAAACAATTATGGAACCGAATTAAAAGAATTTCCGGTGTTTACCCCAATAGACAAATTCCGATTCTAGAATGCAATAACCAAGTACTATCAGCACCCAAAGATATAGCAAACGCAATTGCTTCATGCCTTTCTGAAATATCCAGCTCCACTAACTACCCTGAAAGTTTTAAAAAACTCAAAATTGCGTCTGAGAAGAATAAAATTAATTTTACTTCAAACAGTATATTATCATATAATTGTGACTTTACTTTTCTGGAAATGATAAAAGCTTTATCCTTAGTCCACAAATCAACTCCTGGCCCAGATAATATCAGTTACATCATGCTCAAACATCTTTCAAATAGTTCTCTAAATCATCTCCTCAAATTTTACAATAGAATTTGGACCGAACACACTTTTCCGCAGTCATGGAGGTATGCTAATGTTATACCCATACTGAAACCAAATAAAGACCCCAAGAATCCTTCTAACTACCGTCCAATAGCCCTGACAAGCTGCCTATGCAAAATTTTAGAAAAGATGGTCAACGCGAGATTAATTTATATTTTAGAAAAAGAAAAATGTCTCTCTCCACTTCAAAGTGGTTTTAGAAAATGTCGATCAACTATTGACAACTTAGTAGCTCTCGAGACCGAAATACGTAACGCTTTTGTGCAAAATAAGCATCTCGTTTCGATTTTTTTCGATATCGAAAAGGCCTACGATCGTACATGGCGTCATGGAATTTTAAAGGATATTTTTAATAATGATATAAGAGGAAATCTGCCGATTTTTATTCAAAATTTTTTAGAAATAAGGTATTTTAAGGTAAGGATTGGATCTATTTTCTCGGATGTTTTTATACAAGAGGAAGGAGTACCACAAGGCAGTGTTTTAAGTGTAACTTTATTCAATTTAAAAATTAACAATATTGTTTCTCAATTGCCTCCATCTGTCAAGGGCCTTATTTACGTTGACGATCTCCAAATTTCATGCGCAGCTAAAGACATTCGTTTAATAGAGAGACAACTACAACAGGCCGTTAACAAAATAACTAATTGGACAAATGAAAATGGATTCAGTTTTTCACCGTCGAAAACTGCATGCGTTCATTTCTGCAAAAAACGAAATCTTCATCTTGACCCTGAAATATTTTTCAAAGATATTTTAATTAATGTTGTGGACAATTTTAAATTTTTAGATATCATATTTGACAAGAAGTTGACTTTTCAACCGCATATTTTAAATTTACGCAAACGCTGCGAAAAGGCCCTCAACATATTAAGAGTTTTATCTAAGTTATCATGGAGATCTGATCGGAATTGTCTTTTAAAAATATATAGAGCATTAATACGATCAAAATTAGATTACGGCTGCGTGGTGTATGGTTCGGCCAGAAAATCTGCTCTACAAACACTGAACACTATCCACCACACAGCTTTACGTTTATGTTCTGGGGCCTTTAGGACTTCACCCGTGAACAGCTTGTATGTAGACTCTTATGAACCTTCCCTGGACCTAAGACGACAGTTGTTGTCCTTAGAATATTATTTTAGAATTTCCTCACTACCTCATCACCCATCGCATACCATTCATCACAGTCCATATTTGAAACGCCTTTATCAAGCAAAAACATCTTTCATCCCTACATTTCATTTAAGAATGCTGGATTTAATGGACGCATCCGAAATTTCTTCATTTGACGTCACCCAGAAAAAACTTTATTATTTCTCTCCTTGGTTTAATCATGATTTTGAATATCAAAACCCTTTCCAAGATTTTTATAAAGCAGATACCTCTGATATTATTTACAAACAACTGTTTCAAAAGCACATAGAACAATACTCTAATTTTATACATATTTATACGGACGGATCTAAAAGGGCAAATTATGTTGGAGCTGCGTTCACTATTAATAACTCTGTTCACAGTTTTAAACTTCATTCTTCATGTTCTGTTTTTACCTCTGAAATCATGGCCATATATAAAGCATTAGAAAACATTACTGATCATGTTCATAAAAAATATATCATTTTCACTGATTCATTAAGCGTTTTAGAGTCATTGAAACATCCTGATCATGACAGTCATCCCATTGTTTTAGAGTCACTGAAAAAAATTTATCATCTTTCATCCAAAAATTTTAACTTGTTATTCTGTTGGATCCCATCTCATGTTGGGATATCGGGAAATGAAATTGCTGACAAAGCCGCCAAATCGGCCGTAAATAATTTTAATCATACTATACCTTATCGTGACATAAAACCTTTCATTTACACATTTTTAGAAGACAAATGGCAGAAAGAATGGAACGAACAGTCGGAGAATAAACTTCACGCTATCAAACCAAGTATATCTAACTGGAAATCGCTACCTTTAAGAAGGCAGCAAGTAATAATGACGCGCCTCCGTATTGGACATACTAGGATCACCCACAGACACCTCCTCCTAGGAGAAGATCATCCTATTTGTAATCATTGTATTTGTCCACTAACTGTAAAACATATTTTAATAGAATGTTCTCATTTTAACCCTCTTAGCGGAATGGCAAATCTCTGTTGTGTTGACGAAAGCGTCACCCCTAGAAAACGAGTTCCCTTTAAAAGCGTCAGGGTTTGGACAAAGGGAATGCTTTCCCCTCCTTTGGTCAATGGGTATGATCAGTAGGCCATTTAGACTGGATCGTCTTAGTTGACCCATGACAGTGATAGATTGAAACGCCACGGGCTGCTTCCCGGGTTCCGAAGGGTGAGACGATTCTTTTGAATGGTATGACTGGAGAGAGTTTCAAACATTGCGTCAAGATACAAGGTACTACGCGTTTAAGAAACCAAATATTTACTGCATAAAATGGGGAACTTTGAAATATTTATTTTATATACATTTTTTCTAATAAGTAGTTTTTCTTCAAATTGTAAAAAAGTTAAATTCCAGCATTAATTTTCTTTCGCACAAGTTTACCACAGATTTACAGCATTGATTTGTATTAATAAAGCAATTACATTATTTATCACAGTTGAGTTAGACGTGTAAAACTTAACACAATGCAGAAATAAAAACAAAAATGTTCAAAACTAGCTTCAATAATGTTACGTAGGTTAAAATATTCAATAGGGAATATTATTCAAAGATTTCACGTTTTGAGTATTCACCTTTCAGTGAAGAATTGAGTATACATAAAACAGTTCACATATGGTAAACTGCGTCTGAGTTACTCATACCAATAACTTTTTAAAGAAAGGAAGTATGGGACGTTTGGAATCTTGATCAGTATTTCGAATGATTATTTTTAATACCAATTTAATAACAAACCTCTGAAATAATTTTATAAAATTGGTAGCAATAATAGTTTGATGTAGCCTAAAATAGTTCTTTTATAATGAAACCTAAATTTGGGTAACAGTAATTTTTTTAATTAACGTCGAACTAGAGGAACACAATGGGCTCTTGATGACGGTCCGGGATCAATCGCTTAAGGCAAAGATCCGAGGACACCTCGTACTTTTGAACCACGGTCAGATGACGAAGCAACACCTGAGCTGGCACCCCACTCTCCAAACTTCCACACCAACCCAACGTGAGGACTTTCGGCCACGACAGATTTAAGGTGCACCAGCCGCCTCTACAACATACGCTTACAAACATCCATGCACGGACCCAGATTCGAACCAGGAACCTTCCGATTTAGAGGCTAACACCTTAACCACTAAACCGTTTGGTTGGCTGTATGAACTATAAAACAACTCACACTAACATCTATGAACAAACGCAAATTTATCAGAAAAGAAATTTACCGGAAAACATTATAAAAATTGTGCACAAATAATTATAATACATATTATAATTTATTAGAGCATTTTGGTTACTATATACTACCATATTTTAATGTGAGCACCCTTTGTGGCCCGAGCGATATTAAACCGATACTCAATTTCAATCCACGTATTTGCTAACTTGTATTGTGGAATAGTGTTGTTTACTTGCGTGTTTCGTGTCTTTAATTTTTCAAACAATTGAAGTATTTCTTATGCAAAAAATAACGTGATGCCATGTAAAGCAATTTAGTGAAAACCGAAAACTTCTATGGCAATTTGAATGGTGGATTTTATATTAACCGTCGAAATGTGTCATGCACTTTTCATCAACCCTGTACTAGTATTAGCTACGAATTATAAGGTTCAATTAATACTGCCAGCAAAATTTAAGATTCTTATATGTTGTACGATTGACAGAATAACATATCTGTAGTAAAATACTAGCATAGTACTATTTTCTACCTAAAAGTTAATGAATAAGAAAACCCTCGCATAGTTTCATTTCGAAGATTTTAGTCGTTCTCAGTTCTTTTGGTGCAAAAAGATAGCCGGTTTAAGAGTGATAAAATATGAAGTAACGAAAAGGCTGCCTTTTATCTGCGTTTATCAGAAACACTTTTACTGCGCCGGTATTTGAATTTCTTAAACCTAAAGCAACATCGATCGTTTAAATTAAGTCATTATGACTGTCTGACAAAATAAAAGAAGAGGAATTTAAACTATTTTCTCTCGCTTTGTGGGAAATATTTCTTACTCCCTATTCAAAGCGGGAAGCTCTTGAAAACTTCACACAAAAGTACTCTGATAGTGTCACACATGTCCTTTTCTTGAACGATCATAATGACCCCCAATGTATTCCTTTTTGTTAACTGATAACATCTGAGTATGCAGAAGGGAACATGTTGTATCTTCTTTTATCATTGGAAAAAGGCCGACAGTAATCTTACTATAGAAGGAATGGATGGTTCTCTGACTATAGAAACAGCATTTTTCTTTTTTCTTTTCAAAATACTACTCTGGACGGTATGTTTTAGGCTCGGTAGGTGGTCAGTCAAAAATGTCATTCATGACCCCCACGTCCAATTTCTGTAGGAGAAATCTGCTCTTCTGAGAAGCGGGAACAAGCTGAAAGAGCGAAAAGCCTAGGGACATATCGAGGCGCTATATAGCATGGAGTTGCTGTTTGAGACGTTAGTGTGTGAATCGATTGTCTAGAGTGCATGCATCCGAACTGTTGTTCACATATTTTTTGAAAAAAAAAAAGCTGTTATAAATGTATCGAGCAACCCTGTGGAGTACCTAGATTGCTAGTTAGGAAGCTAAGTCGATAGAATAGCAAAAAAGTATTTTTCAAGACTAAATTTTTTCTTTAAAAATTCAACTTTTATAGGCTGAATCTTTGAACTCATACTTAATAATTCTAGGACAAGACCAAAGTTTTTAAATTTTAATTTCGTCTGCTAACTACTTCCAAATGAATTCTGAAGAGTATTCAGATTCAGATTCCTCGTATTCAGACACTTCTGAAAGTGATTTTGATGGGTCATTGGATGGTGCAAGAGACTGGTGTAGATTGGACCCTCCCTGAGAATCTTGGACCTTTTCTTCCGAGGTTTCCATTCACTGGAGATCCAGGAATTAAAGAACCCCTGAATAATTATTCACCATTAGAATTATTTGGAACATTTTTCGACGACGACATCGTCAGTTATATAGCTAGCGAAACAAATCGTTTTGCAGGAGATTTTATTGAAAAAAAACGATTTGACACCCAGCTCAAGGGTTCAGAAGTGGAAGTACACAGATGCGAGCGAAATCTGTGTCCTTTTTGCAATAATCATTTTGCAGGGTATCATTCATAAGCCACTGCAAAAATGGTATTGGACACAAAAACCAATATTGTGTACGCCATACTTGGGACAAATAATGTCTGAGAGAAGATTCGCCATAATAACGAAATTAACTAGTATATCCTTCCAGTTACCATAAACAAATATTGATCAGATCCAAAAGATTAACAGTTTATTATTTTGCAAATTACATATTTCAATAATCTAAATTGTAGGGTACATCTTCTATGTAGTAAGAATATTGAAAAGGAGTATATATGTCCAATTCGATTTTCATTGAAATGGACTGATTGAAAATGATTTTGTACCAAAATTAATAGTTACACGGTTCGTAAATGTTTGTGAGACCAAATGTGCAAACATATTTTTATGAAACTTAGCATAGTACAGTAAACAGTGACTAGGATATTCGGCATTTTTTAATTCAACTGAGGATTGGATATTAAGGGGAAATATTTTATATCTATGTCTAAATGTTGTATTTACAAAACATCAGCGAAAAGGTTGACTTCTACACGAATGATTCTTCTATTTGTTATAAAATTGACCCGTTTTATTCTTAAAATAAGACAAATACGTTGGGTCAGTTAATGTTATATTTATGTATCCCCTTTATATATTATGTTGTGTATTAAATATATTTTATTTATTTCTTAAAATTAAATTAAATGTTTAACAGATGAAATAAGAAAAGCTATATAATTATGATGATTTGGAAATTCAGATAAAAACAAATTTAGCCTGACATGCTACCAATATGGTAGAGTTAAAGAATTTTAAAGAACTAAAGAGCCAACTTTTTGGTTCAATCACTCCGATTCATTTATGGGATTATAAATATAACATTCACCAATATAACAATAACCCATCAACCGAATTTATTATTAACTACACTTACATGGTGTTCCTTTATTAACTAAGGACCTCGGTAGCCCGGTTAGAAGAGTTACAGATTCGCAACCGGAGGGTTACGAGTTCGAATCTAACCAAACACTGTCGTGTATAAAGGGGCCGGTGCACGTTAAATCTGTCTTGGCCTCATATGTCCTCGCATTAGCGTGATGTGTCAACACAAGAGAGAACCTGTCATCTGACCATGATTAAAAATCACGTGATATTGTCCTAGGATCTTTCTCATTTGGGTTTGATCCCTCACTGACGCCAGTTCCAGTATGACATTGATTAAATACATGATTAAATTTCTTTTAAAGATATTCAAGAATGTAAGTTAATAGAGCATTTTGTTTCTTAAAAATAAAATAAGAGTAGTTTCTACATGGTATTTAGTGCAAGAGTGGTAAATGGTTACAATTTTAGGTCGGTGGGATGTCTCATCGCCATCAAAAGGTAAAAGATCCGTATATTGATGTTCTAGGTATATTACGACTAAATAAATTATCCCATTTGATGGTGGAATATCTACGCTGTGCTCTACAGGAGAAAAATACAAGTACAAACATTATCCTTTAAAAAACAAAACTTTGATTTGTGCTAGTTGCATTCATACGGGGAGAGGTCTTAACCCATAATTTCTTTTTGTTTGCAAAACAAATTTGATTTATCATGATTTGGAAAGGGTTGGTTATGTAATGATAATTAATATTTGAGAGAAAATACCAAAGTACCGTTTTCAAATTATTTATCGCATCGATGCTCACAGGTCGCCCACTTCACCAAACCTATTCGAACTCTGCCAAATATCGCACTTCATCAAGTGTTCAATACGTACTGATATATTAAATTGAACAATTGTGCGTATTTTAAAAAGAATTTCACGTGGTTTTGAATGCAGCAAAAATACAAACTATATCTCTGAATTCTTGTTACTTCGTTACTTTATGTTTTCTTGTTTGCTTCGTAAATTTTAATCGTAGCTTTTTAAACATCGTTTTGAAGCGCAAGATTGTGGTTCCAAATTTTCAATTCAACCTTTTTTTTCCTAAAGAAGTTAGAAACTGAAGCTTAAAAGAGAAAAACATGTTGTGCTACTCTTTCTAACACGCCGAAGGCAAATACACACATTGTACGTTCCTTATCGTAAGTTCCCATCAGGACGCATCACACAAAGGGCTCCAGTCACGCCCTCCCATTACAGGACACGGGTGGTCTGGGGGAAGGAAAAGCTACTGTGCAAGAATACTCGTGGTTGACACTTACGATTGCATTTTGGTTCCCGAGTTAACTCGGGCTTGCCGTTATCAGTACAAAAAGTTTTCCGAGATATCTCGGGCTTGCCGCTTAAAGGGTTAATAGGCAACGACTTAAACATTTTAATTCTTATTCATTGGTTTTAGAAGAGATAATTGGTGAGAATCCTCATCCAAATATTTTTAACTTCTTATATGACATTGGTTTTATATATCACGTATAATTTTATATAGTTCTCATTTTATTATGACATCACTCATTCTATTTTATTAATATACTATATATACTAAACTTTTTATCTTGAGTTTGGCATAATATGTCCCAAGAGGATTCAATGCCATAAAACCAAATCCAATCCAATCCATGCACCCAAGGACGTTGCAAAATTGTACAAGAAAAATGCTAGAAAGCAGTGTGGCAACTTAGCCACAGATCTCCAAATAATCCCTATGAAAGGGAAATTGTAACGCGCGTCTTCCCTACCCGATGGGGAATTCGTCAGATTGGCTTGGAACGTGGTATCAGAAAGACCACGTCGGAATAACCTCTCACTTCTCTTTGTGTTTCATCGTCTTTGTGTCAGAGTCCTGTCTTGTAATAAATATATGTTCAAAATTGAAATGGACTCGATATAATAGTTATTATGTCACAAGCAGTGCCTTGCATGCAAAAAGCAGATACATTTATCTTGCTAACCCCGTAGCACTGGCAATAAGAGAAAAATGTATCCTTCCGAAGAGAAATATATAAAACTATGATATAGAAACCAAACTTAGTCCTCATTTTGAGTCCATTACAAAAAAAATTTCCTTTCGGAAAAATGCCCATATTTACTTCATCCCAAACGCCAATGTTCCCTAATGGGAACATCCTCAAAATTATACATTTAGGATTTTTTTCAGCCAAAAAAGGTCCAGAACAGTTATACTAGCTGTAAAATAAGCCATTTGAGCGAAAAATTGAAATAAAAAACTTTAAAAATGAATTGCGGCGTTTGAAAGGTTAAAAAGGACAATGTGAAGGTCGGTGACTTGGTCGTCCTCGTAGAGGACAACATGCCTACCTTCAAGTGGCCTTTGGGATGAATAACAGACCTGTACCATGGTAATGATAACTTGGTAAGGGTCGTGAAAGTAAGAACACAATATGGTGTGTACAAACGAGCCATCTCCCGCGTGTTTGTATTGCCCATGCCAGATTGAAGGAAATTTTTGTATACTGTGTTTGTATTATTGTCTTTTTAAAATTTGTAATCTTTTTTGTAGTTTTTGTTGAATGTCTCTTACATTTCAACGGGGGGGGGGATGTTTACGCATGCTCTCCCTCAGTACTAATGAATTCGCCGATAGATGGCGCTGGTCCTATTTTTGTATATTCCGTTGCGGCTACTCCCGTGCCGCGTGTTGTGTATTCTCAATGTGTGTGGAAAACAGTAAAATTTCCTTCAGTCCACTTGCTTTTGTGTTGTGTTTCTGAGCTATGTGATGTGTATGTAACCATAAATAAATCATTAAAATATAACTCCTAAATGATATTTCTGCAATAGAACCGGAACATACTCGTATAAATACAAACATAACTCATATTCCGGTCCTTGGAAAAAATACAGGATTCTGAAAACATATCTGTTTACACGTGTTGTGTGAATTTCGACTTCCTGAATATATTCTTAAACTAGCAAAATACCCGACCTTACTCGGTTTGAATTGGTTTACTCTATATTGAAGAGATAATCAAAATATATAATGACTTATGTTTTTTGTAGAGTAAAAATTTATTTCAACATCTTTCGCCATCTTTATATTTTCTACAACTTACTTTGGATACAAATCCTACACATGCATATCCATTCATGTAATACATTTCACATACATCGCACAATTGCTGTATGACAAAGCTACAAAATGACGAAAGGTGATACTAAGGTTACTACTATAAAAGACGATTTATAGGAAGATTTGGAATTCCCTTTCTTAAGTTCTTTTCATGTTCAACTCAATTAATAAAAATTACGATTTACGGCGAGTGCTCTCGCACTCATAGTCAACAAAACAATATTTTTTTACTTGTGGCACTCTTGCCTCCGGTATGCGACATTGTGAAATTTTGCAATCTTCCCCTGTCATTATTACAACGAATTTTTTAATGTTGGAAAAAGTTCCAGTTTGGATTAATAAACATTATTATTCTTTCAATGACGACATTATTCTTTAAATAACGGCATTATTCTTTAAATAACGGCATTATTCTTTAAATAACGCCATTATTCTTTAAATAACGGCATTATTCTTTCAATAATGGCATAACTACACTTAAAATTTACTGAAAATTTATACTGACTTACCTAACATTTTTAAGTCTAATACTTTGTGGTGCTGTTGCGTGTGATGAGAAGGAAAACACATTTATTAAAATAATAAATATTTAAAACAGGAAACAGCAAAGTAAAACAAAATAAAAGATGTCGCAAAAAATTGTTCTAAAGATATTAATTTGTGATTCAATTTTATCTCTTGATCTCGCACAGTTGCCACAACTTAAAAGTGTACAAAATTTAGAAATGTGAAATTAATTCAGAGCGAAAGAACCAGAAAAAAAATATCACTGCTCGCGCGATCTTGTTCATTCTCGTTTCATTGAAAAATATCGTCTGTCCCAAATATTCGGAAATCGTTTTCATTGCGTAAAGAATAAAAATAAGACTCGAAATAAATGAAGTATGATAGATGAAATTCCATAATTTTTTTTTTTTGAAGAATAATTACTTTTTCAGCAGTACTGGTAAAGCAATCGAAGTAATCGTAATATTCAATAAACATTCCAATTTTTCCAAAACTACTAAATTATGGTTGATTTAAGTATACTTACTCAGGTGTTTTAGCATGAAATTCAACTAAATTTAACAATAAAGGAATGTTTAATATTGCATTCACTAAACTAATAAATAATGTATAAAATAAAATACAATGCAATCAAATAACTGGAATAGAATTCCTGTGATGGCTACACAAACACACAAACACAAAATCGAGCATAGAACAGAAAGACGGACAGACAGACTTTCGCAACCAATGCCACTCACTAAATGAAGATAAGTACTCACTGTATGCAAATTTTCATGAAAATATCTTAAACCGCGTGGACGTGTATAGGGCACAACATACAGACAGACAGACAGACAGACACCAAACGAGAAAAAGGCGGATTCGTCATCAGGAGGGTCCAAAACGGATAGAAAACTTGAAATGGGTCGAAAATATTGAATGTACAAACAAACACTCCATTCTTATTTATATAGATAAAACAATTCGCTAATAAACTTTAACAATATTGATAAAGGCAATAATAATTTATTAACATCCAAAGAAGATTGCCAAAAGAACACATATTTATAATTCTTTGGAATCCTCTATCTTTAACGGTGTGAGAGATAGAAAAAAGAAATACATAACTAAAGTTAAAACTTTTTTCATCTTGTGCTGGAAAAATTATTCCTCTGCTCAAAATGAAAACGGACAAAATAAATTTAGAATCTGTCATATCTTTATTTGAATACTATAAAGATTCCTTTAAAACAGTCATGCATTGAAATATTGAACTAAAATTACTATTTAGTGTTACTCACCGTATGTTGATCGGAAGGGACATTTGGAGTATCAATTTGGGCTCTTTCTTTCATACGGCATTCGAACATGATTATATTGACTTTACCTGTTGACTAATCCAACAGGTAAATCAAACAACCGCTTTTTTTAGTTCTGGACTAACAAGTAACAATGTTCGGGCCTAATTTTGGTAGGCAGTTATAATTCCTAAGTCAATTAAAGATACTTTATGAAATTTTAAAAACGATTCAAGGCGAAAAAACCACTATCCTATTCCTCAGGACACCTATGTACCTTAACAAGTCTCAAAACATAAAGCAAAACTTTTAGAACTTTTCAAACTCCCTCAAAATATAGATTTTACGATCAACTATTCACTGTCTTTTATACGAATCGCAAAAGCTTTGAAAGAGAAAAAGTTGAGTATTCTACATCAATTGCACTGACAAACGCTTGTAAAAGTTCCATTCCATTCCAACGATCTTGTATACAGGAATTTAAAACGCGTTATTTATAGAAAATAATCTTGCAACAAATTATTTTTCTCAAAACGTTTGTTATGAGCGATAATAACTATCCGAAGAATATTCCAACACTGATTCTCCGTTAGTGTGGATGCGGGAGTTATGCCTCGCGAACTGGCATTGCCATGGTGACAACGTTTCACGTGGGCGTTCGAGATACCCGGCATCGAAGATTTTTGGAGAATTTGATTGGAGGGTCAAAAATTAAGGGTGACTTCGATTTGTGGATCTTCGGGAGTGGGTTGTTCACGTGCTTCCATGTTTTAAGTTTGACACAGTGGGATGTTCCTTACAGTTCCCGCCTTCGTCTACGCGAGAATGTCACTTACAAGCTTTACGATTCGGAAAGTTAAGACAGTCGTTTGATTCTGCTAGTCCGGTGTGTCAACTTTTGGGGTCAATAAAACAGCTCTCGTGAATACATAGTACTCGGAGATTAAGTTAATTAATTGACTGATTATATATATTTACTAGCAAAATACCCGACCTTACTCGGTTTGAATTCGTTTACTCTAGATTGAAGAGATAATCAAAATATATAATGACTTACGTTTTTTGTAGAGTAAAAATTTATTTTAACACCTTTCGCCATCTTTATATTTTCTACAACTTACTTTGGACACAAATCCTACACATGCATATCCATTCATGTAATACATTTCACATACATCGCACAATTACTGTATGACAAAGCTCAAAAAGACGAAAGGTGATACTAAGGTTACTACTATAAAAGACGATTTATAGGAAGATTTGGAATTCCCTTTCTTAAGCTGTTTTCATGTGCAACTCAATTAATTAAAATTACGATTTACGGCGAGTGCTCTCGCACTCATAGTCAACAAAACAATATTTTTTTACCTGTGGCACTCTTGCCTCCGGTATGCGACATTGTGAAATTTTGCAATCTTCTCCTGTCATTATTACAACGAATTTTTTAATGTTGGAAAAAGTTCCAGTTTGGATTAATAAACATTATTATTCTTTCAATAACGGCATTATTCTTTAAATAACGGCATTATTCTTTAAATAACGGCATTATTCTTTAAATAACGGCATAACTACACTTAAAATTTACTGAAAATTTATACTGACTTACCTAACATTTTCAAGTCTAATACTTTGTGGTGCTGTTGGGTGTGATGAGAAGGAAAACACATTTATTAAAATAATAAATATTTAAAACAGGAAACAGTGAAGTAAAACAAAAAAAAAAGATGTCGTAAAAAATTGTTCCAAAGATATTAATTTGTGATTATAATTTTATCTCTTGATCTCGCACAGTTGCCACAACTTACAACTAAAAGTATACAAAATTTAGAAATGTGAAATTAATTCAGAGCGAAAGAACCAGAAAAAATATCACTGCTTGCGCGATCGTGTTCATTCTCGTTTCATTGAAAAATATCGTCTGTCCCAAATTTTCGGAAATCGTTTTCATTGCGCAAAGAATAAAAATAAGACTCGAAATAAATGACGTATCAGAAATGAAATTCCATAAAAAAAAAAATTTTTTTGAAGAATAATTACTTTTTCAGCAGTACTGGTAAAGCAATCGAATTAATCGTAATATTCAATAGACATTCCAATTTTTCCAAAACTACCAAATTATGGTTGATTTAAGTATACTTACTCAGGTGTTTTAGCATGAAACTCGTCTAAATATAACAATAAAGAAATGTTTAATATTGCATTCACTAAATTATTAGATAATGTATAAAATAAAATACAATGCAATCAAATATCTGGAATACAATCCATGTGATGCCTACACAAACACACAAACACAAAATCGAGCATAGAACAGAAAGACGGACAGACAGACTTTCGCAACCAATTCCACTCACTAAATCAAGATAAGTACTCTCTGTATGCAAATTTCCATGAAAATATCTTAAACCGTGTGGACGTGTATAGGGCACAACATACAGACAGACAGACAGACAGACACCAAACGAGAAAAAGGCGGATTCGGCATCAGAAGGGTCCAAAACGGATAGAAAACTTGAAATGCGTCGAAAATATTGAATGTACAAACAAACACTCCATTCTTATTTATATAGATATGTGTGTGTAATATTAACAGAAATTATAAGCCTGCTGTCGTGACGGAGTACAGTGTGGAGTTTAATGCTGTTTCCAAATAAAGAGGCAGAAATTCTCTTCCGTAACTAAAGAAATTCATAACTCTCAACCAAATCTTTATTAACTATAAACTTTAAATCTTTATTATTATTACTAAGAATATCTATCTTTATTATTATTAAAATGAAGTTTCTGTGTGTGTGTTCGCCGTGTCCTGACGAATCTATGGCACTTAAAATAATGAAATTTCGCACACAGATAGTACAAATTTTTAAAAAATTTTTAGTGTAGCCCGAATTAATCTAGAACTTGTGGCCGGGGAAAGCCACTGGGTTCTGTTGGGCTAAGAAAATGGAATGCTAGTGAGCCAAAATTTAGTGTAACATCTTTAATGAGATCTAAGTTACACACAACATTGCTCTCGACTGCCTATTTCATATTGCTAATCGCCAGAGGGAGACACAGTCATTGGCATAAAACACGGGCGCTACAAACTTAGTTTAATCTAGAACATTTTAAAATTTATTTACTGATATATTTAATTATTATTGTTTTCCAGCGAATGGCCATAGTCTCCAAGCGGTGTTGACTAAATCTGAATTTACTGTGCTTGTAAAGTAGGTCGATTACTGGATATCCTTTATAAAAAAATTATTGACTTTTTAAAAGCATATTAGCTTTTAGTTAGCGTTAACTTTTAATCTATAATATAAGTATCTTTGATTTACTGTGTACTCTCCATTCTTGGAACTGGATAACGGTTATGCAATACGCTGTTTGTTATTGTTTCTTTTTTATAGTACGATAGTTTGGATTATCATTTTCAAAGCATTTTAACTTTTAGTTTGGATTATTTGCATATCTTGTACAAAGTTAAACGATATTTAATTTTTTAAGATATGCAAATAACGTATTTTTGTTCTTTTATGAAATTTCTGGTTTGTTTCATTTATGCAATTTCTGGTTTGTTTCATTTATGCAATCTTTTGTGTGTTTCTGTATAGTACTTTCTTTATTCGTTTTGTAATTTTTTTCATTTTGGTTTGGATGTCTTATGGAAAGAAAAGCGATATTTAATCCCAATTTTAAATTTAATGTAGAACATTTTAAAATGAATTTATTATATTTTTGTATTATTTGGTTTCCAGTAAATTAAAAAAGACCGTTATTGCGAAATGCTGTTATTTTGTTGATCTTTTATGCAATTTTTTGTTTGTTTCTGTGTTTGGGTGTCTTTTGGAAAGCATAGCAATATTTAATTTTGATAATTTATGCCCCCCCCCAACATATAAATTTACAAGAGACTTTAACTTTTGGTTTGGATATCTTTTTGGAAGTTAAGCGATTTCTGTGTACTTCAGTTTTCGTATAGAAACATTTCCATCGTTCATCAACGCATCTCTCAAATGTGCATACTGTTCCACTCTCAGCTCTATTGACGCTCTATTGACGAAGGTATGGGATCAATTCCCTAATGGAGAGATCCGAGGTAATTTTTAATTAATGGACTATAGCAACACAACGTGCTATAGACGACGGTCCGGGATCAATTCCCTTTGGGAAAGATCCGAGTTAATTTTTATTTAATGTCGTATTACAACAACACAACGTGCTATTGATGACGGTCCGGGATCTATCCACAAAAGGAAAGATCTTAGGTAATTGGTAATTTTTTACTAACGTCGTACTAGAGCAACACTGCGTGTTATTGACGACCGTCAACGATCAATCCAAAAGGGAAAAAATCCGAGGTAATTAGGTGATTTTTAATTAACGTACTCGAGCAACACAACGGGCTATTGTCTACGGTGCGGGATCAATCCACATCGTGCTATTCACGACAGTGCGGGTAATTGGTAATTTTTAGTTAACCTCGTACAAGAGCAAAACATACCGTGCTATTGATGACCGTCCGCGATCAATCCGCTAAGGAAAATATCCGAGAAAACTGAGAAATTTTTATTAAACGTAATCGAGCAACACAACGACCTATAGACTCTACCGTCCGAGATCAATCCCCTAACACTACGTTCACACATGAAAAGTTAAACTAGTTTAAGTGCTAATCTAGCTTAAGTCGAGCATGTGTGAACGAACTGTCTTAGATTTAAACTAGCTTAGCGAAAAGAAACTCTCTTAACTTTAAACCAGTTTCCCAAACTCACTTAAGTGAGTTCTACAGTGACGCCACCTAGAGGTGTCACACGAACTTCATTCCGCGCGCTTTTGTTGACGATCTTTCATTCTGTTCGCCGTGTAATCGTTTGTGATGGAGCTTAGCCCTACCCCTAGTTCAGAATTTCCAAAAAAAAAAGAGTGAAAGAAGGAATAGAAACTGGTCCACCAAGAAGTAAAATGTTTATTATCCATTTGGGCGGACAAGTATGCGGATCTGACAAGAATCAAAAGAAACAAAGGGATTTACGAAAATATGGTGCAACAATTAAAGGAAATGGGATTTTCCAGAACCCTTGCCGAAGTTCAGACGAAAATTAAAAATTTGACTTAAAAATTAAAATTACCATCTTCTTTAACCTCCTTCTTCTTTCGATAATTGAGTTTAATATTAGGGCATTGTTTGCCACAACAGAAATTAACTCTGTTTTACGTAACGTGCGTATGGGAGGCGCCATAATTATTTTTGTTTACAAAATGTCGTCATCGATAACGATAGTCGATGTCATCATCGATAAAATAACATCGATAAACCGATTTAAACTAGTTTAAAAGCTGCCGTAGTGTGAACGCATAAAAATAAGATAGCTTAAGTTAAGATAGCTTAAGTTCTCTCTTTAGTTAAACTAGTTTAACTTTTCATGTGTGAACGTAGAATAAGGGAAAGATATGAGGACAACACCGCGTAATTTTGAACCAAGGTCAGATGACAGTATAAAATCTGAGCTGCCACCCCACTTTCCAAGAGATTGTGACATCACACCGATGGGGTATATTCGCAATTCCAAATTGGCCGCATTTCACAATGACGAGGCCATGACGGCGTGCTCCGTGGTGTTGGTTTGCGAAGCAAACCAAATGGGAATGCGTAGTAAACACCGGTTGTTGGCAAACGTTCACAATGGACACACCTAACCCCACAAAGTACAGCACGGGCAACGCCGTGATAGCCACGCATTGTCTAGTTTACTATAAGATGTTCCATCAAATGATACCATATAAGGCTATGGAATCTGTGTGTGTATTGTTGATCAGGAAATTATGAATTTGTTGATACATAACTTGCAACTTGCTGCGCCTTCTCTTGTGGCACATAATCATGACTGTTCTATAATAAAGACGCTTGTTTTATTTCTCTCGGCCCTGCTCGTCTTTAATTGTTAATTAAGCAGTGAGACATGTAAAAAGTCTCGCGTCGATAATCGACAGGATTTGGTATTCCTTTTGCTAGACCCCACGGCACTATGATAATTTAGAGTTCAAAAAGGTATTCGGCGGCTGTTAACTTTTTCTGCAGCGGCGAAGGTGAAGGAAAAGTTGATGTGTGGGTACGTACCGAAAAAATGCTGACGGAGTTGAAATTTCGCCTCGTCTAACGGTTTGGTTGCAAAGGTCGCCGGCGGATGGAACCATTGTCCGGAGGACTGAGATAGCAAAGCGAGATAGACCATAGAAGAATCATGGTACAAGTAAAGAAACAAAGAATGAGTCTTCTAAGCCAAGCGACAAAACCTCTTGTTAAAGACGTAAATTTGGGAAATGTGCTGAACTGCGTGTTAGAAGAGAACAGTTACTCGGGAAGGAAAACCGTCTATTAGAACTAGACAAAGTGTACCTGCTACACGGACGACGGTGATGAACAGCTATCAAACCAAGGGGATTTGGCCGAAGACTATCAAGAGAAGCTTATCGAGGCGTTTCAAGAAATTGAGCTACGTCTGATGGAAAAAGAAGCCACCGACAAGGACGACCAAATGATCGAACCTTCAGACCAGTACCAGGAAAGATTAATCGAAACCCTTCAAAGGATCGAATATAGTCTGCAAGGGACTGAGAAGACCAATTCAAAAAAGGAAAGAGACAGTGCCGTTTCATCAGCCAACGAAGGAAGGAAGAAACCAAATGCCCGATTACCAAAGATTGATTTACCTGTGTTCAATGGTGACATTAGTGCGTGGAATTCCTTCATCCAGATTTTTGAAGCGAACATTAACCGACGTGATGATATTTGTACTATTGAGAAGATGTTCCAACTGGTTTCTCTCTTGCGGAAGGAACCAGTAAGACTCGTGGAGGGTTTTGCTGTGACCGAGGAAAATTATGCAGATGTCCTCACCACACTGAAACAACACTACGGAAATACGAATCGGACCATCGGACATAGTGAGAAAAATTTTGGACATGCGTCCTCTACCACCCTCGCATAACAACAGGGACCTAAACTTGCTGATCACCGAAATTGAAATCCTGCTACGCAATCTCGCAAACGCCGGAGGTGATGTGGACAGCTGCAGTCCAGTCTTAACGACACACATAAAATCCTTAATCCCGTTGGACCTCCTGTTCTTGTACGAGAGGCAAAGGATCCCGAAGAAACCACTACAGGACTAATCCAGTTACTGGAAAAAGAAATGAACCATCGGTAATGTCTACAGCCCCACGCCATGCTAAATCCGAGAGCCTCGGAGTTCAAGTCCCGCAGTGGAACAACCCCACCTTGGAGACGACCGACCCCTGTCTTCCCACCAAGGACTGTATTACAGCAACCATGCAGTACGAAACCACAACAGTATCGGAGAGCATCACCCGGACCAAGGAGACCACCATCGTACTACATGGTTCTTGTTCTATGTTCCTCGTCTATCTTGGAGACCAAGATCATGGGTTCCTCGTTTACACAATCAAACTCAAGGAATACTACTATCACCACAAGATAGACCCACAGCGACCTGCTATAACTGTGACCTGTAGGGCCACTTCGTCCGATTTAGTGCTTGTGAACGTGATTTCGTGCAGGGCCCCCGCCCGTATGCACTGTACCGGAAATGATTTTTTAGTGACCAAGATGTGTTTTCCAGATACTGGGCGAGACTTGCTGGGTCTCATTGACACTGGCAGAAACATTACTGTAGTGAGCGAGTGTTTTGTCAAGTCTTTGAAGTTTAGAAAAATGGGGGTGAACAGTTTCAGGTGGTGCGACAAACCAGTGGACTAGTAGACATAACCAAAATCACATAGGTAAGTGCCAAAATAGGAGAAATTAAGAAAAACATTACTATATATGTTATTGACTATAATTTACTTTATTTGTTAATTTCCTTGCAACATGCGGCACTATTTGATTTACATCTCGATATAAAAAATGGAAAATGTTTTCAAAAGGGTAAGGATGTCACGTATTGTGATAAGAGAAGAAACCGGAGTCAATGACTACATATCATTTGAGAGGAATTAATGAACAAAATAAAAACGATGTAAAATTAAGTAAAAGTTATAATGATGTTACATAGTGAGAATTATGGTGTGATAGCAACGAGATATTTTTATTATAAGAATTATGGTAAAGATTGTAATGAAAATATTAAGTGTATTGATAATGTTTATGTGCCAGAGGGAAGTGCTGGAGATGTTGAGTTTCTACAACAATTACAGCAAGTGGGGACTACACCCCCTTGACTGAAAATTATAAAAGTCATTTCGCTATGCAGGAAAACGTATCTGGATTTGCAGAAATGGACCAAAACACAGAACTGACATCTCTGATACTCTCCTTCCGGTACATATTTTTCAAAAACAAATTTGATGTTGGACGAATTAGAATGGAACCAGTTAAGGTGGTTTTAACTTTAGCCTGTATCGTTAAGACCTTACAGGGCCTCTCAAAATGATAATATTGAGATAAAAAAAACAACTTGAATTGTTAAAACATGATATTATCAAACCATCTTGCAGTCCATATACCAGTCCAGTGACCTTAGCGCAAAAAAAGAGGTGAAAAGAAAACAAGTCTATGTATAGATTACAGGAAAATTAAAATATTTGTAAAACAGATAAAGAGCCTATCCCGAGCATTGACGGTTTCTTAGATCAATTGTGAGTCAAGGTAGAATCTTCTCCACATAAGACATAGCTTCTGCATATTGGAATATTGCATTGGAGGAAAAGAGTAAAGAAAAATTGGCATTTACTTGTGACTTCGGGCTGTAGGAATTTCAAGCTCTCCCATTTGGCTATAAAAATAGTCCGGCTATTTTTATCCAGAGGATCATTAGACAAATTTTAAATAAGTATCAGGTTAATTTTGCTTTGAATTACTTTGATCGTGTAGTAATATTCTCAAACAACTTAAAAGAGCATTTGGAAAATTTACGAAATATTTTCCAAATTTGGGAAAAAGAAAACCTTAAGTTAAAATTTGCTAAATGCCAATTGGAACAAACGAAAATTTCTTTTTTGGGATATGAAATTGGGGAAGGGACTTTTTCACCAAATGATTCTAACATAGAAACTATCAAAAACTAGTTCCTCCAGGCAATGTGAAACAATTGCAAGGGTTTTTAGGAAGCGTGAATATGTACAATAAATTTATAAAGAACTATACGAAACTAAGGAAACCCTTAAACAATTTGTTAAAAAAGATTCAAAATGGAATTGGACTGATGAATGTCAAAAAGCATATGAGACTCTTAAAAACTGTTTAATTTCTAAACCTATTTTGTCAATATACAGGGTGATTCATAAGTAAGTAAACAGTTTTAACGCACTATATAACAATGACAATGTACGACATTTTATGTTACCTAGAACAGTAGTGTAGGTGAATGTTTCAAGTTTTTTTAGAGACAGTCACACATGTTCTATGTGTGCACCCTTAGTCACACTACACACATCGAACAGTTAACCCATTTCTGCCCAGACGCGTGTTAGAGTATCTGAAGCAAGCGCAGTGATAGTGGTTGCGATACGCTGTTTCAACTCCGCTAGATCAACAGGAAGAGGAGAGTTAAATACGTTAACCTTTATGTAGCCCCAAAGAAAAAAGTCACATCGTGTTAAATCAGGGCATCTGGGTGACCATTGGGTTAGGGTTGGGTTCGGTGAAGATGATGTTAACAGAAGTAATTTCGCATGTCACCTGAACACTGGGGTGGTGCACCATCCAATCAGGGAATAAAGTTTTTCGACTTTATTATCTAATTCGATGAATAAAGTTTTTAACGACATCTGCCGATACACTCAGTCGTCTTGGCTTTGGGACTGTGCACAAACAGCCCATAGTTTCAAATTTTTGTAAAACAATTGTAGATTAATTTTCTGGTTGGACGTTCTTTTCCAAATCGTGATCGAAAATGCCGTTGCACAACGGTGACAGATTCCGTTTTGCTCAATTCAAGAACACAAAACGCCTTCTTCACTGCAGACGCAGCTATTTCCACTGACTAGTCATGTAACACGCTCCTATCGCCTACATCACTTTGCTCGAGATGGGGACACAAACTTTATGAATATACCTCGCTAACAGTTCGTATTTGGGCACCGTGACTTAAACATTTCCTGTTTTACAGCATCTGGAAACTGTATATGTTCTTATGAATCACCCTATATAATCCTAATTATCCATGTAGTTTATTTGTGGATGCCTCTGGAAATGGCATAGGAAGTATTCTGAAACAGTTGCATCCCGATGGGAATTTACACCCTGTAAAGTATTATTCTAGGTCCTTAAGACTATATGAAAAAAAATTATAGTGTCTCAGAAAAGCTTCGACCACGGTTCTTCGAACCATACCAAGTGGTGAAAGTTAGACCTAATGACAGGTATGATGTGGAAAAAGTGGGAATCCACGAAGGTCCACGTGTTACTTCAACCAGTGCAGACTTCATGAAACCTTGGGAGAAGACTTTTTTTTTCTCTTTCTCTCATTTCAAGTGAACTTTTCCTGAATAAACAATTTGAAGTGAACTTTTCCTGAATGAACAATTTCAGAAAACGTTTTGTGTCCTGCAAAAGAGATGTTGTAAATATTTGTTTTTCCTTTTCCTGTCTTTTTCTTTTGATTATTTTTCAGATCCTCAATTCACAGCAAAGGTCGGCGGACCGACCGGTCAGGATGGACGAGTGTAGAATACTCGAAACCCCATCTACCAAACCACCTGCACAGTGGCGACACTCCTAGCGATGCCAGCTCCACAGAGAACATAAGACGGAGCAAGTGCAACGAGCAGAACAAGAGCAGAGCAGAGTAGAAAAGAGCGAAGTCACCAGCTGCGAAGCTCTCATCGGCATGTTCGTTCAGTGTATCTTGTAGTTAGGCTTCAGAGTCTAAATCTGTATGCTCAATCATAGAATATAACGGTATTATTTACAACCTGACTTGTTCTTGTCTTCATCCATCAACACCCTAGACAACCCGAACCAGAACATATACACTGCTGGCCATCCAAATTGCAACACCAAGAAAGACAAGAGCTATCGCAACAAAATTTATTTTGTAGATAACATGTTGACCAAGTATCAAATGATTAAATTTATAGACTTCTGTGAAGTGTGGTTCCTGCCAAAATCAGTAGCCAGAGTAGCCGCCATTGTTGGAGATCACCGATGCCACACGCCTCGGCATTGATTCAAAGAGACTTTGGATGTGTTCTTGGGGTACAGCAGACCAAGCAGCTTCCACACGTTGCCAAAGTTGATCTGGTGTGGAAGCTGGGGATGTAATCTGGGTCAATCGTTGAGCAACCATGGACCACATGTTTTCTATCGTCGAAAGATCCAGAGAGCGAACTGGCCAGGGAAGCAATTCAATCTGACGATTGACGAAGAACCCTTGGACAATACGTGCCACGTGTGGTCGCACATTATCCTGTTGAAATATGGCTTTGGGCAAGCCCTGAAGGTAAGGAAGGACAACTGGCTCCAACACCTCGGAGATGTAGCGCTGGCTGTTTAAAGTACCGGCAATGCGTACTAGAGATAACATATTAAAATATAATAATAATGACACACTGACAGAGGAGTGCGCAAAAGCTGCAACTACCTCTGAAAGGTAAAAATTGTAGCAGATAATTGGTTTGAATTAGAGAAAAATTGTTGTGAGATAGTTACAGCTTTAGCGCACTCCTCTGACAGTGTGCTTTATTTTTATATTTTTTAAATAACTTTTGTGTTTGTAATAAATATTTACTTTTCAGAGGTAGTTGCAGTGTTTGCACACTCCTCTGTCAGTGTGTTATTATTATTATATTTTAATATGTTATCTCCATAAAACTCACTTCTCACGAATAAATCCTTCAAGAAAAGTAATAAAGTAAGATGAAGCTGATTTATTATTATCTACAATTACGTCACCGATGACTATTTCTATTTCGTCATTTCCTCTGAGTCATTGGTGTTGGCGTTTTGTTGAACTAAGTGAGTAGCGGCATTTGATGCGATCTTCTGGCTTGGTGTTGCCGGTCTCCCGACTGCTGCTGCAGGTTTGATTTGAATTTTCTTATTTCAATCTTCTTTTTTTTTTGTATATTTTTTTTAATGGTGTTTGGGGGAGTATAAGAGCAATTTCTTAGCATTTTGCGACTCATATTCGTAGAAAACATTATTTTGTGTTGTATGGGTTAGGCTCCTCCCTGATGACGCCCTGATCCACCAACATTTCTTTATTTCTTTATCATTTAATAAGACTTTTGTTGAAATTTTTTTGGAAATTCTTGTGTTCTTGAAATTGTATATATATAGGGGAAGACGGGGTACAATGAAACATTACTTCTAAAATCAGTAAAATTTGTCACAGAAAGTTGTAATTTATACATATGTTATGTAACTATGTGTTCCAATTACTGATGTGATTTGGATACATTCGCACTTTTACAACATTAGCAATAGAAGATTATTGGTTTTTCACCATTGAAAGTAAGTTTCTTTACTAAAAGTAATTTTGTTTCTTTTTCCTCGTTGTAATATATAATAATTATTTTTTCTATATATTGTTATCTTTGTGTTGTTGTCTTCATTCCTCCAAAACCAAAATTAAAAAATAATAAATATTAGAAGTTTAAAAATGTTTTTTATTTAGTAACCTCAGTACGGGGTACAATGAAACACTTGCAGACGGGGTACAATGAAACATGTTTCATTGTGCCCCGGGTGAATGCATTTACTTGAAGTAATGTATCACTGGTAAATATAATATCATTGAAAATAACATATTACTGGTTGTCACTAATATAAATAAAACACTTTTACTAAGGAAATGGCAACACTTAACATTAAAAAAAAAAGGCAACGCCAATTCAAAACTGTAATTTTGAAAGCATGCAAAATTAAACTGCTTTTTTTTCCTTAAAAAAAGTACAGATTTCAATAGTAAGGTAGTTTTTATGATTCAAAAACATTTAAGAATACTTTATTTATTTCATAGATCTAAACTGCACTTGCTTCAGTACACAATCCTCCTAACGTTCTCAGTCAAAGGGGCCCCCAAAAACAAATAGGTCAATCAACTTCTGTTGAAAGGGGTGTTCTTGTTACTATGTGTGGATTTATTAAAGCTTCTGGAAATTCTATATCCCATTATTTAGTATTTCCTAGAGTAAATTTCAAGTTTTGCATGTTGAATGAAGCTCCACCTGGGACTACGGGTGATGCAACAAAATTGGTATGGATGAATGGAGATATTTTTGTTGATGTTCTAACACATTTCCAGGCACATACACGCTGTTCGAAAGAAAATCCAGCTGTACAAATAATGGACAATCTTTAATCACATATTACGATTTCCAGTCTAAATTTTACGAAATATAACGGAATTGTTGTTGTAATCCTGCCCTCACATACCAGTAACAAATTGCAGCCTTTAGACAAAACTGTTCAAGTCACTTAAAAATGTCTTCAATCTAGCTGCAAATGATTGGATGCTGTGTAATCCAGGTCGTACAATCTCTATCTATGATATATCATCTTTGCTTGGCAATGCTTATTGCAAGTCTTTCACTCCACAAAATATTACAAAAGGTTTTACAGCGACTGGAATATGACCTTTCAATAGAAAAAAGTTTTTTGAAGAAGATTATTTGTGTTCTTACGTGTCAAATAGGCCTTGTCCTACTGAAAATTATTTCCATGGTCAGATCATTGAAACTGAAGATCAGACAGACAAAACACAAGAATCCCAGAAGTGGTGGATCTTGCCATTAATAGATCAGAATCACCGACTGCAGGTTGTTCAGCAACTGTTCATACACTATGCACTAGCTTCAATCCTGTGAGGAAATACATTTCTCCTCAAGAGGTAAAACATTACCCCAAGGCTGGTCCAAAAAAAGTAGTAAAAGTAGGAAAACGTTAAAAAAATTGTTCTAACCACGCTAGTAAAAAATGCTCGTGTTAAGCAATTAGAAAGAAAAAAAATGAAAAACTAAGAAGATATTGTTTTCAAAACAAACTACCTCCTACAGACACTGAAGACGACAATGATCCAGATTATTTTCCAGCTCCAGCTGATAACTGAAGTACTAAGAATGAGACATCCACACATAACATGTGTGACACAAGCAATATCTGTATAAATGTTTTTTTTTTTTATATAATTAAGGAGGGTGAACTGAAACGTAAGGAAAGATATTCTGTTGGAGAAATCATAAATTTAAATGAAGTCGAATGTGACTAAAATAAACTATATAGGGTGAAAGTTGCTTGCATCATTTGGAGCGTTTCATTGTACCCCAGTATGTGTTTCATTGTACCCCGGCATATGGGGTACAATGAAACACTGTGAGACATTTACTTTTTGCTATTTTTCAAGCATAAAGATATTGTTTAGAATCTAATAAAATTTATTTAGATGGGGAAAATACAAGATTAAAAGTATGCATTAATTAAATTTTTGTGCATGCAAAATTGTGGATGGGAAAAAATAATTAGTAAATTTTGTTTCATTGTACCCCGTCTTCCCCTATATATATATATATATATATATATATATATATATATATATATATATATATATATATATATATATAAATTTCTTTGGTGGAGGGGGCGGTTTTTTTTTCTGAAGATATTAATTTGCGATTGTTTTTATATCTTGTGATTTCGCGCATAGTTGCCACAACTTACAACTTAAAATGAAACACTTAAAAATACGAAATTCATTCTGAGTGTACATATGGTCCACGAACGATTGTCCATTTCGTTACCGTTCGTTGCAAAATATAGTTTATATTCCAAAACATAAATTGTTTATAATTCGAAAAGAAAAATTAAGTCTCGTTACAACAAAAATATTAGTTAAAATTTCTTAAAGATAGTTTTTGTAAAAGTAATTGCTTTTTCAGCAGTACTGATAAAAAAATCCAAGCAATCGCCATACTCAATTACCATCCAGCTTCTTCAAATCAACCAAATGAGGAACTTACACGTTTTTTGTTTATATTTTTATAATTTAGAAAATGAAAAAATATGATGGAAATTATCTTTCTTTTTAACTTTTATAGCCCGAAAAGGTAAAATAATAATAAAAAAAATTGCACTATTTACTTCATCTCAAAAACGCTAGTTTTCCTACGCCGCTTCTTGTGACGTCACTATGCACAATGACAGTTTGTTTACTTTCATAGTAACGTTGAAATAGAAATAAAAATTTTTTATTGATTCTTTAAAAATTAAAAGAGCAAGCAATATGAAATTTTAATGCGCTAGACAAACGTAAACATTACATCGTGGTGCACAATGACGTCACGTAACGTTTTAAGGTCACGTGCTTTTGCCGTGCTTTTCGGTAATTTAAAACTTGAAATTTTAATTAATTAAGTCCATTTTATAGGTTTTAATAGTCGTTTTTGAACATTTTGACGATCAATCTATTAATAAAACACAGAAATGAGCATTTCCCTCATTATGCTTGATTTAAGTATAGTTACTCAGATGTTTTAGATTTAAATATGTATATAAAGACAATTCAAATAACATTTTCACAAAACTAAATAAAGGTTTTAAAATCTAGAACATTCTATAAAAATACAGTGGTTTTAAATTTATGTCATATTTGCACACAAACACACAATTACAAAAACAGATAAAAAACTGAGAGACAGATATGATTTCATACGATGCAAGTGTTGGAAATGCTGCTCTATGTCCGAGCCACATAGATTGACTGATACTTGTATGTAAGTTTCTCTCTCGCTATGTGGCAACAGTGCGTGGTTGTTGACTTTTGAAAAATGACTTGAAGTCATGTATCGTGCCTTTTTGTGATCGTCATTTATTAATCTGTTCTAAATTCATTTCATTCATGTATTACTTATTTGCATATTTAATAAATCTCAGTAATTTGAATTAACGTATTTAATCGCATCGCTTGCATTTGTCTCCGCCTACTTATCGTTTGTGTTTGTTTTCTTGAATAAATAATGATGTAGCGTAAATTTAGGGATATTTTAAGAAACCTTTTTAGGGAAAAAAGGTTTGTGAATATATTTCATTTTTTTCGATGCGTTTTTGTGCTACTTGTTACTTTTATTGAACTATTCCAATGTTAAAACTCATAATGGCAATTCTGTTTTTGTTCTGAATTTTTTTTCATTATTTTATGAATCACCCAGGTATTTCGCTGTGTTTTAACTTTGAAAAAATATTAATAATTAACTTACAAAAAATAATCATCACCTTCAAGTAATTTTCTTGACCCTACAATAACACATTGTTGCTCGACTGCGATGTGAATCGAACTTGAGCCCACGGCAAGATGATATACCAATCTTATGGAAAATTTCTCAAGTGAAATGTAGACAGAGAATTCTCAAATGATATTTATGGAATAGTTGAAGTTTCTGAGACAAAAGAATAGCTTAGATGCACAAATGTCATTTTCTATATATTTTTATAATTAATAACTGTTTTGATTGTAAAGGTTCACCAGAACACTTTTAGTTCCGATTGAACCAAATATTGAATAATTTTGTAATTTTTAATTATGACTTTTTGTGGGGGTAACTCCGAAGAGTTCTAGCACCGTGAATAGTAGTCTATTGTACTGAGATTTTTAATTAACGTCGTACTAGGCCTCGAAATATATTTTTTAATACAGGTGCACAAGGTGCACCTAAGTTTTTTTATTAGGTGCACAGGTGCGCCTAGCGGGGAAAAATTAGGTGCACAATTTTATTTTCACGTGCACAGTGCACCTGGGTATTTCGAGCCCTGTACTAGAGTAACACAACGTGGTACACGATACGCTTACAAATATCCATGCATTGACCTGGATTCGAATTAGGAACCTTCCGATCTAGAGGACCTCGATCAACCTTTTCCAAATATTGAAAAGTTTGTGTACAAAAATGGTATTAGTCATGAACGACACTATTCAAAATTGTAAGTGTCGAGTCAGAGGTTTTTCTTAACACATACTTTTTTTATTTATAATATCAAACATTGTTATAAAACAAAAAATAACAGTATTTACTATTTTTGTTTGTTTTTAAGAATGATTGTTTGACTATTTCAATGCAAAAGTTTTTAATTGGTGCTCAGTAAATGAGTTTTATTTGTCTGGAATTTTCCTGCAAAATGTCGTTAATTATAATCGAATTTTTCTGGAATTTGTTTTTTATTTTTAGGTCTGTTATTAATTTATTTTTATTATTATTTTGTTTATTATTACTATTATTATTTTTTTATTATCCTTTAGTTTATTATTACTATTATTTTATTTTTATTATTCTTTTGTTAATTATTACTATTACTTTATTTTTATTATCCTTTTGTTTATTTTTCTATTATTTTATTGGTATCTAATTTACACATTAAACATTCCGCTTACTCCATACGCTTTTGGAGGCTGCTTAGGTCCGAAGTTGATGACATGTGTTTCAGATTTTTCTCATTTATACCACTTTTTGAGAATTAAGAGCATTTTAATATTTTATGAGCATTTTTTTGTTGTTGTTGTTGTTGTTTAAAGTCTTTTCAACGGGATAGGCAAATATTACCAATAAGAGACCAACTAATATTTTTAGTCTTTAGGTCCAAACCTCCTTAAAACGTTTATGAATGGGGCCGGGGCATCCAAAAATCAATCGCTTCTCGTACAAGAGGTCATAGGCTTCTGCACTGTAAGTAACTTTACTTTTGATAGCCGACCAACCGGCATAGTGGTTAAGGTGTTAGCCTCTAGATCGGAAGGTTCCTGATTCGAATCCGGGTGCAGGTATGGATGTTTGTAAGCGTATGGTGTAAAGGCGGCTGGCGCACCTTAAATCTGTCGTGGCCGAAACTCCTCACGTTGGGTTGGTGTGGAAGTTTGGAGAGTGGGGTGCCAGCTCAGGTGTTGTCTCGTCATCTGACCGGGGTTCAAAATTACGAGGTGTTATCCTCGGATCTTTCCCTTAAGGGATTGATCCTGGACCGTCGTCAATAGCCCGTTGTGTTGCTCTAGTACGACGTTAACTAAAAATTACCAATTACTTTTGATGAGTTTAAGAAATTTGACAGGGTGGAAACTATTTGTTAACAGAATAAGCATTCTTAGTTCTATATTACTGTCGTGCGTTTCGTGTTCTTGTGGTGTGTGGGGACTACAATTCAGAAAATTCCTTAAGAATATTTTGAAACGACTTGATTCTACATAAAAAATGTAATGGTATCAATTGGCTTTCTTAATACCTTCCAAAGATTGAATGTTAGATAGTTCAGACTACTTGGCTTTAAGAAGAAAATCATTTTCTGACATGTTTTTATAAATTGCACCCATGCAAAAAAAGTGACACAGGTCAAAAAATAAATGTTTCAATATAAGTTTTATAGTATTCTTTAAGTTGATGTTTTTTTCTCAAATTCTACAATTTTGAGTTGTGTCACTTTTCTTGCCGGGGTGCGAAATGTGCTTTTAGATATAAATGCTTTATATTCAAGGTAAACAATTATTTCACTCATTATTTGTGATTTCAGCATCTAAATGAGCTTTCGAAGTTCATAAACTTCATAAGAGCAAAATTATCTTGAAATTATATTACATTATAAAAGTTTTTTGTCAAAGATCTTTTATAAAAAAAGTTTGATGACGAAATAAGGTAGTGTAATGGTCAACTTTGATAAAAGCTTCGTCAAAGTTTCTTTTATATAAGTTAGCCTCCTCATCCAATACTTGAAAAAGATTCGTGTTCATGCAGTTTCAATCGCTGAACATACTTTGCAGCTTTGGGATTTGAACAAATAATTAAAGAAAACGGCTGATTCGGGACACGGCCGCTAGGTTTAAGGCGTAGAATATGTCAGTGAGGTCATATAAAGAATGAAAGTGAAAGAAATTAGTACAAGTCTGTTTTAAATTCACACATTAAATGTTCATCGCTGCGCACATATATCTCAATTGGTGCACTCGCTGTTGAAGGTTGTGTCTCATTATCGACCTCTAGGGTTGAACTTGTTGGATTTTAAGAATTTTTGTTCTAATTCAGAACTTTTCGTATAAAATATTCTTTGATTCACTTTATTACTGGACGAGTAGATCAATCGCTATCGCATTCCGATGAATTTGTGTTTGCGAACTTTGGATTGAGAATTGTTTTTCCCCAAAGTTGTTTCTCTGTCGAAATTCTGGTCTATTCTGCATCTGAAAAACCGACAAGGGAATAAAATTATTAGGTTTTGTGTTAGTAACAAATTTGATTTCTATTTTAAATAGTATGGATTTATTCCTTTCGTGCAATACACGGACTCGAACAGAGTTCCACCATTTAATTCTAAAACGTTTATGTCAACAGATGTGCTATTTGAGTGGAACTGTGAGCGATGGAGGTACTTGACGCACACGTATCAGGCATTTGTTCATCTTGAAGATGCGACATCTATTCTTTCAAGAACTTCCTCCACTAACACTCAGCATCGAATGTGTGGATCGTCTTGGACTCACCATTTCTTGATCGTTCTTCCTGTTAACGTTTTTTATAGTTCTTCTGTTGTTTAGTATGCATATATTTGGACGTTTTGAAATTTTTGCGATTTTCCTTACTTTGAAATCCCATATATAAACAAGTATTAAAAATTTAGTTTTCTCTTATTGTCTCTACTATTATAAAAGGAAGTGTTTCTTTCTTGGCTGCAAAGTCCTGACGAATCTATGGTACATACAGTAATGGGATTTGGCACACAGGTTGTCCGAATTTTTTGCAATTTAAGAGTCGAAGCGAATTTTAAAAATTCAATCTAGAACATTTTTTATATGAATTTAATAGTTTTTTTCAACTTTGGAACTTAGTTTCGTCCTGCTCCTGCAATTGGAAGAAAGAATGGAATTCTATTTTCCCCCCATGTTGTCACGTCACAATCGTCATTATTGACGTCAGCCTTTGAAACCATGCCAAATTTTTTCACCTTCCGCTCTTAATTAAATGGGAATGCGTAGTCTCCGCTCAAACGATTTCACAGCGAACATTTTGACGGGCATTGTTTAGTTCTTTTTTGTAAAAATAGGATCGTTAAAGATATATTGAAAATTTCAACGGATTAGATATCTGCGGAAAATTTTACTCTATATAGATATCTTGATTTTATTTCAAAATTTTTTTTTCAATTAATATATTTTTGCAAGAGATCGTGACGTCACGCCGAGTGGATCTCTTCGCAACGTTTAATTTCGTTTAAATAAATAATTTTTCAATTAAATATTTATATTTTTTGGTTTATTATAAC
This sequence comes from Metellina segmentata, assembly GCA_947359465.1. Classification (NCBI taxonomy): domain Eukaryota; kingdom Metazoa; phylum Arthropoda; class Arachnida; order Araneae; family Tetragnathidae; genus Metellina; species Metellina segmentata. The sequence continues at coordinate 124,678,665 of OX375876.1, forward strand.
CACCATATGGGAAATGTGACCTCCACGAAAAGAACTGTCATGGACATCGCCCATTTGATTTGCGTAGCAAACCAACCAGGGTTTAAGCTAGAAAAAATTCCTTTAGCTAAAAAGCTAAAATGTAGAAAAAAGCTTTAGAAAAACGCTAAAATAACAAATTGGTTAGTAACAGCAATTTTTTTTTGGCTGGGAAAAATCACTTTAAACAAACTACACAAAGAACAAACCCAGTACTAAATACTTTTTCAATTATCTCTACTATTATAAAAGGAAAGGTAATAAAATTAAGCGATTTTATTTTAAAGGTTGCTAATCGACATTGGATCATGCACAATAATGCTTCCCTCCTATTTAATAAGTTACAATTTTTTTTAAATTCCTTTTACTAAAATGAAAAAAGGCAATGATTTATAAGCACCGAAACGGTGTTCCGAAAATTATTTTACTTGGGTTTCTCTCATTTATTCCTCAACATTTCCTCTCATTATCTTTTCATATAATTCCATAACAAGGTTTAGAAATGAAGCAAAGATGTTGGCATTAAAAAGACCTAGTAAACAAGTCTACACAGTGTTGACAGCGAATCCTTAAGAAACCTTTTAACTGTGCGTTCCGGTATTTTTTCAACTAAATAACTGATAAAATGTGAATGTAAGAATCGAAAAATTAAACTTAGCTTATCTTTATCACTTGACAGATTGTTTTTTTTTTGCTTGGCTGGTTCGCAAAACCTGCATTTAAAAAGAGGCGACTTTTCTTCCCATATTACCTCAAACCATCCATACAGTGAACACCATTTCTTCACTAGCTGCTTAGATGGCAAACCCAATTTTTTTGTTTCGAGGTCCCAATCATTAACGCTGCTTATTTCATCAGGTTTGCGTTTTGCTACAAGAAACTTTTCCATCGTGCTAAGACGACAAAGTTACACATAGACACTAAGCATTCGCATTAAAATGTCCCTATTAAAATTGTCAGAAAAAACACCGAAGCTATAAAACATAGGATCGGAATATTTCAATCGGAATTATTTCTTTTAATAACAGAATTAAGAACAATTGCTTTCTCGGCGTTTATTATTCTTTCTCAAATGATTAAGAACCGATCTTCTGATAGAAAAGCGATTTTCTACCTCGAAATCCTTCCGGTTTTGGAACTTATGCTCATAAAGATTTTTTATTCGCATTTTTGCGAAAGTGGTTACCATTTCTTTCGCATTCTATCGTAGCTTAATCCCTGAAACCAACACCACGGGCAATGTGACTCCCACGAAAAGAACTGTCACGATCTCAAACGTCGAGCTCACACAAAGGAGTCTGTGGCTAGACTAATTATGTGAGCAGCAACTCGCCGAGCCCGTTGACGCTCAGCATCAGAATCTGGATCATTCTTCCTGTTGACGTTTATATAAGGCATATATTTGGACATTTTGAAACTTTTGCGGGATTTCCACTTTGAAGTCTGATATCTAAACAAGTATTAAATATTTAAGTTTTATTTCTATTTTTATTTTAAAGCGCAAAGAGACGAAACAAAAAAGGCCGGTGCAAGACTAAATAAATGTGATCGGCAGTGCGCATTTCGTGACGACTCAACTTTGCGCTGCGATTGCATCAGCCGATGACGTCAGCACACGATCTATGAGTATTTATAACATTCTTTGTTCAATGATCATTTCAAAGCGATATTTTTCATTTATGCATCTGGGGAAAATTTCAAATCATTAAATTTTTCGCACTTACGCTTTTTTTGTGACGTTTGAAAATTAAGCGTGGTACCCCAGTTTCGAAAGGTAAGACGTATGCTACGTCAAAAATGAGTGATTGGTGGTCAGGGGGAGCTACGAAGATGTTAATAAGTGAATATCATAGATTTGAATTTTTCCATGATGGACATGCTGACTACAAAAACCGAAACAAACGCTTATAAAGAAATAGAAAATGTTTTGAAAGAAAATGGATTCCAGTACATCACAAGATGTGTAAAAAAAACTGGTTGACGAGCCAGTACCTTGCGGAAAAGTTGAAAGTAGTGCATTTTCCATGGTATTAAAGGTCCCAACTTCAGAGTCAAATAATTGGAAGCATTTCATCCGTCCTTAAATAGTCTATGATCTTCCGTGACCTCTCCGGAAGCAAGTTTTTTACACTTTTCAACTGTCGCCGAGAAATCCATGGTCTTCCAGTGGCGTAGGAAGGTGGGTGGGGGCCGCCCGGGGTGTCATCACATACGGGGGTGTCAAAATGGTAAAAATGTGGGTGTTTTTTTATTTAAAAAATGGGAATGACTTAAAAAAATATTATACTTAAAACCAGGGTGTCAAGTTTTAAATCAACGATTAAAATAATGATTTTAATCACAACTAATCTTACATTTTTATAAGTAAGTAAATACACCATAGGAAAATCACAGAAGTGGTCAAATGCTTTAATCTTTCTGCTCTCATGGTGATTTCAGCACTAATGGCTACAACCCAGCTCAGAGGGAACTGGGTCAATTACTAGATATTATAAAAGATAGTAACTGCCAGTTGTAACTTATTAGAATATATTATATACTGGAACCGGTAATGTAAACACACATGACATCATAAATCTAAATACCAGGAAGAGTAATGTATAAACATTCCTGATTAACAGCACTCAAAATATAAACACTTAAAGGAAGTATGCAAAAGTTTGATTCAAAATTATAAACTAAAAGGGTGACTGATTTCATTAGCAAAAAAAAAAAACACAAGTGGGAAGTAAAATTTTTTGAGGCATTTGTCAGTAGCTTATTCTTGTGATGTGCAATAGAAATTAAAGAGTAGAAATGTACATTTTCACTCACATAACCATTAAAATGTCAGCAGGAAGAAAGATCCAATGTGAATTAAAACTAAGTGAAAATTCATTTATTATTGCTGTTCGGCAGTTTTATTATTCGAAATTTCTTTAGTCTGATTATTTCTCTATTCTACTTCTCAGACAATAGTTTAGGTCTGTCCTTACACTTACTGATAAATTTGTTAACATGATGATGTAATTTACTCAAGAAAAACTATGAGGGATGTCAACTTGTGTTTTAAAGTTAAGCAAATGTTTTACCTTTTGCTTTTATTTTTTAATTATATCACCATGCAAGAAACTGATTTTAGTAAGCAAATATTGATTTACCATGTCGCAAATTCTGATTGTTTACTTAAAAATAAATATCGGTTTGCATGTCATGTCACAAACTCAATTTTTTATTTAACAAATTTATATATAATTATTATAAAAACAGTGTATAGGAACCACAGAAATTAAATAAAAATTCATGATTTAAATTTTTAAAAAAATCCGATTTAAATAAAATAAATCCGATTAATGGATTATTTTGTTAAAAAATCATGATTTTTTACACCCTGCTTAAAACCAGTTTGATAACTGCATCTGACAAGTAACTTCAATAAATCATTATAATGGGTATTAAAACATAAGTTCAGTCAATAAACGCAGAATTCGACGGTGCGTAGTGGAGAGTACTAGGTGTTCTCTTCAGTTTGTACTAGGGGGGTGTCAGGGTTTAGAAGTATGCCAAGTTTTTTTCAACCGCAGAACGCGGAGAAATTTTTTTTATATTTCATTTCCGCTTTGATTTTGCGCGGACAAATAAATTTCCAGCCAGACGACAAATCTTTTAACTGAAGTCAGTTCTTTTTTCTATCTCCAAGACCGTTAAAAATAGATTAAACAATTCAGCGGATTTGAAATCTGCGGAAAATTTTTCACCAGAATACTACCTTATATCACGGCGTTGCCCGTGGTGTTAGGCGTTATGTTTGCTTCGCAAACAAACACCACGGGCACGGGAAACGCCTGGCTAGCCACGCAGTGGCTAGTAACTAATATTGGAGGTACAGTCAAGAGACTGTCAGACACATGATGGAGTACTCACTACGAAGCTGTAAAGACTGTATAAGCTGATTTCTGGAAGATTGTTGATGCCGTAGAAGAACTTTGTAATCCCACAGAAACCCTATTGCCAGCAGTATGTGATTTTTCTTTCTTATGTCTTTTGTATTTCTGGAGTAGTGTTTTAGAAGAAGTAAACCACGCTCACAATACCTACAGATTGCTGGGATACGTTTTGAGAAATGTTAGCAAAATGAGAAGTTTGAAAATATTTTTGAAAGACAAAAGAAATGAGATCGTGAGAAAGCACTGTATTTTGCAACGAACACTTGTGAAGAGACGGACATTCCTTTAGTGAAAAGAAGAATCATTAGAAAGAAGAAAATGATGGCTGTAGAAAAGGCTCAAGAACCACTTACATTGAATGAAGAATTCAAAAGATCATTGCTGGAGTGCATTGACAGGTTTTTATCAAGAAATAGACACTGACAGTAAAGACATGGAAAATATTACAGCTCGGTTTGTAGTTTTCGAGCCCAAGAAACTGATTACAACTTCAGAAGACTAACTGCCACAGTTAATACAAAACGTAATCGTAAACTGTGAACTTTCTGTAGATGATAGCCTTAGAGAGATTTCACTACTAAGAAGACATCTACAAGCTAACCAAGTTTCAAAAGAAGATTCTCTGGAAGGATCTTCTATAAGATTTTTAGAGTTTGTTGTTGAATATGAACTTTCGGATTCTGTACCAAATCTAACTTTTCGTCAGATGACGAAACCACGCGATTTTGAATTACGGTCAGATGACCGTGGTTTAAAATTGCGTGGTGTTGTCCTCGGATCTTTGTCTTAGTGGATTGATCCCGAACCGTGGTAAATAGCCCATTGTGTTGCTCTAGTACGACGTTAATTGAAAAATTAATTAATTAATTACCAAATCTAAGTTTAGCCTGAAGAATCTTGTTAACATTATTTGTGTAGTACTCCGAGCGATCTCGTCCTACTTATTGTCATCCTTGTTTACAAGTAGAGCAAACAATTTCCATTCTTAAATGAAACTTTATTGAACGGATAAATACACACAATTATTGGTACTTCGAAAGAAGCCTTCCTTCCTCCTACGCCGATTTTCTTGCATCTCCCCTTTCAGCGTCACCCTTTCTCCACTCTTCCCTTCTATTCGTGGGCCAGCGCTTGCCGCGCTACTACTATGTGTTTCAGTAGCATCATGTGAGATGCGTTTTTCAAAACTAAAATTAATCATCTTATGTTATCTTAGGTCCACTATGAGTAAAGCTTGGCTCTCTGAATTAGCTATCTTGTCAATTGAAAACAAAGTAGCGAAAGGAATTGATTTTGATTATGTCATTTTAAAAATTGCAGGGAACGAAGTTAGGAAAATAAGTCTTTTAAGTGCTTATTTATCAATACCAAGAAATAAACCAGAAAATAACTCTTGTATAGTTGAATCTTATTTTTCCTTCTTTTAATAATTTCAATGGGGTTTGACAAAAGAAATTTTCCGCACTGGGTACCACCTGACCTTGCTACGCTACTGGTCTTACCCACACTAAACTTATTTTTCTTCCTATTTTTTAAAATCGAAGCCAATTACAAAAATGCAAATGATAAATTTGTACAGTGGTAAAATAGAAGTTTTATAAAAGATCTTTGTCAAAGAGCTACTACTACATGACTAACTCTCGTTCCCTAACACAATCGCTTCTCGTGGGGCTCGACGCATCCGTCATGAATGCTGAAACTGCCGGACGTTTGACAATTGCGTATTTTAATTAGTGGGCCGACTGGTGTGTCTGTCAAGACAACGAAACAGCTTAATTTACAATTAACTTGCGTTTATTTTACATAAATTTTTTTTTTTTTTTTTCATACGATTTATTACAATAGATTTTAATCCCAGATTCCTTTGTGTCGACAGATTTTTCAGGGAATCGGTTACAAATCACCTGCACTCAAAATCAACGGGACGACTGTCGAAGACCGTCTGTGTTAATTGAAGGGGGCTTAAAAGATTTAGAAAACACTCCAACGAAGAAATTCTTCGTGAAAATAGAAGGCATTGTGTTGTCAGACGAACTTGTTAGATTTTATGAAACCATCGACATCGAAATAATGTTTTTGTAAATCCTTAATTTTATATTAAGTATAAAGTGAACTGAAATTTTTTATAAAATGTTTTTCTTCTAAAGTAGTTTATATAAAACGAGATAAATAGTGCTGTTTGTGTTCGCGTAATGAATATGTTCGTCAAATGCGGTCGAATTCGTATTGTGAACACATAAAAGTTTCAATTAAAAAATTATATATTTACAGACATTCACATTTAAGGTATCAATTTGGTGTAAAATTTTCGGAAGATTTCAAATCCGTTGAAATATTTACTCTATCTTTAACTATCCCGATTTAAAAAAAAGAACCAAGCGATGCCAGTCAAATTTTTGTTTTTTTTGTTTTGACTTCCTTTGCTGGAATTGCTTTGAGCGCAATAGCAATCAGTTGGACTCATATGGTGCCACAGAGGCAAGTGGTCAATTAATTTTTATCAAATCATCACTTTTTATTAGTTTGTATGCTTTGCCTTTCGTGCAGTTTGTCCATTATTGTCCACCCAAACAAACCAAAACATTTTCAGATGCAGAATTATCATCAGCGGTACATTTAAATGAACAGCTGTATGTAAAAAATATCGTCTGTGTTGGATTACAGTGAATAACCTTCTATAAAATTATCGTTTGCGTTGCATTAAATGTGTTTATATTGATTAACATTTATCGTCTGCGTAAATGATATACAAGGGTATATAAGAAACGTGAATTATGCATTCCTACAATCATTTTTTGAGTATATCAGAGAGAAGGTTTACATTTCTTCCTGATGGCTTTTCGCATGGACTTTTTCCATGTTTCGCTGGAGATCACGCGGGATAGAGGAACTTGTATTTCGTGGCTAGAGGCGCAAAGATTGATCCCCAAGGAGAAGCGTTGTTCAGAGGGGCATTTAATGAAGCTGGACAATCGTAAAGGATTGAGTATATTCAGATGCCAAAAGAAACACCGTTCTGGAAGAGAAGAGAGTGTCTCACGGGCGCATGGTACGTGGTTCGCTAATACAAAGCTATCCCCGGAAAAGGTAATGAAAATTACTTTTTGTTTTACTCAGGGATTGTCTTATGATCAGACAATTTTGAATTCATCGGACAGGAGTGAAACAACCAGCCGGGAGACAGTAGCTGACTGGTTCAGCTACTGTAGGGAAATTTTAACAGACTTTGTGGTCAACCACCAAGTTGGCCAGAGTCTTTTAGGAGGCCCTAGAATGATAGTTGAAATTGATGAATCTAAAATAGGAAGAAGGAAGTACCATGTTGGTAGGTTGAGGGAAGGGACTTGGGTGTTGGGCCTCATTCAGAGGGAGACCAAAGAAATTCGGTTTGAAGTTTGCCCCAACAATAGAAGAAATGCAGCAACTTTAATGCCCTTAATTTTGAAGCATGTTGCTCCAGGAACTACCATAATGAGTGACCAGTGGAGAGCATACTCTGGACTTCGGAGGACGGGATTATACTTTCATGCAACCGTCAACCACTCGCAGAATTTTGTAGATCCTCTGACAGGGGCCCACACCCAAACGATAGAATCATCCTGAAAAGATCTAAAAATGAAAATTAATCGGGGCGGCCTTAGAAAAGAAATGATGACGGACCGGTTATTAGAATACGTTTGGAGAAGAACATGCCGCAAGCAAAACTTGGACTGTTTTTCTAAGTTTATAGAAATCGTAAAAATCTACTATCATGTGCCATAAATCTATACGCGTGATCTCAAAAAAGGCCCTTTTCAGGGCCATCATAAAAAACGGCCCTTTTCAGGGCCATCATAAAAAAAACGGCCCTTTTCAGGGCCATCATTTAAGAAACGGCTCTTTTCAGAGCCATCATATAAAAAGGTCCTTTCCTTTGCCATAATAATTAAAAAATAGAAAATATCACACGCAAACACACGTCAGTGCATGCATACGCATATAAAATCATACATATACACTTATAAGCATGCATACAGACGTATGCATAACATACGTGTATACATGCTCACGCATGAAAGCCATACATGTGATGCATACGCATGAATGCGCGCGTGTGTCAAGTAAAAAATTTTAAGTTTATCATATTTGAACCTAAAACGAAAAATTTCTTTAGAACCTTTGATTTTATCTTAACACAACATCTTGATTAAAATGACTGATTATCAAGCACAAACCTAATTGATTCTGTTGGGTAAAAGAATAAAGAACATAATACGAATTTTATGGAACGAGTAAGAACATCAAAGGGTTGAACATAAATTTCCCCTCCAAGAATGACTTAGTTTAATCCGAACATATTCAATGTTAACCTATGAACCGCTAACTCTGAATTGTTTTTCTGATTTTATTCTAACAAAATACAAAAAAACAGTAAAAAGATAAATAGTTCTGATTCGATTTAACTCTGAATTTAAATATGATTTTTTTATATAATTTTAAATCTCTGTTTTGTCCTGCAATATAAAGAACAATTCATAGTAAAACGAAAAAAAAAATGAAAATTCGAATTATGTAGGTGATCACGACTTGGTTCGACATTTCGATTGATAATAAGCGACATTGATAATGGTTCTGATGATATTCACTGTGCCGGGAAAACAATGATGCAAGAAGTTTTTATCAATTTATTCATAAAAGAAAAGTAAGCAAATCGTTCATGTTTTCCATTAATTACAACATGCAAGAAAATTTGATGGTAATGAAAGTACGGTTTCTAATTGCGTATCACATTACTTTAAAGGGGACAGTAGACTTTCATAATCATCACAATTGGTCTTTTAATCAGTTTTTACAATTTACAGTTAAAAATTAATTGATATCAAACTAAATGGAAAATGAATTTTTCAATTACGATAATTTTGACGGATTTACATGTAAACATATATTTTAATAGATAAGTGTAGCAAGTCTTCTGCAATAACCTATCAATTTTTGTGGATTTATACAAACTGTTGGCCACATTTTATGAAATAACTTTCGCACAACTTCATATCTTTGGACCAAACTTTATGTTTAGGTAATGGTAATTTTAGTTAACGTCGTACTAGAGCAACACAACGGGCTATTGACGACGGTCCGGGATCAATCCCTTAAGGGAAAGATTCGAGGACAACACCTCGTAATTTTGAACCAAGGTCAGATGACGAAGCAACACTTGAGCTGGCACCCCAGTCTCCAAACTTCCTCGCCAACCCAAAGTGAGGTGTTGTCCTCGGATCTTTCCCTTTAGAATAAATCGCGGACCGTCGCCAATGGCCCGTTGTGTTGATCCAGTGCGACGTTAATTGAAAAATACCTCTCCCTGCTCAATAACAAATACTGTACAATTGTTCTTAAAAAACTAGACGATAGTAAATTCCCCGGTTCAACAGGTTCTGCGTTCGAATCCCGGTATGAAGTAAGGTACAAATGACATAGTATTTGCATAAATCTATCTTACAAAGGTTTTATATGTGTTCCTCAAGTATTGAGGACAATGCAGAAATGAACTTCAAGTTGAACTCATATTGCATGTAGTCTATGAGCAATTTGTTTTGAGTAACGCCGACTCTGAGATAATGGTAATTTTAGTTAACGTCGTACTAGAGCAACACAACGGGCTATTGACGACGATCCGGGATCAATCCCTTAAGGGAAAGATCCGAGGACAACACCTCTTAATTTTGAACCACGGTCAGATGACGAAGCAACACCTGAGCTGGCACCCCACTCTCCAAACTTCCACAGAAACCCAACGTGAGGACTTTCGGCCACGACAGATTTAAGGTGCACCAGCCGCCTCTACACCATACGCTTACAAACATGCCCGGACCCGGATTCGAACCAGGAACCTTCCGATCTAGAGGCTAACACCTTAACCACTATCCCGTTTGTTCGGCGCCGATTCTGAGAGATAGTGAGAAATCTCGTATAAGTATAGTTTGATTGCCTTAAATACACTTGTTCACGTAATTAAAACTAATTTGCATTGAGAAATAAAAATTTACAATCGCTATCGTATTCAGAATAACAATTGATTACGGAAAATTAATTGGTAATGGTAATTTTAGTTAACGTCGTACTAGTGCTACACAACGTGCTATTGACGACGGTCCGGGATCAGTCCCTTAAGGGAAAGATTCGAGGACAACACCTCGTAATTTTGTACCACGGTCAAATGACGAAGCAACACCTGAGCTGGCACCCCACTCTCCAAACTTCCACAGAAACCCAACGTGAGGACTTTCGGCCACGACAGATTTAAGGTGCACCAGCCGCCTCTACACCATACGCTTACAAACATCCATGCCCGGACCCGGATTCGAAGCAGGAACCTTCCGATCTAGAGGCTAACACCTTAACCACTATCCCGGTCTCTCGGCGTATAATTAATTGAATTATTCATCTGCATTACAAAAATGCTTTTATTTTAAAAATATAAGCATATTGTATTTAAAAAATATATAATTAATAAAGCATTATATATTAATATAAGCATATTGCATATAAATATTCTGGTTTCGGGAACCGTCAGAATTATATGTTATAGTTCAAAAAAAAGTTCTACTTCGTATTGCAGTACGAAAAAATACGCCATTTTAAAAAACAAACTTGGAATAAAATCCCTAATATTGCTGCCCACTCATTAAAAGAGAATTATTTATTCCCTGTGAGAAAAATAAGCGATTGCGACTGCAATTGGCGACTTTTAAGTTTGCAACATTCGGCTGGTTATCTCCCATCGGAAAGAGAAGATCGCCAAGCAGGTGCCCTGCGGAACTTTTGCCAATATTGATATTTGTTGATGAACATTTACTTAAAAGCGAAGTGCCATTCATTGATTTCGTCTTGAAGAAATAAGACGTTCAGAAGAAGTCGGAACGTTGAAATAGAAGAGACACAAGACTTTCCGAAGAGGTAAAAGGCATTTTTTTAGAAGAAAGCTTGGTGGAGTGTTCGTTCACGGTAAGACGTTTGTCGCCAACTAATTTTTGTCGCCAAATCAAGATGGTGGCCGAATTCCGTAACAGCAGATAGGGTTGCCATAACAAAAACGGCAGATGTGAAGAAAATCCGCAAAAAAAGATGAAGGTTTCCATATTTGGCGACAAATCGCCTTCTTACCGTGAACGACCACTCCACCGAAAGCTTTTGTTTATGTAAATGATGGCGGCTCACGAAGAACACAGATTTTGCAAACTAAATGGCGAGAACTATCACACATGGTGCATTTGCGCCAGGGCAGCGTTAGTCCAGAAACGCTGTTGGGAGGCCATTCAACCTGGATTTGGTCCGGAACTAACGAATGATGAAAGAAGAAAAAACGGAGAAGCATTGGCACTATTACTCCTAATAGTTGAAGACACATTTTTGGACTATATAGGAGAGTGTCTCCGTGCTGCCGAAGCTTGGGACATTTTGAAGAAACTGCACACCCAATTCGGACTTTTGCACATTTTGCAGTTGATGCGTGACTTTTTCAACGTTATCATGAAGCCTGGGGAACCAGTTAAAGATTACTTAGGAAAACTAATCGACATTCACAGAAAGCTTGCTAATGGAGGATATGCATTCACAGATAGAGAAGTTGCACTAGTAATGCTCATAGGCAGGGCCGATCCTAGGGTGTCGGCCGCCCGCGTGCAAAGACTTAGTGAGCCGCCCCCTAGAGAATTTTTCATATTTTGACTAATACTTAATGTTGACGTTATAAACTCATCTACCTGTATAAGAGTAAAAAGTAAAACATTAATAAAAATGCAAATAAAATTTGAACTGTAAAACTTTATTTTTTGGCCAGCTTAATAGGTTATAATAGCGACAAAATACTTTTAAAAATAATAAACAAACAAAAATATTACCTTTGAAATAAAAAGAGACATTTTATAATTAGAAATACAAAACAACAGTATTTACTCAGAAAATAAAATCTAATAAAAAAAAGTACAAAAGCATAAATCTCGTGGAATGAAAAATATATAAATCACTCCTTCTACAAAGACTACCTAATAATTAACTATAAAATTAACTTTTCTGGCTTTCTGAAAAGCAAATTTGTCAATCATTTCGGTGAGATCAATTTTTTCAGAGATTTCGGATTCTATAGAGATGAGAGAGATGGCCAAATCTGAAAGTCTTTCTTGTGTCAGATTATTTCTCAAGTAATTTTTAATAATTTTTAATTAACTGAAACTTTTTTCACCTATAGCCACATAAACAGGTAAGGTTAAAAAAATTCTTATTACTAGAGCAAATTTTGGAAAACAGGGAATGAGATAATTTTTGACTATAATATCTCAATTGGCTGTTTTTTACCTGGAAAAATATCTTTGAATGAAATTATTTCATTAAAGAATTATATACCGTTTATATCTTTCACAATACTTCCTTCCTCCTGTACTTGTAACTTAATATCTAAGTCCATGCAGTCTTTCATGAGATCATCATTAGAAATGTTGTGAAACTCCTACAGAAAGCAGAATATTGAATGGCTCTCAGATAGTAAGGTACATCTTTCATTTACCGAAGAGATCGCCTGATCAAGAATTGCAAAATAGAAGCAGTCTTGAATTGCTGGAAGGGATTTGAAACTGGTTCATCACTGCCCTCGTAATCAAATAAAAGGACCTTTTCCCTGAGCTTCGAGATGGGAAATTCGGGATCAATACCTAAATCTCTAGCAAGTGTTGTTGCTGAATCGACAAATATTTTACAATTATCGTCAGATCTTTGGGAAACTATAAAAAATTTTAAGATTATCTAAGCCTTCAATGCATTCCGCGATGTTTAATTTAGGAATTTGAAGCATTTTACTCAATACATCAATTCTTGATAGTAAATCATGCCAAATTAAAATTGAACACAAAAATTTAAATGTTTCAAGACTTTTAATTATTGATTCAGCACCCATTTTTGTTTTCGTGTCTCTGATGGTATCTTCAATTAAGGCATTTAATGCGATAATAATGTTTTTTAGGTCGTGTTTTAGAGGTCTAATAGCATTGATACGACTTTCCCACCTTGTTTCACTTAACGGTTTTAAAGTTAGACCTTTCACGTTTTTTAGTAAATCCCATCGATATTGGGATTGGGGACGCAGAAAAGTAATTATATACCTTTTGTACCATATAAAAAATCCCAGAAATTTCACCACTGGAGCTGGCAGCGTCATTAACGTCGAGATTTAATGTATGAGTCGCACACGGCACGTATAATGCTCTAGGATTGATATGGAGAATTCGTTTCTGAAGCCCTATATTTTTCCCATTCATGTTCGATCCATTGTCGTAACCCTGACCCCGTATATCTTTAACTTCGAGCTGCATACTAGGTAACAGCTTCTCTAATAGAAAATTGCACAGACCTTCTCCAGTGGGGGGGGGGGGGGGGTATTAGTCACTGGAAAAAAAATATATTATAATATATCTACCTTACCATCAGTATTGTTCACACATCTAATTACAAACGTTATTTGTTCTGTGTGGCTAATATCTGGTGTAGAGTCGAGAATGATATTGTAATATTTGGCTTTTTTGACAATGCGTGTTATCTCATTACGAATAGATTCGGCTAAAATATTAATTATTTTATTTTGAAAATGCTACCCTATGTACTGTGGAATACGTGTTTTGTTATCTTTGTATTTTCTGACATTATTAAGGTGTTCGGAAATAACTGGATCAAATTTGGCCAACATCTCCACTGCCTTTAATAAATTATCATTATCTCTATGATATAACTCCGTACTAGTTCCTCTGAATGCCAAATTTTGTCTGGCTAGAAATTGTACTACAGCAATTATTCTTTCAAAGATGGCGCGCCATCGCTTTTTCTCTCGATTGTAAACATTTTGTTATTTCCGCGTCAATGGTACAATTTTTTTCCAGCCTCGTCTTTATTTCGCACCACGAAAATATGCCCATTGGTTATTTTTTTAGATAGGAATTTAAAATTTGGTATCCTTTTCTATGCCGTAATGCCGGCTCTGCCGCGAATTTTGCTATTAAATAAAGAATGAGTGTAAACAGTAGACATTAATGGACAATGGACCAACACACGGTTGCACTAACATTCTATTTTTCTTAAACTATACTATGCTATCGGGAAATCGGGACTTATTTTGATTTTTCAATAACTACTTAAAATTCAGCATATTTATTCGACCCATTATAAGTTTAAAAAATTTTTACTTGATTGATAGAACTATATGCGGCCGCCCCTTGTTTTGGCCGGCCGCGTGCGGTGCACGCGCTGCACACCTGCTAGGATCGGCCCTGCTCATAGGCTTGCCAAAAGCATATGAACTCTTAATCCTAAGCCTTGAAAAAGATGAAGAAAATCTGACGACGACGACAGTAAAGGCAAGAATTACTGTAGAAGAAAGAAGAATATCTCGTAAAGCAGAAGAAAATTCAACTCAGATCCCCGATGAAAGAGCCTTGACTACAAAGAACTTCAAAGGGACGAGTAAATTCTCTAAACGACATGTACCAAAGAAAAACACAAATAACTTTGAAGGATATGACACCAAAACTAAGAGGAACACTCGTTGTTTTTCCTGTGGAGAATGGGGTCACATATCAAGATTTTGAGATGAATCTAGAAGAAACCAAAGTTCGGCAAAAACTGTCATAGATGAAGAAACCCATCATGCTTTAACAATAAATCATCCTGGAACTGACGACTCAAACTCATGGGTTTTAGACAGTGGAGCCATTGAACATATGTCATCACATCGGCACAAATTTTCAAACCTGAAATCTACATCATCGATGGTTGAAGTTGCCAATTCTGAAAAAGTTAAAGTGACTGGGATTGGAGACATTACACTGAATCTCAGTGAAGATTGTGGCTCAAGGAAGATCACATTACTAAATGTCTTGTATATTCCTGACCTCGGAGCAAACCTACTATCAGTTGGCCGGATAGAACAGAAGGGCTGTGAAGTACGTTTCAAAGAAGGAAAGGCAGAGGTATTGAAACAAGAAACTGAAGAACGTATCTTGACTGCATACCGACATGGAAGACTCTATCGAGTGGATGAAATGCCTGAAACCACCTACTTGACGAGATCGGTCAAAGAAAAATTGTGGCACAGCAGATTGGGCCACCTTCACATGGAAGGAGTAAGAAAACTCAATACGAACTTTAACACCTTGAAGAACTTGACTGTAGAAAAAAGTAATGAAGATACAAATGAACTGTGTACAGTATGTACTCTGGGAAAGATGAAGAAATATAAATTCCCTACTAAAGAAGCTGAACGAGCCTCAAAACCACTAGAAATCATCCACTCAGATGTCACTGGACCAATTTCACCTGTTTCGAAGGGAGGGTCAAATTACCTGGTGACCTTTATTGATTTCTCAAGATATATGTTGGTGAGGCCGATGAAATCTAAGAGCCAAGTATTGGAGAAGTTTGATGAGTACAGGAAACAAGTAGAAAATATTCATGGTGCCAAAATCAAAATTTTACGTAGTGACAATGGTGGAGAATACATAAGCCATGCATTTGACGATTACCTGAGAGAACATGGGATTTCTCGTCAACTGACTGTACCGAGAATACCACAACAGAATGGTGTTGCCGAGAGAGCAAACCAAACTCTTTTCGACATGACATGTTGCTTGCTTATACAGTCAGGCATACCGAGTCATCTTTGGGCTGATGCTGTTAATACTGCTTGTTATATTCTTATCAGATGTCCAACAACAGCATTGGATGGAAATATACCAAATGATATCTGGACTGGCAGAAAAACAAACATTGATAATCTTCGAGTATTTGGCTGTAGAGTTTTCTCTAAACTTGACAATAGTCAAATTAGTGGAAAACTAGCTCCCCGAGCAGAAGAATGCATCATGATTGGATATGTGGAGGGAGTTAAGGGATACAAGCTATAGAACGTTAAGAATGATAAATTCTTTGTAAGCCGAAACGTGACATTTGAAGAAACCGTTTTCCCTTTCAAAGAAAAATTATCAATTTCAAACTCTGATACAAAAGAGTTTACACTCCATGCACCTGATAGAGACATCCCAGATGAGACACTTACCACAAATTCCCCCGATGAAGGAAATTCGGATAGTTTTGAGGTAATGCAAGATGGTAATAATGAAGTAAGTGAAACTGAAGAAGATGCAAACGAAGATACCAATTCAGATGCATATCCCACAAATGCTGATGATATACTTAGAAGAAGCAACAGGACTCGAGAACCACCAAGGCACTTAGAAGATTATGTTTTGTACAAAGTGAAAGAAGACATGACAGCTGAACCAAATTTGTCTACACTAGATGAAAAAGACCCTGCAAATTTGAGAGAAGCAATGAAATCCCCTTATGTAAAGAGATGGAAAGAAGCTATTACCGAAGAACTTAATAACTTGAGTCAAACTTGGGAACTAGTCACAAAACCACCAAATACCCAAGTTATTGGTTCAAGATGGCTATTCCGGAGAAAATACGATGAAAAAGGAAACGTCTCCAAATTCAAGGCACGATTGGTTGCAAAGGGATATTCCCAAATCCCTGGTGTTGATTTCAATCAAACCTTCTCGCCAGTAATAAAAATCAAGTCCATTCGTATGCTACTAGCATTGTCCATTGAAATGGATTACAAATTACATCAAATGGACATAACAGCTGCGTACCTTTAGGGGGTCCGGGACACAAAAATCGTCAAATTTTCGAAATTTTTTTTATTATTTTAAGAAATTCTCTCTGTTTTTCTGTTTAAAATGACGTTGAAATCATGTTTCTATCTTAATTAGAACTAGAGATATAGTAATTTTTTTGGTGCGTTGTTTTGAAAATCTAACACTCTTGACAGTTGTTGTCATGGCAACAACATCTGTCTTTAAAACTTTAAATGCGTTTTTTTCATGATACATTTTTTTAAGATTTCCTGTATTCAAATTGCTATAAGTCGAAAACCGATAAAGTTTAAGGGTTGAAATTTGAAATATATATATATTTCAAACATTATACTTTAATTCTGATTCAGCAAATTTAAAACAAATATTTGCTTTTAAAAATATGACTTTTTAAAAAAAAAGTATATTAAAATTTTCACAAATTTTCATTCAAATATTTTTTATTTGTTATTAAACTAATATTTTTTTTAATTGCTGAATCATAATTAAAGTTTATAAATTTGTGAATAATTTACTGCAAGAATTTTGAAAATTGATCAAGAATATTTTAAGTCTTAGCAATTTAAAATGACCCCTCTTTTTTTCAAAAAATTTAAATTAAAAATTTTTAAAAAACTTTTGGAACAATTTTGTGTTTTGATTTTGCTTATTAGTTAGATGGGTAATCAGTACAAAAAAATTCAAAATTCTAAATTAATTAATAAAAATTTTTTTCCAATGTGTCCCGGACCCCCTTAACGGCACTCTGAAAGAAGATGTTTACATGATTCAACCTGAACCACCAAGAATTTTGAAAATTGATCAAGAATATTTTAAGTCTTAGCAATTTAAAATGACCCCTCTTTTTTTCAAAAAATTTAAATTAAAAATTTTTAAAAAACTTTTGGAACAATTTTGTGTTTTGATTTTGCTTATTAGTTAGATGGGTAATCAGTACAAAAAAATTCAAAATTCTAAATTAATTAATAAAAATTTTTTTCCAATGTGTCCCGGACCCCCTTAACGGCACTCTGAAAGAAGATGTTTACATGATTCAACCTGAAGGGACAGCTGAAAGAGGGAACGAACATCTTGTTTGCCATTTAAAAAGAAGCTTATATGGTTTGCGACAATCGGGGCTTGAATGGAACAAGTGCTTAGATGAATTTCTAAGACAGTGTGGCCTAAATCGTTCAATTGCAGAGCCATGTATATACTATGACGATGAAAGAGAAGTCATCATAGGTGTATACGTAGATGACTTACTTATCCTTGGAAAGAAGAAAGCAAAAATTGAAGCTTTTAAAGTCAAGATAAAAAAGCGCTTTGAAGCTAAAGATCTGGGTGAAGCAAGGCATATATTGTCCATGAGAATAGACAGGAAAGAGGATGGATCATTGACTTTGGATCAATCCTCTTATGCTGAAGAAATCCTCAACACCTTCAAGATGGAAAGTGCTAAGGGTGCGTCGACTCCATTAGACCCTAGTTTGGATTATCGCTTACCAGATCCTGACATCCAAAAGGCAACTGTACCCTACAGACAAGCGGTTGGAAGTCTACTATACCTAGCCTGTGGAACGCGGCCAGACCTGTCATATCCCTCGACTTTTATGAGCGAATTCAATGAGCATCATACTGACGATCATTGGAAAGGTATTAAACACATATTCAGGTACCTGAAAGCAACTAAAGATCAGCAACTAACGTACAAGAAGACGGGAGAAATATTGAAGATATACTCTGATGCGGATTGGGGTGGTGATCGAATTGATCGGAAATCCTTTTGTGGATACATCATAGTCCTGGCAGGAGCAGCTGTTTCGTGGTGCAGAAGAAAACAAACTTGCACTGCACTCTCGTCTACGGAAGCAGAGTATGTCGCAATGTGCCAAGCTGCAAAGGAGGTTCTATGGATCATAAACTTGCTGAATGAATTGGTGAACCCCAACCCATTTTGGTAGACAATCAAGGAGCAATGTGTATTGCCAAGAATCAAGAAACCTCGGAAAGAAGCAAACACATCGATTTGAAGTATTTCTTCTTGCGTGATCTTGTCAACAAGGAAGTAGTGTATACGTCCCATCTCAAAACAATGTTTCTGATATACTTACGAAGTCTGTGACAAAACAAACTTTGTGTAGATGTAAGAGTAAATTGGGTATTTAGATTATCCTTTTCTTTGCGAGTGGACACATATCAGCAAGGGTGGGTGTTGGAAATGCTGCTCTATGTCCGAGCCACATAGATTGACTGATACTTGTATGTAAGTTTCTCTCTCGCTATGTGGCAACAGTGCGTGGTCATTGACTTTTGAAAAATGACTTGAAGTAATGTATCGTGCCTTTTTGTGATCGTCATTTATTAATCTGTTCTAAATTCATTTCATTCATATATTACTTATTTGCATATTTAATAAATCTCAGTAATTTGAATTAACGTATTTTTGTGGTACTTTTATTTGAATATCTAACAGCAAGACATATAATACAAAACATATTGACACAACAAACAATAATGTCACTTAAATTCAACAACATACAATTACACAAGACCATGTTAAGTGTGCAGAGTTACTCTTAAGAACTGTTCAATTGTACACTCATATTCCGTGGTAGATATACTCCTTGTTTACAATAAAACATTTATGAAACATTCTGATTTGTTTGGCAATAACTTATAATTTCCCATACATAAGAAAGACATTCCTTAGAAACTGTTCCATCCCTTAAGGTTTGTATTGCATACACGTAAACTGAGCAGGCCGTACAAGTGCATTCATGGCCAATAGCACATTGAGCTGCGGCTCCGTGAAAATAAAATCAACAATCCAGACATAATCAATAAAGTTAATGCATCAATCAACAATTTTTTAAATCCTTCACCTACTGACATTACAAAACTACACTGGAAAGCTCAAAACAAAGAAGAGCACTAGAATCAACGCTAATAATGATGAATCATAATAAATTGCTACAGGCAAAGCAGCAGTTGCAACAAAAAGTTCTACTATTCAAATAACCTATCTTATAAACTGCATTCTGTCACTTCGACTTTTCCCCACTTCTTGGAAGACAGCCTGTTATTGTCCCTATGTTCTCAAGCAATATAAAAGTCCTGTTAAGCCTGTCAGCAACAGGCCGATCAGCTTACTGGCTGTATTCGTCGAAACAGCTGAGTACATTATTAATGATAGGCAATATAAGTATTGCCAAAGTTTAACCTGCTTATTACTCAGCAATTTAACCTCAAAAATAGCTGTCCACATCACATCAACTACTCAGAGTCACTGAATTTGAATTTGAGAACTGATGGATTTCATTTAAGAAATAGCATTGGAGCAGTTTTTCTTCATGATAAATTTCTGCTGCAAAAGCTTTTGATCGAGTTTGGGTTAGTGGTCTAATCCTCAGATAATTACATTCGGCTTCCCTTCCTCACTTTTGCATCGAATACTTCCTTTCCTGACGAGTAGGCAATTTGTTGCTACCAGATTACACTGCAATACTAGCAAAAAGCAACAACCTCACGAATATCTGTAAGGTACTCACACGCTACCTACATTCACTTGAGTCGTAGTCTTGTTCACTGGATGATTCAAATCAATGTTGACCTATGTCAAGCGGCCATGTTTACTAAAAGGCGAAAACTACCACCTTCTGTCCAGCTGTGATGAAAGCATATTCCCTCAGCCTGTATATAAATCGGTGCCATTTTAGAAAACCATTTAACATGGAATAATCACACACCCTCCCTTGGTATCTAAATTTCTAGCTGCATGTTACTCTTTAATTGTTAAAATTCGAAAATATCGATACATAATAAACTGCTCATATATAAATTCATCATCATCACAGTGGTTAGTTATGCCTGTCACGTATAGATATATGCAGCTAACACCCACATAAACAAACTTGAAGCACTCCAAAATTCTACCCTCCATGTCAGTATGGATAGCCCTTGGTATTACAGAAATACCAAAATAAGAGAAGAACTAAAAATATTAGAACTCAAAGAAATTTGGCACAATAATTAATAAAACTTTTTCCCGCTTCCTTAATCGCAATGAAGACTCAGCTGTAGCACAGATTCCCAGATACGACCATCGTCTACCAATGACAAGGGGACTAGTGCACAAAATCTTTCACTATTTCGGTTATTTTTTTTATAAACTAGGGGGCTCCGCCCCCTGCTCGCTTACGCTCGCCAACCCCCGGGGATTGCTGCGCAATCCCATTTGGTTTGCTTCGCAAACCAACACTCCTTTCACAGATGTCATTTGGTTTGCTTCGCAAACCAACATTCCTTTCACAGAGTGAAACTATCTGAATAATTCGTATTATGCTGATTTCACTTTCCGGTACATGACGTCACAGCGAGGGCTTCGCGCCCTGATCGCTTACGCTCGCCGACCCCGGGGATTGCTACGCAATCCCGTTTGGTTTGCTTTCTCAAACCAATACTTCTTTCGCAATTGATTTCACTTTTTTTTGCTTTAACACTTAATGCACCCTAAACTAATAGCCGCATCAGTAAAAAAATCTTCTGTATCTTGTTCCCTGTACAATTTTAAGTAAACAGTGTTAATATCAAAACTTTACGATTGTACTTTGTCGGTAAACTGTCTTGAGAACAGAGGGAAAAAAGCCAGCCTTTTTCCCCGCCAAATAAAAAGAAATCGTTTTTATGGCAATTGTTGCTACGATAAATTTGATATCTGGCAAACCCGATAGTAGAAAATGCAACCCACTGCTGTTTGCGGAACCAGCTATGCGAACTGAAAAATACGAAATTTGTGTCACCAACTTTTGATTGCATCGAATTTATTTATGAACCAATTTTAAAAATAATTGTACCGTAAGAAAGAGTACATTGTGAGGTATACTGCAATATTTTTAAAATTAAAAACTAACAGTAATACTATATAGATATGACCATTTTAGTTTTGTATCGGAAGTTACGATCTGAAAGTTCCGAAAATTGTATGACCTACTTTTAATTGCATCGATTTTGTTTATTAACCAATTTGAAAAATAATTGTACCATAAGAAAGAGTGTAATGTAGTGTATTCAGTGATGTTCTCAAATTTAAAAAATAATGGTTTTTGCCGTAGACATAACGGTTTTAACAAAACGTAGCGAAAATATCCGAAGATTCCGAATTTTGTATCACGAACTTTTGATCGCATCCAATTTAATTATTAACCGATTTCAAAAATAATAGTACCGTAAGAAAGAGTATATTCTGAGGTATACTACGATATTTTAAAAATTAAAAACTAATAGTAATTAGATATAGATACGGCAGTTTTAAAAAAAAGTAACAAAAATGTCCCGATTTTTCCCGAATTTCAAAAAAATATTATCAAGAACCACATTTAAATTTCAAAAAAAACTCGACGAGCTGCAAAAATTTACGTTGAGAGGTACTCTTAAAAAAAACTCACGACTAAAGACTGAAATTTTGAATGTGTTTTGCTCACTCGCGGAAGAAATTTCACTTCTTCAAATTTAACACTTAATAAAACCTAAACTAATAGCCGCATCGGAAAAAAATCTTAATAATTATCCAGGGAATACGATGAAGAACAAAGCATGTTAATTTCATATTTTTCCGATCAGTACTTTCTCGGGAAACCGTCTAAGAATGGAGCTAAACAACAAAAATTTCAATTCTGCGGCGGCGGTAACTTTTTTTTTTAATATAGAGAGATTTAAATAGCTGTTCATATAATTATGTTCAAAATTGAAATGGAAATACGTTGAGTAAAAGTGTTTTAGATAATTTTTTGAAAGCACAGAGTAATGTAGTAAGGTTAATTTTATGCTTTAAACTTCAATATCTTGAAATGTGTGTTTTTTCCATGAAAGAAGCATTTTTTTTTTTTAATTTTTCAAGCAAACATGAAAAAAGTAGTTTACAAATGTAATGTACCGCATAACTTTTTTTAACACAGCTATTTTTTGTATCTGCTCAGAAAAGATAATTTTAATTGTTAAAAAGTCATTTTTCAAAAAAGAATAAAAATAATAAATATCAACATTTTAAATTTTAAGGTTTTTAAAAATCATTGTGTTAAAGTGTTTAAAAGTTTCTTCATAACCTGTTTTTAAAAAAAATTCAAATCAATACACATAAAAGATTCTGAGAAAATGTTCCTTAAATTTTGACCATTTTAAAGACCTGTTCGTTATTCAATAGCTCCAACAGCGAGGAGCCCTCAGCTCTACCATATTCCAAGATGGAGCACCGACCAACATACGACGTCCTGTTCAACAATTGTTACGACAACATACACTGCTGTTTGTAAAAAATGCAATATCATGAAGGAATCATCCGAATGAAATGAAATGTACAGCAAATGTCAATTATAGGATGTTATGCAAAGTAGTAAAATTTCAGAGCCACCACGCATGCGTGGTGTGAGCAGCGCCCTCTGAACTGATGCTAAAGGCGTATAAATAGAGGGCTCTAGAGGGACGTTTAAAATAGTGCATGGTGAGTTTTCAGTGGCGAACGCTTAATGAGACCTAAGTATACCTCCACGACGAAATAAGGTGAAATTTCAACAACTTACGGTGTTTGAATGGTGGAGAATCATCAGCCTTCGTGAAGGAGGATTTTCCTATCGCGCAATAGCAGCTCATGTGCATCGGAACAGATCCACAGTGATGCGAGTTTGGAAGCAGTGGACCGATGAGCACCGGACAACTCGAAAAACTGGGAGTGGACATCGGAAGGTGACGTCAGCGCGCGATTATAGACACCTAGTCCACATGGCGGTGAATGACGGTACAGCTTCCTCTAGGCAGTTGGCAGCACTTTGGTCTACTGCTATAGGTGTACTAATGTCGGCTTCGTCAATTCGCCGACATCTGCTGCACAGTGGACTGCGTGCAAGGATTCATTTACACAGGATCCCCCTCACGCCAAACCATCGACGGCTGCGTCTGCAATGGGTTCATGAGCTCAGAGTCTGACGGGCTGATTGGCAACAAGTTGTCTTTTATAACGAATCTCGCTTTAATTTGTGGAACCATGATGGCCATATTCGTGTTAGACGCTATGCCGGTGAACGCTGCCTTCCAGAGGGCGTTATCGAACGTCATAGTGGCCGAACACCCGGAGTTTTGGGCTGGGGTACGATTACGTATCATGGACGATCTCAGCTAATACGAATTTAGTGTAATCTGAATAGCAACAGGTACGTCCGTGAAGTGCTGGAGCCCGGAGTCGTTGCCTTCCTTCAAGTCAACTCTGGAGCTTTCTTTCAACAGGATAATGCACGCCCACATGTTGCAAGGAATGTTCGATATTTTTTTTCAGCCCAACACATGCAACTTCTTCCTTGGCGTGCTTATTCGTCGGATATGTCGCCTATTGAGCATGTGTAGGATTTGGTTGGTCGGCGTCTCGCTTGTGATCCGCGTCCTACAGCTTCAAAAGACGAACTTTATGTGCGTATACAAGCAATATGGAATTCTCTTCCACAAGCAGACATTCAACATCTGTTTCACCCATGCTGTCTGTTTCACTTCGTGTAGCAGCACTTTTTGCAGCGCGTGGTGGCTACACCAAATACTTATTTCGGACACTTAATATTGTTTTTTTTTGCTTTGAAAATTTATTCATTTATTTGTACTAATACAAGCCGTTTGTGTATTAAATTTCATTCAATTCTGATGTCTCCTTCATGGTGTTGGATTTTTTACAAATAGCAGTATATTATAGAAAATCAGGTAATCCGTCGCGCATTCCTATCTTCATGGTCACCCCGTTCACCAGGTCTGAGCCCTTGTGATTTTTGGCTGTGGGTTACCTAAAACCCATGGTTTATCAAGGAGGTATTCGGAATCTTGCAGATTTGAAGGACATCGTCATCTCGCACACGTGCAACATCACAAGAGAACAATAATGAGAAGTTGTTAAACATGCCATCACACGGTACCAGTTGTTGCTTCTTTAACACGGTGGGTACATTGAACACTGCCTGTGATAAGTGTTTCTACAGTTTTCTTCCCTCCTGCGTTCCAAGTGTAACATGTTTTAGATGCTTTAATAAAATTGAAATTTTCTGTTTATGACTATTTTCAGTATCTATCGCATGCTTATACCACTCACAAATTGTAATCAATATGCATTACGATTGTAAGGCCATTTCATCGAATTATACTTTTACTAGGAACTGTTCGCAGCGTCATCCTCTCCTCTATCGGTTATTTTCGGAACTTAATTTTTTTCCCGTCAGTCGTTCCTCCATGTTCTGAAATGTATACAACGTAGATTTGACATTCTTATGACCGCTGGTTTTTCTCTACAATACTCGGAACAGGGATACTTTAATTATAACCACCCGGTACATAAATAGCAAATATAGGAAGATAATAATATTTAAAAAACTGTGAGATAGATTGAAAGGTAAATGAAAGTAGGTGTTCCTAAAACCGCCTAGGGGTGACATTAGGATTATGTTGGTAGGTGATATTAGGAGCACAGCTCAGTCAACACAAACATGCAGAGGATAGTAACAGTTTTTTTCGAAAATAATAACAGCTTTAGAATACTTATTTAATGTACTTACAAGCCATATAGACGAAATTATGATTTGGAAACCCTTAACTGGTTATTCCATGAATTAATTAGAGACAAAAATATGTTAAAATGACAAAAAATCACAACCGAAAACACTTCAGATGCAATATTGTTCTTGATATAACTAATAGGTAATGGTAATGGTAATTTTAGTTAACATAGTACTAGAGCTACACAACGGGCTATTGACGACGGTCCGGGATCAGTCCCTTAAGGGAAAGATCCGAGGACAACATCTTGTATTTTTGAACTACGGTCAGATGACGAAGCAACACATGAGCTGGCACCTTACTCATCAAACTTCCACACCAAACCAACGTGAGGACTTTCGGCCACGACAGATTTAAGGTGCACCAGCCGCCTCTACACCATACGTTTACAAACATCCATGCCCGGACCCGGATTCGAACCAGCAACCTTTCGATTTAGAGGCTAACGTCTTAACCACTATACCGGTTGGTCGGCTATAACTAATAGGAAACCTGCCGGTGGTGCTACGTGTGGCAAAACCCTAGACCGTAACTACATAAACTCATATGTGTCGAGCATAGTAGCTTGCAAACACGAGTAGGTGATATTAAGTACCGGAGCGATATTTGGATCACTTTCTCTGCATTAATTAGAAAGATTCAATTATGTTCTTGGACTGACGTAACGCTGTATAAAACAGTTGCGTCAGTAAAAATGTGCACGTGTGCTCCCAGAAGCAGCAGTCGCTATAAAACATCCTTTAACATTTCTGAGGAGCATCACAGGAATCTTCCTAAGTGACAGCACATGCTTGTGTCCTGTTGCCCTGGGATATCAGACAGGATAGTGTTGTTTGAAACTGTGTAAAACAGCTACATAAGCACATCACATACATCACATAGAAGCAATATGAGATATTAAAATTAACGTCATACTGATTCATGATAACGGGCTATTGTTGACCGTCCGGGATCAATCTTAAAGTGAAAGATCCTGAGGACAACACATCGTAATTTTGAGCCACGGTCAGATGACGAGGCAACACCTGACATGGCACCCCACTCTCCAAATTTCCACACCATTCCAACGTGAAGACGTTGGATTTGAACTCGCGCAACTCTTCGATTGCTGATCTATTACTCTTCCAACCGGGCCTCCGTGGCCCTCTTTCCTCTGTGGATCAACCCACACAGGTCATTGTTTTTCAATTGGTCGCGATAGCCCAGTTGCAATAGCAGGTTCGAAACTGGGACCAGCCGAAGACTGTTGTGTACATAGGGGCTGGTACACGTTAAATCTGTCACAGCCTAAAATGTACTCACTTTGGCGTGGTAGTTTGGAGAGTGGGTGCCAGCTCAGGATATCACATCGTCATGTGACGTGGTTCAAAATTACGAGACAATGTCCTTGCATCTTTTCCATCGGGATTGATTTCACACCGTATATAATAACCCGGGGTGTAGCCTCAGTACGACGTTAATTACCTAACTAACCGAATTGTCACCAATAGCCCGGTATATTATTACAGTCGGACGTTAATTAACTACTTAACTTCCTTTTGACCGAAGTGTTCGTGGATCGAATTACAGGCAGCACAATTCTTCGTATTTTCCAGCAATCAGTGCTGATGTGTGTTGAAGAATTTAACGGTAACGCCGGTTACACACACGGCGTATTTTTTCCGTCGCGGAGAATTGACCGTCGCCGCTCACAGAAATCGAGCGTTTACACACAGGGCGGTAAAATCTCCGTCGCCGTCGTACGATTCACCTTGGCAGTGTAGTTTTATCATCGAATCAATTAACTTTAGTTTAACTGTGTTATTTAAATAATTTATTGCTGAGTGTAGTTTGATATAAACAGAGCAAATTCTAGAATAACTTTTGAAATTTATAAGTTAGAAATGGTTAAATAACATTGAGTAAAATAAATACAATTAAATAATAAAGTAAAATAAAGATTTTACTTTTATCTGTATAACTTATTCTCTGTGAAAATTATTATCATTTTTGATAACACTTCCTTAAACTTTTTCACATATAAGTCACAAAGAACAAAGATATTTTAACTTTGTACGTTCAAAGCATCCATCATGTCGTTTATTTTATTTTATTTTTAAAAACTTGCTTTACTTATAATTACTTCTGTAGGTACATAGTTATTATGACGCACATTTTTTAATAGTGTGTGGGATAATCATTTTCAAAAGAGGTTTGAAGATAACGGCATTTATTGATACATTTAATACATAATTTACACAAACACAAATACACTTCATATACACAAATATACAATTATAAAGTGGCGTCTATTGAGCTAGATGACTATACTGAAGAATTTCTTTCGGTCTTCTTCGCCAACGTACTCAGCAAAATGTTCGTGGTGTTTAACTGCTGTATTTATTTTAATTTGGTCTTTAATTGAGAGAGACGGCGATAAGTTGTAGTGTGGAAGAAGTGAAAGTTGTGAAGAGTACGAAGGCAGAGTAGTAAATGTTGGATGATTCTGGCTTGGTTGGGGTGGTGGAATGTGAGTAGGCTATAAATTTTGACTACCAACTGAAGGAATCGATGGTGGAAGATGTGGAGGTTGTGAGTAGTACTAAGTCGTAGGAGTAGGGAAAGGTTGTTGAAGTGGCTGTGGAAAGGTCTGTGTGCTTTTTCTTTTTCTCAGGAGGTTGTTGCCTAGAGCCATCGGTTTTATCCTTGTTGTCTTCTTGCATGATAAAACTCTGCAGTCTCTGTTTTTTCGTATAATTTTTTTAAAAACTTGATTTCTTCGTTTGATAGGTATTTTCTTTTTTTGTTAGTTTGTGAGCCACTAGTTCTGTTTTCTTTAGCCCTTTTTCAGCGTCAAGTATATGTTTCCAGCGTTTAATCGCTTCCATACCTAAAAAAAGAAAAACATTAAGTACCGTCTACATTAGCTGCATAAAAAGTAAAACAATATTTTTTTCGTTTTTCAGATATCTAGCAAGTGGATGTACTTTCACTGACCTTCATTATTCATTCAGAGTAAGAATCTCAACAGCAAGAGTGATAGTTGAGATATTGTCAAGCACTGTGGAATGTTATGCAAAGCGAGTGCATACCTCCCCTCCCTTTAAAAAAGAAATGTGGGAATCATTAGCAAAGGGATTTGAACATACAGCAAACTTTCCCCATTGCATAGGAGCAGTAGACGGGAAACATGTCCGCATCGTGAGTCCAACAAAAAGTGGATCCATGTATTTTAATTATAAAGAAAACTATTTCATCGTATTAATGGGCATTGCAGATTGTGAGTACCGTTTTGCTTTTGTGCATATTGGTAGCTATGGAAAAGACTGTGACTCGTCAGTTTTTAAACAGACTCAGCTGTGGAAATCAATAGAAAGCAGTTCAAAAAATCTACCTGATGAGAAGTGCCTACCAGGCACATGAAGTTCGAAAGTGCCATATTTGTTTGTTGGTGATACAGCATTTGGACTGCATAAACATTCGCTAAGGCCTTATGCTGGGACACATTTGACAATGGAAAAGATAATTTTCAAATAACGCCTGTGCCGAGCAAGAAGGTACACAGAATGCACTTTCGGTATTCTCATCAACAAATTGAGAATATTCCATCGACCATTAAATGTCCAACCACAACTTGCTAATGATATTGTTAAAGCCTGCATTATTTTTCATAATAATGTTAGGGATATAGATGGATACATGATTGAGGATACAACACTAATTATAGGGGTGGAAGATATTCGGGGAGAGAATACTACAAGAGCAGGCCTCAAAGCAAACAATGTGAGAAACATTCTATGTAGATATTTTGTTTCAAGTGTAGGAAGGGTTTCCTGGCAGATGTCCAAGAAATAAGGACTTTCTCATCGCTGTGACATCGACAACAGATAATTATCAAATGTGCCGCTTTCTTATTTAACACAAGTATTCCAAGATAAATTTTTTCTTCTATTAATTTTTATTTATACGTAATTTTAAAATATTATTGTAATACTAGAAGTAGTTTACAAGCATAATAAAACTTCTTAAAAAAACGTGACATTGTTACAAATTGACAAATAATATGTTTATATTTTTACAAAATTTGTTAATAACAGTCCACCATAGTTGTCACAAATGTTAAAAAAACCGAAATAAATAATTACATCCAGAAAAGATTCCAATATACTAAAGATTTTGTGCAACTACAGAGTGTGATTACTACAACATCTGGAATCTCAAAATCGAATTTTTTACACCTTCACTTTCTAGTAAATATATGTGAGGAAATATGAACTTACCAAAATCATTTCTCTCTTTTTCTTCCAACACATCAAAGTCGTTTCGAATTTCCAGGCAAACTTCATGCCAAGCGTTTCTGGTAGCATTTCTGTCCTTAAAGATGTCTAGGGTTTTATCCCACAAAACAGGCCTTTCTTGGATTAATGAAATTAAAATTTCACTATCAATAATTACGTTAATGTTCACAATAGAAAAAAACAATTGATGCTTCGACAACAGTGTTACGCCGGTTACACACACGGCGGATTTTTCCGTCGCGGAGAATTGACCGTCGCCGCCGTTCCCACAGTAGCGTACTGAAGTCAATTAGAGCTTACACATTAGACGGACAAAAAAACGCTCGGTCAATTTACCGTTGGCGGTAGCTATGCAGCCGCGAACTGCCACTAACGCCGACGGCAATTTGACCGTCGCCGCCGAACTAGTGGCGTACATGACTAAATGCACGTTTACACACACGGCTGTTTTTCTACCGTTTAGAGATCGTTTGCTCAGTGAGTTGAACTTTGTTTGTGCACTGTTGTCGAAGCATCAATTGTTTTTTTTTTCTATTATGAACATTAACGTAATTATTGATAATGAAATTTTAATTTCTTAGACTTTTTATGTCTAGACATCTTTAAGGACAGAAATGCCACCAGAAACGCTTGGCATGAAGTTTGCCTGGAAATTCGAAACGAATTTGATGTGTTGGAAGAAAAAGAGAGAAATGATTTTGGTAAGTTCATATTTCCTCACATATATTTACTAGAAAGTGAAGGCGTAAAAAATTCGATTTTGAGATTCCAGATGTTGTAGTAATCACACTCTGTAGTTGCACAAAATCTTTAGTATATTGGAATCTTTTCTGGATGTAATTATTTATTTCGGTTTTTTTAACATTTGTGACAACTATGGTGGACTGTTATTAACAAATTTTGTAAAAATATAAACATATTATTTGTCAATTTGTAACAATGTCACGTTTTTTTAAGAAGTTTTATTATGCTTGTAAACTACTTCTAGTATTACAATAATATTTTAAAATTACGTATAAATAAAAATTAATAGAAGAAAAAATTTATCTTGGAATGTTTCTCACATTGTTTGCTTTGAGGCCTGCTCTTGTAGTATTCTCTCCTCGAATATCTTCTACCCCTATAATTAATGTTGTATCCTCAATCATGTATCCATCTCTATCCCTAACATTATTATGAAAAATAATGCAGGCTTTAACAATATCATTAGCAAGTTGTGGTTGGACATTTAATGGTCGATGGAATATTCTCAATTTGTTGATGAGAATACCGAAAGTGCATTCTGTATACCTTTTTGCTCGGCACAATCGATATGTGAAGATTCTCTTTTCGATTGTCAAATGTGTCCAAGCATAAGGCCTTAGCAAATCTTTATGCAGTCCAAATGCTGCATCACCAACAAACAAATATGGCACTTTCGAACTTCATGTGCCTGGTAGGCACTTATCATCAGGTAGATTTTTTGAACTGCTTTCTATTGATTTCCACAGCTGAGTCTGTTTAAAAACTGACGAGTCACAGTCTTTTCCATAGCTACCAATATGCACAAAAGCAAAACGGTACTTACTATCTGCAATGCCCATTAATACAATTAAATAGTATTCTTTATAATTAAAATACATGGATCCACTTTTTGTTGGACTCACGATGCGGACATGTTTCCCGTCTACTGCTGCTATGCAATGAGGAAAGTTTGCTGTATGTTCAAATCCATTTGCTAATGATTCCCACATTTCTTTTTTAATGGGAGGTATGCACTCGCTTTGCATAACATTCCACAGTGCTTGACAATATCTCAACTATCACTCTTGCTGTTGAGATTCTTACTCTGAATGAATAATGAAGGTCAGTGAAAGTACATCCACTTGCTAGATATCTGAAAAACGAAAAAATTATTGTTTTACTTTTTATGCAGCTAATGTAGACGGTACTTAATGTTATTCTTTTTTTAGGTATGGAAGCGGTTAAACGCTGGAAACATATACTTGACGCTGAAAAAAGGGCTAAAGAAAACAGAGCTAGTGGCTCACAAACTAACAAAAAAAGAAAATACCTATTAAACGAAGAAATCAAGTTTTTAAAAAAATTATACGAAAAAACAGAGACTGCAGAGTTTTATCATGCAAGAAGACAACAA
The DNA here is from genome assembly GCA_947359465.1 of Metellina segmentata. Lineage (NCBI taxonomy): Eukaryota > Metazoa > Arthropoda > Arachnida > Araneae > Tetragnathidae > Metellina > Metellina segmentata. Next base: position 124,710,262 of record OX375876.1, read on the forward strand.
GGATAAAACCGATGGCTCTAGGCAACAACCTCCTGAGAAAAAGAAAAAGCACACAGACTTTTCCACAGTCACTTCAACAACCTTTCCCTACTCCTACGACTTAGTACTACTCACAACCTCCACATCTTCCACCATCGATTCCCTCAGTTGGTAGTCAAAATTTATAGCCTACCCTCATTCCACCACCCCAACCAAGCCAGAATCATCCAACATTTACTACTCTGCCTTCGTACTCTTCACAACTTTCACTTCTTCCACACTACAACTCATCGCCGTCTCTCTCAATTAAAGACCAAATTAAAATAAATACAGCAGTTAAACACCACGAACATTTTGCTGAGTACGTTGGCGAAGAAGACCGAAAGAAATTCTTCAGTATAGTCATCTAGCTCAATAGACGTCACTTTCTAATTGTATATTTGTGTATATGAAGTGTATTTGTGTTTGTGTAAATTATATATTAAATGTATCAATAAATGCCGTTACCTTCAAACCTCTTTTGAAAATGATTATCCCACACACTATTATAAAAGGTGCGTCATAATAACTATGTACCTACAGAAGTAATTATAAGTAAAGCAAGTTTTAAAAAAATAAACGACATGATGGATGCTTTGAACGTACAAAGTTAAAATATCTTTGTTCTTTGTGACTTATATGTGAAAAAGTTTAAGGAAGTGTTATCAAAAATGATAATAATTTTCACAGAGAATAAGTTATACAGATAAAAGTAAAATCTTTATTTTACTTTATTATTTAATTGTATTTATTTTACTCGATGTTATTTAACAATTTCTAACTTATAAATTTCAAAAGTTATTCTAGAATTTGCTCTGTTCATATCAAACTACACTCAGCAATAAATGATTTAAATAACACAGTTAAACTTAAGTTAATTTATTCGATGATAAAACTACACTGCCAAGGTGACTCGTACGACGGCGACGGAGATTTTACCGCCCTGTGTGTAAACGCTCGATTTCTGTGAGCGGCGACGGTCAATTCTCCGCGACGGAAAAAATACGCCGTGTGTGTAACCGGCGTTACACAAACAAAGTCCAACTCACTGAGCAAACGATGTCTAAACGGTAGAAAAACAGCCGTGTGTGTAAACGTGCATTTAGTCACGTACGCCACTAGTTCGGCGGCGACAGTCAAACTGCCGTCGGCGCTAGTGGCAGTTGGCGGCTACATAGCTGCCGCCAACGGTAAATTGACCGAGCGTTTTTTTGTCCGTCTAATGTGTAAGCTCTAATTGACTTCAGTACGCTACTGTGGGAACGGCGGCGACGGTCAATTCTCCGCGACGGAAAAATCCGCCGTGTGTGTAACCAGCGTAACGCCACTTATCGGAGTTATGGAGATTCATGATTAGTAGAAATACATCAGTCTAACCCTTGCACTCGAACAATGAACATATCCGGCTTCGTTATCCTCCCCCCCCCCAGAGATTACTATGTTTACCTTGTAATTGTTTCTTTTGTGGAGTTTCGTGACTTGTATGTAATATTTTGTCTCCTTCAATATCAAAATTCACCCTATGAATAGTTATTTGAGTCATGTTGCGCTACAATATATTATTTATGGAGATACGTTGAGTAGAAGTATTTTAAATACCTGTACGTATCTGAAGTAAGTACCTGTACGTATATTTTTCCTTTATTTATTTGTGTTTCAGTAAGATACATTTCATGATTAGGAGGTTTATCCTCAAGTTGTAATGTTAACTCTCTGTCATACGACATCCGTCCTCTCCAAAATTCGGTATCAGTCGCGAGGAGCGGAGCCCAATTTCCCAGTTTGGCGCTATACGAGGGAAACGGCTTGGAGTTGATTTGAAAGGCGCTCCAATCTCACATCTACGAAATCGCTTAACGAAACTTTCCCCTAATGAGAAAACCAGATGTGTGAAGTTACCATGTCCGTTGGGGCCGCCAGAATTGGAGTGGAATCGCACAGTGTTTGGCGTATAACGACATTCCACCCAACCATAGCACGAGCGCTGTCGCCAACCTTTTCGCTCCAAGCAGTGATTGGCGAGAGAAATGCTCAAGCGCGAAAACGAGGGTTTTCGATTTCCAGTCTTCCCTTTTTTTTTTTTTTTTTTTTTGACCGACTGGTGTGGCCCAACGACTCAGGTATGGAAATATTTTGATATACACTCTCCTCTCCTTAAATTTTTGACAATTTCATATCTCTAGTGAGACTTGTCACCTCCCACGGAAGTAACTCTTCTATTCTTGGACGATTTCTGTGGCGTGTTAAAAAGACTAGAGCATTATAAGAATTCATTTCAACTCCCGCTGGAACACCACCAGCCTTTGAATAACGTTGTACTGACAACCACCAGTATTACTAGTAAACCATGTATATATATATATATATATATATATATATATATATATATATATATATATATATATATTCTCAAGTAAATAAACAGGCGTTCATATATCACCAGTACTCTGTCTTCCTTACAATTACGGAAAATCAACGCAATAAGCTCTAATCATTCTTCCTTAGTAAACGTTTCTAAATTCCCACTATACGAACCTTAATCTGAAAATCTCCATTGTAATCATTGTTACAATAAGTTGTGCCATACGACCAGTCAATTTAAAAATCTGGTAGTCATTTTGATCTTTCTTCAACTTTAGGGTGTGACGCTCAATAGTATACGTCAAAACCGACCGTTTTCGTGACGTCACACACTAACTAGCCCCCCCCCCCTCAACGAATGAACTTAAAGATAGAGCCCGCGTGATTTGAACTCTTGTTTATTTACATCAGAACTTTATCTGGTTGTTCATACTCTAATATACAATTCAATACTTAGACAATTAATTGGGAACAAAGCAATTTGATTACTTTATTTAAATTTAATAATTGGAAATTGACTATTCATTATTGATTTATACTTGTTATTATATCATGTGATATTTACAATTTTAATTTCAACCTCTCTCAACTAAATAATATTGCTACATTTATTTACTTGTGCCTTCATTTCTGATAATTTGCATAAAATATCTTGTTTTATTCACATTATTCTTATTTAAGTTTATTACACCAATCCTCCAGATATTTATACACCTTACTGTTGTTTACAAAGTGTTACACACAGTAACTCAGACATTGTAGTTCTGAAACACCACACAAACCAAACCACGTATTTTATCTGTGCATTTCATAATTTATCCTTATTTTTAATCCACACGTTTCATATTTTACCTTGCATTTCTTATTGTGTAAAATAAAAACCAGAGGGGCAAACCTTAACATATGCCCCAAAGATCATCAAAACGGGTTAAAACACAAAAGCAAACTACAAAACAAGAGATAACCATAATGGCTAACCCCAGCCTCACATTGGAATTGATTCCATACTACAATGGGTCACCAGAAAACACAGACAACTTCTTTCTTCAGTTAAAACGAGTCACCACCATCAACAAATGGGATTTTCCCACCGTGCAAGCCATACTTGGAGCTCGACTTACGGGTCCAGCTCTAGAGTATTTTTCAACAAACCCCCAGTGCAAGATGGCAACCAATATTGAAGATGTCGAAAATATAATATCGAGTTTCTTCAAAAATAAAAAATCTGATGCTGAGCAACAACAACAAATCCACCTTATCAAATATTCCACTGGAGAAAATATTAAAAATTTTGCACATCGCCTACAGATATCTGCAGAAACCATCTACAAAAAAGCAACCACACCAGAAGCCAAAGCCATAGCTGACAATCTAATACTTACTAAATTCATTGCATCACTCCCTGATGTCTTCAGAAATTGATCAGCAAAAACCCTGCCACACTTAACGAAGCCATCAACATAGCTGAAAAGATTCAAACGCAGCAAGAACACCACCATGTGTGTTCCACTTCTCTGTTGCCACCAGTACACACCAGCAAACACGAGGACGATAGAATCAATGGGAGACTCGATGCAATCTCACACCAAATTGCCACTCTACAGATCACTAAAGCCAATGAAACGCCACAACAACAGCCAGCAAGGACGCCATCAGAACCCACTAGGTCAACAATCTCCTGTGTATTCTGTGGACGAAATGGCCACATCATGCAAGACTGCCATCAATTCCAGCGTGTGATGAACCGTAATGATCAACAACAAGACACCTACAGGCCACAGCGACAACAACGTCAGCAATTCAACAACAGAGCTCAGCGATACCAGCCACCTGAACGACAACAACCTGGCCAACACTATGCGCACACTGACGTACCCCAAGTACCAGTGTGGCAACCATATCAGGCATTCCAGCCCCAAAAGATGTTCCCACCACAGCAACATGGTTACACCCAACGGATGAATGCAGCAGTACCCAACACACGAGGTTATCAACCAATACAGCCAAGTTCTCACCATGTGCCAACAACTGCACTGAATGACCACAGACAGTACCCAAAGAAATCAATCCGACCACAAATGCACATTTAAACTAGAATCTGACGATCAGAACAACTCCCCTTGCTGTCACTCAACTACCCAAACAGTGGAGTTACCACATCAACTTATAATGAATGTTAACCACCATGCATCACTCCCCATGATCCATGTTAATGTTGCCGAAGAAAACCTCACATTTCTTGTCGACAGTGGAAGCAGCATCTCCCTACTCCCAGCATATATCTTTCATGAAATTAAAGACAAAATCAATCACAAGTTCCTATCCAGACAGTGCACTATCAAAAGTGTCAACGACACAGAAGTCAAATTCCTGTACTGTGTCGACATACCCATCCACATAAACAACAAAAGAATTCGACACACCTTCTTTGTCACAAGAGACGTCAAGTCCAACACCTTCCAGGGCCTCCTAGGGTATGACTTCCTCCTTCAAAACAGAGTCACCCTAAACTTTCAACAAAATACACTTCAACTCCTTGATATGACTGTACCAATCATCAACAGATGATACAAAATGCCAACAGCATGTTCCAGTGAGGATAATACACCTCCAACAAGCAATACCATCACAACTGAACACCAAGCCATAGCAGAACTCACTAAAACTGATGAAAAGGATAACACATCGACGACAGCAACAGTAACTACAACAGCCAATGTCATCTTACAACCACAAGAAACAACATAAATCACCCTCAAAGTTAATGACAACAAATCTAAAGACAACAAATCTAAAGACAACATCATCCTCTTCCAATCAACTCTGACTGACCACACAGTAGAACTCCATGACAGTATTAACGACTTAAGAGGCAACAACACTTTCACAACCCTCATCAGGAACACATTGGATGCAACAAAATACACCTAAATAAAGGCAGCAGACTTGACACAGCCTCTACCAACATCACAGTTCAAGAGGAGGAAACCCAAGAATTTCCAGTCAATTCAATCCGAGCAACAGATGCCATTATCCAGCGACGCTGCCATGAGCTCAAACAGACAGACTTTGCATTCGACCACCTTAATGCAAAAGATAAATCAACCCTCCTCCAAACGTTGATGGAGTTTGCCCCAGCTTCTCCAAGAATATCCATACCCTTGGGCAATCTGACTTAGTTCAACCTAGAGTCAACACAATACACCCTCATCCAATCTCTTCCACGCCCTACCCCATCCCACAGTCACTTCAAAATCATGCAAGAGAATATCTTGAAGAATTGGAGGAAGCAGACATCATAGAAGAATATTCCGCAGAATGGGCATCACCTATGGTGCTGGTGAAAAAGAAAGGACACTCACCTGAAAATCCATCTCTCAGACTTGCTCTTGACCTACGCTTACTGAACAAGGTCATTGATGGTTGTTGTGACATTGCACATTTTATTTTTATACATAACTGACCTATGTCAGTGTACGTCTACCTCGTGGACACAACCCCTGCAATCTCGGTCTGCAATGGATTCATAACCCCCACAAAAAGCCGTTAATAAGTCGCTGAACCCAGGGTACGGGTGCGAGAGGAAGCTCCCTGGCCGAAGAACTGTGAAAAACAAACACATTAAAATGCCAGGGTGGTCGTCTTCTTGAGAAGAGGAAAATACTACAACTCAACATGACAGATGGAATCAAGAAACGTTTCTGAGCACATTAAGCAGACAGGCTTTCTCTCAACTCATCTCTACAAAACAGAACCTATAAAGAGATGGGACGTCAATTTTGGAGACACATGGATACTTACGCACCTTCCTGATTCACCCACGCACGAAAACCGACTCCCGCTTGAGAACGACTATGGATTCGCCGGTAAAGGGCGATAACCTAATGCGCGTGAATACCGCGCCTGATTCGGGAGCCATCGTATTTTCAACCTAATCCTCTCCCTTAGTTTCCCCTTTTTTTTTTTTCGTTTTTTATGTTCTGATACCATCCGCCCTTCATCCAACGCGCTAGATGGACTTGGAGATCAAAGTTAATTTAAATAAAAAGAGGGTTTAATATGAAAATGGTGTTTCTCTCATCTTTCCAGGTATGTTGATTTTCTTTCATTCCTAGGTGATTCTCTTTCTGCAAAAATTATCTACACAAAAAGGACTCCTGGTTATTGTCAACTCTTTTTATACCACTATCGATCATTCCTTTTAGGCCAAACACGATTAACGCAAACATTCATTCGAAATTAATCTCTAACGATTGCATCTTAATTTAACTCCATGTCTATACCAAGTCATACGACAAATATGGCGCCGTTGACCAGTCCTTGTAGTTTTTTTTGCGATTGATTATCAAAGTACCTCAATGTGACATTTCAATTTTTTCATTTCAATGAGATTTTCAATCCTTGTTTATTTATGATGTTAGAATAAGTTCTGAATTTTGAAATGTGTGAAATTGTGATCAAAGATATGAGTAATAATTTCTTGTGTTTTGTTGGTAACATTTCTTGATTAGTGAAACTATTTTCACACATCATAATATTAAGTTGATTTTTAATTATAACTTAACAAATGTCACACTGAGTGCTTGTATTGAATATCTGAGAGCCGCATTCACCTATTTTTTCTTCGATCGGTAAAGGTGTAATTGTGATTTTTTTCAAGATGATTTGAATTTGATGTGTGCTAATCTAATGTGCTAATGGGTCTCTGATGAAAACTTTAAGATCAGGAGTAACATATTTTTATCCGATGCCAAATAACGTAACTATGGAGAAACAATTTAACTTTAACATAGAAACCTTTAGCGGTGATCCCTCAAAAACCCAATGGTTCTTAAAACAGGTGTCAGACCTTAAAGATCTCAACAATTGGTCGAAGAAAACGACCCTGTGTTTCTTGCAATCCAAACTTACTGGAGCTGCACAAGAATGGTTTTCAAATAATCCATCATGTGCTACAATAGACACATTCGACCAGGCCCGTAGCAAAATTCAGGCATTTTTTATGGAAGAATAAATTCCAACAGTGCACATCAAAAATTTTCAAACGGTGCAAATGTTTCAGAATGAAACAATGAAATCATTAGGCTACCGAATAGAAGTATTAGCTGCAAAGGCATACCCATTCGTTTTACACTCCAAGGAGTCGAATCAAATTAAGTCCTTACAGTTTTTGAATGCAATCCCATCTGAAATCAGAGAGAAAGTGGCTCATTTAGACACTACTAAATTCGACGAATTGGTCAGTGCAGCACAGGCGATTTTTTCAATGTATGACAATGTAGCACCAGTTCATGCATTTCAGCATACCGCACAAGCGGAAAGTGAGGAAATACGCAAATTGAAGGGTCAAATTGACAGGTTATCGATAGAATTGAGAAATGCGATTCAAAACTGTAACCTGTGCAAGAAGGGTAATCATGCTCTGTCAGATTGTTAATTATTCACAAAAATAACTTCCAGTCGCACAGGTGACACAAACCAAGGGCAGCAACACTCCTCAGCTGTTTATGAAAACAGGAGAGCTGTCACGTGTCATTTTTGTGGGAAAACTGGACAGACTATGAGTGTATGCAGGAATTACCTAGCAACAAACAACACTCAAGCAACGAGATTTCCTATCGCATATGGAAGATACCCAGGTCAAAGTAGAGTTCCAAGAACTCCAAATTTTCCACGTCCCAGATTTAATGGTCCCAATGTAAACAATGTTTGGTTTTTAAACGGGAACAAAGAACAATAGGAGGTGATGCTTTGCCCTCTGATAGAACATTTAAACAATCACCAAATATCAGGAATTTCGCGACTCCCAACAAATACAAATAAACAAAATACCGAGAAAATGAATATGTCTAACAAAACTGTTAAAGAATTTTTGTGTGAACCATATGGACTTTCTGTTCAAAATAATGTATCCAGTCAAGAGGATAACATGCTAAATGAAACTGTATTTATCAATAATGTATTTGACAAGGGGCAGTTATCTGTCATTAACATTCAGTTTGGACAGTATAAATAATGTATGTTGCTTGATTCTGGCAGTTCAATCAATCTTTTACCAAGTACCATTTTTCAAGAAATCAAAACAATTGCCAAAGTTAAATTTCTTTCTAGAGCCTTTAAAATTAAAACTGTGAACTCTGAATTAAATTTTTCCTCGTGTACTGAAATTTCCTTCAAAATTGAAAAACAAAATTTTAAAAACATTTTCTATGTTGCTAACTTCCAGCAGGAAGGTTTTGACGGAATTCTTGGCTATGATTTTATTTCTAAGACCAACTTAATAATTGATTCCAAACTTGGAAAAGCAAAATTTGACAATTTTGAAGTTCCTTTAATAAACCAAAACAAGGACGAGATGCTTGAACAGTCTGAATCAAATAATGATGTATATCCTGTTTATCTTTCTAAGAAAGTTGTTATACCTCCCAAAGAATCTATGCAAATTCAGGTTAACGTTTCTAACTTTGTGGTTTCTGACAAAGGGAAACATGATGTTTTGTTTACACCCACTTTTTAAAACAAGAACATTCAACTATTTCCTTCAATTAATGAAGTAAATAAAAAGGGCAATTTCATAACCATAGTGTCAAATATTAGTGAAGCACCCATGCACTTAAACAAAAACACGTGGATAGGGAATATTTCAAAACAAATCCAAATTTGTGAAAAGGGTAAGATAGAAAAGGACAATGCGATTGAAAGCAATGAAACATGCCATCAAATCTCGGCATCCGCAGAAGTTGTTGCACAAAGAAAAACTGATCTTCGACAATCCGATTTTAAGTTGGAACATTTAGATGAGTCTCAGAAACAAAAATTTCTTAATCTACTGATGAATAGTTCCTCTGCCTTTTCCAAATCACTAAAGACTTTAGGTTGTACAGATCTTGTTGTTCCCTCATTATCCCTCAGGAGCGAGAATCCAATCAAAACTTTACCTTTTGAAATCCCTCAGGCACTACATGAAGAAGTTAAAAGTCAATTAAATGACCTAATCGAAGCTGGAATAGTTCAGCGTAACATTTCTCATTGGGGTTGTCCCATGTTACTTGTTAAAAAGAAACAGAATCCGGCTGACAAAAATGACAAAATTTCATATCCCATGGCACTTGACCTACGTCTTTTAAACACAGTTGTGGAGAGCTCAAGTTATCCGCTTCCAAGAATTCAATCTATCATAAACGACATATCTGAATTCAAGTATTTTTCCATGTGCGATCTACACTCAGCCTATTGGCAAATTAACTTACCTGAAAATTTACAAGATGTTCTCACTTTTACAACTCAGTTTAGATCTTTCTGTAATAGACGTCTTCCCTTTGGTTTAAAAACTGCATCCTCCATTTTTCAAAATTGTGTTAATAAGGTTATTGATGAACTTCATCAACAAGGCATAACTGGTATATTTGCATACCAAGATGATTTTCTAATTGGTGCAAATGATTTTGATACAATGCTACTCAAAACACAAGCATTATTACAAGTTTTGATTAAACACAATATAACTCTGTCTCCACAAAAATGTGCTTTCTTTCGAAACAATATCGATTATCTTGGCTTCCATATTGAACAAAATATGACTTCTCCCGTACAATCCAATATTGCCAAAATTACACAGTTTGCCCCACCTAAAACTATACGTCAAGTTAAAAAGTTTCTTGGCCTATGTGGATATTATAGACATATCATTGAAAATTATGCTAAATTAACCAGCACTTTAAATCAACTAACGACAAAATCCAACAATTTTCTATGGAAATTTGAGCATCAACAAGCATTTGATGAACTTCAGAAAATCTTCTTTTCTAAACCTTTTGTCAAATTGCCCGATTGGGGGAAATAATTTCTTCTGAATACCGATGCGAGCAAACATGCCATTTCTGCAGTTCTTTTACAAAAACATGATGGAGTATTGCATCCTGTTTCATATTTTAGCAAATCGTTAAGCAAATCGGAGCAAAATTATCCTGCAATTAAATTATAACTGTATTATATTTTTAAAGGTATCACTGCATTTAAAACCCACTTGTACAATAGAAGTTTCACTTTGTTAACAGATAGTAAACCTCTTTTGCATTATCGCAAGGTTACGTCTCCAGTTGACACTATCACTAGATGGCTGCTTGAAATAAGCGAATATTCCTTCAAATTCCAGCACATACCTGGAGAGTTAAATGTTTTGGCTGACTTTTTGTCGCGTTCACCTGATCCAAATTGCCATGAAAATGCCATTCTTAATCAAGATTCTAGCGAATTAGTCCTTCCTTTTACAGAAATAAATAATTTCATACAAAATACCAATGTGTTAGTTACTGATGATGCTGAAATGGAAATTTCCGACCAAACTATGAGACAGGAACAACTCCAAGATGAAGCAATTCTAGATCAAATAAATAAACTAGCACACGCCTCGTTTATATCCGACAAGAATCATCAATTTTTTATTTCTGAGCAGAACGGTTTACTTATGCATAGAGACAAAAATTTACCGAAAAAGTGCACGATTGTGGTTCCCAAGTCACTGACATCTAAAATACTGAAAATTTGTCATTCGTCACACACGGGGATTGCCAAAACTTACGAATTAGTATGCAGGAAATATTTTTGGAGAAGAATGTATGCTGACACCAACAATTACATTTTATCCTGTGATGCTTGTATTCGTAACAAACCATATTCTCCTAAACCAGCACCATTACAATCTATGTGGATTCCAAAATCTCCTGGTCAATTTGTATCAATTTATATAGTAGGGGATATAAAAGGTCAGGGTTATGTTTTAACGTTCATAGACCACTTTAGCAAACATGTAGCCTTATATTCTTTAGTAAATCTGACCACAGAAACTGTAACCAAACACTTGCTGCATTACATTTCTCAACATGGGGGAATGTCATTAATTTTGACAGATTTAGGCACGCAATTTACATCCGAACTATTTGAGAAAGTAAATAAATGCTTAGGGATTAAGTTAAATCACACCACCTCAGCTCATCCTGCAACTAACGCAGTTTCCGAAAGAATAAATACTTCATTGAAAGCTTCAATTATTACGTTAACAGAGAAAGGGGTGTCATTACAACACGCTCTCATGGTGCATCAGTCTATTTATAATGGTACGATACACTCTGCCACTGGGTACACTCCAAATTTTTTACATTTTGGTCGAAATCTATCTCTATACTTTGACACATTTGAGGAACAGATTAATCCTACACAAATTGATAAATCGTACTATTTAACAATACTCTTAAAGGATTTGAAAACTGCTTATGAAAATGCCCATTCATAGTTTGAAAGAAACCAAATTAAACAAAATAATAGACAGTTGCCAAATGCAAAACTGAGATATCTAAAGGTTAATGATATTGTTTATCTGAAATCAAGGGACACTTTCAAACCAAAATTTACTGGTCCATACTGTGATCCATACAAAAAGGTTGCGTTTAGCACCAAAACGCATGTCTAATTTAGAGGATGAAGGCCATGAATCAATTTCACATATTTTGCCTCATAGATACAATCTGAGGAATAGGAATTAGGTATTTTTATTGTATATTCGATTTTCAAATGTGAGATACTCACTTTTTGCCAAATCCTATCATTATGCTCACACATTGCAAACATTTCTGCAGGTGTTTGTAAAAAGTAATTTTTTCTGTAGTTCGTTCTGTCGATGGTGGTGATTTATACTGTATTTGTGCGTTCCAGTTATATACGCTGGCTTAGATAACATCCTAGGTCAGAGCAAACTTTTACTTGTGAATCTACCTTCATTGCCTGTAATTTATTGCAGAAATCAATATACTATATGCTTTATAAAAAAAAATTTCTTCAAACATTTAATCCTAATCTTAGCATTTAATTCGAAACTTGTTGCGTATTTAAGTTCTGATGTATGGTTCAGTTTGTTCACAATGTCGAAAAACCTATTAATGGAAGTGTAATGTTGAGTTGATGTGGAATTTGTAAATATATCGTATTATTTTCGTGTGGACATGTCTTTGCTTGTAATGAAAAGTTAACATTTTTGAGTTCTAAGTTGTACAATTATTTTTATTGGTTAATGTATTAGATGTTATTTTAATAACTATCACAGAGCAACTGCTTTGCGAAAATGGTTACTTAAAATTATAAAGTAACCTCATCAATGTATGTGATGATGATTGTATAAATTAGATAAGACTCATGAATGAGTTAGTAAGTTGCGCCTTACTGTTTTGGTAGTTGCTTAAAATTTAGAGAGCAATGATTGATGTCTTTGTCTTGTGCATGCTGCTAAAGTTTTGCAATGTTTTGGTCTTGTTTTGGAGCAAAAGTCTGCCAATTAAAGGGCAGGTTATGTGAATGTACTTTCAATACTGCAGATATATTTGGTTGATGGATGACTTAGAAATCTTCGGCCAAAACCAGCTACGTCAAACACGTAGATATTTTTTATGTGCTGCTAGTGTCTGTTTTTCTTGTTCATGCCAAGGTGTTTTCGGCTTTGAACAAAATACACGTGAAACATGAATGTGTCACGAATTTTCTTGTTATGTGAAATTAACACAATTATAAGTGTAGTGTGTAAAAATTACACGCAAAGGTTAGCGCTTCAAGTCACATGGCGTACCAAATGTCAGTTCAGTCCAAGACTGAATGGGAAAATTTGTGTGTAATAATTTATGTTTAACGTATTTTTATTCTTTCTGTTTTTGAGATATGTGGTATCTTTATGTACTTACGGGGTTTTGCTCTCTCAGATATTCATGACCCTAGGAATTGAAATTCACATACCTCGACAAACTAAAATTTCAACATATGTTATGTTTTAATCATTTTTTTCAGAACTCAATGTCGAGTCCAAAGTTTGTATCAACGCACGTAATGTTTGCTTTTCAGATGTCAATGTCGCGTCCAGTATTTGCATCGACGTACGTAAAGTTTAATTTTTAGTTGTCAATGTCGTGTCTAGTGTTTTGTTTCGACGTATTGCTCAATTGTAACGTTCGCCTTTCCGAGGCTAATGTTGCATTTTTTTCCCTATTGTCGCGCTTTTAGTGTCTCTTGGTTGTGTCTTATCTTCTTTTTGTTCTTATCATCGTGCATTGTCTTTCTTGTCGTCATTGTTGCTGTTTGTTTACCGTCTGATATCGCGTCTAAATTTTTCTTAATCTTCATAAATAAAATGAGTTATGTATGAATTATTGTGTAATATCATATTAAATTATGTCTTTTAACAAATTCTATTTTCAAGGAGGCAATGGACATTATACCAAATTTAACCAGTGGACAACATGTCAGTCACCAAATGTTGTAATTATAAATACATTCTGATTTTATATTTGTTTAAACAAATTTATTGTGTAATTATCAAATATTTATTATGCAAATATTTGCAATGAATAAGAAATTTGTTATAGTTAAAATTAATTTAAAATGCTGATTGAGAAATGTTAATCTTTTACAAGTTTGTGTGTCATTATTAGAACATCTAGCCAAAAATTTTTTATCTACATAGCCTATTGAAGAAACCATGTAAAGGCTTAAAAATCTACAAATATGCAATTTATACTTTTATGTTTATGTTCAACCCTTTTTGTCACCATTTCTTGTATTGTTGCAGATCCTGATGGTGCGTTGGTGGAGTGGCTAATGGTATAGTTTTTTTAAGGTCCATTTAGTTTTCTGTTGGCTGTTTTTGTTTTACCCTCATGGCAAACTGATGGAATTAATTTTTACAAATTTCTTGAGTGAGGGGAGGATATGTGACATTGCACATTTTATTTTTATACATAACTGACCTATGTCAGTGTACGTCTACCTCGTGGACACAACCCCTGCAATCTCGGTCTGCAATGGATTCATAACCCCCACAAAAAGCTGTTAATTAGTCGCTGAACCCAGGGTACGGGTGCGAGAGGAAGCTCCCTGGCCGAAGAACTGTGAAAAACAAACACATTAAAATGCCAGGGTGGTCGTCTTCTTGAGAAGAAGAGGAAAATACTACAACTCAACATGACAGATTGAATCAAGAAACGTTTCTGAGCACATTAAGCAGACAGGCTTTCTCTCAACTCATCTCTACAAAACAGAACCTATAAAGAGATGGAACGTCAATTTTGGAGACACACGGACACTTACACACCTTCCTGATTCACCCACGCACGAAAACCGACTCCCGCTTGAGAACGACTATGGATTCGCCGGTAAAGGGCGATAACCTTATGTGCGTCAATACCGCGCCTGATTCGGGAGCCATCGTATTTTCAACCTAATCCTCTCCCTTAGTTTCCCCTTTTTTTTGTTTCGTTTTTTATGTTCTGATACCATCCGCCCTTCATCCAACGCGCTAGATGGGCTTGGAGATCAAAGTTAATTTAAATAAAAAGAGGGTTTAATATGAAAATGGTGTTTCTCTCATCTTTCCAGGTATGTTGATTTTCTTTCATTCCTAGGCGATTCTCTTTCTGCAAAAATTATCTACACAAAAAGGACTCCTGGTTATTGTCAACTCTTTTTATACCACTATCGATCATTCCTTTTAGACCAAACACGATTAACGCAAACATTCATTCGAAAATTATCTCTAACGATTGCATCTTAATTTAACTCCATGTCTATACCAAGTCATATGACAGTTGTTCTTATCCATTGACCAAGATTTCCGATATCACTAGGAGCTTGGCAGGGTACCAACTATTCTCTGTCCTTGACCTTAACTCAGCGTACTGGCAGATCCATCTACCAGAAGAGTACAGAAAGTTCTCGACATTCACAACACCATGGAAAACCTACCAATTTAAACGCCATCCATTTGGAATCAAACACGCAGCAGCACACTTCCAGAGATTGATGGACAAAGTTCTGTCCTCAATCAACCATCATGGTATTCACTGCTACCAAGATGACATCATCATTGCTGCCAACTCAGTTAACGAACTCAACACCAAACTAAGAGATGTTCTCATGGTACTCCAAGCAGAAAACCTCACATTAGCCCCTGAAAAATGCAAGTTTGCCACTCCATCAATCCAATACCTTGGATTCACAATATCAGCTCAAGGACTTACTCCTGGCAACGCAAACACAGAAAAAATCACTAAATTCTCCATACCAAAGAACCAAAGGCATCTAAAAAGATTCATCGGACTGTGTGGATACTACAGACACATAGTACCACAATACGCTGAAAGGATCAAACTTCTCAATGACCTTGCAAACACCAAAACATTCCTATGGACACAAGAACATCAAGACTCGTTTGAATCTCTACAAAAGACATTCTTCAAGTAACCATTCATCCTTCAACCAGACTGGCAGAAGGAGTTCTTTCTGAATACGGACGGATCACATATTGCCATTTCTGGAATTCTTATGCAAATGGGTGAAAAACATCTCCAACCAGTTGCATATTATTCCTGAACCCTTACATCAACAGAAGCAAGATACCCTGCCGGCAAGATAGAGTTGATGGCCATCCACAACTCAGTGAAACACTTCAGGGAATTCCTATATGGAAGACACTTCACCATCCTATCAGACCACATGAACTTTAAATACCATTCCCAACTAGAGAATCCAGCCAACATCGTCGCACGATGGCTAATGGAGCTTGCTGAATATTCCTTTACTTTCCAACACATTAAAGGAGAAACAAACCACCTTGCTGATTATGTCTCGAGAGAACCAGATGGCCAACCAGAGCCAGAGTTTGATACAATTCTTCCAGCACAAGAACTTAACATAATTGCTACTCTAATAACAGATGAATTAAACACATCCAACATCCTAAGAGAACAAGCGGCAGACAATGAACTTATCGAAATCAAGGACAACCTTGCCAAAACATCACACAGAAATAAAAACAACTTCTTCATTAATCCAAATAGTAACCTCTACTCATGCATATCACAATAAGACAAAACCACTTGAAACAGAAAGAATGTAACAAAACAATAGTAATGCCACACAGCCTCAAGAAATATGCTTTGCAACAAGCCCACCTTTCCCACTTCGGGACTGACAAAACATATTTGCTACTCAAACAAAGGTACTTCTGGAATGGAATGTATGCTGACACAGCCAACTATGTCTCATCATGCACATCGTGCTGTCAGAACAAGAGACTGTACAGCAGAAAACCACCCTTTGGGGAGACTCCTGTTCCCTCCAAACACAGCGAGTTCGTGTCCATGGACATTCTAGGACCTATTCAAGGCAACAAATACGTGCTCACAGTACTGGATCACTTCAGCAAACACATGGAACTTTTCCCCATGAGCAACATTCAAGCCCAGACGGTTGCCAAATGCCTGATGCAGTATATCACGACATTCGGGAGACCAACCATGATACTGAGTGACTTAGGCACCCAGTTCACATCTGAAATTTTCCAACAGATCACCACCATTCTGGGTATCTCGTTGCACCACACAACCACCAGGAACCCAAAAGCAAATGGAAAATCAGAGCGAATCAACGCGTCTCTCAAAAACACTATTATTGCTCTCACGGACAGACGCGTTGACTTCAATACTGCAGTGGCTATATACAAACAGATGTATAATGCATCAAAGCACAGCAGTCACGGCTTTACGCTAGACATTGTTCACTTTGGACGTAACCTCAGCCTAGTCTTCGACACTACTGAGGAAACTGAGGAGGTTTCAAGTCCACTCATCACCACAGATGGACACACGAATGACCTACTAAGAGCCTTACAGATCATCTGCAAAGAAACAGAAGAAAATCTGAGGCATCAACAAGGCATTCAACAACAGAGGCTGAACCAAAACTGTGCCCAACGTGTCACAAAGAGAGGTGACGTTGTATATATCAAGAATGGGGACAAATTCAAAGTGAGATTCAGTGGACCCTATGAGGTCATAAAGAAACCGAATGGACACACATGCATCATTAGAGAACTGGACAACCATGCAGCTCCAGAAATCACAGTAAAAAACCACCGCCTCAAAATTTCAACACGCCGCTTTGCATACTTAGAAACTGGGAGTGATGACAACACACAGTGTCAAGAACAGAACTCTGGACCAAATCTCCGTCCAAGGCGAAAGTAACCCAAGATAGACAGGGGCAAGAACCCAAGAAGATGTTATTTACTTTATGTGTCTCCATGTTGTTATATTTTTTTACATTCTTATTAATACACGGAAAGAATATATATATATATATATAAATTAGTCAGATTTCCCTCCCCCCCCCACCCTCCCTGTGTGTCATTATTATGAGTGTATTAATCTTACCACAATGGGCCCCTCCAGCGATATAGTGGTGAGTATGTCGTTACGCGACAGGGAAAATTATTCATGATAACAATCAATAACTATCTTGTATATCTTTTAGAAGGAGAACCAACTCAACAATAGGGTTAGACCACAAGTAGGTCAACCTACCAATTTCGCCTCCTCTACGCAATGAAGTTAGGGTCCTTGGGGATGTTTGGCCAACACACCTCAAGGTCCTCTTCAGCTTCATTTATCCCATACACTAAACTATGAGGCATTTCTGTGGCTGGCCACTGTAGGGATGCTCCGTGGAAAGTGTAATGTAAATTAAGGCCAACCCCTTTGACATATCTTCTCACGTAGTGCAATATGCTTCAATTGGAATTCCTTTTGGCATAAGTGTAATAAAATAACAGGCACAACAAGTCATCGTACATGACTCTTATTTTAAATAGTTTATGTATATTTTGTCTGTATGGTTTATTGCAATTTAGTTGTTATGTACTGTGAAATTCTTGCTATTATTCAAATCATGTGACTACTATGTGTATAATTTTGTTGTACTTTTATCTCCCAATTATGTTGATTTTAGTGATGTCAATTATCCTCTGACATGGGTGGTGTTCCAGGCGGAAGTGCTCAGTTCCCAGCAAGTTAGTGGAACTCCTCAAAAGTTAAGAGGAGGGAAGAAGATGTCGTACGACATCCGTCCTCTCCAAAATTCGGTATCAGTCGCGAGGAGCGGAGCCCAATTTCCCAGTTTGGCGCTATACGAGGGAAACGGCTTGGAGTTGATTTGAAAGGCGCTCCAATCTCACATCTGCGAAATAGCTTAACGAAACCTTCCCCTAATGAGAAAACCAGATGTGTGAAGTTACCATGTCCGTTGGGGCCGCCAGAATTGGAGTGGAATCGCACAGTCTTTGGCGTATAACGACATTCCACCCAACCATAGCACGAGCGCTGTCGCCAACCTTTTCGCTCCAAGCAGTGCTTGGCGAGAGAAATGCTCAAGCGCGAAAACGAGGGTTTTCGATTTCCAGTCTTCCCTTCTTTTTTTTTTTTTTGACCGTCTGGTTTGGCCCAACGACTCAGGTATGGAAATATTTTGACATACACTCTCCCCTCCTTAAATTTTTGACAATTTCATATCTCTAGTGAGACTTGTCACCTCCCACGGAAGTAACTCTTCTATTCTTGGACGATTTCTGTGGCTTGTTAAAAAGACTAGAGCATTATAAGAATTCATTTCAACTCCCGCTGGAACACCACCAGCTATTGAATAACTTTGTACTGACAACCACCAGTATTACTAGTAAACCATGTATATATATATATATATTCTCAAGTAAGTAAACAGGCGTTCATATATCACCAGTACTCTGTCTTTCTTACAATTACGGAAAACCAACGCAATAAGCTCTAATCATTCTTCCTTAGTAAACGTTTCTAAATTCCCACTATACGAACCTTAATCTGAAAATCTCCATTGTAATCATTGTTACACTCTCCTCCATGTTTTAAAGCATCCTTTAGTTTCTTTTTCTGAGAATCACTCAGGTATACTGGTTTCTTAATATAACTCATTTATTAGAGAGGAAAACGATAATTTCAGAGATGAAATTTATAGTAAAAACTTCTCATAATAAGCTGTAACTTCTTCATTTGTTAAATCACCATCTTTGATTTTAAAGCATCTAAAATACTGACAATTTCATTATATATCGCCTTTGACCTTTTCTTTAAAAGTTTATTCGTTAAAATCTCCAAGTTTGATATCAGACCTGTTCCTGTTATCTATATAAATAAGAATGGAGTGTTTGTTTGTACATTCAATATTTTCGACCCATTTCAAGTTTTCTATCCGTTTTGGACCCTACTGATGCCGAATCCGCTTCTTTTACGTTTGGTGTTTGTCTGTCTGTGTGTGTATCTGTATGTTGTGCCCTATACACGTCCACACGGTTCAATATATTTTCATGGAAATTTGCATACAGTGAGTACTTATCTTCATTTAGTGAGTGAAATTGGTTGCGAAAGTCTGTCTGTCCATCTTTCTGTTCTATGTCCGATTTTGTGTTTGTGTAGCCATCACATGAATTTTATTCCAGATATTTCATTGCAATGTGTTTTATTTTATACAATATCTATTAGTTTAATGAATGCAATATTAAGCATTAATTTATTTTTATATTTAGATGAGTTTCATGCTAAAACACCTGAGTAAGTATACTTAAAACAACCATAATTTGTTCGTTTTGGAAAAATTGGAATGTACATTGAGCATTACGATTACTTTGATTTGCTTAACCAGTACTGCTGGAAAACCAATTATTTTTCAATTTTTTTTAATGGAATTTTAGCTCTGATACTTCATTTAATTCGAGTCTTATTTTTGTTCTTTGCTCAATGTGAACGATTTCCGAATATTTGGGACAGACGATATTTTTCAACGTACGGGAATAAAACGGAAATTCGTGTTTATTTCGCTCTGAAGTAATTTCGCATTTCTAAATTTTGTGCACTTTTAGTTGTAAGTTGTGGCAACTGTGCGAGATCAAGAGATAAAAATGAATCAGAAATTAATATCTTTAGAACTATTTTTTCCGACATCTTTTATTTTATTTTATTTCGCTGTTTTCAGTTTTAAATATTTATTATTTTAATAAAAGTGTTTTCCTTCTCATCACACGCAACACCACCTCAAAGTATTCGACTTAATAATGGCAGGTAAATCCGAATAAATTTTCAGTAAATTTTAAGTGTAGTTTTGCCATTATTGAAAGAATAATAATGTTTAAAAAATCCGAACTGCAATTATTCAAACATTAACAAATTAACTGTCATAACGACAGGAGAAAATTGCGAAATTCCACAATGTTGCATACCGGATGCAAGAGTGCCACAAGTAGAAAATATTGTTTTGTTGACTATGAGTGCGAGAGCCATTGCAGTAAATCATCGTTTTTATTAATTGAGTTGAACATGAAAAGAGCTTTAGAAATGGAATTCCAAATCTCCCTCAAAGTAGTAGTAACCTCAGTGTCACCTTTTGTCATTTTGTAGCTTTGTCATACAGCGAGGGTGCGATGTATGTCAAATGTATTACATGAATGGATATGCATGTGTAGGATTTGTGTCCAAAGTAAGTTGTAGCAATTATAAAGATGGGTGAAAGGTATTCAAATAAATTTTTATTCTACAAAAAACGTAAGTCATTGTATATTTTGATTATCTCTTCAATTTAGAGTAAACCAATTCAAACCGAGTAAGGTCGGGTATTTTGCTAGTAAAGCTATAAATTTGAAACCACATACCTTTACAACTATTCTTCTAACCTTTACTCTATGCCAATACCAGCAGACACACCTACATATAATGCCGATTGAATCGGAGAATAGATTTTGAGGCGCAGCTCTTCCCGCGGGAACGCGTGACTGGCAACTGAGACATCACTCCACACCACAGCGGCTCTTTAGCTTTTTAGCGTTGACGCCACATCACGCACTGGCGCGAGATCGGCAGCGAAAGTGTTAAATCTTATTTAGTGTGGACATTATGTTACCTATCGCATGAGATTTAAATAGAAAATTTTACAAGCCGTTATTATGTGGACAACAGGAATATTCAGGTCACTGTAGCTCTGCTTTGCTTTAAAATATTTCCTTTTTAAACCTCTTGTTGGTCGCATTGGTAAAATCAAGTGGACGAGATACTTCACCATTCGAAGAAAATTGTCCAGAACTTGATCTTGTCATAAAAAAGTCATAAAGGCTATATCTGGATGACGTAATATCTCGTAATTGTTCAGATCATGTTGGACGAAATATATCGTAGTAAATTGGAGGATGAAGCAAAACCTTTTTATGTTTTGACTCTTCTAATAAGATTTAAGTCATAGGCTCGTACAATTACACACGTTTATGTTTTTCAACATACAAGTACATAAATTCAAAAAAAAATGTCCACGTATAAAGTTTCTCTGTAATAGCCGTAATAACCACTTCGAAATATGTATTTCCATGGAATTTACCTGAACTGCAACATTGTAGTTACGAATCGTTTTGAAAATCTAGACACTTAACTAAAGACATAAGAAAATTGTTGAACACAATTTGATGCATACTCATTAAGAAATCATTTGGATAGTGTAAACTATTAAAAATTGTGTTCAATGTCCTCGGACAAATCTTATTTTAATTTTTTAAGGTAATTTCTATAGAGCAGTTTTGGAATACTATTAGGATTAATTTCTTTTTTGTTATATCCAGTAAATATTCGAAACCTAAATACATTTTGTAGTCCTAAATTCCAAACTATATGTACACCATAATTGGTGTCCCAAAAAATATTTTAGTAAATATAAGCGAAAAATATTTGAATCAAAATGTATATTCGTGGAATAAAAGGTGACATATTCAATGCTGTTGAACTTCTAATGCATATCAAATGTTCGTGTATCTGCATAAAACACATTCCACACACGCTCTTTTAATATATTATCGTATAGTAAACAAACGTATAGAGAATACAGAATGCAATGGCTGTTACGTACAGAATATTTAGCATGTCATTTCAGGTGCTTTATGCTGTGTATAAAATTCTATTTTCAAGGAAATATTTTAAGCAAAATTCTTATGAAAGGGAAATATTACATCATGAAATTTGATGATAATTAAAAAAAATCTGATGCTTGTGAAAACTGTCGAAAATATTTTTCCCGGCTATTCAGCTGACATAAAATGCTATACTGAATTGTTTTGTCAAAAATCAATTTTAAAACTTGTTTTTCACTGCGCATTAATATTTCGCATTTTTTAAAATATGCCTTTCCTATCAAAACGACATTCGTTAATGAAAATTTTTATTTTGTTTGTTTTGGAGTATCGGATGACTGAAACGTATTTCTGAAAAACATGTTCGCAATTATAGTAGTATAATGCCATTTTTCCCTTGATGAATAACATTCTTCAGTTATTTGGAGCCTGTTGTCAGGTATAGAAAATTATAGCCACGGTGCCATTTGGAAAAAAAAATGGAAATAAAAAGCAACACTAAAAGTTTTTCTGAAACTTTGATGTACCAAAATGTTTTTCGATTATAAATTGAACTAGGAATCATGTGACCATTAAAAGCCTAAATGTTGAAAAGTGAAACGCTCTGCCTTACCCAATAATACCATGGTAAGTGCTTCCACATTACACCCAATAACTGAAAAGTACTTTTTGATAGCCTTCTAGAGGCAAGACTACATCCAGGTAACAGCTCATAACCTGCAAAGTAAAAAAAAAAAAAAAACATGTGGTGAAGTCAGATGTATGGTTCTTCGTAATGGCTCTCAAATTCACCACCAATGGCTACGGAGCTTCGAAAGTTCTTGTGAACTACGAACTAATTCAAAATTTAAGAATACAAAGAAGAAACATTCGTTTTGAGTTTTAGATTCATTCTAGCTTTCTGCCTTACATGCTTCGGACGCGCTGATTGTAGAATGACGTTAAATTCTTGTTGATGTAAATAAGCTAATTTCTGGAGTTGTAAATATGTTATAGTAAAGCAAGTTTTATCCATTCTGATGTTATGTCAACATGACTTACACAAAACGGGCTTTTGGTAAACAAAACAAACCACCAGAGCCTTTTACACTAGAACAGTTGGCACACTCGTTTCTCTAAAACCATCTCCGATATTGTTTCAACACCAGGTATATGAATGGTGTAAAATAGTGATGTTATATTTATGATACCCTTACTATTTTTCTTTTGACCTAACTTTAAGCTTCTGATAATTTACGCCACTAAAATTGAGGTAAATCGATTGGAATACACATATAATACACATAAAACAACGAAATTTAGGAAACAAAAGAAAATACATAATTGTTCTTGGCAACACAATAATTTTACAGTTGTATCATTAATTTATAAGAAAATGCGTATTATATAAATACTTTATTTACAATTCATCAATGTAGCAAATCACCAGTGTTTCTTCTTCTATAGTCATCATTCGTAACGAGGAACTGTTCATCAGCTGTTTCTAAGGACGCATGTTTCGTGCTCTGGTCTGCGCTTGTGACCCGTTTAAAAGTGCTAGCGTCTGTTTTTTTTTCTTTTGAAACCATGAGCGTCATTAATGTTTAGAAGCAAGAGTGCAGTCGTTATGCAGTCCGTTTGGACAGGTATACTGTTTCGTTTAATTATAGTTTTCGGTAAATAAATATTGTGTCGTCCTGAGATTTTTTTTATATAGATGGTACGATAAGTTTGCTATATTAGTAACGAAGAATTTGTTTGACAAATTCTGCTCCTCCTTTACTTACTGAACATCACATTTTGTGCTAGTACTACTTGCAGAGAACTTACTCATCAGAAATTTCGCATTTCTAATTTATCAGATACATTTCTCACTATGGTTCTCTGATTTATAGTTTAGGTGCTTTTAACCTTTGATTTTTGGACTCATAGCTATTCTCTTGGCAAAAATATATCCACGCATATCCAGCTGTAAAGCAACTATCATTCACGTATTATATATTTTTCATTCTGTGTCTACCCGGTTAATATACGAGGGCCGTTCGGAAAGTAATTCCTGTTTTTAAATAAAATGCAGACCAATTAAAAATTTTCAACCAAACTTTTGATTTTACATTTTTATACCTTATATTACTTTCTACGTAGTCCCCTTGCAAATGTAAACTTTTGTCGTACCCTTGTGACGAGCTTTTGAATACCAGCATCATACTCCTTTGTCGCCAGTCCATTGAGATAAGCAGTAACGTCCTTAAGCTTTTGTGGTTGTCATTGGGCATGTGTAAGACCCATCTTGCACAAATTTTTCTGAATTTGAGGTGATCTGTTACCATTTCATAAATCTTGTCTTGTATATTTTTGAAACATTGAGACCTTTATATAATCTTAACATTTTTAGTTCATAATTGAGCGTGTCAAGGCTCTTTTCCACCTTTGCACCTCGAGTGATTTGAGATTTAAGGTTTCCTAATTTTTTTACTTTTTTCGCTTGTGTAATAAGCAATATTTTTTCAATTTCATCTGTTTTATTAAATAACTCAGAAGGTAAAGGTAGATTGTTTTTAGTTAAAAATTCAATATCAAGATCAATGTCTGGGTCGATAGTGTATTGTTTTCTTTTCGATTCGATCTGTTCTAAAGCCAAGGGAGTGGATGTTCTGTCATCCAACAAAGACAAGTCGTTTAGTTGATCAGAGATGGCCTCCAGTTTTTTTTTCTGGTTAATTCTGTTTTTTCAATCTTTTCGGTTACAGGTTTATGAAATTTTTGCAATGTATATTCAAGTCCAGTTTTTTGCCACTCTTGTTCTGTATTTTTCAACTTGACATCCTTATTTAATTTAGCTAATTTAATCAAATCATATATCCGTTTGTCCATTTATACCTGAGTAAATTTACTATGTAAATTATTATTTTTACTATGTAAATTAGAAAGCGTCAGCTTTCGCTGTCTAGAAAGTTTCAGCTTTCGCTGTCTGAAAGCGTCAGCTTTCGCTGTCTTTATTTTACTTAGCAAACTTTTATATCTATATATATAATTCTCTTACGTGGCACGCAAAAAAGACGTTATTTGTTTTCGCGTTTTGACAACATTGTACGATTCTTTGTTTATCCCAAAGCCTCGCGCTTCAATTGAATTTATAGCGTTATCGGATGAAATTTTATTGAAAAAAATGAATTTTAGTCGAGCTGTTGCAGTAAATAATAGAAATCAAAGAAAACGAAGGATCTTTTCAGGGTCATTTAAAGAAAAGGTCCGTTTCGGGGCAAACTATTATAGTTCAACAAGACGCTTGCATTACAACTTTCGACAAACTCAATGAAAAAGCGTGGGTGGCTCGAGTGCTGGGTAAATGTACACACAACCAACATGCTGGGTTTTCAATTTCCAAATCAACGCTCACATTTCGAGTCAAAATTTGCTCAAAGTTTCCATTTGAATTCTGATTCCAGAGGTACTGTAAATATCTTTTCTGAAAAACAGCATAACATTTAGATTTGAAAAATATTTTTTTGGAATATCATATTTTGTTAACAATTCCTTCTGCTAGGACACATGTCTTCATTGATGCGAGCGAAGCGAGCATAGGTTCGCGCAGCGAACCAATGAGGATTGAGAAGCAATCCTCTGGGGGTTGGCAAGCGTTAGCGAGCAGGGGGCGGGCCCCCTAGTATATATATATTTTACTATGTAAATTATTATTTTTACTATGTAAATGTTTATTTTACTTAGCAAATTTTTATTTTACTTAGCAAATTTTTATTTTATTTAGCAAATTTTTATTTTACTTAGCAAATTTTTATTTTACTATGTAAATTATTATTTTTACTATGTAAATTTTTTATTTTACTATGTAAATCAGAAAGCGTCAGCTTTCGCTGTCTTTATTTTACTATAGTAAATTATATAGTAATGAATGATAAAATCAAAGATTATACACAAAAGGAGGAATATGAGGATTTAACTCAAAATCCATTACTTCCAATACATCCCTTTAGACTTTTGATCACTGGACCAAGTGGTTGTGGAAAAACAAATGTCTTATTTAATTTAATTGAAGATTTATTAAAATTTGACGCAATTTACATCTGCGCTAAAGACATCTTTGAACCCAAATATGAGAAATTAATACAGTTATATACACAGTTTAACGATTTAGATCTCAGACAGCGAAAGTTGACGCTTTCTGATTTACTAGAGGTAGCAAAGAAAGAAGAAAGAAATTTAATTACAAAATTATATAAAAAATATAATAAAGAATCCTTTTTTGTATCTAATTTAGAAGAAATGATTTCTGTTGATGAATTGGACAAAACCAAGAAAAATTTAGTAATTTTTGACGATTGTTTAACAGAAAAAGATCAAACAAAAATTGAGGATTTCTTCTTGCGAGGGAGAAAAAAGAACGCATCTATTATATACTTGTCTCAATCGTATTATGCAACTCCAATTAATATAAGAAATAATTTGTAATTACTTTATATTTTTCAAGATACAGAACAGAGAAATTACAAGTATTGTAAGAGATATAGACGGTATGTTAGATATAGAAGAATTTAAGAAAATTTATAAAAAAGCAGTACAAAAGAAATATGATTTCTTAGTTTTGGATTTGAAGACTAATCTGAGATATAGAAAAAAATTCAATCCTATATAAATTATGGAAGAGTATTTAGAGAAAAGAATTTATATCTTTAGAAAGAGTTACAACAGCTTTCATAAGATATCCAACTTCAATAAGAACTTTCATAAGAAACAACTATTAAATTTATTGAAAATTAATGCACTGTCAGGAGCGTCAGCTCCGCAGTCTGAATAAGAGATATACAAGAGAGAAGGTGAATTTATTCAAAATGTGAAGTATTTTCCAGTTGAAAAATATATTTAAAAAACTCAATTAAATGGATATAAATATATAAGTGGGTAAATCACCCACAGCTCATTATTGAAATTTCATATCAAATAAATGGTTTGTAAAAGTAAGATACTGATAAGATATCCATATCTTTATCAGTAAGTAAGCTGATATTGAGCGCAACAGGTTTATCTGCTTTTGTTTTTATTCCTCTTGCAGCTTTGAGTTTATCAGCCGGTATTATTGAAATAATTGATAAATCTTTAAATATTTCAGAGAGGAAAGAAGAATATAAATATGCTTAAAAATTTTACAAACAACTATTAAATTTATTGAAAAGTAATGCACTGTCAGGAGCGTCAGCTCCGCAGTCTGAATAAGAGATATACAAGAGAGAAGGTGAATTTATTCAAAATGTGAAGTATTTTCCAGTTGAAAAATATATTTAAAAAACTCAATTAAATGGATATAAATATATAAGTGGGTAAATCACCCACAGCTCATTATTGAAATCTCATATCAAATAAATGGTTTGTAAAAGTAAGAAGTTTATTATTCATTCCTTATCAAAAAAAGGAAATTTTAAAGGTTGTTGTAAGAAATGCAGTCAAGTTGGTTCAGGTATATTTGAAACAGGTTTTATTAAATTATTACCAGAATTAATGAAATTAATACCAGGATTAAGTGAATCAAGACAAGTTAAATATGGAACAGGATTTATCAATTCAGCTATAAATAATTTACCTTTTGAAATGCATTTACCTGGCCACAGCTTCACAGGACCTGGAAGTCAGCTATTATGGGGTAAAACAAGATTAAATCCTGATTTAACTTTTAAGATTGGAGTAAACCAATCAATAGAGTAGATGAAACAGCATATACACATGATGTTTTTTATTTAAAAAATAAAGATACAAAGACTCGTAATGAAGTATGTGATACGAATATGCTTGAAGAATTGGATACTATTGAAAAACCAACAATTAGAGAAAGAATGGAAAGAGCAATCGTTAAACCAATTATCAAAGCCAAAAAGACCTTTGGAATGGGATATAAATTGAAGTGTATTAAGTGTAAAAAAGAAACAAATTTTAAAAATATTGAAGAAAATACATCTAAAAATAACAGACGTTATATTGTAGGTAATTGTAGTGTATGCAATAGAAAACAGGCTCGTTTTTTATGAAAATAGGAGCGTTAGCTCCTGATAAAAATAATGTATTGGAAAAGATATATTATGATCCAGAAACAGGTTATTGTGGTATCAATGAGTTGAAAAGGAAGACAGGTCTATCTCAGAAAGAAATCATAAATTTTTTACAATCTCAAGATGTTTATACTAAATTTAAACCAGTTATTCGTAATTTCAGGAGAAAACAAACATATGCATCGCATATAGATGATCAATGGCAAGCAGATTTAATAGATATGCAAAGGTACAGTTCATGTAATGATAATACCAATTATATGCTTACTATTATAGATACTTTTAGTAAATATGCTTGGGCTATACCTATTAAAAGAAAGACTGGAAAAGAGGTATCTGAAGCCTTTAGAAAAGTATTTAAAGAGAGGATTCCTGAAAAACTTCAAACGGACAAGGGTACAGAGTTCATCAATAAAGATACCCAGACATTGTTTAGAGATAATAATATTCACTGGTTTACGACTGAAAATGTAGAAACAAAAGCAACGATCGTTGAACGTTTTAATAAAACATTGAAGGGAAAAATGTGGATATATTTTGAAAAAAATAATACAAAGAAATGGATAAATGTATTACAAAAATTAATTAAAAATTATAATAATAGTAAGCATAGATCTATCAAAATGACACCTGCAGAATGAAATTACGGTTTATAAAAATTTATATATACTAGGGGGCTCCGCCCCCTGCTCGCTTACGCTCGCCAACCCCTGGGGATTGCTGCGCAATCCCATTTGGTTTGCTTCGCAAACCAACACTCCTTTCACAGATGTCATTTGGTTTGCTTCGCAAACCAACATTCCTTTCACAGAGTGAAACTATCTGAATAATTCGTATTATGCTGATTTCACTTTCCGGTACATGACGTCACAGCGAGGGCTTCGCGCCTTGATCGCTTACGCTCGCCGACCCCGGGGATTGCTACGCAATCCCGTTTGGTTTGCTTTCTGAAACCAATACTTCTTTCGCAATTGATTTCACTTTTTTTTGCTTTAACACTTAATGCACCCTAAACTAATAGCCGCATCAGTAAAAAATCTTCTGTATCTTGTTCCCTGTACAATTTTAAGTAAACAGTGTTAGTATCAATACATTGTACTTTGTCGGTAAACTGTCTTGAGAACAGAGGGAAAAAAGCGAGCCTTTTTCCTCGCCAAATAAAAAGAAATCGTTTTTATGGCAATTGTTGCTACGATAAATTTGATATCTGGCAAACCCGATAGTAGAAAATGCAACCCACTGCTGTTTGCCGAACCAGCTATGCGAACTGAAAAATACGAAATTTGTGTCACCAACTTTTGATTGCATCGAATTTATTTATGAACCAATTTTAAAAATAATTGTACCGTAAGAAAGAGTACATTGTGAGGTATACTGCAATATTTTTAAAATTAAAAACTAACAGTAATACTATATAGATATGACCATTTTAGTTTTGTATCGGAAGTTACGATCTGAAAGTTCCGAAAATTGTATGACCTACTTTTAATTGCATCGATTTTGTTTATTAACCAATTTGAAAAATAATTGTACCATAAGAAAGAGTGTAATGTAGTGTATTCAGTGATGTTCTCAAATTTAAAAAATAATGGTTTTTGCCGTAGACATAACGGTTTTAACAAAACGTAGCGAAAATATCCGAAGATTCCGAATTTTGTATCACGAACTTTTGATCGCATCCAATTTAATTATTAACCGATTTCAAAAATAATAGTACCGTAAGAAAGAGTATATTCTGAGGTATACTGCGATATTTTAAAAATTAAAAACTAATAGTAATTAGATATAGATACGGCAGTTTTAAAAAAAAGTAACAAAAATGTCCCGATTTTTCCCGAATTTCAAAAAAATATTATTAAGAACCACATTTAAATTTCAAAAAAAACTCGACGAGCTGCAAAAATTTACGTTGAGAGGTACTCTTAAAAAAAAACTCACGACTAAAGACTGAAATTTTGAATGTGTTTTGCTCACTCGCGGAAGAAATTTCACTTCTTCAACTTTAACACTTAATAAAACCTAAACTAATAGCCGCATCGGAAAAAAATCTTAATAATTATCCAGGGAATACGATGAAGAACAAAGCATGTTAATTTCATATTTTTCCGATCAGTACTTTCTCGGGAAACCGTCTAAGAATGGAGCTAAACAACAAAAATTTCAATTCTTCGGCGGCGGCGGCGGCGGCGGCGGTAACTTTTTTTTAATATAGAGAGATAAAGAAAAGATAGCCGGCCTCCTAAATATAAACTAGGAGATAGAGTAAGAATATCCAAATACAAGACAAAGTTCCAAAGAGGTTATGACCCTACATTCACAGAAGATATTTTTATAATTTCTGCGGTATTGAACACTGATCCAATCAATTATCGAATCAAAGATTTGAATGGAAAAGAGATAAAAGGTACTTTTTATGAACAAGAATTGGTTAAATATAATAAAAAAGATTCAGTTTATAAAATTGAAAAAATATTGAAAAAGAAAGGAAATAAACTGTTTGTAAAATGGTTAGGTTATTCAGATGAATTTAATTCTTGGATAACCTTAAATATTGAAAGTGAAACACCCCTCCTTTAGACAGCAAAAACTGAATATAAAATAAAGAAAAATAAAGGAGATAGCCGGCTAAGAAAGCTTCATAGTTGCTAATGTATTCAAATCCCTTATAAATTCAACTATAGTATAATTATTTAAAAGTTTCAATCCATTGTAATGTATTTTCACGTTTTCAATATGATCTCTAATTCTATTATACAAGTTAATCGAATTTGGATCATAACCAATTTCATGTATAACTTCTAAATCTGGATATTTTGCTCGTAATTTCTTTAAATGTTTTGTTTTTGACCTTTTTTGAGTTCTCATAGCATAATAAGGATATTCTTCATCTTTATTTTTCTGAATAAGAACAAATACGTGTCTCTTTGCTTCAGATAGAGTTTTGAGAGATATATCCTCTCTTCTAACTCTTTATATTGATTATTTTCTGATTCTAATTTGATATTCTTTTTCTTTAATTTGTTCTTTTTCTTTTCTACTTTTTCTAATTTCTTTTCTAATTCTTTTTTATATTTCTCATCAAATTTTTTAGTATAATAATGCTTAACTATTGCATTAACTTTAACATAAAACATAGGTGATATCCAACATGCTATATTTGTAATCAAATTTTCATGTACATAGGTTCCTCTTATTATGTTCTTATTTCCTCCAGTTATTACATAAAAAACGTCATCAATCCCATCGGCCCGAATTCGGGCCGATGACGAAATACCCCTGATGTGGTCAATTAGTTCTTGGGATTCTTTATTCTCAAACCATTTTTTAAATCTTCTACCTCCATCTGTGCATAGTTTTGTGGCATTGAAATACCCCGTATTTTTGTCTATAATCAATTTAAAATCTCCAAACAAACCATAATAGTAATTATCTTTGATTTTCTCAAAACACATGTCCTTCAAAGAAGCTATTTGTTCTGTTTATTAGTAAACCATTTTATTCAATGCTCTGACCCAATATGGGTCACAACTCACGGGGGATCACTCCTCATAGAATCTCTATTTATTTAAAATTTTTCATTCATTAGTATAAATTAAACTGAATATAAAAAATCCGACATGGTATTTGAGTTATTAAATCTTGATTTACATAGGCTGTCTGAGTTGAAAAAGAATTAAGAATATTTTTTATTTTAGAAGCTAAAAAACATACCTTTACCCGACTCTCTGTGTTTTTCAAGCTGGCTTGAGACAGCCTTTGGCCACATTAGCGGGTGTTTATACGTCAGAATATATATCGCATTTCAGCATTCATCTCTAGCTGCTGTTACTCCATGGTGAAAAATGACATCTATCTCAAACCAACCCGAAGAAACAACGCAATCAGTTACGTCAAACAAACTCGAAGAAATCAGTTGCGTCAGATTTCCTTCTAGAACATTCGAATGGCATGGACGGACGGTATGGACGCACGAATGAGTCAGACAACCGCTACACATGGTCTGATTTTGCATATTTTTGAGGACACACTTCCGTCTGAACTGCGAAAAGGAAAGCTGATAACGAAATTGCATAGAAAAACTCCGCCATTTTAGGTCACATTCTCCTTTCCAACCTTAAAGATAAGGCTCCTCAATCGCCATTTTTGATCACACTTAAACATTGTATACTGTAATAAATGAATATAAATTTTTTTTAAAGCTGAAAAAGTAAATAGCGAAGAGTTTGAAAATATTTCAATTTCTTCCAGTGAATTTTCAAAAGAAGATTTTATAATTAAAAATCCTTATAAGGAAAGAATGATGAACAGATTAAAATATTTCCAACAAAAGTATGATTTACCTTTGAAAATTCAATACATGTTTCACCATTTGATTGATTATTATAGTAATGAAAAATATATAAATTATGATTATTTTATTCCAAAGATTTGTGAATTTTATTCAATTAAGAACGATCGAATCATTAAAAGTATTCTAAAATACGAAATGCAGTGGAATAACTTTTTAATTTACTTTAAATCTTTACAAAATGAAAAGTTTTATGTAAATGGTAAATGTGTTGAAATTGGACCCAATATTCAATATTTTACTTATCCTGAAGAGATTTGGAGAAATAGGCTTTAATAAATGTATTTTAAATAAATGGAGCACAAAAGATGTGGTCTATGTCTTGAGATTAAACCGAAAAGTGAATTTCATTCTTATAAGATTAATAATCTACAACATTATTGTAAAATTTGTGATAAAAAAAGGAAATATGAAAGACTGGTTTGTGAATGCGGGAAGCTATATACAAAAACCCATTATCAAAGACATTTAAAAAGCAAGTATCATATAAATAGGGCTTTAAAAGAGTCATCTTTGCTGTCTGAGGACCTTGAGTGAAAAGCCTTTAATAAAATACCCTATTATAAATGGAGCAACTACTGAGAATCACAACAGTGAACAAACTCAGGTTAGCTTTGAAAAATTTGAAAATAAAACAGCCAGCAAGGAGTAAGAAGGACGATTTGATTAGATTATTAGCTAAATATATAAGAAAAACAGGTGAATATATACCTGTATTGGTTGATTTATTGAGTTTAGAAGTATCTGATTATTTAAATAAAAACCAAAGAGAATTTATAAATAAACCCAAAAAAACGTAATAAAATTAAGAAGAAATTTGATTCTTTTGGATTAAAATTTGATAAGAATAGTAATGATTTTAAACCAAAAGAAAAGAAAAAAATAATAAAACCAGATGGAAAATCGTTTAAAGTGTTGTTTTAACCAGACTATGAAATTGTCGAAACATATCAGAAATTTATAAAAAAATATATGACTTATAGTAAATCTTATAGAATTGTCAGACTTAAAGAATTGAGACCGGAACAGTATTATAATATACTAGCAAAATACCCGACCTTACTCGGTTTGAATTGGTTTACTCTAGATTGAAGAGATAATCAAAATATATAATGACTTACGTTTTTTGTAGAATAAAAATTTATTTTAACACCTTTCGCCATCTTTATATTTTCTACAACTTACTTTGGACACAAATCCTACACAATTCATCCATTCATGTAATACATTTCACATACATCGCACAATTGCTGTATGACAAAGCTACAAAATGATGAAAGGTGATACTAAGGTTACTACTATAAAAGACGATTTATAGGAAGATTTGGAATTCCCATTCTTAAGTTCTTTTCATGTTCAACTCAATTAATTAAAATTACGATTTACGGCGAGTGCTCTCGCACTCATAGTCAACAAAAAAATATTTTTTACTTGTGGCACTCTTGCCTCCGGTATGCGACATTGTTAAATTTTGCAATCTTCTCCCGTCATTATGACAACGAATTTTTTAATGTTTGAAAAGTTCTAGTTCGGAATTTTTAAACATTATTATTCTTTCAATAACGGCATTATTCTTTCAATAACGGCATTATTCTTTCAATAATGGCATAACTACACATAAAATTTACTGAACATTTATACTTACTTACCCAACATTTTTAAGTCTAATACTTTGTGGTGCTGTTGCGTGTGATGAGAAGGAAAACACATTTATTAAAATAATAAGCATTTAAAACAGGAAACAGCGAAATAAAACAAAATAAAAGATGGCGCAAAAAATTGTTCTAAAGATATTAATTTGTGATTCAATTTTATCTCTTGATCTCGCACAGTTGCCACAACTTACAACTAAAAGTGTACAAAATTTAGAAATGAGAAATTAATTCAGAGCGAAAGAACCAGAAAAAATATCACTGCTTGCGCGATCTTGTTCATTATCGTTTCGTTGAAAAATATCGTCTGTCCCAAATATTCGGAAAATCGTTTTCATTGCGCAAAGAATAAAAATAAGACTCGAAATAAATGAAGTATCAGAGCTGAAATTCCAAAAAAAAAAAAATATTGAAGAATAATTACTTTTTCAGCAGTACTGGTAAAGCAATCGAAGTAATCGTAATATTCAATAGACATTCCAATTTTTCCAAAACTACCAAATTAGGGTTGATTTAAGTATACTTACTCAGGTGTTTTAGCATGAAACTCAACTAAATATAACAATAAAGAAATGTTTAATATTGCATTCACTAAACTAATAAATAATGTATAAAATAAAATACACTGGAATCAAATATCTGGAATACAATTTATGTGATGTCTACACAAACACACAAACACAAAATCGAGCATAGAACAGAAAGACGGACAGACAGACTTTCGCAACCAATGCCACTCACTAAATGAAGATAAGTACTCACTGTATGCAAATTTCCATGAACATATATTAAACCGCGTGGACGTGTATAGGGCACAACATACAGACATACAGATAGACAGACAGACAGACAGACAGACGGACAGACAGACAGACAGACACCAAACGAGAAAAAGGCGGATTCGGCATCAGAAGGGTCCAAAACGGATAGAAAACTTGAAATGGGTCGAAAATATTGAATGTACAAACAAACACTCCATTCTTATTTATATAGATTAAGGGATTTATTTAGAAAAGCTATTGGAAAAATAGAAGGAAAAGTTGATATTGTAACTCATAACTCAAAACTAGATAAGCCTTTCCATCCGAAAATGATGTCTACTAAAGAGGCATATGAAGACTATTTAGATGTTTTGGCTGATAAAATTGAATACAAAGAATTGGATATTACTGAGTGTATATTTGATTTTCATGTGATTGAATTACCCAATGGAGGTAATCGTAAAAAGACACCAAAATCTGATAAAGATGTAGTGAATAAAAGGAGTATTTGTAGAATTATTAATGATGACGATATATGTTTGGCTAGATCCATTGTAACGGCTTTAAGTATTCAAAATCCTGATCATTTGTGTGAAAAATTAGGATGTAAATCATTAACTAAAAATGATATTGTTTATGTAAAAAAAGGAAGAAATTTACAAAAAACATTAGCTGTCAAACTACACGAATTGTGCGACATTCCTCTACAAGTCTGTAGTTTGGAACAGGTTAAGCAGTTTGAGGAGTTTCTAGATATTCAAATTAATATCTTTTGTAGAGAAAATTTCAATGAAAGGATATATAGTGGTACGTATAAACCTATATCAATACACATATACAAGAACAGAAATCACTTTGATGTCACTACAAGTATCACTGGTTTCTTAGGAAAAAGGAATTATTGTGATTATTGTCAAGTGACTTAAGCATAAATGTCTATTAAAATGCGACAGATGTTTTTATACAGAGAGTAACTGTGAAGGAGAAAAAATTCAATGTAATGACTGTTTTAGGTCAGTAGTATACATGCCCACAGATGCGGCGGAAGTGACGTCATCAAAAAGGGGGCGTGGCCCTGTGACGGCACCCAAACCGGAAGTGACGTCATACTGAGTTGAGGTGTAGGAGTCCTGCTGCTGAATGAAAACATTAGGGTCGAGTGGAGTTGAGTTGTTAGTTTTTGGTTTCGGTTTCTTTAGAGTTTATCTACTGTTGAATGGCAACAGGCGATATTTTTACGATAGGAACGGTTTGTTTACATTTTTGGACTTTGGATTTTTTCTCAGAGATTTCACTGTGACGTCATGTTGAGTTAAGTTGGGCTGTCGGATTCCTGCTTCTACTTAATAATAATTTATATTTCTAGAAAGGGAGTTGAATTGTTTTAAATTTTATAAATTACATGTAAGTTTCTTTACGGATGAGTGGCAACACCACAAAACACGTGTTTACATTTGGACTTGGATGGATTTCAGCAAGACCGGTGTGACGTAGTAAATGACGTCATATTTACAGGTTTGAACATGGAAAGTGCTGAATCACACCGATTTTCGCTGATCGGGTTCGCGGAGGAATACAAGACGCGACGTGACATCATGAATAACGACATATCTACAAGTTTGAACATGAAAGTGCCGAATCACAATGATTTTCATTGGAAGCGCGGAGGAATACATGTTCAGGACCAATAGGAGAGCATGCGCGTGACATCATTACTTGTTCAGCGTATCATAGTACAGATGGATTTCAGCAAGACCGGTGTGACGTAGTAAATGACGTCATATTTACAGGTTTGAACATGGAAAGTGCTGAATCACACCGATTTTCGCTGATCGGGTTCGCGGAGGAATACAAGACGCGACGTGACATCATGAATAACGACATATCTACAAGTTTGAACATGAAAGTGCCGAATCACAATGATTTTCATTGGAAGCGCGGAGGAATACATGTTCAGGACCAATAGGAGAGCATGCGCGTGACATCATTACTTGTTCAGCGTATCATAGTACAGATGGATTTCAGCAAGACCGGTGTGACGTAGTAAATGACGTCATATTTACAGGTTTGAACATGGAAAGTGCTGAATCACACCGATTTTCGCTGATCGGGTTCGCGGAGGAATACAAGACGCGACGTGACATCATGAATAACGACATATCTACAAGTTTGAACATGAAAGTGCCGAATCACAATGATTTTCATTGGAAGCGCGGAGGAATACATGTTCAGGACCAATAGGAGAGCATGCGCGTGACATCATTACTTGTTCAGCGTATCATAGTACAGATGGATTTCAGCAAGACCGGTGTGACGTAGTAAATGACGTCATATTTACAGGTTTGAACATGGAAAGTGCTGAATCACACCGATTTTCGCTGATCGGGTTCGCGGAGGAATACAAGACGCGACGTGACATCATGAATAACGACATATCTACAAGTTTGAACATGAAAGTGCCGAATCACAATGATTTTCATTGGAAGCGCGGAGGAATACATGTTCAGGACCAATAGGAGAGCATGCGCGTGACATCATTACTTGTTCAGCGTATCATAGTACACCTTGGACTATATTTCAACCACGGAACTTCCAGGCTGTACAGTCAGTTATATCGTTCAACACGAGCTTGACACTATTATTCTTATATTCTGTGATTTTATATTTTAGCTTGTTGGATTTCTTAGATATGGAGACAACAACAACCTTTAGCAAGAAGCGATGTCTTTTATCTGACATGATGCCTGAAAGAAATAGTAGCAAGAAAATTAAGATTGAAAAAAACGTAAGTTGTTTGTCATATATACATTGTATAATTCTTTTCTGCTACCTGAATAATTTTCTCAAGGAAACTAACGTTTTATATTTTATTATTTATGTCAGAAAATCTCATTTCGTTCTTTTTTTTTTTTAATTTACAGGATGGAATCTTTGATGAGGATAAAATTCCAGAAGGGAAGTTCCACATTGGAGAATCCGTATTCGTCTACCCGAGCACTTTTCGTGGAAACGTAACTGTGCACATCAGACGATTCAAGAAATATGGAAACACTTTATACCCAACTAAAGACGGTGTTACGCTGAACCCTAGTTGGAC
Source organism: Metellina segmentata (assembly GCA_947359465.1). Classification (NCBI taxonomy): domain Eukaryota; kingdom Metazoa; phylum Arthropoda; class Arachnida; order Araneae; family Tetragnathidae; genus Metellina; species Metellina segmentata. The sequence continues at coordinate 124,748,323 of OX375876.1, forward strand.
TGAATTCATCATGAGACCAGGAGCTTTACCATCCAAACCCAGAGACCTCAGAGGTGGCTTCTTCATGAAACCAGAGGAATGTAAAATAGAGAGTGAGGACTTTGAAACATTCACCTTTTCACGATTTCAAACGGCACAAAATGATGAAAAGGTAACAAAAAGTATTACTATATCCTCTGCACAGTGGTTGAAAATGAAAAACCAATTCAACGAGATTTGCGTGAGCGTGTTGGACCATGTTTATGGGTCTATGGATTTTTTCACTGCATACAAATCTTAACAGCAAGGAGAAACTATTGAAGATTCTCTGCCAGACTCCTTAGACGTAAGTCTAGGGACTAAGTGCCTTTCAGAACTGCTTCGTGACTCGGTGTATGATTGCATTAAGGAAAAGGGAAACTTAAGGATCCCGAATATTATGCTGAAGAACTGTGGGCGACCAAAGTGGAACATTTTAATTCGGCTGCATTTGCAGTGAACCTTTCGGATATAGCGGATACATTTTATTACAGACTTTGGGATGATAAGAACTTTTTATTTTTGTCAAAACCGGCGTTTTATGTGACCGCAAAGTTTTTGAATGAATTGTGTCTACAACATGTGTTGAGAGAGGTAAGAGATGTTTTTTGTCCTCCAGAAACACTTGAATATTATCAGGATCATTAATAGTCATTTTCCTGCAATAATAATAATAATAATAATATTTTGTATTTATAATTTTTAAAAACGTAATAAAATATTGTTTATTTGTACCTATATTGATTTTTTTTTTGAGTATACTTGATTTGAAAATGTTTATTTATTTATTTATTTTTGACATGAGCAAATTTAAAATTTTAAAGTAAACATAAGTATAAAGTTATTTTAAGAAGGTCTTGAATGATAATGAGATGTGGGGCAGAAGTATATAAACAGCATGTTTCTTATTATTTAATCAGTTGTTATGCATATTAGCATTTGGGTAGTTCGTATCCTGTGATAAAATGGAGGAGGAAGAAACTTTGAGACAGACGTATAAGGATCCCAAACTTCCCGCTAGCTTTGGTGGTATCAATGCTTTGCATAGAGTCTTAAAAGGTCGCGTAAAATCAAACCATATAAAGAAATGGTTGCAAGCGAAAGATTCTTACTCTTTGCATAAACCTTTGCGGCATAAATTTAAAAGAAATCGTGTCATAGTAGGAGGTTTAAATGAACAGTTTCAAGCCGATTTAGTGGACATGCAGTCTCTAGCTCCTAGTAACGATGAGTATAAGTATTTACTTACATGTATTGATATTCTGTCTAAATATGCATGGGCTCTTCCTCTGAAAGATAAAAAATCTTCAAGTGTCATGACAGCTTTTAAACAAATATTTTCGGAACGTACCCCTCAATCTTTACAGACAGATGCTGGGAAAGAGTTTACCAATAAAAACTACTGCAAAATTTCTTACAAAAGAAAAAAAGTTCATTTCTTTACAACTCATAACACTACTAAAGCTTCAGTTGTTGAGCGTTTCAATCGTACACTGAAAACTAAAATGTGGAAATATTTTACTGAAATGAATACCAAGAGATACATTGATGTTATAGATAAATTGTTACATAGCTATAATCATACGTGGCATCGAAGTATTAAAACAGAGCCTGCTTCTGTGACATTACAAAATGAAGGAGAAATCTGGCATATGTTATACGATAGTATTACTCCTTCCGTTAAACAGAGAATTTTTGATTTAAGTGTGGGGGACACCGTGCGTATCAGTAGGGAGAAAATGCATTTTGAAAAAGGTTACGAACAAAATTGGACACGAGAAATTTTCACTATTCATAAAATCATAAACCGTGTTCCTATTGTGTACAAGTTAAGAGATTTAGCTGGCGAAGAGATTCAAGGTAGTTTTTACAAAGAAGAATTACAAAAAATTTCAGATTCTGGATTTTATCCAGTTGAAAAAGTTTTGAAAAAGAGAACACGTCTTGGGAAAATGGAATACTTTGTAAAATTTCAAGGGTATCCCGAAAAATTTAATGCTTGGGTTGAGGATATCAGGATGGTATAAATAAAGCTTTCACTGCAATTATCTTTCATTTCACTAAACGATGTCATTCTACGTTACACTACCAAGCGATAGCTCTATGGAGTTCTATCCTGCTAATACAATGTCTCATTTCCTCACAAGACTTCCTAAACGACTTGAACTTTCCGGAGAGTGGGAAGTTGGATTAGTAGAAATGATTTATCCCAGAATGTGGAGTAATGTAATTGAAGGAGAAAATTCTTATGAATATGACTTAGGGAATGGAATTAAAAATTCTGGAAAAATTTCATGTGGTTTCTATGAGTCTCCAAATGACATTTTAAATGCATTCCAAAAACACATAAAAATTCAAATGAAATATAACAAGCATTCTAAGAGGGTGGTAGTTCAACTCACTAACGGTGCAACGTTACGATTATCGAAAGGATTAGCGGAAAACCTGGGGTTTGAAGCTGATACAGTTATTGGAGATAATTTTGTTCCGAGTGCTAATTTAACTACAGAGAGCCCTTTTGTCGCGAACCCAAACGTTGATTTATATTTGTTATATGTGTACACTGATATTATTCAGCCGGAATATGTTGGTGGAGTTTTAACGCCTCTCTTACGAACTGTGTCTGTGAAGGGGAGAGATGGTGAAGTGATACAAGAACAATTTGAACGACCTCATTACTTACCAGTCTCCAGAAAGAACTTTGACTCAATTGAAATCGTTATAAGGACGCACACCGGTCGTTATGTAACATTTGAACGCGGTAAGCTGATAGTGAAACTACATTTTCGCCTGAGACAAATCATATAAAAGGGCACAGTTTTAAAAATAGACTTCATTTTCATTTCTGTACTCGAGAAAATAAGTAACATCATGTTGGTGCCATATACGTGCTGTACGAAAAAGTTTGAAGATTATTATGCAGGACAAATCGGAAATGGTCTGCCTTACTACAAAGGAATTACTATTCAAAAAGGGTACGGCATAGGAGGATTTTTTGCTAAACTTTTTCGCAGAGCCTTGCCGTTTTTGATGAGCGGTGCAAAGGTAGTAGGGAAAGAAGCTCTAAGGACAGGAACCATGGTTGCAAATGACGTCTTATCGGGCAAAAATTTAAAAGCATCGGTTAAAACAAGAGCAAAAGAAACAGGAAAGGGATTATCAAGAAAGGCTATTCAGAAAGCAGGTGAGATGATTGGTCACGGAAAGTTTAAAAGGAAGCGCAAACCCTCCAAACGCGTCATTTCTTTAAAAATCAGGAAGGTGCAAGGACGTGATATTTTTGACTCGTAACATCATGGCTTTTCTACTAAAAGATTCTCCCGAATGTGCTAAATCGGAACTAGAATTATTCTCTTTACCTCCAACACAGACTGTCATTGATAGAGGACAATGGGTTGAATTTTATCCACTGGCCAATGTTTCTGATGGAAGCCCTGTTGAATTTAATGTATCTGGAAGCGGCGACGATTACCTCGATTTGTCTCAGACTCAGCTCTATGTCAAAGTTAAGATTTTAAAAGCTGATGGAAAACCCATCACATCTGAATGTAAAATAGGACCTGTAAATCTCTTCCTGCATGCCATGTTTTCGCAAGTGGATATCAGTTTAAACGAAAGACTTGTTTCATCCAGTAATAATACTTACCTCTACAGAGCCATGATAGAAAAACTGCTGAATCATGGTTACGATGTAAAAACTTCTCAACTGTCTTCAGAACTCTTTTTTAAAGATACAGCAGGTCGTATGAATGTGTTTGATACAGAAGACACTCAGCCTAACGATGGGTTTAATCAGAGAGCAGAAATGTTCAAACTCAGTGCAGCGGTGGATATGATTGGACGTTTACACTTGGACATGTTTCATCAAGAAAGACTTCTTCTAAATATGGTGGACGTAAAAATCAAACTCATACGCAGTAAACCGCAATTTTGCTTGCTAGGAGATGGGGAGTTTAAAGTTTCCCTCGAACATGCTTCCTTATTTGTTCGTAAAGTGAGAGTCAGTCCCGGTGTTGTTATAGGACATGCCAAAAGTCTAGAGAAAACAACAGCAAAATACCCCATTAACAGAGTACTCTGTACGGCTTATTCCATACCGACCGGCAATATGAGCTTTGTTCAAGATAACATCTTCACTGGGCAGATGCCTAATCGCATAGTGGTTGCATGTGTCGATAATGACGCTTTCAATGGACACTATAAAAAGTCTCCTTTCGAATTTAAACATTACAATATAAACTTTATAGGTGTCTACCTTGATGGTCAACCAGTACCCCATAACCCTCTACAACCCAATTTCGAGAAAAACCATTTTGTGAGAGCTTATCAGAATTTATTTACGAATTCAGAAAACAGAGGCTTGTATCTTTCACGATCTGAATATTCAAAGGGGTATTCTTTATTTTGCTTTGATTTGTCACCTGTTTTGTGTGATGGTTCACATTTAAATCTAGTTCGTCACAGCAACTTAAGATTAGAAATTAAATTTGGAACTAGTTTGCAACAGACGATTTCACTATTAGTTTATGCTGAGTTTGAAAACTTGATCGAAATAAATAAAGCTCGAAATATTCTCTACGATTTTGGAAACTGATGAATTCGTCTGACATTTATAAAATCTTATCTCGAGATCCTATTTCGACGAGATATTTTAAGGGTGTTTTTCCTTCGGACAAAATACCCAAAATGAGAAAGTTTCCATATGCTATAGTGCTGAATACCGATAAGCATGATGAAAAAGGAACTCACTGGCTTGCCGTCTACCTTCAAGATAGGAACAATGCTGAATTTTTTGATTCATATGGACTGCCTCCTGACGCATTTGGACACGATATATCACGATTTGTCAAGACTTTTCAAAACGTAAATTGGAATAAAATTCAACTTCAAAGTGTAACTTCTAATGTATGTGGACATTACTGCATTTATTTTATTGTAAAACGATGTCAAGGATTGTGTATGAAATTTATTCTTAATCAACTTAAAGAACAGAAGAAGAATGATTTTAGAATGTTTCAATATGTCAAGAAAAGATACGGTGTAACCATGGTTTAAAAAAAATAAAAGTTAGATTTTCTGTGATATTGTCTCCTGTTGTTGTTATTTCTTCTTTTTTTTTAGAGTTATAAAAGGGTTTCATTCGAGTGAAAGCATCAGTTTATGTAACGTTTCGGATGAAGTAAGACGTACAAAACAAAAAATGGCCACCACAATCATACGAAATATTTTAACAGCAATGCTTATATTTTCCTACATTGGATTTTCTGTGTTTATTATTTGGACTTGTTTTTTAACTGGCCAAAACATGAATCATGCAGTTTAGCACAAAATAAAACAACTCTTGAAATATATAAAATTTACCAAAAAATTGATTCAGTGGGATTTATTAAATGCAACGAATTTTCTAATCTGATCTTCAGTCACTCTGTTTGTGGGAAAACAATATGCGACTGTGTTTATAATTCTTTAAACGTCTTTGAAAACCACTGCTTGGAATTTACTCAAAATATTGTCGATTCAAACAGCGAGTGTGAGGTCGTGGCACGCTCAATTAAAGGTTGTACAGACATTGTCTGTAAAGTATAAAAGTCAAAGCTTTTATAAAATTAACACATATTGAACTATGGAGCTCCCTAAGCTTGTTCATCCTTCCACATGTCTTCTCAGTGGTCCTACAGGTTCAGGATAAACCGTTTTCGTAAAAAAGCTATTAGATCATAAAATGTTTGATCCTATTCCCACTAACATTGTTTACTGCTACGGGAGTTATCAGCCCTTTTTCAAATCCATGAAAAATGTCAGTTTTGAAGAGGGTTTACCGTCTAACTTAAATTCTGTTCGAGATGCACTGATTATCATTGATGATTTGATGTTAGAGCTAGCCAGTGATACTCGTTTAAGCAATCTCTTTACCAAAGGGAGTCACCATATAAATCTTTCAATTATCTTTATAACGCAAAACTTTTTTCATCAAGGCAAAGAAATGAGAAATGTTCATTTAAATTCACATTATGTGGTTTGTACAAAAATCCTAGAGATAAAAGCCAAATCATGCATTTAGCCAGACAAATGTTCCCCCGAAAAATCAAAGCTTTTCACGAAATATTTGAAGATGCTACCTCAACACCCTTCAGTTATCTACTTATTGATCTGAGACCCAAGACAAATGAACAGTTCATTTTCCCGGGTGATAAACATTTTGTGTATGAACCTCGATAACCATTTCCCTACCAGACGTGGAACCCTCAATATGTCAAGTCCTAACGTGCTTGATTTTGCAGGTTTCTTTCTATCTCTTTGAATCTCTTTCTATCTTTCTATCTACTATATCTTTGAATAAAACATGGATGAAGTTGTAGGGGGAAAATGTAACTTTTATCTGAATAAATAAATTTTTTTGACATTCATATCTCAGTGTTGTGTATTTTTTTTCTTCCCTTTTACTATGAAGGTTTTAAGAAAGCCCAAACTTATTTTTCTCAAGACTTTATAAAAAAAATATTATTTAATTGATGTGAAAACAATGTGTGCTAAACACTAAAGAGACACACAAAAGTTTCTTCTTCGAATGAGTGGCTGAAAATTGTAGCTTCTTATGAAATAAAAATTATTATTGATTTATTTTTAATTTATTCTCGTATTTATTTCTTTACAAATAGAATAATACGTATTAAACAAAGAGATTATTAACAATTCAGATTAACAAGAATTAAAGATTTTAAATTTACAAATAAAAACTAATACAAATATAAAATAATAAAAACACGACTCTATAAAAATATACAAACAAATTTATTTTTTCCAAAATATATATATATATATATATATTTCAAATATAGTTATTTTTTAACAATGTTACCTATATACAAAGTATGTTATTAATTAATAACCATATGGCAAGGTAGACATATCATTATTCATAACTCTTTTATTGTATACTAGTTTATATGTTTTAATCTCCTCTTTATTAATAACCTTCCGCCGTTTAGCCTCTCTGACTATTTTGCTTGGATTATAAAGAGGGATTGAGGCAGTACGATCCATGCTGAGTACAAGGTTTTTGACAGTCTCAAAATTCAACAGCTGAGCATTCCGGAAGTTTAAAGTAAATCCACGCACTTTACATGTGGTTTTGCCTTTCTCCGTGCTAAAGGCGTAGTTCTTGGGTCCACCTAAAATATAAAAAATTATTATTTTTTTATTCTTCTAAATATTATAATTATTTCTCTAAATATTGCATAAATCACAGATAGCTATCAATTAAAATATTGATAATAAATTCATCGAGAACAATCAGTATGTATAAAAAAATAAAAAAAATAAAAATTCATTAATCATAATTATTTATAAAAAAAAAACTTACCAGACACAAAAGTAGTGATAATATCACCACTTAGCTCATCGGTAAATTCCCCTAGGAAATTACCAAGTGGTGAATCATTCACTCCATCACTGATGTAAATGATGGAATCAGTGTCATGGTATAACACTGACCGACCCAATTTATCCATTTCGGAGAAAAGCTTTATCCGGGCCCATGCTGTTGTAAATGCCGCTAAAAATACATTGGTGACTTGATCTTGGGGGACAAAATCTTTCATTAAGTCCCAATGAATAGCAGCCGTTTCATTGGTAGGAAAGTATATGTCTTTTATCTAAAATAAAAAAAATATGTAAAAAAATTTGCATTTCATATTTTTTTAATGTATTATTCATTACACAAAGGTTATGTACATTTTTCTTTGGATCCGACATCATCTTGTTGAAGTCTGGCAGCGTATTGACATATGTCAGTTGTCCTTTATTCAGGTTCATACCCCATCTGCAATAAAACAAAATGACAGAATAACTAATGTAAACAACATTTACTTATAAGTAATAGTTTTAAAGATTAGAAAATAAATTTACCGGCCCCAAAGGGTATTTAAAGCTAATTTAGAAACTTGACGACGCCCAGGGTTCTTTGAAATTGCGGCTACGTCCAGTTGAATGCCCTCCCTATCCTTATAGAGTTCAACATATGTGTTTCGTTCTTCGGGTGTTGTGCATTCTGAAGGCCAACCACTGCTCTCTTGTTTAATTTTTAGAAAAAGATCAATATATGATCTAAACAAGGTCTCCTCAAAATGATATACTTCGAAAATCTAAAATAAAAACAAAGGTATGTAAAATGCACCAAAAAAAAATGATAAGCGCAAAAATACGGAAACTTACATGCGTAACCCTATAACCTTTTTCAACAGCCAATTTTACCTCTTCCGTGACCTAGGTACCAATGAGAGCCCTTTCCTCCTCAGTATGTTCACAGGGATCCTGCTGCATATTATCAGCGCACAATCGGCAAAGTGGAAACATAAGTTTTCCGTTGCACCGATAAGGCAGTACAGGAATATACAAACCATGAGGAGGCAATACTCTACACTGTACAAAACCAAAATAGTTATTTAGGTCACCAAAATTATCCGTTATGATTTCGGGGTGTCCGATGGAGTATCGACAATACTTGTTTACCTAAAAAAAAAAAAAAATTCAACATTTAAAATGTCTAATACATTTAGTAGATAAAAAAAAATGTCATTAGGAATACATACCCATGGATACAAAGACGTAAAATCAATATACTTTGCTTTTCCCTCATAGAACAAAGACAAAGCATTCGTTCGACCGCCAAAAAATGCATCCCTAGGGTTCAAGCGATCATTCAGTTTGTGGGTTGATAAGAAGGATTTTAAAGCTAATCCTTCCTTTTTCTCACGAATAAAATCGTGCTCCCATTTCTCAATGACCACAAATCCCTGGGCACGCAGATATGCCGTGGTTTTATTGGTCTTCTCTCTCAGCGTCCCCATCGTCACCGCTAGCAAAGGATTCACGGCATCCTTCTCAAAACAGGTATTACAACCATGAAAAAAACACCCCTTAAAATATAAAAACATACATGAGTTTTAGTGACATTATTTTAAAAAACCGTCATATCTATATATATAAAACGCTAACGTGCGTGGACCCGAAATCGACGTTATTTGTGTACCGTCGAATGGCAACAGCAAACAGCTAGACGAATGTAAACGGCTGAAAAATCAAAAAACGCTCCGAATCTCCGATGCAAAATGGAATTTCAGTTAAAAAATGCACGAAAAAGAACTTCACGCTCGAATGAAACAGTTGAACAGTCATATGAACGGAGAACTAAAAGAAATGCTGCAGATAGAGATCGCCGTGCGAGTGAAACGGTTGATCAGTCGTTTGAACGGAGAGCTCGACGAAGGCTTAGTTATCAACATGCTTCAAGCGAAAATATTTCTGACGTTCAAGAACACAACTGCGGGAATTTGGTAGAATTGTGCACTTTTTGTCATGCCCTTTATTGGAAAAATGAACTCAATTCAAGTAAAAAATTTACGAAATGTTGTCACGATGGGAAAGTTTCCCTACCATCCCTGTCCGAAACTCCAGATGTATTAAAAGATTTGCTTTGTGACAATTCATCTCAAGGTAAAAATTATCGACAGCATATACGCCAATATAATGCAGCTTTAGCTTTTGCTTCAATGGGAGCTGAAATCAGCTCACCTCCAGGGAATGGGCCATATTGCTTCCGCATTCATGGTCAGATATATCACATGGTTTCACCTCTATATACAACTGAGAGAAATAAACCTGGATATGGCCAGTTATATATATTTGATACCGATGAAGCAAGCAATTGTCGTATGGAAAACAATGAGGGCTGCTTGCAAACGGTTATGGAAAAGTTGGATGCACTAATACGAATTATAAATCCATTCGCTCAATCCTACTTACAGATGCATCATTTAATACAGAGCAACCCTACTATGAGTGTGAAAATGGTTTTTATGGAGCATCCAAGTATAGATATGTGAAGATATAATGCACCTACATCTAGAACAGAAGTTGCTGCAATATTTGTTGGAGACGATGGTGAGTCACCTGCAAATCGAGATATTTGCATATATCCGAAAGCAGATAATTGCAAAAGTATTTCACCCATGAACCAATGTAGTGATCCCATGGTCTATCCGTTACTATTTCCCAGAGGGGATTGTGGTTGGTTTAATGGGATGGAGCACATTGAATCGAGAAGGTCAGCAAAACGATTGAGGGTAACACAGCTTCAATATTATGCTTATAGGCTTTCTATACGCTCAGAATTTAGCCTTCTGCACAGCAGTGGGAAATTATTCCAACAATATATCGTGGACGCGTATGTAAAAACTGAAGGTTCCCGTCTAAATTACATTAGAATGAATCAAAAGGATTTAAGAGTGGAACTTTATAGTGGGCTTTTAGATGCCTTAGCTTCTCGAGCTGAAAATGAAAATTTGAGGACAGGCAAATTATTAATACTGCCTTCTACTTTTCAAGGAAGTCCACGTTCCATGCAGCAAAATTACCAGGATGCAATGGCCATGGTAAGAAAATTCGGACGACCAGATTTGTTTGTGACATTCACTTGCAATCCTACATGGCCTGAAATTTTAAAAGCAATGCCAAATTTTCATAAACCTGAACATAGGCCAGATATTGTCGCTCGAGTTTTCAAAATGAAACTATCTGAGCTATTAGATGATATACTAAAGCGTAATATATTTGGTGTTGTCATTGCTTATATTTACGTAATTGAATTTCAAAAGCGCGGCTTACCTCATGCACATATTCTACTGACACTCGATTCAAACTCCAAGATCCGTACCAACGACGATATTGACAAATATGTCAGTGCAGAATTGCCTGACGTTACTCTCAATCGAATATTATTCGAGATTGTTACGAAATGCATGATTCATGGCCCATGTGGTATTTTAAACCCCCATTCCCCATGTATGAAGGACTCGAATGTATGCTGCAAAAAATTTCCAAAAGAAATTAGAGAAACCACTGCTGAAAATATCAATGGATACCCTATTTACAGAAGGCGTTCTATGGAACCTGTAAAAATTGGTAAATACGACATCGATAACCGTTGGGTTGTGCCATACAATCCTTTTTTGTTAAAAAAATTTAACGCTCATATAAATGTTGAAGTGTGTGCATCAGTAAAGAGTGTCAAGTATCTATATAAATATGTATATAAGGGACATGATGCTGCATCCATTAATCTACAAAAAGATGGTGTAATTCACCATGATGAAATTTTAACTTTCCTTGATGGAAGATATGTCAGTGCACCTGAAGCGATGTGGCGCTTGAATGAGTATTGCATGTCTGACAAATCTCATGTTGTGCTAAGATTAGCTGTTCATTTACCAGAACAACAACAAATTTTTTATCGAGAAGGTCAAGAGGATGAAGCTGTTGCCCGGGCATCTGTAAGACAAACAACTTTAACTGCTTGGTTTCATCTTAATAGTGTTGATGAAGATGCACATAGTTTTACGTACACCGATATTCCACATTATTATGTATTTGATAAAAATGAAACAAAATGGAAAAAAAGGCAAGGAGGAGGTCAGAAGATAATTGGTAGAATGGCTGTAGTTAATGTACAGGATAGTGGAAGATACTACCTTCGAATGTTGTTGCTACATAAATCTGGTGCAGTGAATTTTGAAGATTTAAAAACAGTTAATGGGATAGTTTACACCACTTTTCAACAAGCGTGCAAAGAGCTTGGGTTTCTTCAAGGAGATGAACATTGGCATAAAACATTAGCTGATGCTGTAATGATACAAATGCCAAGTTTCTTACGAGTGTTATTTGCTATTATTTGTGGATTTGGGGAAGTAGAAAATTTTCCTGAACTTTGGGTACAACATAAAACTTCTCTCTGCGAAGATTTTGTTCATAGATACTCTGAAGAGACTGGATCTCAATATGCACTTGCCGAAATTAATGAGCTTTTAAAGGCATATGGTTTGAATTTAACGAAACTTAAACTGCCAGATATAAATTTACCTTTTTATGTATCTGCATCCACATATGATAGTGTAGAGGAACAAAGTAAAGCTCAGATAAATATAGATAAATTGAACGCTGAACAGCGATTTGTTGTTCAAACTATACTAGATGCCATATATAGTAATAACAAAAATGTTAAAAAGCATTTCTTCCTAGATGGACCTGCGGGAACGGGGAAGACTTTTATTTATATCACTTTACTACATGCAATCAGAGGAAGAGGTGATAATGTTACTCCTGTCGCATCAATTGGAATAGCAGCTACATTATTACCTGGAGGACGAACTGCCCATTCAATATTTAAAATCCCGCTCAATTTGAATTCAACTTCAACATGCAATTTAAAAATAAATTCACCAGAAGCCAAATTATTATTGGAGTCAAAACTTATATTATGGGACGAAGCTCCAATGACTCATGTACATGCATTTTTAGCAGTAGATCGTCTACTTCAAGATCTTACAAAATCTACTGAGCCATTTGGAGGAAAAGTTATTTTACTGGGTGTAGATTTCCGACAGGTACTGCCTGTAATCCTAAGAGGTTCACGGTCGCTAACAGTTGCAAGCTGCCTGAAAAAACACAGACTGTGGTCTCAATTTGAAGTTTTGAAACTAACGAAAAACATGCGTGCTTTGGAAACTGAAAGAGAGTTTTCAAGTTGGCTTCTGGATGTAGGAGAAAGCAAAAATGGGGATCAGGTACAGTTACCTTCCATATGCTACCCACCAATACAAGATCCAGCTCAGCAACTATATAACGATATTGATTTTTCTACTGTGACACCTCAGCAACTTAAAGGACGAGCAATTCTGACAGTCACGAATGATTCATCTATTGAAATCAATCATCGTGTGTTAAGTTGTATGCCTGGTTCAGAAGTTATTTATGAAAGTGTCGATAGCATTGTTAGTGAAGATCCTCAAGATCAGCTAGCATACCCAGAAGAATTTTTAAATAGCTTAACACCAACTGGCATGCCACACCATAAACTTAAAATTAAATGTGGAGCCATGATTATGCTCCTCAGAAATTTAGCCCCTTCCAACGCATTGTGCAATGGCACAAGACTTATTGTTACCAATCTACAACAAAGTATTGTTGAAGCAAAACATATAGATGATAACGATACAGAAATTTTTCTGATACCTCGCATATATCTCATACCTTCTGATGAAAGTATTCCCTTTAAATTTAAACGCAAACAGTTCCCGATTCGTTTAGCCTTTTCTATGACAATTAACAAATCGCAAGGACAAACCTTTGAAAAAATATGTCTGGATCTGACCAAACCAGTGTTTAGTCATGGACAGTTATATGTTGGTCTATCCAGGGTAAAATCTTTTAATTCTTTGACTGTTGTGTCACCAACTTCTCATATTTACAATTGTGTATATAGAGAAGTTTTAAGAAGAAATATGAATATGGTCTGGATCTGACCAAACCAGTGTTTAGTCATGGACAATTATATATTGGTTTATCCAGCTTATATGTTGACGTGAACTTATATGTAGAACCATCCCTGGACTTAAGGCGACAGTCGTTGTCCCTAGAATATTATTTTAGAAATACCTCAACCCATCATCACCCATGTCATACCATTCATCACAGTTCATATTTAAAACTCCTTTATCAAGCAAAAACATCCCTACATTCCACATAAGAATGGTGGATTTGATGAAATGATCCAAAATTTCTTCACTTGACGCCACCCAGAAAAAACTGTATGCTTTCTTTCCTTGGTTTAATCGTTAACCGATACCTCTAATATTATCTACAAAAAACTCTTTCAAAAGTATATTGAAAAATTCTCTAATTTTGTACAAATTTACACAGATGGATCTAAAAAGGCAAACTATTAATGATTCCCTTCACAATTTTAAACTTCATTCTTCATGTTCTGTTTTTACCACTGAAATAATGGCTATTTATAAAACATTAGAAATATATCTGATCATTGTCATAAAAAATGTATCATTTTCACAGATTCATTAAGTGTTTTACAGTCATTGAAACATCCTGATCACGCCAGTCATCTCATTGTTTTGGAGTCACTGAAAAAATTTATCATCTTTCTTCAAAAAACTTTTTAACTTGGTATTTTGTTGGATCACATCTCACGTTGGGATATTAGAAAAATAAATAGTTGACAAAGCCGCCAAATCGGCCTCAAATAATATTAATCATACCATTCCTTATTGTGACTTAAAATCTATACAGAAAGAATGGAATGAACAAACAGAAAACAAACTTCACGCTATTAAACCAAATATATCTGGATGGAAATCACTACCTTTAAGAAAGCAGCAAGTAGTAATAACACGCCTCCATATTGAACATGTGCAGATAATCCATAGACACCTCCTCCTTGGAGATCACCGTATTTGCAATTACTGCATTTGCCCACTAACGGGAAAACACATTTACTAGAATGTTCTCATTTTAATAGTCAACGACTTAAAATTTTTAATTCGTATACTTTGGCTTTAGAGGACACGGTTGGAGAGAATCCTCATCCAAATATTTTTAACTTTTTACATGACATTGGGTTCATTCATCACATATAATTTTATATAGTTATTCATTTTATTATTAGATTATATATAATTTTTTTATCTTGAGTTTGACATATGTCCCAAGAGGACTCAATGCTACAAAAGCATATCTAATCCAATCTATTCAGGGCAAATGTGAAACTCTACATGTCTCAAGAGAGAAGGGCAAAGAATCTAAATGTAGCACTTGATATGTCTCTGACCAATTGAACATTTGAGAGACTACTGATTTTTCAAGTTTTGAGTTGTAGTGTATTGGTAAATATAAAATGTTTCTAAGGTCTGAAACATTTCCTACCGTTTCTATCAAAAACTGTGCATTAAATCAAAGATTTACCATGAAAATATTTATCTGTAGCCAGCTACTAATGGCTTACCTATACATAGAGTAAAACATAGATTTAGCCTTTTCATTCACAAATGACTTCAATATTCGTGTTTTATTCAGTTTTGATAAGACATTACAAACCGCCGAGCGCTAGCCGGCGCAGCCCGGCTAGTATATATATATATATATATATATATATATATATATATATATATATATATATATATATATATATATATATATATATATATATATATATATATATATATATATATATATATATGTGTGTGTGTAGTTGTTTGTAACGAACTTACATGAAATTGGCATATGGTATTTTCTTCCTCACAATAACCATCGACGGAAATTCCATGGATTTTTTCCCCCATACCCATTTAAGGCGTGTAGTATATTAATCCCTTCCAAGTTGGAAACAAAATCTAGCCACCTGATGCAGTCTCTACTGTGGGTAGTGTTGTTCAAGTATCCGTGAATGGGTACCATGGCAATGGTGTTGTCTTGTATGTGCTTGGAACGGAAAACTGCCATACACGCTGATGCAATAGTTACGTAACTGATAAAAAAAAAAGAAGTTGAAAAACACACAAACAAACATATGTATTTGTAAATATGATTATAGTAAAAATATTGAAGATTATAAATATAATAACAGGGATAGATAGGAAAAGCTAAGCAAGAGACTAAATATTTACCAAAATGGATCGACTTCAGATATTCCAATAAACTGGCCCCGAAATTCAAGACAGCACCGCCTTAAAATATCTACGTCCGACCTTAAATGAAATATTAATCTCATAAATTAAAAAAAAAAAAAAAAAATATATATATATATATATATATATATATATATATATATATATATATATATATATATATATATATATATATATATATATATATATATATATATATATATATATATATATATATATATATATATATATTAAATGACACACATACTTGCAGTATGAAAGCATTTCATCCTGGAAATGAAAGGTATCATTTTCATGTTCCTTGTGCCAAGCCAAGAATGCTGCTCGAGCTGAGGGTGTCATGCAATCCGGACTATAATATTTCGCCTCTGGCAAAATCCCAACGTATTCTTGGTGTTCCCGAATATTGAACAGGTGGTGGAAGAACCCCTTCTTCAACTCTGTCAGCCCAAAACAAGCAGGAAGTTTTGACAATCCCATGGGTAAGAAGTTAAATGAATCTATGATTCTCAGATTCAAACTTCTACATGTTATTGCCATCACTGTCGAGCCGTTGGGTATGACATCAGGAGGCGTACCTTGTGCCAGAAGCCAGGCCATAATAAATTGTCCATCAAATCTTTAAAACAAAATGACAATAAGAAAGAATCCTAAATGTAGAGTTATAAATAAATAAATTCAAATCTGTGGTATCTTTGACATTTACAAAATGTGGTCGTCAAAGCAAGTGTATAGTTATCGACATATTCAAAGAAAAAAAAGTACCTTAAATAATATATCGGATATTTGCAAACTTAAATAAATACAATTACAGCATGTAAAATGTTAATCAACATACATTTAATTATGCCCACTAATAATCCGTTTAAAGATGTTGTTTTTTTATAAATAATACTAATGCTTACCCCTTCATGTTGTGTGCAATGGCCGTGTAATCCTTGTGTTTTTTAGAGAAAAGCCACGTACAAAAATCATTGAGAGCAGAAGCTCCTTTGAACACATGATCCTCTCCTTGTGCATATTGAGCAACAGCAAAATTTACCATGTGCTCTCCAGACGACTGATCGGTCTCGAAGTCAAAAAATATTAATCTGTCCGAGGGATTTTTCGAAGGGATAACACGCAGGAAACATTTGTGGTCGGTAGCCAAAACAAATTTTGCACAAGAAGGGCATTTAGTGGTCCAGCATCTGTGCAAGTCTTGTGGACAATGGCGCCGTAGAATTACCCTACTGCATACTCTGCGCTGATACATCTGAGGAAAGGGAGCGTATTAGTTTTTAAATAAAAAAAATAATAACTGATCAATATAAATATATATGGAGAGAGAGAAGAAAAAATAAAAAAAATTACTTGATCACACATCGAAAGTTGTTGTCTGCCAGGTTTAGCCTTGTGCGCCATATAACAGTCCTCAGACTGACACAGCCGATCACAGTCAAAGCATCTAATTGTATCTGCTTTAATGCAGTGTGACCGCAAACATATATGACATGAGCCCGCACATCTGTGATTCTGAAAATTGTTGTATGGCTTGTCGCAAACTTCACAGTAATAACTGGATCCATAAAACCCCTTCAAACTGCTAATTACATCGTAGTGCCCATTGTGAAGCCACAAATTTATCCTACGAGCACGTAAGGGACCCTTATATGACACCTTAAACATTAAAAGAGCAAAATAAATAAATTAATTAAGCTATAAGAAATATATACTTATTAAAGTTATTTTTTTTAACTTGGTCAAAAGCATTTACAATGCATGTAAAAAATTATAAATTACATTTATATAAATAAATTTATTTGAAACATATATAACCCACATACGTAAATTTTCGAAGAAAAAATAGTACTTACTTTATTAAGATTTTGTGCGGATATTACCACAACTTGTACGTTCAGGTGGTTTTCAAAGGTTGCAATTTCTGCGTTGGTGCAAGGGCCAACAGGTACATCAGCGGATTCATGCAAACTCGAGCCCTGTTTTCTAGAGTAGGCCTGCGTCGATCTCTCAAAGCATTGATTGACCGGTCCTTTGCTAAATGTGCCAATCCATAAAGGATGGCTTTGGCACAGCAGAGTCCTTCCCCATCCATTGGTATCGATAAAACATACCTTTTTTTCAGTCTGTCTATCTCTATATTGGTGATTTTTTTACCACCGCCCGCACCAGCTTCTCGCCTAATGGTAATCACGTCTACAGTGAACCCAGAGTCCAAGGGAATTTCATCCTTTGACTGTAACACTTTTATTAAAGCCGAAAGCAGCCTCTCCAGCGTCAGGTTCGATACAGGCATCAGTGCAGAAGAAATAGGCCTGTCTAATCCATTTCCTTGTAAGAAGAAACGAATGAGATCATGCCCTCTTAAATTTTGCGTAATGTCTGTGATGAGCATCGTAAAAATTAACCTCACCACCTCTATCGTTAGTACTAACGGGTTGAACCTTTGGGGAAGTCTTTCGGCTAATACATGGGCCCGGAACGTCACCTCTTCGGCATTATATTTCTTGATGTCTCTTCTAGACACTTCATCAATCTTTATAGCCTCTTCTAACAACAAAAAAAAATCAAACATATATCTGATGTACGATACTAAAAATAAAAAAAAATTCTTTTTAGTACTAGTATAAAATAAACTAGTAGGTAATTAATAAGAATGCATACCTGAAATCCTTCTCCTGTTTGAGGCTGTACTACTGCAAAGAACGGCGATGCTTCAATAAACTCTTGTGATATTTCACTTAGTAACTAAGAAAAAAAAAAATATATATATATATATATATATATATATACATAAACGAAATATTGATAAAACTGAGCATATTTAATTTATAAACTGAAATAAGTAATTTATCAATGAGCATTCATAAACGATATTAACATAAAAATATAATTACTTCATCATCCGACTCCCTCATGGGCATTTCAGAGTCCTCAAATAAAACCTGTGTGTGTGTAAAAATTATAATTATCGTACCTTAAAAATACTCGTTGTAAAAGTTTATTTGTTAAATATAATCATAAAAATTAAATATTACCAAGCCATTAGCATCTAACTCTATTGCCTCAATCACAATCTGAGAGGAAAAAATAATTGTAATGAAAAGCATTCGGATAATTATACATTAAAATCGTAGTGTCTATAAACAGTCATAACCTAGTAAGCATAAATAAATTACCTCATCATCCAATGCTATCATGGGCATGTCTGAGTCTTCAAACAACACCTTTAATAACAATAATAATATAAAATGTAAATCAATTGCATAAGGAAATAGGTAAAACGTACGTATAAAAACATAAGCCTAGTATGCATTTGTTACTTTTACGCTATATTCACGGTATAGAATAATACAATAATTAAAAAGCAATAATATATATATGTATATGTGTGTACGGTATATAATAATACAATAATTTCATGGGCATATCTGAGTCTTCAAATAACACATTTAATAACAATAGTAATAATGTAAAAAGTAAATCAGTTGCATAAGCAAATAGGTAAAGCGTGCGTATGAAAACTTAAGCCTAGTATGCATTTGTTACTTTTACGCTATATTCACGGTATAGAATAATACAATAATTAAAAAGCAATAATATATATATGTATATGTGTGTACGGATATAATAATACAATAATTTCATGGGCATATCTGAGTCTTCAAACATCACATTTAATAACAATAATAATGTAAAAAAGTAAATCAATTGCATAAGCAAATAGGTAAAGCGTACGTATGAAAACATAAGCCTAATATGCAGTTGTTACTTTTACGCTATATTCACGATATAGAATAATACAATAATTAAAAAACAATAGTGTATACATTTATATATATACATTTATATATATATATATATATATATATATATATATATATATATATTATAAAAAAAAAGAAAGCGTACTTACATTATCTGATGTAAAGTTCATTATACGCTGTTGTGGCTAGTGCGTTGCAGGTTAGGACAGAAACACGTACAACAACCAGTAGAGTACACGAAGAAATGAACTTTTTGTCATCCTCACACCACAACGTCACACTTCTTCATGTATTCCTCCGCGCTTGCGATCAAAATCGCTGTTATTAGGCACTTTCATGTTCTATCTTGTAAATATGACGTCATTCACTACGCACACCGCGTGCACAAGTACTTTCTCGTTCTACCGGTTCTGATTTGTCATCTGATGTCACTCCTAGGCTTGTATTCCTCCGCGCTTGCGTTTTAAAATCGCTGTTATTAGGCACTTTCATGTTCTAGCTTGTAAATATGACGTTATACACATCGTCACTCCACGGCTTGTATTCCTCCGCGCTTGCGATCAAAAATCGCTGTGATAAGGTACCTACGTGTCATCTGACGTCACATATTTTCCATCTCCCCTAGAAAAGGTTGCTAAACATATTTAAATCTCTGTAGAATAAGTATTCGTAGCCGAACGGTTATAGTCATGAAACTAACCATCGGCCACGAGTACTTTTGTACGAAGTTCAAACCCCAACACGATATTACCTAGTTTGTATGTAATTTTTTGAATGCATTAATATTTTCATTCAAGTATATGTCAATAGATGGCGCCATGAGTTCAAATTTGGTGTTGACACTCATCCGTAAGGAAACTTACATGTAATTTATAAAATTTAAAACAACTCAACTCCATTCCTAGAAATATAAATTATTATTAAGTAGAAGCAGGAATCCGACAACCCAACTTAACTCAACATGACGTCACAAGGAAATCTCTGAGAAAAATCCAAAGTCCAAAAATATAAACAAACCTTTCCTATCGTAAACATGTCGCCTGTTGCCATTCAACAGTAGATAAACTCAAAAGGAACTGAAACCCAAAACAAACAACTCAACTCCACTCGACCCTAACGTTTTCATTCAGCAACAGGACACCTCAACTCAACATTAGATCACAATGAAATCTCTGAGAAAAATCCAAAGTCCAAAAATGTAAACAAACCGTTCCTATCGTACACAGACCACTTGTTGCCATTCAACAGTAGATAAACTCTAAAGAATCTGAAACCGAAACTAAAAACATCAAGTGTTGCCATTCAATAGTAGATAAATTCAAAAGAAACCGAAATCAAAAACTAACAACTCAACTCCACTCGACCCTAATGTTTTCATTCAGCAGCAGGACCCCTACACCTCAACTCAACTCAGTATGCCGCCACATGGCCACGCCCCTTTTTGATGACGTCACTTCCGCCGCATATGTGGGCATGTATACTACTTAGGTCATTTAAAGGAAAAAGATGTTTTAGAAATCATAAATATAAAGCAAAGAAAGAGGATGGTTCCGAAAAAGCCTCTGTCTGTGAAGTACTATGGAAATGTTTAAAATGTAAGAGAATGTATAATAAAATTATGAGAAAACCTGAACACCATGTGTGCGGTGAAAGGGGGTGTGATAACTGCCGTGAATGGGTTGATAAAGACCACAAATGCTATATGAAAATGAAAACGCAAAAGGAGGTATATGTGAGTATAGTTGTTTTAAATTAGGTAAAGAACGGTGGTGTGGCCTATGTTGACAAACAGATGGAACGAGTTGTTTGAATCAATGTAAGAGACTTTTGAAATACCCACATTGGTGTGACCAATGTAAATATGGTGATTTTTCTGAAAAATACTTCTTTTTCGATGTAGAAACTATGCAGGAAACAGGAAAACATAAGGTCAATTTGGTAGTAAATCATGATTTTAATGGCAATAAAATGACTTTTAATGATGATAAAGAGTATTGTAAATGGTTATTTGATGTAAAGCATCATGGTTACACTGTACTGGCTCATTATGGAAAAGGCTTTGATTTCCAATTTTTAGCTAAATATTGTTTCAAAAATAAGATTAAAGTATTTACTATATATCAAGGAAATAAACTCATGTATATGAAAGCAGATGACTATGATATAAGGTTTATAGACTCTATCAACTTTACATTGATTCCACTTAGAGAATTTCCAAAAACATTCGGTTTAACAGAGCTTGCTAAAGGTTATTTTCCTCATTTGTTCAACACCGTTGAAAATCAAAATTATATAGGTAAATACCCTCATGAAGACTATTACGGTTATCAGTCAATGACCACAAAACAAAGAGAAACATTCATGAAATGGTATGAAACTGTGAAAGACTCAGATTGCAAAGCTAACGCTTTTGATTTTCGAAAAGAAATTATGAAATACTGTGATTCCGATGTAGATATCCTGAGAAGAGGATGTTTAAAAATGAGGAAATTATTTCTGAAAACCGCCAATATTGATCCTTTTCGATACGTTACTCTAGCAGGTGTTTGTATGGCTATATATAGGAGTAAATTCTTGAAAGAGGGCACTATAGCTATAGATGAAGATATCAAACAAGATGTATATAGTAAGAAATCAATTGCTTGGTTAGATTATCTATCAGAAGCACATAATATCACTATACAACATGCTTTGAACGGTGGTGAGAAAAAACTGAGACTAGGAAACAAAACGTACAAAGTAGATGGTTTTTATGAAAATACAGTCTATCAATTCCAAGGATGTCACTGGCATGGATGTTTGAGATGCAATAGAGAGTCTACTATCAATAAACAGAATCTAATATGTATGAAAGATTTATATGAAAAAACACAAAAGATAAATAAGAAAATATTAGATGCTGGATATGAGTTGATTCAGATTTGGGAATGTGATTTCGATAACGATAAAGAAATTAAAAAATATGTAAAAAAAGAATGGAAAAGGGATTTTGTAACGCCTTTAAATCCTACAGATGCCTTCTATGGAGGAAGATGTGAACCCACGACTCTAAAATATGAAATGAAAGAAGGAGAGAAGGGTAGATATATCGATGTATGTTCACTCTATCCAACCGTAAATTTCTTTGATTATTACCCTATAGGACACCCTGACAAGATATATAATCCTAAAAAATTCAGTAAAAAATGGTATGGTTTAATCAAATGTAAGGTACTTCCACCTCGAAAGCTTTATCATCCCGTGCTTCCCTATAAAGAAGAAAAATTGATATTTAGTTTGTGTAAATCGTGCTCTGGAACTGTTAAATGTAAGCACAAGAAATCAACTGTACAGAAAAAGAAATGTAAAGAGTGTTATGAAATCAGAAATAAGGAATGTAATCATACAGATGAAGAGAGAAGCCTCATAGGGACATGGACAACCACCGAAGTCAAACTGGCCATTCAGAAGGGATATGAGATCTTGAATATATACGAAGTTTGGAATTTTAATTCGAAATCTACAGATTTATTCAGAGATTATGTCAAAAAATTTTGAAAATTAAACTAGAAACAGATGATAAATGGTCTAATAATTTCAAAACTGAAGAAGAATATAGAAGGTATGTAAAGGAAAAATTAGACATAGAAATGGGTAAAATTGAGAAAAATCCAGGATTGAGATTTATAGCAAAGATTTGTTTAAATTCCCTTTGGGGTAAGTTTGAACAAAGAAAAAACATGCAATAAACCGAATATGTCATGGAATTGGAAGACTTTTATAGAATCGTATTAAATGATGCCATTAAAGACTTGAATATGGTATTTTTGAATGATGATTGTGTAGAAATGAATTACAAGATGAAGGATGAATATGCTAAAGATAACTTCAATACAAACGTATATATAGCAGCATTTACTACCAGTTCAGCTATAATAAGACTGTATGAAATTATGGATAAATTAGGGGATAAGGTCTTGTACTCTGATACAGACAGTATTGTGTATATAGATGATGGAACCAATACAATAGAGACTGGTTGTATGTTGGGTGAATGGACAGATGAATTAGGACCTGATAAATATATCAAAACTTGGATATCTCCAGCTAGTAAAGACTATGCATATCTGTTGAATGATGGTCAAGTTGGAGGTAAAGTGAAAGGTTTCGAAATGAGCTATGAGATCGAAACTAAGCTCAATTTTGACGAAAGAATGAAAATAATAACAGGAGAAACCGAATATATAGATGTGAAAATAAATCAATTTCAAATTCAAAAAGATAGAAATACCAAGGTAAATACGATGACTAAGAAATACATGTTTGGATTCGATAAACGAAGAATTTTGGAAAACTTTGATACAGTTCCTTTTGGGTTTTAAAAAACGATTTCTATTAAATGGAGGATATAACTCTTATAATCAATATTCAAGGTTTCATTCTTCCTAATCGCAAAATTGCGAGAGAAATAGGTTAGTTACATATCAGGGAACCGATAGGCGAATCCTTATCTGTATTCACTCCAGATTGTGAATTGGATGAACAAGAACTGAAAATCGTAAAGAAATGTACAAATGAGATACACGGTTTGAGATTTAAGAAATTTCCAAATAATAAAGAATTATGGATAAATAATAATGAATTAAAGACTTATATTAATAATTTACATTACCTTTATGGGGGTACGTTTGCATATAAAGGCGGTGTGATGGAAAAGGAATTACTCGGAGATATACCTTTTATTGATCTAAATGCCTCTGAATTTGCAAAATGTGCAAAGATAATCGGACCCGGTTGTTCATTGAGAAGGTGTATGTATTATAAAAACTGTATTCAAAAAGCAAAAGCTTTTGCTTTCTAAAAATGAAATATAATAAATGGAATTTAGAGATTATATGATTAAACTTCGCAATGACTCTCAAGACGTTGATATAATCACTTTAGCTAGTCTATGTGAAGATTTATATATTATTTACCTTCTATACTGTTAGTCAAGACATTGCTAAGAGAGGCAAACCGTTCACAGACGGTGAATACATTAAAAGTTGTTTGATAAATGCATCCGAAGAGCTATTACGGAATTTTAAGAACAAGGCAGAAATTCTTTAAAAAATTAAAGAGTTACCACCGTTTGCAGAAACAGTAAAAGACAGAACAATCAAAATGTCTTCGTATACAACCAACCAGCAAATCAAAAATCTTAAACTGGTTTCAGCTTTATTAAAAGCTGACCAATCTTGATATGAATTACACAGCGCACGTTTCACTTTTTGTTCGATTTATTTCGTCTTCGGGTTCTAAAGAAGAACATTTAGGATTATTACCACTGAAAGGTCAAACACGTGACGAGGATATTGCAAATGCTGTTATTGAATGCATGGAGAAACATATTTCACTCTATAAAATTGTTTCAATTTCAACAAATGGGGTAAAAAGAACAAAGCAGGGGCAGAGTATGAAAAGGTTTTGCTTCCATTTTGAAGGAAAAAATTATTCACGAGATACTTGTTTACCATTGCATTATTCATCAAGAAGCGCTTTGTGCGCAGACATTTCCAGAAAAAATTTGCAATGTTATGGAATTGGTGAGCAAGATTGTCAACACAATTATAGCTAAAGCTCTTTATCCTCGCCAATTTAAAGAGTTTTTAGTTCAAATGGTGAGTGAATACGCAGATCTTCTGCTGCATAATAAGGTACGTTGGCTTTCAAGAGGAAACGTTTTAAAACGTTTCGCTTCCTTATTACTTGAAATTAAAGCATTTCTCCTTGAGAAGGGTGTTGACTAGCATAAACTAAGGGACGATCAGAGGATCCAAAAATTTTATTTCATGGTAGACGTTACTAAATAATCTTAATCTTTAACTACAGGGAAAAGGAAACACAATTTTTTTCGATGTTGGAAGAAGTCATTTATTCGAAAACAAATTATCCCTTTTTGCTCAAGATTTTGAAAGAGAAACATTAATTCATTTTCCAAGTCTGCTGAAACATCGCCAAGAAAATAACTCGTAAATTAACATTTACTTTTTCAAAACGACAATTTTAAATATGAGGGAAGCTTTTCTACGGAGGTTTTAGGAAATCAAAAATAGCATAGCGACGTTAGCCTTTGTTAAAAAACCTCTCAGTGCTGACGTAACAGGATTTGAACCCCTTAATGCTGATATGGAAATATTGGAGAAAAATGAATGTGATCTTAGTTCACAGTGAAATTGGTCTGCTTTTAAAGACCTGGAGAAGGAAGACATGATAATTTTTAACACCTGGAACAGTATTCCTGATTCATACGATGAGTTAAAAAAATAGAATTTGCCGTTCTTTCAGTGTTGGGCTCTACATATTCATGCGAACAATATTTTTCAAGCATGAACGTTATCATTGAAATGAATCTTAAATCCTGCTTGAAATTAAAAGTAACAACATACAAACCTGACTTATCCAAACTGGATACTTTTCTTTCCAAGGAAATGCAAGATCATTGTTCTTGAAAAGAAATTTGGCTTTCAAAAGAAATCTCTTAATCGTTGTACTGCTGATCGTTGGTTCTCTTGGATTAATGAGTTGGCCGATCACTGCAATATCAAAACACTGGACATAGTTCAGAAACCGTTTGTTTCGATCCCAGGATAAACCTATGGAGGTATAAGTTATAACTAGAGCTCGGATTTTGCATATTTTGCATATCCTTTTTTAGCCCTTAATGTTGATAGAAATCCGTATTGAGTGCTATTTTAGCAATTTGCAACCAAAAAATCCGAATTTATGTTGCATGTTTTTGCATATTTGGGACCATTTTACATATTTGGAGTTTTTTGGATGTTATGTGCATATTTAAAAAAAAAAATTTCTATTTTCAAACATTTGTACAAAAACAAATTCAATTTTTTTTCAAAGAACTTTGCTCAGCGCATTGGGAAGGAAGATTTTCAGAAGCAAGTCTTGGCACACACACACACCCCACACCGAAAAAGCAAACTCAAACCCTTTACCCCGACAACACCTGTTATCGCCACCACACATTAATTCCACTATTCTAATTTTTTAAATTCAACTTAGATGGTATGGACTTGATATCCAAAGAAAATAGAAATTTTGCAGCAATTTCATTTTTAGTACGAGATAAAATAACAAATTAATTCCAAGATATATCATTGACAAATAATAGGACCACAAAACTGACGTCTCAACTGGACACTCTAAAAGCTAAACGAGTTCAGTTTCGTTTGCCGGCGCATCAAAGCTACTTGGGTGATATGAAACTTCCGAGACACGAGCCCGTTATCCTTAACACTCGGGCGCTAAGACGTTACATCCCCTTCTTTACTCAGATCAAGCTCACACAGTACTTCACACATTCTGCATTTAACACCTTTTATAGTTTTTGGCTTTTGTAGTCAACAAATAAGTTTTCCTCTTACTTTTTTATTATGCGTAAATATATATACTAGTAAAAAATACTAGGCTTGTTAAGCACCCGTTCCTAATCCGGCACCTGGGCACATGCCCCGTCTACCCCTTGTTACGTCCCTGAGGACAATTGAAATGCTTTCATTTTAATCTACAATTATAACATATATGTTTTAAGCACCCAACTGTTGGTTTTGAGAGAGACCAATAGATGGCGCTTGGGAGGTTCCTCAACCACTGCGCAGTTAAGTTGCACAGATGTATTTTAAGGAAGCCCCGGATGTAAGAAAAAATGAAGTGTGATGACAAGCGGATGGACAGAGGAAGAATCCTAATGTTAAAACTTAGACGAATTTTCGGAGGTTGGCGCATGCGCATTAGCTATGATTTCGGATGGGGAAAAATATTTTAGGGAAGGATATTCGTACAAATGGGGAAAATCTGGGCATGGGTGAATTTAACATAAGGATTCTTCCTCTGTCAAATCTTGGTTCCATAATCCATTATTTTTTCGGCGTTACGTTCGTTCCATTTCTAGGAGTGATAAAAGCAACATATTTTCTTATCGTTTTAGTTGGGTGTATGATACGTTTAAAATTGTCTTTTCTGCTGTTTCATTACGAATAGTTTAATTACATTAGGATTCCTGCTCTGGCTAATCTCTCGGCATTTAGTTTATTTTTCATCACCTTGATTCGAGTATTTTAGCAAGCTTTGGTTTCTAATTTTGCAACATTTAACAAGTCATTTCTTATGTATTTTGTTGTTAACTTGATTTTAAAACATTGCGGTTGCATTTCTTGATCTGTCATATATTCTATGGTTTGTAAACTAAAATCCTTAAATGTAATATTTATCTTCATACAAAATTTCGCTCATTGTGTTTGATAATTTAACTGTGTTCAAATTTATACTGTTGAGGCAATTCATAATTCGATCTAATTTCGTGAAACTTGTATAAATAAAAAATAGTTCAATTAATTTTTTGCTGATTTCACAATCTGATAATTAATTGGGTTGATTATATTGTATTTTACAACTAACCTTTCTTGTACTTCTATCAGATAAGTTTAAGGAGTTTTATTTTATTCATTTTGATTTGGGGGAAGCATTACTTGACATAAATTAAGGAGTATTGTTTGTTCATTTGGGGAGTATTGAGTGATTAGTTTTGATTTTGTGGGCAGTTATTCTTTTTGTTGATACATAAGCATGATTTAAATGAAGTTCCTGTGTTAAGCATGATAAAAAAGCATTCTTGACCATACCAATTTATATTATGTCATGAGAAAGTGTCATGTCAGATTTGTGGAACTCAGTTGTAGAATGTAAAATGTGTGTGTTCCCCAATTACATTTCAATCCAAAATTCTTTTGAGAACTCATCTGAAAATGATTTCACTCAGTAAACAGAGGAATTGTATTAGCAATAAAAAATATTAATTGCTTGGAAAAATGACTGAAAAATAAATATTTTTCAGGTTTATATATAGCAGAGGAACAGCCTAAGTAAATAGGATCTGAACCATTTTTTAGCATTATCATGGTTGATTTTCTATAGCAAGGGAAAGAGAAGTATTGAGTGGATAGGTTCTAACAAAGCAGTTCTATGTATCCTATGATGAAATTCACAAATTAATGGTGTTTGTACATGAAAATCAAATCAAAGTTGATCATAACTTGGGTAGAATGAAAATTAGTAAGTAGGAATTGCTTTGTAGCTATGCAAATGGATACTCATCCCAATTCTTGATGATATTAGTGCTCGTTTAGAACCCATTCATCTCTTTAACTTTTAGTGCCAAAACTGTATTGGTTTTCAATTGTCTCAATGTATTCACAAAAACAAAATAGTTATTTATCTTATGCTAGACAAGAGATGAGCAAATTGAGATTTTATTAAATATACCAAAAAGGTGCAGTTTTTTTAGGAGTTATATCGGGTGCCAGTTCTGTATCCCAAAAAATAGGTACATACTTAATGATTAAAATTATCATTTTTCACTGCTATGGTGTAATTTTTCTTATGAACAGAAGAAAAGTAATATTTGTTTTGTAAAAAAAATTTTAATATTATTCATTTAAATACTAAGTGTTCAATAATTTAAGTTTTAATGAAATGTGGTATATCTTATGGTATTTTTAATTTACATCTCTCTCTCTCCCACTGGAGCAACAGGCATTGGTGATGGTATTTTTTATTAACGTTGAACTGGAGCAACATTATGGGCTATTTGTAACAGTCCAGGATCAACCCCAAAGGGAAAAATGAAGACAACATAATTTTTAAATAATGAGGCAACACCCAAGTTGGCACTCCAAACTTCCACACAACAGATTTAACACGCACCAACCCCCTTCTACATGACGGTCTTTGGCTGGATTCGAACTCCCAACCCTCTGGTTGCTCTTCCCACCACAGCACCTGTTATATTAGCATGATGCTGGTTTAATTTATTTTTCAAAAGGGCTATTCAAAATTATTTTATCTAAAATTTTCATGTCCTGATCAGGACAGATGTTGAGTGAGTTACATGTATGGAGATAGCATGAGCACATTTTATACTATAAGTTTCACAGAAGTCTACTTTGAACAAGTTTAGCTGACTCATAGTTCCAGATAAGCTTTGAATGTAAATCTGACTAAAGCCAATAATGCTAAAGTTGCAAGAATCAGATTGTATAGCTACAGAAAATTTTACGACTTAAAGATATTTACCAACCTAACAATTGGTTTACAATTTCTTCAGTTGTTATGCAGGATGTTTACATAGGACATCATTTTGTTTTGGAATAACTTTTAAATAAAACACTTCTAATTTGATTGTGCACTCAATGAATGACATTATTAATTTAATTTGATATCAGTCAAATGACTGCCAGCACTGCAAATTTAGTCTTTTGACCACATGATTTTTTTCAGACCATTTTTCTCAAAAGCTTTTACTGGGTTTGATTGTCATTTGTTTAGGAAGCTGACCTAGGATAGTGAGTGTGAAGCTTCAGAACATTTTAGCAAAATATTTAATCAAAATGCATTATCTATGATGGAGACTTCTAGAAAATTGTAAAATTACTTTGGGTTACATCATGTGCCTTCAAAATAAATATATGTAGG
This sequence comes from Metellina segmentata, assembly GCA_947359465.1. Classification (NCBI taxonomy): domain Eukaryota; kingdom Metazoa; phylum Arthropoda; class Arachnida; order Araneae; family Tetragnathidae; genus Metellina; species Metellina segmentata. The sequence continues at coordinate 124,778,147 of OX375876.1, forward strand.
AGTGAAACTACTAACCTCCCCAGTTCTCACCAACAGCGCCCTCTACCTCCTATGGGCTGAGCGACAGAGAAGGAAGTCAAACATTAAAGAGGAAGGTTATTCCTCGGATGTGCTGAAAGGACTTACTTGAATGAGCAAGACGTGCTCACCGATGTTTGTGGTTTGTGCCAGACGGGCATAAAGTATATTTTTCTGTATATATTCATCTGTAACTATTCATCAGCTTCACCTCAATCATTAATTAAATCTTATTTACCGGAACTGTGTGTGAACTCAATTATTACAAAATGGGGGCTCGGCCGGGATGCACGGACATTCCGGTGTGAAGTAGGTGTTTTAATGATAGTTTTAAAACAGGTGAATTAAATGCTGAACTTTGTGTGCGTGTGCTCTGAACTGTTCTGTGGATTCTCTGAACTGTCTGAGTGATTCAGTGTGATTCTTCTGTGGATTAACCCCCTGGACAGCAATCATCATAAAAACGTGGATACAGTGAATATCACCTGGAACTCTGATCTTCCGGACAGCAATCTTGTAAGTACAATTTTTGAAAATGACATTCTTACAAAGAGCACGAAAGATTGATCTCCTAAATCTCAGCGATGAATTAGGATTAATTGTACAACCTGGTGCTAAAATCCCTGAGATAGTGGAACTTATTACTAAAGATGATAAGTACGAGGAAAGATTTGCGAAAATTCGCTTAGAAGTTATTTCTGCCGAACGGCAAGAGACAGAAAATCGAGAATTTGAATTGAGAAAATTAGAACTTGAAGCGAAAGTAAAGACTGATAGTCATGTTTCTTCAACAGTCCCGAAAACGCAAAACTTGTTAAAATTAATGCCTCATTATAATATCGGTAGCGATATTAGTGTCTATCTGTCATTGTTTGAGAGACAGATAAATCGTATTGAAATTCTCAAGGAAGATTGGGTCACGCATTTACTCCCATTACTTCCATTAGAAATTATCAATATTGTTGCCAGAGAACCCGATCCAGATGCTAACGAATACAGTCATGTTAAAACATTGCTTCTAAAACGTTTCAAGTTAAGCCCTGAACAATTCCGACAAAAATTTGTTGCCCATAAAAAAGAACCGTCTGCCTCTTGGCGCGATTTTGCTTTTGAATTGGAAAATTATTTTGATGAATGGACATCCGGATTAAATGTCAAAACTTTCGAAGATTCAAAACAACTTTTGGTTTCGGACCAACTGAAACAGAAAATACCCTCAGAAGTACGTGAACACTTTATAGATGAGCTGCCAAAAATTAAAAATATCGAGGAACTAGTGAACAAATTAGATGATTATGAGACTGCGCGTCGTAATTTCAAAAAAGAAACTAACCGAAGCACGTATGAAAATATCAATAAAAAGCCATTTATCAAGGTTCATGAAAACGCAGCATCAGTCGTTCGTGCTCAACCAATTGATTACAAATCAAAATATAAGTACAATTATGGTATTAAGCACGAAAATAGAGCAAAAATACGTTGTTTTAATTGTAATTTATACGGGCACAAAGCCTTTGAATGTTTAAATAAGAAAGAAGGTCCGAAATGCTCAAAATGTTTTAAGTTCGGACATATTTCTACTTTTTGTGACCAAACAGATGTAAATAAAGCTCTAATTACCAGCAATAACAATCGTAAAAGTAAAATCGAAACAACTGTGATAATTCAAGATTTTAAAATAAATGCTCTATTAGATACTGGATCAGAATTGTCCATGATCAGTTATGAATGTTATGTTAAAATTGGGTCTCCAAAATTATCCTTTAATAACGTATCTTTAACAGGAATTGGAAGTGAAAATATTTCTCCATTAGGATTTTTTCATACTAAGATATCTTTTGATAATTGTTCTGTTGAAAGTGATATTTATGTGCTAAAAAAACTGTGTTCTGAAGCTATTATTGGAACTGATGTGCTCAACAAATTGAATATTTCCTTAAATGAGAACGGTGTAGAAATTAGGGGTATGAGAAATACATTTCATGTGAGCTATGTAGCAATAAAATCTGATCACACTTTCGTTTTATCAAACCCCAAGCCTCCCTGCATTCAAAAAAGAATATCCTCTGTGTTTAATGTCATGAACCCCCCGCACGATTCCAGCTGCGAGCATGTTATGACTAATCCGAACTCTGCACTTGAGAAAGATTTTTTATTTTGTGTTAGCGATGCAATCCATTTGAACGAAATTGATCTATCTGGTATTATGAGTAGTAAACACAGACAGGAAGTGGTATCACAAATTCAGAATTACGAGCCGCGAAAAATAAATAAAACGGATTTCAAAATGAGTATAGTTCTGAATGTTGAAATTCCAGTAACGGAACGACCACGACGTTTTGGTTTTGCGGAGCAAAAAATAATAAACGATCAAGTTCAAGCTTGGCTTTCGGAAGGAATTATCCAAAACAGTAGTTCGAACTATGCCGCACCTGTTGTACTGTGTAAAAAGAAAGACGGCTCGCATCGGCTCTGTATTGACTACAGAAAACTAAATAAGAAAGTCATAAAAGATAAATACCCTCTCCCTTTAATAGAAGACGTTCTAGATAGATTGGAAATATCAAATGTTTTTACTTCACTCGATCTCAAAAATGGATTCTTCCATGTGGAAATCGAAAAGGCTAGCAGAAAATACACCGCATTTGTTACTCATAACGGACAGTATGAATTTGTTAAAGCTCCATTTGGTCTGTGTACATCTCCAAATGTATTTATGCGATTCGTTAATAATGTCTTCAGAGAACTAATTCATGACAACACGGTCGTAGTTTACTTAGACGATATTATTATTCCTTCACAGGATGAAGCAGAAGGCTTAGAAAAACTGAAACGCGTTTTAAAAGTCGCCGCGGACAATGGTCTAGAACTTAATTTCAAAAAGTGCCAATTCTTAAAAAGAAAAATAGAATTTCTCGGATATGTAATTGAAAATGGTACAATTCAACCATCACCCAGTAAAACTGTGGCTGTAAAAAATTTTCCTATCCCTAAATCGGTAAAACAAGTGCAATCATTTCTAGGATTGACGGGATACTTCCGTAAATTTATTCCACAATACTCGTTAATCGCTAAGCCATTAAGCGACTTATTACGAAAAGAAAAAGTATTCACTATTGGAGTGGAACAATTAGAATCATTTAACAAACTGAAGGACATTTTGTCTCATAAACCTGTTTTACATATTTTTAAACAGGGAGTACCTCTGGAATTGCATACTGATGCAAGTAGTCTCGGATTTGGATCTGTATTATTAATGAAAACCGATGATGGAAATTTACACCCGATACAATACATGAGCAAAAAAACAACACCCCAACAGGAAAAATATTGCAGTTACGAGCTCGAAGCGTTGGCAGTAATTGAATCTTTAAAAAAATTTAGGAACTATTTGTTAGGTTCAAAGTTCAGGATTGTAACTGACTGCGCTGCTTTCCAGAAAACACTATCAAAGAAAGAGCTTGCTCCAAAAGTAGCTCGTTGGGCTTTGTTCCTAGAAGAATTCGATTACGAAATTGTTCATAGATCAGGAACTTCCATGAAACATGTAGACGCTCTTAGTCGTAACGCCGTTTTGGTCGTTACACGAGCACAAGACGAATTAACAACTAAAATAATATCTGCTCAAAATGAAGACGAACAGATAAAATTAATAAAAACCTTGGTTGAGAAGGGTGAAGAAAAGGGTTACTTTGTTAAAAACGACATTTTGTATAAATTTGAAAACGGAAGAGATCTCGTAGTAGTACCAGAAGCGTTACAAAACGAAATTATACGGAAAGTGCATAAAAATGGTCATTTTGCTACCGCAAAGACAGAAAAAATGCTAGAGCAAGAATTTTATATCCCTAAAGTACGAAACAAAATCGAAAGTGTAATAGTTAATTGTGTAGATTGTATTCTGTATAATAGAAAGCATGGTAAGGGTGAAGGCTTTTTTAATCCTATACCAAAAGAAAGCATTCCATTAAGTACTTACCATATAGATTTCATTGGACCCCTTCCGTCTACAAATAAACGATACCAACATATTTTTACTGTCGTAGATGCGTTTACAAAATTCACTTGGTTCTACCCTGTAAAATCGCCATCCTCACAGGAAGCTGTTGATAAATTAAAATTACAGCAAACGGTATTTGGAAATCCTGCCAGGATAATTACCGACAGAGGTTCTGCCTTTACTGCAAATGAGTTTGAAACTTACTGCACCGATGAAGGAGTAGAACATGTGAAAATCACGACTGGAATCCCCAGAGGAAACGGACAGATTGAACGAATGCACAGGATACTAATACCTGTTTTGGCAAAGCTTTCTCACGAAGATCCGGCCAAATGGTTCAGATATGTGTCCAACGTACAACGCGTGATCAACAGTACACCGTCAAGAAGTACCAAGTACACCCCATTTGAACTGATGTTGGGAACGAGAATGAAAAACAAAGAAGACGTGAGAATCAACGAAGTACTGAATGAAGAGTATTTAAATCATCTGATGCATGAACGTGATGAGATGAGGAACGACGCTAAGAGAAACATCCTACAGCTACAAGAAGAAAATAGAAGACAGTTTAACAAGAAGAGAAAGAAACCCTATCTCTACAAGCTGAATGACTTAGTTGCCATTCAAAGGACTCAGTATGGGACCGGCTTAAAACTGAGAGCCAAGTTTTACGGCCCTTACAAAGTCACATCTGTCAAACTCAACGACCGGTATGATGTAGAAAAGGTCGGATGTCATGACGGACCTAACCAGACATCTACCGCTGCCGACCATATGAAACCATGGTCGAATAACCTGCGCTAGTGAATGTACATAGAACAAGATACCTTCTTTCCTTTTTTTTTTCTTTTGTATTTTTCAGGTTCATCTTACTGTATACCTTTCATTTGATGTGTTGTGGAGTTGCCAGCCGAGGACGTCTGTACGCAGGACGGCCGAATCTGTAGGAGTGAAACTACTAACCTCCCCAGTCCTCACCAACAGCGCCCTCTACCTCCTATGGGCTGCGCGAGCAGCGAGCGACAGAGAAGGAAGTCAAACATTAAAGAGGAAGGTTATTCCTCGGATGTGCTGAAAGGACTTACTTGAATGAGCAAGACGTGCTCACCGATGTTTGTGGTTTGTGCCAGACGGGCATAAAGTATATTTTTCTGTATATATTCATCTGTAACTATTCATCAGCTTCACCTCAATCATTAATTAAATCTTATTTACCGGAACTATGTGTGAACTCAATTATTACATATATGTAAAAAAAAATTTCAAAACACTTCTCCGCAAGATATGAAAAAGTCTGACTGACTTCTTACAGAAAGTTCCCATGAAAACATTGTTACTTTATGATATAGTGTTATTGAAAAACAAGGGATCTCTGTTGACATTACACACAAATAGGCTTTCTCCAAACACAATATGGGGAAAATTTGGATTTTCATCGAAGCTCTAAATGTTTTTATGCATGCAGTCACTTGGTCTATATTATATTCCACAAATAAATATAATTATTTCAGTTCTAAAATTCAATTTAAATTACATTCCAAAACAGTTCAATCCAGAAAAAAAATTACTAAGTTACCCCAACTGTCAATTTAAAAAATACTTGCGTGTACCAGGCATCATTGGTAATCTTGAATAATTATGAAAATCAGAACTAAATATAAATCTTTTAGTACAAATTGTAAGCAACATTTAATGTATTCAGAATGATTTATTGAGACTGATTCTGACATTGCAAGATATTTTTGTAAACAAACACATGAAGGTAAACAAAAAGAAGTGTTTCAGTTACAGTGAATATATGTACTTCAATTCATTATAAAAGGTATTTTTTAATTAATGTTGTACAAGAAAAACAAAGAAACAAATGGTACATAAAAACTTTTATTTTCAATTCAATACACAATGAACTTTAAATATCAATTTTGTCATACAGGACAAAAATTCATCTTTCTGTAAATACAATTAATTGTACAAGACTCGAAAAATAAATTTTTTGCATGACAACTTAACTTATGACCATTAAGTGTAAAATCGGTCAAATTAAAGTATTTCCAATCTTAATTTTTTTTTCTTCTTGAAACTTATTATTATATTTAATAGAGGAATTGGTTATTTTTGTAAAAAATTGGGTAATTTAAAAAATTACTTATCATTTTGGCAATAACTGATTTGCAATAACTACTATCACAAAAACACCTGCTTCTAGAAATAAAAACAAAACCACATAGAAACACATTTTGATAGTGGGAATTACAAAATCATAAATACGAGTAAGAGGGCTAGTTAAAAATCTGAAGGACGAGGAACCTGAAAATATAAAGTGTGCACATCAGTACAATACAAATGAGATCACAAACTCGCCTTTTCGTGTCAACTTAATGTACACCTAATTCTGTTTGGACGAGCACGAGTATCATCTAGTGCGGATGTTTCACCAGTTTTACGAACGAATTCAGTTATTAATTGTTGTGTTTGTGTTTTGGTTAGGCCATTATCTAATTATGTGTAAGAGGCTACCAAGAACTTCAGTTCACGTTGAAATTTCTCATAAGGGTCAGGTTTGACAAAATTATTAACCAATTTTCAGGTCAGTTCCAGACATTCTTTTATTAAACCTGTATTTAGAACAAGATCATATTGTTCATTATCACTACATTCTGTGGGATTAGGAGTCTCAAAGACAACCCCTTCTAATATTTCATCTTTGTTTACGGCTTTGTCGACTGATTCATGGATATCTTCAAATAATAGATCACCGAATCTTTCTCCAGTTGTGTGCCATTGTAATGATGTTGGGAATACAGTCGTGTTAGTTACCAAATACAATAAGAACATTGTAGATACATAGATGTATACATTGGTAAATGAAAACATACGTTCCAAAACGCATACACTAGATGTTATGCAATCTATGTGGGGGCAATATAACTGACTAGCCACTGCATGGCCAGCACGGCACTGCCTGTGACAGTTCTTTTCGTGGGGTCAGGTGTGACCACTGCTTGCTAACCCCCTGTAATTGCTACGAATTCCCATTTAGTTTAACAGATGATACTACTATGCCACAACTATTTAAAAAAAATCGTAAAATTTCGGCAAATAAATTTAAAATGACTGGAGTAAATAGAGAATAAAAAATTTATTTTGAATTTGAGTATAAAAAAAGTTTGTGCAAAAACAGAATTAGGTGTGTATACACAAATAGGAAACTTTCGACACAAAAAATTAATACGCTCAGGGTAGTCACATGAATTGAACCTATGTCATTCTTCTACAGCTTGCAAGCTACTAACAATGAGAAACCCACTGAACCACCAGCAAGTTACTTTCCCACTCCTTGCCCTCAGCAATACTATTCTCTCTACACCTCGCCTCCCTTTTACGGCTTATCTCCCCACAGGTATATCAATAGAATAGCACAAAATCATTAATACTACCCTAATTTTATTCAACAGAGGTTTGGGAAAACCAAATCGACATATCACATTGTTTATTCTAACATACCTATACGAGAACTTAGAATAAAATTTGAAATAAACAATCAGCAAAACAACTCTTACCGCTATTTAGAAACAAATATTGAGAAAATACAGTACTTAACCGTTAGCTGGGTACCAAAAAACCGCCAAGCTTAACAGTTAGTGCAGCTATCGTCAAGCCTAAATATTCACGCAAAGAGTATTTCCAGGCATTTTCGGCAAATGAAAATTCTGTCATAGATAAATTCAAGGCTATTTCACTGTACGAAACTTGGGCATGCCTCTAGTATGCAGTGTGTCCCTCATAAATGATGCAGCCAGTTCACACAGTGTTATTTGTCTGTTAGCACAAATGCACTTGTGATGGGTAATGCCTTCTATGAGGTACTCTCGATACACCCTTGACAATGTGGAGCAAGGTCTCAACTATGTCCGAAATATTAAGCCAATGCGTTTAGCTTTAACTGTCCTTCCATGTTCAAACTCTGTTAATTGTTGGCAGGTAAAGACATTCAAGAGTTCAACAGACAGCACTGATAACTATCTTAGCTACTCTTTATACCATTTTAATGCAATATGAGCCCTAGTAAATTTGCATACTGCCATCCCATGACTTTTAGCACATCAGTGTATGGAAGTTATACAAAATTAATAATGCAAAGATTTTGGCACAGGCATATGAAGGATTAAAAAATAATACAAAGATTTTGCAAATGAAACCACACAAAAAATAGCTAGAGATTAGGAAAAAGCGTGTCTTACTAATGGAGTCGCACTGGCCACGGCACGTTTTTAAGTATAATGCTTGAGTAAATATATTAAGAGAATCTTCACCCATCATATGGGGAAGAATGATTCAAATTGCCCATTGGATTTATAGTCGCATGGAATGTTTAAAACAAAACCTATGCTGATGAACAGGCTTGTGAGTGACACAAGTTCAATGGCCCATAAAGGAATGAGTTGTCGTGTAATTATGATCCCTATCAAAAAAGGTTATGTAGTGCTTCAAGGGAAGGCTGATTTACTATTGAACTAACTTGAATAAAATAGCACATCTCTTCATAGTTATTTAATTTTCAATATTATTACACATAATACAGAAAGGAAATTAAAATTTTAAATTCTTATTTAAATCACTGATTTTTTTAAATAAAAAATCACTTCATTTTAAATTTGCATACATACCCTGTAACAATCTAAAAATCGAAAGAAATGGTCTGTTTAAAAAAATCAGATGTATTATATTTGTGGACTTTCATATTATGCAATCTCAAAAACTCGATTATATCTAATTATGCATCAAAAAATTAACTACTGATCGCAGAACGAACAATCTCACTGCCTCTATTAAAATTACACTTCACAAATTTAATTAAACGCAACAGCGTAAAACAATTCAAAATCGAAGCTGAAACAAATTTTTCTTGCATGTATCCAACGCATCAAAAGATACATTTCAAAATTGAAGGAGATTGGATGCGTAACTGAAAAGTAAATACAATCTTTTTTCGATCAAGAATACGCCTAAAGACAAATTAACTTTTCCTAATTAAAGTATTCCGCTTTCAATAGAAAGTCCGTTGCAATCCATCAGCTCCTCACCTCACAAGCAAAAACAAAACAGAATACATTCAACATCAAAACAGGGATTTTTCAAACCAGTTCAAAATTTTCCCTACCGCCGACAGAACTAAAAAAGTGTACGCCATCTAGCGGTAATTCGTCTAAGTTTTAACATTAGGATTCTTCCTCTGTCCATCCGCTTGTAGTGTGATGTGATGTTTTTTGTGCAAAAGACGCGATCCGACTCAGTCGCAGCCTTCATGTAAAAAGAGTCAAGGATTGCTGCAAATAAACCGCAGTAACTACGACCAGGCGGTCCTGTCGTTTTATTTAATCCAACACCCACACACATTTTTGTAAGTTGCCCGGCGCTTGAGTTGAATAATGCTGGAAAAAGTTCCTTCAGCCCAGCCGACGCCGAGTACTTACACAATCTAATTTAATTAATTTTAATTTTCCAATTATGTAATATTTATTGATTTTGTATATTTGTATATTTTTTACTTGTCTTTATATGAGCTATAAAAATAAAATTGGTGAATTAATTGAATGAAAGTGTGGTTCAAATTCTCTTTATCCTCCTCACAATCTTTTTTTTAAGGGGGTCCGGGACACATCAGAAAATTTTTTTTATTAATTAATTTAGAATTTAGAATTTTTTTGTACTGATTACCCATCTAACTAATAAGCAAAATCAGAACACAAAATTTTTCCAAAATTTTTTTAAAAATTTTTAATTAAAATTTTTTGAAAAAAAGAGGGGTCATTTTAAATTGCTAAGGCTCAAAATATTCTTGGTCGATTTTCAAAATTCTTGCAGTAAATTATTCACAAATTTATAAACTTTAATTTTGATTCAGCAATTTAAAAAATATTAATTTAATTAAAAATAAAAAATATTTGAATGAAAATTTTTGAAAATTTTAAGGTACTTGTTTTTTAAAAAGTTATATTTTTAAAAGTAAATATTTGTTTCAAATTTGCTGAATCAAAATTAAAGTATAATGTTTGAAAAAGATATATTCCAAATTTCAACCCTTAAACTTTATCGGTTTTCGACTTATAGCCATTTGAATACAAGAAATCCTGAAAAATGTATCATGGAGAAAAACGCATTTAAAGTTTTAAAGCCAGATGTTGTTGCCATGACAACAACTGTCAAGAGTGTTAGATTTTCAAAACAACGCACCACAAAAATTATTACATCTCTAGTTCTAATTAAGATAGAAACAGGATTTAGACGTCATTTTAAGCAGAAAAACACAAAGAGAGAGAGAGAGAGAGAGACTTTCTTAAAATAATAAAAAAAAAATCGAAAATTTGACGATTTTTGTGTCCCGGACCCTCTTAAGAATAAAATTTTTTTGTGTAATTTCGCATATTTTGGGGTTTTAGTGCAGATGTAGAGATTTTGAAATGCATATTTCAGGTCACATTTTTGCACATTGATCCGAGCTCTAGTTAAAACGATATTATATTTCTTGATACATAAGACAGCTTTTTAATAACCTTTAAATATTCCGAATAGAGTTTAATAAAACATTTGGGCAATATTTATTTCGGAACTACTTGCTAAATTTTACTTAGTTCTGTTTTTTTTTTTTTAAATCTTTCATAGGGGCTATTCTTTGGGGATTTATTTACTACGTGATGATATTTTCGATATATATGTATTGATTGACGGCAGAAAAAATTATTTTTTTAATACGGATGTTAAGCCACTCTTGCATTGTTTTTATTCCAGTGAAAAAGTGAATGGGCGCCATAGTAGCGCATTTGGTAGATTCGCGTATTAGTTACCAGATGGTTGCGAATTAAATCTGCCATAGCCTCAAATGTCCTCACGTTGGAGTGGTGTGGATGTCCGGAGAGTGGGGTGTTAACTCAGGTGTTGCCTCGTCATCTGACCGTCGTTCAAAATTACAAGGTCTTGTCCTTGGTTCTTTCCCTTCGTAACTGATCCTAGACCGTCGCCAATCACTTCACGTTGGGTTGGCGTGGAAGTTTGGAGAGTGGGGTGCCAGCTCAGGTGTTGCTTCGTCATCTGACCGTGGTTCAAAATTACGAGTTGTTGTCCTCGGATCTTTCCCTTAAGGGACTGATCCCGGACCGTCGTCAATAGCCCGTTGTGTTGCTCTAGTACGACGTTAACTAAAAATTACCAAATTATTTACCGTCGCCAATCAAACTCGCGCAATAGCTCGTTGTGATGCTTCATAGCAACGTTAATTAAAAACAATATCGCTACTTTATCCGTCACTTCTGTACGACAGCATATAAACTTGTATTTGAACTCTTGACTTTTGTTTACATATGAGAATTAGTAGTATGTAAGCACAGGGATCCGATTTTTAATAAGCGATTTCGAGTACTTTTCCAAGGGTATTTTTAAATAACTTGTAATATTTCTGGAACATCTTCCTTTTTGAACGAAGAGCATCTATTTTCAAGAGATTAAATAAAAATTGACGCAGGAAAAAATAAAAAATTAAACTGAATGCAGAAATGTTTTTAAATTTAAAAAATTAATTTTCTGACTGTAGCAATAACAAATTTGTTTCGCGAACTTTCACGAAACCGAAAAGAACATGCCGGCAACGCAGCTTCATGTATTTAAAAAAAGGCTGGGGTGATAGCTATCATCATGCAACCTAAAACTATCGAATTAAATTAACGTTTTTTTTTTTCGGATAATATAATAGGTAATGGTAATTTTAGTTAACGTCGTACTAGAGCAACACAACGGGCTATTAACGACGGTCCGGGATCAGTCCCTTAAGGGAAAGATCCGAGGACAACACCTCGTAATTTTGAACCACGGTCAGATGACGAAGCAACACCTGAGCTGGCACCCCACTCTCCAAACTTCCACGCCAACCCAACGTGAGGACTTTCGACCACGACAGATTTAAGGTGCACCAGCCGCCTCTACACCATACGTTTACAAACATCCATGCCCGGACCCGGATTCGTACCAGGAACCTTCCGATCTAGAGGCTAACAACTTAACCACTATACCGGTTGGTCGGCATAATATAATAGGAGGGAGTGAAAACCGAAAACGTTGTCACTGGGGAATGGTTTTGGGTTGAGTTCAAAGATCAAATCGAGGATAAAAGAAATTCCGTTTTTTTTTCCAAGTAATTTTTATGAGACAAATTGGAAAAACAAAATGCATGTATTTTGTAAGGACACTTTTAAGGATCATTGGAACCCTGTAGTAGTTTTTACGTCAATTTCATATGAGTTGTTTTGCTTTCTTTCATTTTGGTGTGGGGTGGAAGTTTGAAGAGTGGATACGAGCTCAAGTGTTGCATCGTCATCTGACCGTGGCTCAAAATGACGTGATATTGGCTTCGGATCTTTCCCTACGAGGGTTGATCCCAGATCGTCGCCAATAGCCCGTCGTGTTGCTCCAGTGCCGATGTTATTTAAAATATCTGCAAGCTTGATACACTGCAATGGCGATTCGTCCACAATATAAAATATCGATCAATGTGGGAAAATATTTAATTTCGAACAAAATCATGTTACCCTCTTACGTTTCTCTAGATGATTCGTATCCTTCGACACGATACCATAGTCGCCGAAGCAGTTCAGCTCAACTTTACTTATTTTAATAGAAACCTCATGTATACTATATGTATATACATTCAATACCAAGCGATTTTGTATCTAAAATACAGCCTCTTTATTCGTAAAGCCTTGCGAGCATCATACATAAAATACGGGTAAGGGTAATTTTTGTTAACGTCGTACTAGAACAACACAACGGGCTATTGACGACGGTCCGGGATCAGTCCCTTAAGGGAAAGATCCGAGGACAACACCACGTAATTTTGAACCACGGTCAGATGACGAAGCAACACCTGAGCTGGCACCCCACTCTCATAAAATACGGGAGGCATAGACTTGTTAAGACCAAAGCTGCATCGGATTCACTATGACATAGGGAGGTATTTAATTAACGTCGCACTAGAGCAAGACGGGCTATTGGCGACAGTGCGGGTTCAAACTCGAAGGAAAAGAACCAAGCCCTAAGGGTAGGATCCCAGGACAACGCCTCATCATTTTCAACCACGGTCAGATGACGAGGCTAACACCTGAGCTGGGGTACCCCACTCTCCAAATTTTTCACAAACTCCAAAAATTTGAAACTGTGATAGATTTAACGCACACCAGTCCCCCGCTTACACGACGGCTTTTGGTTGGTTCGAGATTCGAATTCTCACCCCTCCGATTGCTAATCCTAGATTCTTCCAACCGTGCTATCGCAGCCACCCCTTCGGGGATAATCAATGGACCTGTCCGGCCTTTGATTAGTTTGCGGCCTAGTCTGACCACTTGTATCTTTAAAAAAAAAATATGTCTGGAACACATTTTTAATTATGGAAATTTCTGGTTGTAGAAATTTATTTATTTTTTAGTGTAAGGTAGTTATTTAACGTTGCATTGGAGCGACACCAGGGCTATTGGCGACGATCCTCACGTTGGCTTGGTGTAGAAGTTGGGAGTGTGGGTTGGCAGCTTTGGTGTTGCTACGTCATCTGACCGCGGTTCAAAGTTACGTGGTGTTGTTCTCGAATATTTCCCTTCAAGATTTATCCCGGACTGTTGCTAATAGCTCGTTCTGTTGCTCCAGTGCGACGTTGGTTAAAATACCTTTCAAGTCTGCTACTCTTCCAACCGGTCTACCGCAGCCCAAACCCGAAGGGAGTGATTCGAAGTATGTGGTAGGTAGTTCACTAATATAGCACTTTAACACCAGGCCCATCGCAACGGGTTTTTGACGATGGACCGGGATAAAACCCAAGATCTTTTTGTATGTTACCTTTCTTCTCAAAGTGTAAAAAGCAAGCATTTTTACACTTTGAAATGAAAAAAAAAAAACAATTCCCGACAATCCCCGCATGAAATAAAAAAAACAATCCCCGACAAAACAGTTAATTGGATGGCGACATTTTATTTTCAAATTACTTATATTTGAGAGAAGTTTTTCGAACTCTTTGAGACTACTCCTGTTTTCTTTTAAGCAAACTCGTTTTTAATTGTAATTCACAGTTGACAAAAAGAAAGCACTCGTGTTTGCCATTCGATCCAGAGAAATAGAACTGCAGCGTCATACTTTTCAAACCCATGAGACATGGTAATTTTAATTAACATCGTACCTAGAGCAACACAAAGGGCTATCGACGACGGTCCGGGATCAATCCCCCAATGCCAAGATCCGAGGACAACACCACGTAATTTTGAACGACGGTCAGATGACGAGGCAACACCTGAGCTGGCACCCGCTCTCGAAACTTCCACACCAAGCCAACGTGAGGACTTTCGGCCACGACAGATTTAAGGTGCAACAGCCGCCTCTACACCATACGCTTACAATTATCCGCGTACTGCCCCGGATTCGAACCAGGAACCTTCCGGTCTAGAGGCCTTAACCAACAGACCGGTTGGTCTCGGCTGACAAACCTCGGATAATAATTTTCTTGGATCGTTTGCACTTCCATAATAAATATTATAATGTAATTGTCAAATTGTTTACACCTGTCATTTGCCGTATTTGGCGAATATATTCATTACGAACACAAATCGCGTGTTTACGAACTCGTGGGGACCGAAAAAATAGTTCGTAAATTCGAAAGTTTATAAATGGGAATGGCATTTAAAAAAAACAAAAATCCAACTCGTACTGTTTACTGTGGATGGATGATTTCATCATCCCATATCTTCCCTGTGCATGTGCATGCTTGAACATTGTAGTCCACAATCAGAAAATCATTAAATGTAAGGTTTTCACGAACTTGGGGATCCCTTCGACGTAGATCCTGGAACAAGGTTTCATCTGCACTGAGATCAGAATCGCTCTAGGGAATTCTCCGCCCCCCCCACCCTAAAACATATGCGGTCTGAAGTCCTACCAGTCTCAACAAATTTCACCCTTTCCTGTCATATTTTTCCTGTCTAAGGGACAACAATGAAAAGAAAGTGAGGAAACTGAGTTCGTAAAAAAGAGATATATGTAATTTTGGTTCGTAAATAGGAGGGAAAATTAATATTTTTTCTATGGGATACTATTCTGGACCAACGTAGTAGTTCGTAAATTGGAGGTTCGTAAAAACGCGAGTCCACTGTATTTATCTCGTTTTATAAAACCCTTGTAAAATTATGATAGTTGATAACAAAAGGGGATATCAAGTAATTTTCGTTCTGACGTAATATATAGCAACAACGGTTCGTTTTAGTTTTCTTGTCTTCAAAATATTATTTATTTTAATGTTGTGGTGTTCGTTGGTGTGCAATTAATACTCCAAGAATTACAACACAATAATGTATTCCACAAGACGAAGAGAGACACAAGACGAACAACAACAGCAAAGAAAGGTTACGAAGTAAGAATATTTTCACGCGCTCCGTTCGTAATGCTCCGCGCATGCGCATTACAAACTTGCGCTGCGAGAGAGAGAGAGCGATATTACACGAATCGTTTGCCCTTAGCAAGGAGAACGATTTTCAGTGCGTACTCTGCATACAGTATCCCCCCAGTGAATGAGGGATACCGAGGAACGATAAACAATCATAATAGAGGATTATATACATTGAAAATACAACAACACAAATTTAAGAAAAATACGCACATTTGCGTTTGAATAGTATGCACTAAAAATATGTGGAGTTATGCTACTTATTATTTTTTTTTTTGAAGGAAAGAAAATGTTTAAAAAAATTAAAAATGAATGAGCAAACACAAATATGCAATGACAATCGTTAATATGTACAAATGCAACATTAAATCTATTCAATAAGCGTTTTGTGGAAATGTACAGTTCTTCCACTTTTTGTTGTGAGAGGTTCAACAGGTTCCCTGGACTCTGTAGATTTAGAAGACAAAGATAAGTTAATGTTGCTATAGTCACGCAAAATATGAGCAGGCTTTACTCTGTCTAACATGACAGAAATTGTTTTGCCATTCACAATAATCCGACAGTTCTTTTCCGAACGATCAAGAACAGGATGTGGTCTAGTACAAGGCTGAGAAAATGGAGGTTTGTGACAGTCCACAAGTAAAAACACATGATAAATGTTTCCAATGAGGAATGAATATACACTGACGAGCCTTATGACCATCCCCAGATTTTTCAATGAACTCGTCTGAATGACGTGGAGGGCACGTGATTAAGTGAGAATGGTATTTAACTGCTGCTGGAGAAGGTAAGTAATCATTCTTGCAATTACTTTTGCGAGTGATGGGAAAGGCTGCTGATCTAAGTGATTTTGATAGAGAGCAGATCGTAATGGCCCGAAGACTCGGAACGAGTATCACCGAAATTGCACGACTGGTAGGTTGTTCACGATATGCCGTTGTTAGTATTCATGCAAAGTGGATAAATGACGGTGACACCAGTAGTAGACGCCAAGGTGTTGGTCGTCCACGCGTCATCAAAGAAAAAGGACATCATAGGCTGTCCCGCTTGGTAAAGCAAAATCGGCGCGAGACAGTGGCTCAGCTGACAGCCCAATACAATGCAGGTCCAAGCGCAAGTGTTTCGGAACACACAGTTCAGCGGACACTGTTGGATATGGGACTGTGCAGCAGAAGTCCCACTCGTGTGCATCTGTTGACCAAGCGTCATCGTCAACTCACCTACAGTGGGCCCGAGAACATCTAGACCGGACCATGGATGAGTGGAAGAGAGTTGCCTGGTAAGTGAATCCCTATTTCTCATTCATCACGTCGATGGTCGTGTCAGGGTACGCCGTCTGCCAGGCGAACAGTTGCTCCCATTTTGTACAGCAGGTCATATACAGGCTGGAGGTGGCGGTATTATGCTTTGGGAGATATTCTGATGGGCGACTCTTGGACCTGTAGTTGTGGTAGAACAGACCATGAACGCTGCGAACTATCTGAACATCATTGCGGATCAGTTGGTCTGACGTCTGTCATCGGAATTGGAAATGGAATCTTCCAGCAGGACAACGCCCAACGTGTTGGAGTGGTTCAAGGAGCATACCTGGTGTAAAATTTCACTCTAGAACGGAAGTTATGGTTAAAAGAGTGAAGCCCTTAATCAAACATTTAGAGTCAAATGGTTTGTTTACATTTTGTACTTCGTCGATATCAGCGATCACAAAAAAGTATTTTGACTATGCTCTATATTGCTAAAGGCATCTCCATGTACATTGTTTTATTAATTTTATTTTTTATCTGGGAACAAGGTATTTTGACTACTTTTAGTTTCATTTGTTTCCTTCCTTTACTGCGAAAGAATTTCACAAGCGAGAATTCTTTTTAAACGACGATATCTCAAAACTGTGATTTTACCACTTGCACGCAAGATTTCTCTGGAATGGTTGGTTAGAAATACATGAAATTTTAATTGATTATGTAAACCATATATATGTTTAAAATGACCAAGTTTTTTGTCTATCCTGTTCAAAGTTTTTTAAAAAAAAGTTAACTTTGTGTTGAAAATAAGAAAAAATTTCAGGTTTTTTTTTTATAAAAAAAAGTTTTGTAAGAAATTTAAAAAAAAATACAAGAGTTCGTCATTGTAATTATACTATATATATTTAAGTATATAAAAAAATACAGCTCAGAATAATAATTATTTTGCCCAGAATACTGCGCGCAATGCACCATATAATATTCTAACAAAAAAATGCATTTCATTTTGGTCCAATTTACAATATATTTAAGGGGTAGAAATTAAAAAAAAAATAGTTTACAAAAGATAAAGGTAGTTAAAATCTGCGTACAAAATTTCATTTATGTAAATAATTTATTCATGGAGATATTAAGATTCGAAATGTAGTAATGTTTTTGCATATTTTGACATTTAAAGTACCTAACGCTAAGAAAGTTTCATTGGTTCGTTTGACAACATTTTATTGCCCAGAAGGCACATAGGTAAAGTACTATTTACTGATAACGGAATACAGCCACATTTTAAATATTCAACACTATATTATCTGCATATTTTCTTCGTCTCACATACTGTTATCAGCAAAAAAATACACAAATTCAAGATATATGAAAATAAAACAAAAGATTTCTTTTCTCAGGACGTAAATATCGCTACCAATTCAATTATTGTTATTTATTTTAACTTTCATAATAACGAAAATGGGTCACAATTATTTTACTTTGTATTTAACCTTTCGCAGACCCCCCGACGTTGTCCATGCACCCCCAAATTAATTTTAATTTACCACAGACCTCCTAAATGGTTTCACGGACCCCTGGGGGTCCGTAGGGACCACTTTGGGAACCACTTATTTAGATAATTGGTTAAAAAGCTTTAGGGTTGTAACCATAACATTGTTTGATGAAACGCAAAACTGAGAAAAACCAATTTAAAGATTTTATATTGCTAAAAAATTAATAAAGTAGGCATAAAATCACTTGACATTCTTTTACTAATGACCAGCACATATATGTGTTGTTTTAGAATATTTGTATGTAAAGATAATATATATGTATGTTTTAAAATACAGTCAAAATTCAATGCAATATGCGACTTGCGCAATAGCAAATATATAAGTAGAGATGTTTTCGAAATATCCTGCTTTATACGTTACACCTTCCCTTCTTTTGTTTGTATGTTCTTGCGTCTTCTTAATGGAAAAACTGGTATTTTGCTGAAGCGCGCATCTAGATTGAAAATCACTTTCCTTTTACACAACATCACTCCTAGTGTGTGACGCAGGAAATCCCCAATGCACTCTGTTTGTTATTACAATGTTTTGCACACACCATCATTAAATTCACAAACTGCACGTCAAACACTGTTAGGAAATGCAAATTTGTCACACTTGCTCCACATTATACTATACTAGCCACTGCGTTGCCGTGCCCGTGGTGTTGGTTTGAGAATACCTTACACCACGGGCAACGCCGTGATGTAAGGTATTAATCTGGTGTACAATTTTCCGCAGATTTCAAATCCGTTGAAATTTTCAATCTATAACGATTCCGATTTTACAAGAAAATAACTTAACAATCCCAGTCAAAATGTTTTTTTTTTTTTGCTCTCCTTCGCTGAAATAGAATAGGGCAGGAAATGTAATCTGTTTTTATTTTTATTTTAACGCGAAGGGCAGAAAATGCAATCTGTTTATTTTTGAAAGCGAAAATTCCCGCGACGTCACAATCTCTTGCGAAAGTATAAAAGAAAGGAAGAAAATCAAATGTAAAAGGTATCTATCTGGTGTAAAATTTTCCGCAGATTTCAAAACCGTTAAATTTTTTATTCTTGCTTCAACGATTGCTGAGATAGAAAAAAAAGCACTGAAGAACGCCAGTGATAACTTGACATCACATTTACGTCCATACTCTGACCCCGGATTCGAACTAGGAACATTACGATCCAGAGGCCAACACCTTAACCACTAGACCGGTTGGTCGACAAAGTAGACTGCATACCCTGTTAAAATATCAACAACACAGCCAACGCCAATGCACGAGGTATGCCCACGAGATAGCCATTGTAATGCTTTACACTTGTGGTTCGTGAATGGCAAAAGAAAAGAGAACACTGAAAACTTAACAAGTGTTTATTTTAGTAAACATAACAACACATCTGCGCTATAATCTCAGGGAAGAGCCTTCTAAAGAACGAACGGCCAACAATTTCCGTCGCCTTCCTCGCTCTATCGTTCCCTGTCACTTACTGCCTCTTTCCCTCGCTGATCACCCCTGACCAAACCCCTCCTAGCGTCACTTCACTTCTCTTACCACGTGACCCTTGCGCCTCTGCTTTCCCTAGTAAGTAAGGGTTGAGTCAAGAGGGCAGAATATTACACTACACCCCCCACGTAAGATAAGTGTTAGGGGTGATAAACCAACACTAATCTGAACTAACAGTAATATTCTGGTTCAAAATTTCCATTCAAATACAACATAATTACAAAAACACTTAAAAAGGTAAACTAAATATTCAAATACAGCACAATATTCAGTTTTTGACCGTTTAAACCATTTCACTTAAATTTGCATATCAAATTCCTTAAATTACCCGTAAGGTATATAGGTATATATAACATCAAAAAAAAATATTTGATTCATGCACACTAAAAAGATTCACAGACGTATAAGATTCGACATTAATTTGTTACTCTACGTGATAACCAATTGAATTAAATATCAAACCTTCATGCACAATTCTAAATGTCACATAAATTTAAATCAATGCAATAAATTATCAATTATAATCCAAAAGAAAATTACGTATACTTTCATGTTCATTAAAATAAATAAACAAATATAAAATGCAGAAAAATAATAAAAATATTTCTTGATTGTAATATTTAGCATGCATGGAACTCCAACTCCTACAGTTAGTGTTTCAAAGTTTGTCTTTCCTCAAAAAAGTCTAGAAAGAGCATCAGCATTGTTTAATTGTGATCCAGGACAATGCTTGACAGTTATAGTGTGCTTTTGCAATGCAAATGCCCACCTCTGCAATCTGGAGGACTGGGGAGCACCTTTGGTTAAGAATGTCAATGGATTATGGTCAGTATGAAGTTCAATTTCTGCACCAAATATCCACAGTTCAAATTTCTTTAAACCCCACACTATGGCGTAAGCTTCTCTTTCAATTGTTGACCACGATTGCTGAGCCTTAGATAATTTTTGGCTCGCATAAGATATAGGATATATCTTGTCTTTGAATTTCTGGGACAAGCAAGCCCCGATGCCAATTTGGGATGCATCAGTCTGGATGATGAATGGTTGCCCCAATACAGGAGTGTAAAGGGCTGGAGCATCCATCAAAGCTGCTTTCAGATGTCGAAAGGCATTGTCGTGCACCTCGGACCAAGGTAAACTGTCCGGAACTTTCTTTTTTGTGAGTTCCGTAAGGGGAAACGCAATTCCGGCATAATTTGGTATGTACTCTCTGTAATAATTGCACAGACCTAGAAGGCTTCTCAGTTGTTTTTTAGTGGTGGTAACTGGTAACTCTGATATTGCTTTAACCTTGTCGGGGTCTGTCTGGTGTTTACCGGAACCAATAATATGACCAAGATATTTTATTTCGGATTTACCGAACGAACATTTTTTCAAGTTCACGGTGAAGTGCAACTCTTGTAGCTTTGCAAGGACAATATTTAAGTGCACTAAATGCGTTTTCCAATCACACGAAAATATTGCAATATCATCGATATATGCTCGTGCGAATTCTCGACATTGAGACAGTGCTCTGTTCATTTCACGTTGAAATGTAGCCGCTGCGTTCTTTAGTCCAAACGCGCGGCATGACTTTAAATCTGTATTGTCCTCTATGAGTTTTAAACGATGTGAAGTCTCGACTCTCAACTTCCATGGGTATCGCCCAATAACCCTTTAATAAGTCTAGTGTAGTAATCACTTCGGCTTTTCCAATGTAGTTAATCAATTGTGCAGCATCTTCCATGGGGAAGTCATCGGTCACTGTTGCGTCATTTAATGAACGGTAATCTATGCATAACCGCATCCCTCCATCTTTCTTATTTACACAAACTACTGGGTGAGCAATCTCTGCAGAACTCTCTTCGATTAAATCCAAGGAAAGAAGTTCCTCGATCTGCTCATCCACCTTCGACTTCAACGTTTCTGGAATCCTATACAAATAAGGTTTCTTTCTAACCCGACCAGGAATCAACCTAATTTTATGATCCCCTACCTTCGCTACTTGAACATTCTTTATAAATATGGATTCATATTCCCTCAATAAATTTTTCATTTGGATCTGTTTCCACTCCTCTAAATGGTGTAATTGTTGGGTGGGTAGCACTTCTTCGATATTTCCCATCTGCGATGACTGAGGGGTTGAATGGATTTCTCCAAACTCCTCTTCATTATCAAAAACTACTCCGATTGCATTCACTCTGGGATAATACTTTCTGATTTTATTTACGTGAACCTGTCTAATATTACCTTCAGGTAATTGCACTTTATATGAATGAGGAGGGCAAAATTGTACAATTTGTCCAGGGCCAGTCCATCTAGCATAAATTTTGTTGTTTGAGTCTGGTATGAGAAGAAACACTTGTTCTCCCAGCTCAAATTTTCTTGTTGAAGACCTACGGTTAAAATATTCAGTATAAGCTTTTTGTCTATCGATCGCTGTTAACGAAGCTTGTTCGGCTGCCATTTCCAGTTTAATCTTTAGTTCTTGCAGATAGTCAACAACAGATGTAGGTATATTAACTGGTAAAGTTATTTCTCCTGCCCAAGTGGATTTTAAGATAGTAAGTGGTCCACGTGCCTCTCTGCCATATAAAAGACGAAATGGAGACACACCTGTTGTACAGTTTGGCACCTCTCTGTAAGCAAAAAGCAAAAATGGAATTTGTCTATCCCAATTTCTCGGGTCCTCACGGATGATGTGGTGAAGCATTTGCTTCAACACTTTGTTCCATCTTTCTACCAGACCATTGCTAGCGGCGTATCCAGGACAGCTAAATCTTGGAGCAGAGCCTATTCGCTTTAAAAATTCTTGTGTTAAACAAGATGTGAAGTTTGTCCCTTGATCACTAGCAACAATATTTGGGATGCCAGTACGAGAAAATATATGTAGTAAGGCTTCACAAGTCGATTTAGCACTAAGGGAACGCATGGGCACCGCCTCCGGCCAACGAGTGTGCTGATCCATGAGACAAAGCACATATTTATGTCCCCTTCCCGATGATGGTTCTATTGGTCCAATAACATCTACATTTACTACCTCAAATGGAAGTTTTGGTCTCATAACTGGTGTTATTGGTGCTCGGTCATTAATTTTCTCTGGACTCTTCAACTGACAATTAATACACGTTTTGCAAAATTCACTGATGTCTTTGGACATCAGAGGCCAGTAAAAATTATATCGGATGCGTTCTTTGGTCTTTTTAAGTCCCATATGAGCGCCAAAAACAGATTCATGAGCCAATTCTAACACTTTTTTCCTTCTAGTTTCAGGTAAAACTAGTTGCAATACCTTTTCTCCCAATATTTTATCCCTATGATAAATCAAATCATCTATTAAGATATAATTCCCTCTATTAGTTTTAATATCTTGTCTCACTTTTTCTAATGATGCGCACTGTTGTTGCTCCTCTTTTAACTTAATTGCCTCAGATTTATTCCCATTACTTAAATCAGATTCGATCGGGGTTTCCGATTCTGACTCATCCTCCTGAAAATTCTCAAATATTTCCCTACATTCCACCTCATTCACGTCCGTTGAATGTTCATGGCTATCTGAAATATTTTCTAATGGGTCACCTGCTGTGTCGTTTTCGACAACCGCTTGGTCATCTGAGCCGGCCTCTTTCAACAGGTCGTATACCGCAGGGGGTAAGAGACACTCAGCGTTCAACTTGTCAGTCACTGCGACTAAAACGTCTATGGGAAAAGATATGCCCATCCAATGGTCACTCATTGCAGACATTGATACAGTCGTTAAACCTGCTCTAACTTCTTCCCCAAAAGCTGAGACCAACTCTATTTTGCCGCTTTCGTTTGCCGCATGGGCGAAGTTCGAATGGATAATGGGCAGCTGACATCCCGAGTCAAGCGTTGCTTTGACTCTTCTTCCAGCCACAAGGACATTAACGCATTCCAGGGGTTGTAAAATAGGGGTGCTTTCCAAGAAAGGGCAAGCAACCTCTGCTACGACTGCTTCGTTTTTCTGTCTCGTGAGAAAAACGTCTTTTCTTGTCCCACTCCTGTTGTGTGACTGATTCCCTATTCTTTTGTTCCTTTCTGGGCAGAATTTGGCGAAATGACCATCCCTTCCACAGGTATAACATTCCTTGCGAGTTTTCACTTTAGGCTTATTGTAACTATCCTGCCTGTATTCTTCTCGTCTTAAATGAGGTGGTGTATATTTAAAATGGCTATGTTTTTCACTTTCGCGATCTTTACAAACTGTAGAATGATTTTCTACTAATGACAAAGATTTTCCCTTAGAAGTAAAATATATGTCACATTCCTTAGCTAATTCTAGAGGTTTAAACCAATTTTCTCCCTGGCGAATTCCTATATGTAAAGATGTTTCCTTATCTAATGTTTCAATTATTTTATCACTAATCATCAGGCTTTTAAGATTATCCAAATCGTTAACTTTTCTTAATTTACAATAAAATTCAAAATTTGAAGTTAACCTCGATGCGAACTGTACATGAGATTCGTTAATTTTCCGCGTAGCTTTCCGAAAATTGTCTAAACATGCTTGGGGCGTTGGTTCGTTCTCTCTGCGGACAATTGCTTTAAGTTGATCATAATTATTTAATTCCTCTTGGTTTATATACACTAAGACATGATTTGCTTTTTCTCCTAGTATATTTAACAGAATTTCGGTCTTAAACTCTTCGGGTACTCGTTTCGTATGGAATGCTCGTTCCAAAGAGTCGAAGAAAATATGCCATCCTTCAGGACAACTTGGCACGGGCAAAGTTAAAGTACGCACACTTCTAATTAAACTTTCTAAGTTTTCGAACCTGTTTCCCTCAGTGCCAAAACTACCGCTCAGCCTTTCTACCTTAGCGTTTATTCTAACCTTTTCTAATTCAAATTCTTGTTCCGAACGAACCTTCCTCTCTTCTATGATGTTACACAGAACTTCTTTCACAAAATCTGGATCTTTTCCATACTCATCACTGTTCAAAATAATGTTCTTTAGGTCCACTAATTTAGCATCCGTGCTAATAGTTTCTCCTATCTCTTCGGAAAGTATAATTAAATCTTCCTTTCTAGCGCCTTTAAACATATTGGAAATCTCTTACCTCCGATCCAGTTGAAAATTGTATATCCAAAATGATCCGATCTCTTCCTTTGAGATATCAGCAAAATGGCACGTACACAAATTCAACGCACTCAACAACACGATCGTTGAAATTACTTAACACCTTAGGTCCGTGTCTCTCTCTTTAAATATGCCAATCCGAGCGGGTGCGGCAGTGTAATGCTTTACACTTGTGGTTCGTCAATGGCAAAAGAAAAGAGAACACTGAAAACTTAACAAGTGTTTATTTAAGTAAACATAACAACAAATCTACGCTATAATCTCAGGGAAGAGCCTTCTAAAGAACGAACGGTCAACAATTTCCGTCGCCTTCCTCGCTCTATCGTTCCCTGTCACTTGCTGCCTCTTTCCCTCGCTGATCACCCCTGACCAAACCCCTCCTAGCGTCACTTCACTTCTCTTACCACGTGACCCTTGCGCCTCTGCTTTCCCTAGTAAGTAAGGGTTGAGTCAAGAGGGCAGAATATTACACTACAGCCATGTTTCATCAAATGAGAACAATATCAATATCTGAATTATCAGCACACCCAATTTCAGTGTATGAGTCTAATTTGTTTGTGCACTTTCGACTGAAGATTAGCAGTATTGATTTTGTACGCTTTATCAAGTGCTTTAGTACACGATCGAAATTTCGAAGAAAAAAAAATTCATATCTACTACCCATGCAAAAGTTTTCTATACAACTCTAACCTTTTCGAATGTGTTGAAATGCTTGGGTCATTCTTAAGGGGACTTGGCACCCAAAAATGGGTCAAAATACCGATTTTGGGATTTTTATCCCAAATTATGATTTGGAATCTTAAAAATGTTTCTGCAAAGTTTCATGTCTTTACGATAATTCTAAGTTGCCTTATTATCAAATTATATTTACCTTAGTACAGAAATCGAAACCGAAACTAATAGGAATCCCAATGGAGATTGAGTGATAACTTTAAAAATCTACCAGCAAAGCCTCATATCACAAATATTTTAATATGTGCGGTTAAGCTGTAGAAGTAGAAGTATATTCTAAATAACTGAAACCGTGTTTATCGAAGCTGTTTATTTTGAGTAATTGAATTGCATTTTTCATCATCTCTTTGCATTACAATCAGTTTTAGAAGATAGTTTTTTCATTTTTGCTTATCTATTGATCAGTGTTTATATACATTTAAAGTTTAATAATATGCCTCGTACCAAGAGGAAATATGCACATGTTGCAAAAATGGTTAGGAAACGTTGGTGTTCGGAAAAATCCATATCGTCTGGTAATGAAGCAGTACTTCCATCGCCAAATGAAAGACTCCAAACTCTGATGTCGTCTGCAAATGTTTCCTTGGAAGAAAGTCAAGGTTCCTATGTTTTCATTGATTTAAATCTTTTGAACAACCTGCTAAAAGATTTGCAATGTCCTATGTGTGAAACCAAGAACTTGAAATTTGACTTAGGAAAGAAGTCTGGATTTGCATATGATGTGAACATGGTGTGCACTACTTGTCACGAGTTTAAATCTGCAGCTACAACATCAAAGAAAGAGCAGTCTAACTACGACATTAATTTAAGAGTGACCCAGGCATTTCAACACATCGGTAAAGGGTATAGTTCAATAGAAAAATTTTGCATGGTCGTAGATATGAAGGTCTTTTCTTCTTCGACATTTCGATCGTGTACCAAAGCGCTTGATAAAGCGTACAAAGTCAGTACTGCTAATCTTCTGTCGAAAGTACACAAACAAATCAAAGACTCGTACACTGAAATTGGGAGTGCTGATAATTCAGTACAAGATATTGCTGTCTCTTTTGATGGAACGTGGCTAACCCGTGGGCATACCTCACGCATTGGCGTTGGCTGCGTTATTGATATTTTAACAGGGTATGCAGTCGACTTTGAAATAATGTCAAAGGTGTGTCGACTGTGTACCAATGCTAAAAAAGATCTGGGAGAATCGTCTGCCGAATATCAGTTCTGGTATGAAGGCCATAAAGAGGACTGTGAGGCAAACCATTCTGGGTCCTCCAACTCGATGGAGCTTGAAGCAGCTTCATCTTTGTGGAAACGCTCTGAAAAACTGGGATTTCGCTACACCACGATCCTTTCTGATGGGGACGCGAAAACTTATAATCACTTAGTGAAGAATAAAGTTTATGGTGTTGATGTTGTGATAAAAAAAGAAGAATGCGTTAATCATGTTGGGAAACGGCTAGGAACTGGTTTACGTGAAGTTGTTTCAAAAAATAAAGCCAAAGGGATCACATTGGGAGGTAAAAAACAGGGCAGTTTGAAAAATGAAACAATAAAAAAGTTAACTAAATATTATCAAGGAGCTATTCTTAGAAATAAAGGAAACTGCAAAGAAATGAAAAAGGCAATATATGCTACACTGTCTCACAGTATTTCAACGGATGCAAAGCCGCAACATTCCAAGTGCCCAAAAGGTGCCAACTCATGGTGTTTTTACGAGAGAGCTAAAGCTCAGGGTGTAAAACCAGGGCCTCATAATAAGTGTGTGAAAACACCAATCAATGAAACCATCCTGCCATACATCTTACCAGTATACCAAAGATTGGCTAGCGATGATCTGCTACAACGCTGCATTCGCTGTGCAACGCAAAATGCTAATGAATCTCTACATAGTATAATGTGGAGCAAATGCCCAAAGGACAAATTTGCATTTCCTAACCGTGTCCGACGTGCAGTTTCTGAGGCAGTGTGTGAGTTCAATAATGGTGTGTGCAAAACATTACAAGAACAGCAGAGTGCATTGGGGATTTCCTGCGGGAATGCAAGTCGGACACTTGGAATGATGCTGTGCAAAAGGAAGGTGCTTTTTCAAGCTAGACGCGCTACAGCAAAATATCAGTTTTCTAGAAAACTGATTAAACTTGCCATTAAGAGGCAAGAACATGCAAACAAAAGAAGGGAAGGTGTAACCTATAAAGCAGGATCTTTCTAAATCATCTTCACTTATATTTTCCAATTCGTGTGTCGCATATTAATAATAATTGAAATTTTTTAATGAGAATTTATGTATAACATATTTTTTTGATCATTTGTAATAACATAATAGTATAACAGAATTCAATAATATAACCATAGCATTTTTTTCGTTAAAATCAAATTTTCGTATTTACGTTACAAATTACATCGCTTTTGTAAATATTCCATTGCATTAAATTTTGACTGTATGAAACATAAATATTTATTATTTTTACATATAAATATTCTACAGCACCACATATATGTGCTGGTCAACAGCAAAAAAAATTTCAAGTGATTTAATGGTTTCTTTACTACATTTTTAGTAACATAAAAACTTTAAATTGGTTTTTCTCAGTTTTGTGTTTTTTCAAACACTGTTATGGTTAAAACCATAAAGCTTTTTAACCAATCATCTAAATCTTCTGAAATTTTAACCACTTGCTCATAATTATCTGATCAATAAAACTAAATATGGGATTTGTAAAAAAATAAGTAGAACTTATTTTATTACAGATTAATTAAAACAATTCGTAATTTTTCTCAATTTTTCACTAACTTTTCAGTTTTTAATTTTTTTTTTCAAAAACTACACAAGATATTCAAAATCCCATATTTAGAAGTGTTAAGAGAAGTTTCATTAATATTGTAAAAAAATGTGAAGTTAAAATATTGAATATTAAAAAAGAAGTACCAATTTGAAATTTCTGACAATTTTATTAAAATTTTAAATTAAAAAAAAATTGTGATACAATTTTTGATTTTTTTCCTCAAAATTCATTTAATTACATGTGAAAACATAAATTAATGATAAAAACTACAATAAATATAATTTATTTAAAAAAATAATTTTTGGGGTGCCGAGTTAATGTATTTAGACTTCTTTCTTTGAGTTGGAGATTGAAACTCCTGACAAGGTAGTGCACACTATGTTATTCATAACTATTAATATCATATGCAAATCCACACTTCTTACGTAAGTCAGATATCAAGGTCTTATCACACATAGGGCATTGCAAATCTTTTAGCAGGTTGTTCAAAAGTTTCAAATTAATAAAAACGTAAGAACCTTGATTTTCGTCCAAAGAAACATTTGCAGACGAAATAAGAGCTTGTAATCTTGCATTTGGCGATGGAAGTACTGCTTCATTAACAGACAATATTAACTGTTCAAAACACCAACGTTTCCTAACAATTTTAGCAGCATGCGTAGCTTTCCTCTTGGTACGAGCCGACGAACCGATATAGTGGTTAAGGTGTTAGCCTCTAGATCGGAAGGTTCCTGGTTCGAATCCGGGTTCGGGCATGGATGTTTGTAAACGTATGGTGTAGAGGCGGCTGGTGCACCTTAAATCTGTCGTGGCCGAAAGTCCTCACGTTGGGTTGGTGTGGAAGTTTGGAGAGTGGGGTGCCAGCTCAGGTGTTGCTTCGTCATCTGACCGTGGTTCAAAATTACGAGGTGTTGTCCTCGGATCTTTCCCTTAAGGGACTGATCCCGGACCGTCGTCAATAGCCCGTTGTGTTGCTCTAGTACGACGTTAACTAAAAAATTACCAATTACCTCTTGGTACGAGCCGACGAACCGATATAGTGGTTAAGGTGTTAGCCTCTAGATCGGAAGGTTCCTGGTTCGAATCCGGGTCCGGATGTTTGTAAGCGTATGGTGTAGAGGCGGCTGGTGCACCCTAAATCTGTCGTGGCCGAAAGTCCTCACGTTGGGTTGGTGTGGAAGTTTGGAGAGTGGGGTACCGGCTCAGGTGTTGCTTCGTCATCTGACCGTGGTTCAAAATTACGAGGTATTGTCCTCGGATCTTTCCCTTAAGGGATTGATCCCGGACCGTCATCAATAGCCCGTTGTGTTGCTCTAGTACGACGTTAACTAATAATTACCAATTACCTTCTCGATTGGGGCCGACCAACCGGTATAGTGGTTAAAGTGTTAGCCTCTAGATCGGAAGTACGACGGTAATTACAAAATTACCATCTCGATTGGGTAATGGTAATGGTAATTTTAGTTAACGTCGTACTAGAGCAACACAACGGGCTATTGACGACGGTCCGGGATCAGTCCTTTAAGGGAAAGATCCGAGGACAATACCTCGTAATTTTGAACCACGCTCAGATGACGAAGCAACACCTGAGCTGGCACCCCACTCTCCAAACTTCCACGCCAACCCAATACCATCTCGTTTGGGATTCATATTGGTAATTTTTAATTAGCGTCGTACTAGAGCAACACAACGGGCTATTGACGACGGTCCGGGATCAATCCCTTAAGGGAAAGATCCGAGGACAAAACCTCGTAATTTTGAACCACGGTAAGATGACGAAGCAACACCTGAGCTGGCACCCCACTCTCCAAACTTCCACACCAACCCAACGTGAGGACTTTCGGCCACGACAGATTTAAGGTGCACCAGCCGCCCCTACACCATACGCTTACAAATAGCCATGCCCGGACCCGGATTCGAGCCAGGAACCTTTCGATCTAGAGATTAGGATTTCTATTGGTTTCGATACTACTAAGGTAAACATTTTTTTCCCCATTGGCGGGCACATATGAAATTAATCATTGCCACTATAAGGCCGGAAGTGATGGCCACTTGTGAAGGAGCACCTATTAGGAGGACCATCATTGCCCCTAACAAAGGACTGCACAATTTACACCCATGCCCTGACCCCGGATTCGAACCAGGTACCTTCCGATCCAGAGGCCAACACCTTAACCACTAGACCGGTTGGTAGTTAGGCAACTTAGAATTCACCGTAAAGACATGAAACTTTCTCGAAGCAATAGATTCTAAATTATTGATTAAGATTCCAAATCATCATTTGGGATAAAAATCCCCAAATCGGTATTTCGACCCATTTTGGGATGCCAACTCCCCAATCAGTAAAACAATCATTTGTTTTTCCAAGTTTTATAATTGGATTGCATTGAACTCTGCACGCAATTATCTTCTTTAATAGGCCACCCCTGATGTCGTGACGGTCTGTGGTTGGACTGAGTTTCAAACTCGCGATCCTCCCATCTGCTACTCTGCTCCAACACATTAAAAGGAAATGTGGTTATGTTCTCTGCGATGCTAAAATCAGAGGGAGCTTGTGTTTTGGTAACCCATTTCGTAATTCGTGGTAACTTGGTCCGTTGGAATTTCGGCACATCTTAAAAACAATTCCGAGCAATGTAAGAACGGACAATTAGTTCACAACCAACTTCTCCGCTTCAGTTTCCCGGATCCAGTCACGTGTTTTGACCGAGTCAAGTTATAGCATCCGAAAGTGATAGCGTTGACAGAGGGGAAACATCCGCGGCGATCGTCGTTTATGGTTTAGCGTGTCGCGGCAACCTTCTAAAGGGCATTTATTTGAAAATCAACTGATCCGATCTCGCGGGAGCTGCAATATAGTTTGCTCATGTCTGAAATGAAATACTAGTTGCACGTAGAAATGTTGAGGAAGCACATTTGTGTGTCCGTCGTGTAGGAGTGGAAATTCACACGAGATTGCATCTGCCACGTGATAGTACAAATCATCTTTTTCACATTTTAACTCTTTTAAGAGACATGCCTCCCTACGATTAAAAACATACCTTAAAAAGTATTTCTAAATGTATAGAGGTCCGCGATCGTGTATTTAACCTTTAGACTACGGCCCGTA
Organism: Metellina segmentata; assembly: GCA_947359465.1. Classification (NCBI taxonomy): domain Eukaryota; kingdom Metazoa; phylum Arthropoda; class Arachnida; order Araneae; family Tetragnathidae; genus Metellina; species Metellina segmentata. Next base: position 124,809,592 of record OX375876.1, read on the forward strand.
CAGTTGTTATACCTTGATCGTGCCAAGAAAGAATTTAGACTACGGCGAGTACAGTAGTGTACCTTGAAAGTTATAAGAATCGCGCCAGTTATATCTATAGCCGTAGTCAAAAGGTTGATGAATTGAAGGCCGTGGATTAACAAGTGGTTGCGGTAGGTATTTATTTAACATCGCACTGAAAAACGGATGAATAACTAGAGAATTGGGTGTTCGAAACTCGATCCAACCAAAAATCGTCGTGTATGTGGGAGTTGGTGCACGTTAAATCTGCCATGACCTCAAATATACTCACGTTTTCGTAGGTTGGAAGTTTGAAGAATGGGGTACTTACTCAATTCTCAAATGCTGTTAACCTCGTCATCTGATCGCGGTTCAAACCGCGAAGATGTTGCCTTGGAGGGGTGCGGATCTTAAAAAAAAGGTGTTGCCTTCGGATCTTTCCCTTCGTGATGGATCCCGGATCTTCGCCTATAGCCCGTTGTGTTGCTCCAGTGATGAGACGTTAATTAAATACCTATCCAAACGAGTCTATTCAACTCAAACAAACTGAAAATCAGACTCGGAAGTATGATATAAATTTTTTAATGAAGATTTGAACGAATTCGACACTTTTGAATTTACTTACATCTTTAATATTGCAATACCTTTCTAGCCCTGGGGTAAAATTTACTTTTTTGATCTCGCATTTTTCTCGAGAAAATACTATCCTGAAGCGAGGCGCTGCATGGTCAAAGAGAGTCGTTTCCGGTAAACAATTCTTGAACGAATCTTTTCACTAATTGAATTCAAATGGATCGAATCTTTAAAAAAAATCGATTTGCCCATCGCACGCTAAATAGAGATTTGAAACTGAGGTGAGAACATTGCTATGACGTGTTGACGCAGTGGATGGTAATTGTTCTGTCAGAGACCAGGAGCGGTTTCGAAGCTCTGCGCGCTTTTATCTTCCGTGTCATGGGATTGACATCAATGGACTTCGAATGCTCGGAGATAGGCACTTAGGTTAATTTTACCCAGCAGAGTAGTGGTGTTGTATCTGCTATTAGGAGTGAGGTTTAAGGGCAGAGAACAACTCAATGATCTGTTAACAAGGGGAGAGTTGCTCTGCCAGATCGATTGGAACCCTTCGCTCCAGTTTACCTTCGTTTCATGTGATGTGGTGATTACGATTGCTGGAGAAATACTCATCTGGTATGGTAGTGGAGAAAGGGGTAGATGAATCTGCTCCGGGGTAGAATAAAGTATCTTGGACTGCGATAACACTATTCGACGTGTGTGAAATGGAAAATAATGTTTTGTTTCTTTTTGAAAATGGGTAGGGACTCGTTCTCTCCCTCGTCTTCAAATCGTGCAACTGGAAGAAATAACATGAAACATGCTCCGTCAATTTCGTTAAAAGGTCGATAACCCTTATAGCCGAAGGAAACCGAGGGGAGTAAAGAGAAAAATATAATTTTGAACTAAAAGGGGGTGAAGAAAAGGACGATGTCTGGGGAAAAACAGGAAGAGAAGTTTCAAAGTTGCGATCTCGTATTATAAATAGAGGAAGATTGAATTACAGGGAGCCATAATATGAGGAATTGAATGGTGGAGCTAGAATAACCGAAGGTAGATCTTGTTAAAGCTCATGACTAGAACTCGGATCGATATTCAAAAATGTGACCTGAAATATGCATTTCAATATCCCTAAATATGCACTAAAACCCCAAAATATGCGAAATTGCAAAACAAAAAATTTTATTTTTACAAAAAAGCTAGTGAGGATGATAAGGAGAAATTGAACCACACTTTCATTCAATTAATTCACAGTTTTATTTTTTAGAGTATATAAAGATAAGTAAAAATATACAAATTAATAAATATTACATAATTGAAAAATGTAGAATAAAATGAAAGCATTTCAAGTGTCCTCAGGGACTTTTCTAGGGGGTAGAAGGGGCATGTGCCCAGGTGCCGGATTAGGAAAGGGTGCTTAACAAGCATATTATTTTTTTTACTAGTATATATGTGGGTTCGTAAGAGGTAAATGATAAATAACTCTTAAAGTTTAAATTTAAGTTTAATTACAAAATTAATGTATTTACAGTGTATATTTACAAACATCTTTATCAATTAAGAATATCCGACAACTAAGAGGCCATCTGCCCTAAAAGTCATGGGCCGTCTGCCCAACTGCTAGCTTCGGTGTCTGGGGAACATCTGTCTCATTGCTGCTGTCGCTTCTGAGCGGACGCTTCCTCTAGGTGGCGTTACTGCTGCGGACGTATCAGGCTTTGGCGCGCTCGTCGCACAATCCCACAATCGGCTATCCTGACTGTAATTTCGTCCTCGAAATTCGCCGTTTTCATCATCAGTAAACAGTCCATAACATTCTCACATATCTGAAAATACAAACAAAAAAGAAGAAAGGGAAAAAAGACTTATATACACATTTTTTTTTACTGTTGACCAGTGGGCCAGGGTTTCATGTAATCAGCTGCTGAAGTAGTTAGGCGTGGACCTTCATGATCGCCCACTTTTTCAATGGCATATCTGTCATTAGGAGACACTTTTACAACTCGATTAGGTCCCAAAAATTTAGGTTTCAGCTTAAGTCCAACTCCAAACTGCGTGCGCTGAATGGCCACTAGATCTCCTACTTTGTACACTCTAGATTTTTTTTCTCCCTTTGTTATACTGACGTTTATTTTCCTGTTGCAATTTGAAAATATTGTCTTTTGCTTGTTCGCGTAATTCTTCTCTCTCCTTCATCATGGACTTTTCATACTCTTCTTCCAGTATATCTTTTATTTTCAGATCTTCTTTATTTTTCATTGTGATGCCAATCATTAGTTCGAATGGCGTATGCTTCGTACTTCTGGATGGGGTACTGTTTATGATACTTTGTAGACTTGGAACATATTTGAACCATTTGCTAGGCTCCTCTATTGAAAGTTTGGAAAGAACAGGAATCAGCAGACCAATCATCCTTTCTGCCTGCCCATTGCCTCTAGGAATTCCAGCTGTTATTTTACAATGTTCAATTCCCTGATCAGTACAATAATCAGTGAATTCCTTCGATGTAAAAGCTGTTCCCCTATCTGAAATTATTCGTGATGGGTTTCCAAAAGTAGCTTGTTGTAATTTCAGCTTTTCTATAGCATCGCTAGCCGAGGTAGATTTCACTGGGTGCAACCAGACAAACTTCGTAAAGGCATCGACTACCGAGAAAATATGTTGGTATCTTTTATTCGTTGTTGGAAGGGGTCCCAAAAAGTCGATATTGTAAGTCCCAAGTGGAACGTTGTCTTTCGGCACTGGATTAAGAAACCCTTCGCCTTTTCCACGTTTTCTATATAAGAGGATGCACTGTACGCAATTAGAAATAACGATTTCAACCTGTTTTCTTGCATTAGGAATAAAAAACTGTTTTTTAAGAATTTCCTCTGTCTTGGCAGCGTCAAAGTGACCTTTGTTGTGAACGTCTCTAATGATGTTCTTTTGCATCGCTTGAGGAACCATTAGTAGTTCTTTCCTATTCTCATACTTATACACAATTCCTCCTTTAATGAAATGTTCATTGTCATGTCCTTCTTCAACTAGAGTTTTAATTGCTTTAATGTGATCATCTTGATGTTGTGCAGCTTCTATTTGGGTTGTTAATTCTCCTTGTGCACGAGTTGTTATCAACAATATGTTCCTGCTTAGGGCATCCACATGCTTCATTTGGGTGCCTGATCTATGGACAACCTCATAATCATATTCTTCGAGTGACAATGCCCATCGAGCAATTTTTGGTGTAAGCTCTTTTTCTGCATAGTCCTCTGAAATGCAGCGCAATCGGTCACTATTTTGAACTTAGTTCCCAACAAGTAGTAGCGAAATTTTCGCAAAGCTTCGATTACAGCCAGTACTTCCAATTCGTAAGAACAATACTTATCTTGTTGAGGAGTAGTCTTCTTGCTCATGAAGTGAATGGGATGAAATTTCCCATCATGAGCTTGCTGAAGCAAAACAGCTCCAAAGCCGTGGATACTAGCATCCGTATCTAATTCTAAGGTTGCTCCTTGCCTAAAGAGATGCAATACCGGACTACTTGAGAGAATTTCCTTTAGCCTTTCAAATGCTTCGACTTGCTCAGAGCCAAATGTCCATTCGACATTATTTCGGAGCAGGTCACTTAATGGCTTTGCAATTCTTGAAAATCCACCGACAAATTGTCGAAAGTAAGAGCAAAGACCCAAAAAACTCATGACTTGTTTTACATTTTTCGGCTGGGGAAAATTTTTCACTGCACGCGTCTTGGCTGGGGAAGGTTGAATTTGGCCGCCCTCGATAACGTATCCGAGAAATTCTATCGAATGTTGGAGAAATTGACACTTTTTAAAATTTATTATTACACCGTATTCTGACGCAACCTTCAAAACCCTTTTAATTTTTTCCAGCCCTTCTTGTTCATCAATGGAAGGTATAACAATACCATCCATGTAAATTATTATAGTCTCGAATTAAGTCTCTAAACACCGTGTTTATGTACCTCACAAAAACACTTGGTGAGTTACTACATCCGAAAGGTACAACATTGAATTCGTACTGTCCTTCATGGGTGACAAATGCTGTGTAACGTGTCGAATAAGGGTCCATTGGTATGTTGAAAATGCGTTTTTTAAGTCCAAAGTGGAAAATAACTGTGCGTTTCCCAAGCAATCTAAAACATCTTGAATTAATGGGAGTGGGTGCTTATCCTTGATTAATTTTCGATTAACCGATCGATAATCAACGCACAATCTGTATGAATTATTACCCTTCTTTTTACACAAAACAATGGGTGAAGCGTAGTTAGAACAGGAGGGTTTAATTATTCCGTCTTTTAACCATACTTGTATTTGTTCCTCAACTATTTTCTGTTCTTTTAAAGACATTCGGTGCGGTCTCTGACAAATCGGTACATCATCAGTTAAAATTAAAGTCATTTTAACTTCTGTGTCTTTAATTTTATGCGGCTTATATTCTCTAATCAAAATATCTAACTCGTTTCTTATTTTAGGATCTTTAATATGTTGCAATTCAATTTCATCCATCAAGGAAATGGGTAATTCGGATAAAGGATTAAAAGTCAAATCATTTTCTTGAACATCCTAGGGGATACCAAACATCCGCCTTTCATTACTTTCGGATTCCAAAACAGTGTCGCCATTACGCCAACTCGTTTTTGTTTTTATTCTTTTACTTCCTAAATAGGGTCCCTCAAAACGCTTAGCTTTTACTTTTTCCGACTCTTTCACTTCCGAAGTGTGTGTGAAAGAAAGATTAATAGAACCTTCTCGAAAGCTCAAAATCCTTAAATCCTTTCCTGATATTGAAAGATTAAGCTTGTTAATTACGTCCATACCAATCACAATATTACAACATAAGTTTTCAATAACAAAAAACTCAGTGAGAATATTAAAATTGGCAATAGTAATTTCAGCACAAAAATAACCAAGTGATTTTACACTTTGATTTCATTCAGATGATTTTGCCAGTTTTTTTATTCAGTTTTGATTAGTCAGGTAGTCAGCGAAAATATTTTCTCCTATACTGTAGAAGCGCACTCCTTGAACCCATCCATTGACCCATCTGAGGGTATTACCGGGGTATATTTTCACTCAAATCTTCATATCCAGGTTAACAAGTCTTCAGATCTTCCTGAGTACCTAAGGCAACTTGCCCTTGAATTGATCAATAATATCCGAGATGATGCTGTACTTATTTATACGGATGGTAGCAGGAATGACAGGACTTGCTCCGGTAGTGGGGTACATATTAAGACTCAAAACGGATCTAATCAAATCTCTATCAGAAACCCTGACGGCTGTTCAGTCTTTCGCAGCGAACTAATTGCAATTAATGCGGGTCTAGATACAGTCCTTCCACTCCCTGGGGATGAGGAAATCTGGATTCTGTCTGACAGCCGGAGCGCCATCCAGCATCTTACTAACTGGCACAGAGTCCGTGATAATACTGGAGTTGCTATCTTGGACATGCTGAGGCGGCTCTCCTCATCTCGTGAGATTCACTTACAGTGGATCCATTTCCACGTTGACCTTGCCGGTAACGAAATGGCTGATGCCCTGGCAAAGAGGGGAACTGACAAGCCTATGCATACTCCGCCGTCTCTAACCTATACTGAACTATACTCTAGACATAAATGCCTTGTTGGGTCTGCATTTTCCACTCCCCCTGTGCATCATTGGTACAAGAGTAATCGTCCCGGTGGATCTCTATCCCTCCGGTGCAGCAGACAGGAACAAACTACAATAACACGATTTCGTAGTGGCCACCTCAAAACATTGACTTATGCCAACAAAGAAAAGGTCTTTCCAATTTGTACCAAGTGTTCCAAAGGCCAGGCCACTCCGGATCATATCCTTGAGTGCTTGGGACGATAAAGAAGATCGTCTGCACTGTAAAAAAAATCCCGTAAAATTTACGGTTTTAAACTGGCAGCTGGGTTGGTTGTGCAAAACCGTAAAAATTACGAAGTAAATCCGTAGAAACAACGGTTTTTTACCATATGAGTACAAGTTTTTCCCGTAAAAGTTACGAAGTAAAACCGTATTCTCGACGGTTTTCCCCATACGAGATCAAGTTTCCCCCGTAAAAGTTACGAAGTAAAACCGCAATCTCGACGGTTTTTCCCATATGAGATCCAGTTTTTCCCGTAAAAGTTACGAAGTAAAACCGTATTCTCAACGATTTTCCCCATATGAGATCAAGTTTGCCCCGTAAAAGTTACTAAGTAAAACCGTATTCACAACGGTATTTTGCCATATGATATCACATTTTTTTCCTTAAAAGTAATGAAGTAAATTTGTAGTAGCAACTGTTTTTTACCATATCTAGTTTTCTCCGTATGTTTCAGTTTTAAACTGTTTACATAAAAGTATTTAATCGGTGAAAGTTACAACCAGTTACCATAAAAAATACACTATAATTTTGCAATCAGAACTATTTTTAACTAGTCAAGAACAAGTTTACTGTAGTTTTTAGTTTATAACTGTTTACAAAACCATATGGAATTGAAGTCACAACCAGTTACCATAAAAAATATGCTGCAATTATGCAGTGAAAATGGTTTTAACCACAAAATAATGGAATTACACTTAATACTAAAAGGTTTACAAATTGTGGGAAAATGTAAATTTCAGCTATACAGTTTGGCACACAAAATAATGGGTTTTCTCTGAAATCTAGTTTCGAAGTGTGGATAAAATGGTAAAGTCATCTTCTATTGCAGAGCAAATAAATTAAAGAAAAATACTGTGCAGTACACAGTTCCTTTTATTCATAATACTGTCAATATACAGTGAAATCTGTGTGTAACGATACTGTCTATAACAATATTTTATTTAGGTCCCTACAGAATGGTTATAGACAGGTTTCACTGTATAATGTTTATTACTTTTGTTATTTCAATAATGTTCAAACATTTATATTAAATAGTCTAACTAAATTATGCTAGAATATTATTCAATTATACAGAATGATAAAAATTAAAGTAAATCATTTCAATATGTATGTTGAGGATACTTATTAAGTAACAAACTATATAAACATGTAGTAAAAAAGTCTGTATAAATGAAACAATAAATATTGTCTTCTTATGTCAACAGTGATAAATTTTCAAAATATAGAACTCTGGAGCTTTTCATTTAAGAAACCTTGATAACTTTTATTAAATAGCAAAACACCTTTAAATATGGTTACATTATACACTTCTGTGCTGAACACGATAATTACATAATGTTTTGTGAGGTACATTTGTTTGGTGCATATAATTTAAGCAATAAAAATGTAAGTAATACAAAATGAGCAGGCAAAAATATACAATAAACAGAAATACAAATATAATCAGGGTTCATTGATTTAAATTTTTAAAAATCAAACCTTGATTACAATACAATAACTTCGATGTAATTAACAGAATCAAGATACCTAATATTTTCATATCTATTCAATGAAATGTTCAGCATTCAAAGTCCATAAGTTTCTTTTATAAGATCAAAACTTTTTGATTTATGGATTTCTTTTTTTGGAGGCTTTGGCTCCTTTATCAGGATTGATCTTTAGAAAACACCTGTAAAATACAAATTGGACAGAGAAAAATTCTTTAGTGATTTTGCTTTATTCAAAGTTTAACAAGTTTATTTAACCTTTAACTGCTGTCATGGGTCTCACAGACCCCGAGTGACAGGTCGTTTCCACCTCTCAAAGTGAATATTGGTCAATGTCCTATTCAGTACCTTCCTACTACGTCCAAGAGAAGCCACATTCCAACACTGGTTTGGCTGTCCCAACTATTTCGTATTTCACACTATTTGCATTTCCCACATGGTCTCTTAGACCCTTATCTAAATTTAAAATGTATAAATTATAATTATCTAAAGAATCTTTCATTAATATATATTAATTAACTTTATATGCACTTTAGTGAGCGAGGTCTGAGAGACCCCTTCACACTAGTTACGAGACGGTTTGTGACACAGCAGTTAAGGGTTAAAGCTAATTTATAAAATACAATCAAACACTATAGCACCCAACCCTTTTTTTTAATAAATGTCATGTGAGAAATTAACTGCGACAAATCAGTTAAAGTAATGTTCTCGCATGTACTCAACTGCAATTAAAAATTATGCCTTCAATTATCTGCATTTCTTTGACAAATTTATGATCTTGAAAAACATGATACTTAAAAGAATTGTACAGGGTGTCCTAAAACTTCCTGTACTGACGATTCGTGAATTTACTATACAAAATAAACAAACTTACATTTATAATAAATGTTTAAAATGTCTGCAATTTTCTTGGGAGGCAAAGCTGAAGTAGTTTACACATATTTTTAGAAACGCCTTTCAAAATGCTGGGAGTGACTTCTTGTATCCTTTGAGTAATGGCAATTTTCAGATCACCTATTCTTAGGTGATTATCTTCATAAACTTTGTTCTTTAAATATCCCCACAGAAACAAAGTCAGGAATGTGCAGATCACGGAACGAGGTGGCCAATGGTTTCTTGAGATGAGTCGATTGCCAAAAAAAATCTTGAAGCATGCCCATGGTGTCATAACTTGTATGGCAGGTTACAACGTCTTGTTGGAACCAAGAGTCTGGTTCATTCACTTCTAGTAATGCAAAAAATTGTTGAATAAGTTGATATACTGTATCTGGGTCATTCTGAAATTAAGTGGAAATTTGAGTCACATGCATTTTTTTTTTTTAATGAATTTCATGTGTCAATTAATTTTTATACAATAGTAATAGTTCTTAATTGAGGTATATTTTCATCAGATATCTTCAAGTGAATAAATATTTGCATATTTATACTTAAAAAAGTGAATTAAACATGGAAAATATCACCTCCATGGCTGTCCCTAACCCTGTTTCTAGGTTAAGAAATATAGTTGAAACTTAAAAAGTATAAAAATTCCTTTATTTAATAGCTGTATTTAATATTAATGTTAATAGTTTCATTGTTCACATGTCAACCTTTCATTTCATTGCACCAGAAATTATTATATTTTTTATTAAATTTAATGTTGAAAAATCAGTAAATTATTTTGTCCCTACTATTTTTGTCAGCTCTGTATAAAAAGTAAATAACCTTTAAAAAAGTCTACTAGAAGGCAGTGCATGTCTGAAAGAAAGTGTAATTAAAAGAAGCTCTAATGAGCCATCTTTACTGTAATATATCTTGGACTCAATAGTAAGTATTACTTTGTCTGTTTCTTATATTTGTACTAAGTAAACTCGTGAGTTCTTTTAACAATGTCACTTCCATGACATTTTGTAACTTAATATATTTTCATTTATTGCTGAACTTTTTTCAACGGATAGTTAGAAAATGTACAAAATAATCTGGAAATCAAAGCACATGGCTGGGATTGTTTTAGGTTAGGCATAAATGTGGTCCAACCATTGAAATTTCACCTCCATGGAGGTGAGCAAATATTTCTTATCAGGAATTTGTACAATGATATGGTAAAATAGTGATTATAAATGGTTATTTATTAAAGTAAGAACAATCTTGGGTAAACAAATAAGCAGTCCAATTGTTTTTTCTCTAACCGGTACTGATTTAACCTGCCAATTGGTTCTGATTTGAACGTGTAGAATAAAGCCTACCAGCTTTATTTGATTTACAATGTTTGAACACTTGTAACTTTTGGGTCTGATTATGTATGCTGATAAAATCTTTTAATTTTTCTTTAAAAATATGGCATTGAGTTGGGAGATAATTTAAGTATCCTCATGACTGAAATTCTCTTTGTTGTTTCTGACATGATACCAGTTGGTATCATGTCAATCTGGCCTAGTTGGTACCATGTCTAAGAAATCTGATATAATCAAATTTAGAAAAGTCTGGAAGGAGTCTTAGCAAAAAAGAAATAGAATTAAAAATGATCCAGAACTGTATGAAGAATTTAAAAGGAAGGAGCAGGAGAAATATAATAGGACAAATAAAAGGTATTTCAGTACTTTCCGACATAAAAGAGAGCTCAGCAAAAAAATGGGTTGAAAAGACAAGAAAATCTTGTTTGAAGAAAAAAAAATTAATATTCCACCTAACAGAGTGAAGTAGTTAACCCAAATGAAGCTGTTGGGTATTGCAACCTGATGTAAGAAACATGTGCATGTGAAAAGCATGAAAATGTTTTGTTAACTTTTGAAAAATTAAAAAGCCTCAAAGTTCTTAATTACAATGATTTAGATCAGATGGTTAAATCTCTGCTGTCAGGATGTAGTAAAAAGTGAAGAAGAATGTCTGGAAAGAAGTGCATTAACAAACACGTTGAGACAAATGATTTTGAAATTGTGATTACATGTATTGAGCAATGGAAGAGGAAAGAAGTTTACAGTTAAATAAATAACAAAAGTCAGCTAAAAAAAGTGGTTAAATCAAAAGTTGAAATAGAAGTCAAAGCGCTAGTTAATAAATTTAATGATATGCTTCCTTACTTCATGAAGCATGTTTGCAACATAGTCCAATGAATACAGGTCAATTTTTCAACCTAAAGATAACCTTGGAACAGATGAGATACTGATACATGTTGATTTTGGGAGAAACGTGTGCATTTCAGAGATTCACATAACCAAATCACTTTACATAGATAAATTGAAAATAGTGAAAAACTTAATGTTCTGCCATTCTGCTCATTGTCTGAATCTTTGCGACCTGACTCAAATGCATTTAATGAATATATAATTGTAAAAGTATTTGGTGGAAAGAGTGGGTTTTTTTTTGTGGCCAATGTCACTGAATGTTTTGAAGCTTCTTACCAGATCCGCTTCATGTTAAGATGACATGACACTATAAACAAATTTGTTTTCTATGAAGAATGTGAAGCAACAGTTCAAGATGAGGTTATGGCCATTTTAAAACAACTGACAATGAATACTCATGAATAGTACATTTTTTATTAAATACCTGAAGATATTACATTGTGTTAGATGAAACTGAAACATCTCGTCACCTCCACGTTTTAAGGAAATAAAAAATTGGCTTTAATTTGCTTAAAATATTGTCTTGACCTGTTTCAGTTGCACAACTTCATTGCCCTAACATGACATAAATACATAAAATAAATTCTAAAACTTTAATTTTATTTTTCGAAAAGTTTTGACTGTCAAATATCTATTTAATTTCAGAATGATCCATATTTACTCGGTGTTGCATTCACTTGGATATTTATGTCGCTAAAATTCTTTGCATTCAAAATAAGTTTAAAACAGCGCAATTCTCTGAATGCGTGATAAATTCATCTTGCAATGAAGAACAAAAAAACGTGGAACTTTATTATCGCACAACTTGAGTGCAAAGAAAATGAAACGATAAAAATTAAAGAGCCGATAAAATTCAATAATTAAAAAAAAAACACGGGCAATAATTATTTTCAAAGTTGGGGTACGGGAACTTTTAGGACCCCCTGTAGTTTTTAAAACGGAGATGGCAAGATTGAGCACCACAAGGGAATGTTACTCCGTGAACATTTCGATGCAAACTCTAGAGGACAACATAGGGCTTGATTAATTTTGTTTTGAAATTACAGAGTTCACATTTAAACACAGGCATTACGGTAAGAATCTAATTTCTAAAAATTGACCAAAGGAGGATGAAAAGTAAGTAAAAGCTCGCCTGATAATTAGAGTTGAAACTATTTGAGCACTCGTCGATCAAAAATAGCGCCCAAACAACAAACGACCTGGTTGCCAACTGATGAATAACGAAAAGCTTAAATAAAAGTCGAATCGCACTTTTATTTATACGATGTTCAAAACCATAAAATAATTGCTGAAAAATAAGAGCAAGTGTAGAAAATAATCTTAAAATGATTTAAGAAAAGGGAAAGTTATCGTACGCAAAGCAATACCGTAATGACGAGAACTAGAATTTGAACTGACGGTTTTAAACCGTATATGGCTGGAGTGAAAAACGGTAAAAAAACGGTAAAAGACTCACAAGGAAAGTGACCCAATTTTCTTTAGGTATTTCTATGCGATTAATTTGTTTTTCGAACAAAGATAAATACATGCTTAAATCACAGTTTCCGTCGAAACGTGTCATTAGTTTTGAAAATTCAGTTTTTAATGGGGAAATACAATCGGAACTTCCAGTACTTTTGTTTTCTAGCTGTAACTTCTTCAACTGAAATTCGCGTTCTGCTTTCTTTTCGTTTTCTTTAGCTTCCCTTTCGCGTTATTTTGCTTCCCTTTCGCGATCAGCTTTATCGTCTCTTTCCTTTGTTTCTCGTTCAGAAACAATCCTTTTTTTTAAAGCGTTTTTGTTAATTCCTCATTGTATTCATCGGCTTTCGTTATTAACTTAATAAGCTGCGGAATTTTGGCTCCTTCCGTTGCTATTAGATCTAATTCTTCTATCAGTGCTAGAAGATCGATCTTGTGTGCTCCGGCTAAATACGTAGCCATGTTGTTTTTTCACATGCCTACACTGGCAGACCAGAGGAGTGCCAGGCCCGTCGAAGACGGCAAGAGGCGAGGGGGTGCACCTTCCATGTTATTGAGCCCCATTGGAAGGAAGTCCGACTTTGCTCGATATACATGACACATCCGTTTTACAGGAAGGTCCCTTTCATACATCTATTCACTCACACCTATCGTAATTTAGATCCCAATCAGAGGCCTATAACCCCCCTGATCAGGTACCCCCAGAGGTATTGATTTGGTATGGGAACATGGGGGACTTTGTGACCACGACCTATTTAAAGTGCCCCAGTCACCATTAGTGAACACGACGGTCTTTAGCCAGGTCGAAGCGACGATCTCACAATCATCAGAATTGCAGGCTCCGCCGAGGACAGAACCCACATGATTTAAATGAAGTTCCTGTGTTAAGCATGATAAAAAAGCATTCTTGACCATACCAATTTATACTATGTCATGAGAAAGTGTCATGTCAGATTTGTGGAACTCAATTGTAGAATGTAAAATGTGTGTGTTCCCCAATTACATTTCAATCAAAAATTCTTTTGAGAACTCATCTGAAAATGATTGCACTCAGTAAACTGAGGAATTGTATTAGCAATAAAAAGTATTAATTGCTTGGAAAAATGACTGAAAAATAAATATTTTTCAGGTTTATATATAGCAGAGGAACAACCTAAGTAAATAGGATCTGAACAATTTTTTAGCATTATCATGGTTGATTTTCTATAGCAAGGGAAAGAGAAGTATTGAGTGGATAGGTTCTAACAAAGCAGTTCTATGTATCCTATGATGAAATTCACAAATTAATGGTGTTTGTACATGAAAATCAAAGTTGATCATAACTTGGGTAGAATGAAAATTAGTAAGTAGGAATTGCTTTGTAGCTATGCAAATGGATACCCATCCCAATTCTTGATGAATGGGTTCTAAACGAGCACTAATATCATCTCTTTAACTTTTAGTGCCAAAACTGTATTGGTTTTCAATTGTCTCAATGTATTCACAAAAACAAAATAGTTATTTATCTTATGCTAGCCAAGAGATGAGCAAATTGAGATTTTATTAAATATACCAAAAAGGTGTAGTTTTTTTAGGAGTTATATCGGGTGCCAGTTCTGTATCCCAAAAAATAGGTGCATATTTAATGATTAAAATTATCATTTTTCACTGCTATGGTGTAATTTTTCTTATGAACAGAAGAAAAGTAATGTTTGTTTTGTAAAAAATTTTTTAATATTATTCATTTAAATACTAAGTGTTCAATAATTTAAGTTTTAATGAAATGTGGTATATCTTATGGTATTTTTAATTAACATCTCTCTCGCTCCCCCACTGGAGCAACAGGCATTGGTGATGGTATTTTTTATTAACGTTGAACTGGAGCAACATTATGGGCTATTTGTAACAGTCCAGGATCAACCCCAAAGGGAAAAATGAAGACAACATAATTTTTAAATAACGAGGCAACACCCAAGCTGGCACTCCTAACTTACACACCACACTAATGTAAGAACACAACATATTTAACATGCACCAGCCCCCTTGCTACACGACGGTCTTTGGCTGGATTCGAACTCCCAACCCTCCAATTGCTCTTCCAACCGTGGCACCTGTTATAATTTTTTAGTTCATCAGATGTCAGTTTCGTATGCCAAAAAATACATAACCAATGATTAAATATATAATTTTTCACTGCTATGAGGCAAGATATATGTAATTTTTCTTATTATGAACAGAATAAAAGTAATTTTTGTTTTATAATAAACTGACAATATTAATCTGAGTAATATTATTCGTTTAGCTACTAAGTGTACAATAATTTATTCACAAGACCTTTAACGAGTTATAAAATGCTACTGATTAGTCTAAAACCAGGATTTTGATGAAATGTGGTACATCTAATGGTATTTTTAATTAACGTTCCACTGGAGCAACAGGCATTGGTGATGGCATTTTTTAATTAACGTTATACTGGAGCAACACAATGAGCTATTTGTGACGGTTCTGGATCAACACCAAAGGGAAAGATTAAGATACATAATTTTTGAATCATGGTCATATAACGAGGCAACACCCAAGTTGGTACTCCAAACTTCCACACAACAGATTTAACACGCACCAACCCCCTTCTACATGACGGTCTTTGGCTGGATTCGAACTCCCAACCCTCTGGTTGCTCTTCCCACCACAGCACCTGTTATATTAGCATGATGCTGGTTTAATTTATTTTTCAAAAGGGCTATTTAAAATTATTTTATCTAAAATTTTCATGTCCTGATCAGAACAGATGTTGAGTGAGTTACATGTATGGAGATAGCATGAGCACATTTTATACTATAAGTTTCACAGAAGTCTACTTTGAACAAGTTTAGCTGACTCATAGTTCCAGATAAGCTTTGAATGTAAATCTGACTAAAGCCAATAATGCTAAAGTTGCAAGAATCAGATTGTATAGCTACAGAAAATTTTACGACTTAAAGATATTTACCAACCTAACAATTGGTTTACAATTTCTTCAGTTGTTATGCAGGATGTTTACATAGGACATCATTTTGTTTTGGAATAACTTTTAAATAAAACACTTCTAATTTCATTGTGCACTCAATGAATGACATTATTAATTTAATTTGATATCGGTCAAATGACTGCCAGCACTGCAAATTTAGTCTTTTGACCACATGATTTTTTTCAGACCATTTTTCTCAAAAGCTTTTACTGGGTTTGATTGTCATTTGTTTAGGAAGCTGACCTAGGTTAGTGAGTGTGAAGCTTCAGAACATTTTAGCAAAATATTTAATCAAAATGCATTATCTATGATGGAGACTTCTAGAAAATTGTAAAATTACTTTGGGTTACATCATGTGCCTTCAAAAATAATATATGTAAAAAAAAATTTCAAAACACTGTTCTCCGCAAGATATGAAAAAGTCTGACTGACTTCTTACAGAAAGTTCCCTTGAAAATATTGTTACTTTATGATATAGTGTTATTGGAAAACAAGGGATCTCTGTTGACATTACACACAAATAGGCTTTCTCCAAACACAATATGGGGAAAATTTGGGTTTTCATCGAAGCTCTAAATGTTTTTATGCATGCAGTCACTTGGTCTATATTATATTCCACAAATAAATATAATTATTTCAGTTCTAAAATTCAATTTAAATTACATTCCAAAACAGTTCAATCCAGAAAAAAAATTACTAAGTTACCAATTGTCAATTTAAAAAATACTTGCGTGTACCAGGCATCATTGGTAATCTTGAATAATTATGAAAATCAGAACTAAATATAAATCTTTTAGTACAAATTGTAAGCAACATTTAATGTATTCAGAATGATTTATTGAGACTGATTCTGACATTGCAAGATATCTTTGTAAACAAACACATGAAGGTAAACAAAAAGAAGTGTTTCAGTTACAGTGAATATATGTACTTCAATTTATTATAAAAGGTATTTTATTTATGTTGTACAAGAAAAACAAAGAAACAAATGGTACATAAAAACTTTTATTTTCAATACACAATGAACTTTAAATATCAATTTAGTCATACAGGACAAAAATTCATTTTTCTGTAAATACAATTAATTGTACAAGACTCGAAAAAAAAACTTTTTGCATGACAACTTAACTTATGACCATTAAGTGTAAAATTGGTCAAATTAAAGTATTTCCAATCTTAATTTTTTTTTCTTCTTGAAACTTATTATTATATTTAATAGAGGAATTGGTTATTTTTGTAAAAAATTGGGTAATTTAAAAAATTACTTATCATTTTGGCAATAACTGATTTGCAATAACTACTATCTTAAAAACACCTGCTTCTAGAAATAAAAACAAAACCACATAGAAACACATTTTGATAGTGGGAATTACAAAATCATAAACACGAGTAAGAGGGCTAGTTAAATATCTGAAGGACGAGGAACCTGAAAATACAAAGTGTGCACATCAATACAATACAAATGAGATCGCAAACTCGCCTTTTCGTGTCAACTTAATGTACACCTAATTCTGTTTGGACGAGCACGAGTATCATCTAGTGCGGATGTTTCACCAGTTTTACGAACGAATTCAGTTATTAATTGTTGTGTTTGTGTTTTGGTTAGGCCATTATCTAATTATGTGTAAGAGGCTACCAAGAACTTCAGTTCACGTTGAAATTTCCCAGCGCATTTCTCATAAGGGTCAGGTTTGACAAAATTATTAACCAATTTTCAGGTCAGTTCCAGACATTCTTTTATTAAACCTGTATTTAGAACAAGATCATATTGTTCATTATCACTACATTCTGTGGGATTAGGAGTCTCAAAGACAACCCCTTCTAATATTTCATCTTTGCTTACGGCTTTGTCGACTGATTCATGGATATCTTCAAATAATAGATCACCGAATCTTTCTCCAGTTGTGTGCCATTGTAATGATGTTGGGAATACAGTCGTGTTAGTTACCAAATACAATAAGAACATTGTAGATACATAGATGTATACATTGGTAAATGAAAACATACGTTCCAAAACGCATACACTAGATGTTATGCAATCTATGTGGGGGCAATATAACTGACTAGCCACTGCATGGCCAGCACGGCACTGCCTGTGACAGTTCTTTTCGTGGGGTCAGGTGTGACCACTGCTTGCTAACCCCCTGTAATTGCTAAGAATTCCCATTTAGTTTAACAGATAATACTACTATGCCACAACTATAAAAAAAAATCGTAAAATTTCGGCAAATAAATTTAAAATGACTGGAGTAAATAGAGAATAAAAAATTTATTTTGAATTTGAGTATAAAAAAAGTTTGTGCAAAAACAGAATCAGGTGTGTATACACAAACAGGAAACTTTCGACACAAAAAATTAATACGCTCAGGGTAGAGTCGCATGAATTGAACCTATGTCATTCATCTACAGCTTGCAAGCTACTAACAATGAGAAACCCACTGAACCACCCACAAGTTACTTTCCCACTCCTTGCCCTCAGCAATGATACTATTCTCTCTACACCTCGCCTCCCTTTTACGGCTTATCTCCCCACAGGTATATCAATAGAATAGCACAAAATCATTAATACTACCCTAATTTTATTCAACAGAGGTTTGGGAAAACCAAATCGACATATCACATTGTTTATTTTAACATACCTATATGAGAACTTAGAATAAAATTTGAAATAAACAATCAGCAAAACAACTCTTACCGCTATTTAGAAACAAATATTGAGAAAATGCAATACTTAACCGTTAGCTGGGTACCAAAAAACCGCCAAGCTTAACAGTTAGTGCAGCTATCGTCAAGCCTAAATATTCACGCAAAGAGTATTTCCAGGCATTTTTGGCAAATGAATATTCTGTCATAGATAAATTCAAGTCTATTTCACTGTACGAAACTTGGGCATGCCTCTAGTATGCAGTGTGTCCCTCATAAATGATGCAGCCAGTTCACACAGTGTCATTTGTCTGTTAGCACAAATGCACTTGTGATGGGTAATGCCTTCTATGAAGACTCTCGATACACCCTTGACAATGTGGAGTAAGGTCTCAACTATGTCCGAAATATTAAGCCAATGCGTTTAGCTTTAACTGTCCTTCCATGTTCAAACTCGGTTAATTCTTGGCAGGTAAAGACATTCAAGAGTTCAACAGACAGCACTCATAACTATCTTACTCTTTATACCATTTTAATGCAATATGAGCCCTAGTAAATTTGCATACTGCTATCCCATGACTTTTAGCACATCAGTGTATGGAAGTCATACAAAATTAATAATGCAAAGATTTTGGCACAGGCATATGAAGGATTAAAAAATAATACAAAGATTTTGCAAATGAAACCACACAAAAAATAGCTAGATTAGGAAAAGGCGTGTCTTACTAATGGAGTCGCACTGGCCACGGCACGTTTTTAAGTATAATGCTTGAGTAAATATATTAAGAGAATCTTCACCCATCATATGGAGAAGAATGATTCAAATTGTCCATTGGATTTATAGTCGCATGGAATGTTTAAAACAAAACCTATGCTGATGAACAGGCTTGTGAGTGACACAAGTTCAATGGCCCATAAAGGAATGAGTTGTTGTGTAATTATGATCCCTATCAGAAAAGGTTATGTAGTGCTTCAAGGGAAGGCTGATTTACTATTGAACTAACTTGAATAAAATAGCACGTATCTTCATAGTTATTTCATTTTCAATATTATTACACATAATACAGAAAGGAAATTGAAATTTTGAATTCTTATTTAAATCACTGATTTTTTTAAAATAAAAAATCACTTCATTTTAAATTTCATACATACCCTGTAACAATCTAAAAATCGAAAGAAATGGTCTGTTTTAATAGAATCAGATGTATCCAATTTTTGGACTTTCATATTATGCAATCTCAAAAACTCGATTATATCTAATTATGCATCAAAAAATTAACTACTGATCTTAGAACGAACAATCTCACTGCCTCTACAAAAATTACACTTCACAAATTTAATTAAACGCAACAGCGTAAAACAATTCAAAATCGAAGCTGAAACAAATTTTTCTTGCATGTATCCAACGCATCAAAAGATACATTTCAAAATTGAAGGAGATTGGATGCGTAACTGAAAAGTAAATACTTTCTTTCTTTTTCAAGAATACGCCTAAAGACAAATTAACTTTTCCTAATTAAAGTATTCCACTTTCAATAGAAAGTCCGTTGCAATCCATCAGCTCCTCACCTCACAAGCAAAAACAAAACAGAATACATTCAACATGAAAACAGGGATTTTTCAAACCAGTTCAAAATTTTCCCTACCGCCGACACAACTAAAAAAGTGTACGCCATCTAGCGGTAATTCGTCTAAGTTTTAACATTAGGATTCTTCCTCTGTCCATCCGCTTGTGGGAAAATTACTCTTTTCAGTGATCGGATCGGAACCGCTCACTCACTAAAAAGAGCTAGCTCTTTTTGATGACTCACCGCTCCTTTGAGATATATAATAATGTATATAACATATCGAAATGTATACAATATGTTTGGGCCATCGAACATCCCTCGTTGTCACGTGAGCGCATGTGTCCAGACGAAGAGGCGCCAAGCGTGCTTGAAACACCCACGCACACAACACTTGAAACACTCACTCATCCAGCAATTGCGCAGTTTACCTCTAAAATCAACAAAAGGAGGGAGACGGGGCCCGAGGACGATAGTTATTGCAGCATAGGGCTGCTAAGCTGTAAAATTTAATTGCTAAGGCATAAGATGGCCCAAAACCATGTCAATTCATTTTACTTTGAAATTGTCCATAAAGAATAAATTACTTTGAGGACACTTCTACTTTTGTAATTCCCGTCATGAACCCGTTGAGATTACAGAAATAGCAATTAAACTATCCAAACACGTTAAAAATCTCATTTTTGACCAAGAATTCTAAAAAAGTTATCGATTTTATTGGATAGAGAATTTATTTGACTTTCCAAAACATATTTAATTTTTTCTATGTTAATTACTTGAAGAAGTATTAAGATTTTAATCAAGGCGGGAAAACAAGAAGTAAGAATGGAAAACACTGGAAATGGCCATTAAAAGGCCAAAAACACGGCAAAATCTAAATTTAAACATTACTTTTTTTTGCAATTATAATTTTTGAAAGTTTTTTCAAATATTTAATGGTTTTTCTGTTGGAAATGGAGTGAACTTTTTTAAAGAGAAGGAAGAACAAAATTGTTTACACAAAGAGCAAACGCAAGGGAGCAAGCGATGCACTTGAAACTACCTTTAACTCTAAATTAATATTTTTGCATTATTTCCTCACTTCAAATGTTATAATACAAAAACTTATAACTGGATTCTAGTAAACTTTTGAGAGTTTGTTATTTATAATGTTGTCAAGTGAATGAACTAGAATAATTATGCTGAGTTCAAAAGTTTCTAAATTATTACTATTTATTTAAGAAATAGGACTGTAAAACTATAAAAAATCTTCTATTCATTTTTCAATCACTTGTAAAATTGTTGTTTATTTAAATATCCTTTTATTCTAGTTCATTCCCTAGAAATATGCATGTAGTTTATTTTGGTAGCATCATTTTTCAAATTGGTTGAATATATTTTCATGTAGCACATTTGAAGTTTTTGACACATTTCTTTAAAATTTCATACATAATTGTCATATTTTTACAAAATTATTAATATATACTTTTAATATTTATAGCCCATTGCTATTGTTTAAAACACAAAACAAAAATATCATTAAAATGTTTCTATACCACATTTAAAAAAAGTGTCTTGGACGTGTTTGGATACATTAAGATTTCTTTCTAAAACCACTTAGTTACCAAATGAGACTTCCTAATAATTTAAATGATATTTTAAAATCAAATAACAAAAATATTAATAATTTATTTAAGTACTTAAGATTTTTAACTATTTATTTTAAGATATAGGTATATAATACCCTCGAATACCCGTTGTCCCAAAGATTTTCAAAATCCAAGTCCCCTCCCTGTCTTTTAATAAAATATTTTGAAAATGCCTTGTTTTGTGAAGGCAATGCAATAAAAACGAGTTACGTTTAATTTAATTTTGTGTAGCTTTATTAAAATGATATCACTCCCGAGAAATCAAGGTTTTATTATAATTATTATATTAATGTTAAGTGAATAACATAATAGCTGTTAGAATATGTTTTAATAACAACCTTAAGACTAGTTTTAATTAGTGCTAAAAGGCGTGATATGACTTACGCCGTAAAAACACCCTTTCAATCTAAAATTGAATTAAATTTTAAAAAATAACATTTATTGATAATACATAGATATTTAAAAATTTGAAACTTCAAAAAAGTAACAAAAAGCTAGGGAGCGCAAAAGAACGAATGCGGAATTGACTCTTCGAGAGCGATAGTTATCGAAAAGAGTCAAAGAGTTAACTCCCAAAAGAATCAGTGAGCGCAAACGATCGAATGCGGAAATGATTCTTCGAAAGAGCCAAATGTCGAAAAGAGTTAACTCCCAAAAGAATCAACTTCCAAAGAATCAACTCCCAAAAGAATCAACTCCCAAAAGAATCACTGAGCTGGTGATCGCATGCGGAAATGACTCTTCGAGAGTGGAAGCGCTGATTCGTTAAAAAAGAGTTACCGCTCTTCAGCCCTGATTGGTTAAAAAAAAGATATAGCTCTTTTTTGACGAATCAGCGCTCGCTCACTCCGTCAAGAGAGCTAACTCTTTGAATCAGCTCCTGAGCGGATCGCCCATCTCTAATATGCAGTGGGTCAGTTGCCCCTGAGTCTTTACGCTGTTCGTATCGTTATGATACTTGTCTGTGCTGTGATGTCTCTTAATAATTATTAAATGTCATGTTGTACTTGGAGTTATATTCTTATTTCAGTGTTACAAGACATAACATATATTAATATCTGCTTTTGATCGCATTCAATTTAATTATTAACCGATTTCAAAAATAATAGTACCGTAAGAAAGAGTATATTCTGAGGTATACTGCGATATTTTAAAAATTAAAAACTAATAGTAATGAGATATAGATACGGCAGTTTTAAAAAAAAAGTAATAAAAATGTCCCGATTTTTCCTGAATTTCAAAAAAATATTATCAAGAACCAAATTTAAATTTCAAAAAAAACTCGACGAGCTGCAAAAATTTACGTTGAGAGGTACTCTTAAAAAAAACTCACGACTGAAGACTGGAAATTTGAATGTGTTTTGCTCACTCGCGGAAGAAATTTCGCTTCTTCAATTTTGACACCTAATAAACCCTAAACTAATAGCCGCATCGGAAAAAAATCTTAATAATTGTCCAGGGAATACGATGAAGAACAAACCATGTTAATTTTGTTTTTTTCCGATCAGTACTTTCTCGGGAAACCGTCTAAGAATCGAGCTAAACAACACAGTTTTCAATCCTGTGGCGGCGGTAACATTTTTTTAATATAGAGAGATATACTTTAACATATTTAAAGCAATATTTACATCTCATGTGTTTAGTTCTAACTTTTATTGGATTCTGACTTAAAATTATCAAAAGATATGCATATCAGAATTACTGTATTTTTTGAAGTCCTTGATGTGGTGTATAACTTATTTACACATTTAAAATTGAATATTAAATATCTATTTAGTGGAACAAAACTAGGTGATAGCCCAACAACAGTTTTTGTGTATGGTAAACAAAAGGATATAGTCCGCCAAATATAAATTCGAACAACGGAACCATTTCAAAAACATTAAGTTGTGGAAACGATAACATTTAAATGTTATCGTTGCCACATGAAATGGTTCCGCTGTTCGAATTCACACACCCCCTTTAGATTAATTTTATTACATGTCTGATTGTTGATTAACATTAATTTAAAATTTAGTGATGTCCTCGCATTTGCCCCTTTTGTTAATAGAATATAATCAATTTTATAACATGTCTGATTGTTGATAACATTAATTTAAAATTTCGTGATGTCCTCACATCTGTCCCTTTTGCTAATAGAATATTCTCTAAAATATGTAAGATAATGTTGTGTTTAATTAATTCTTTGACTCAATAAGATGTTGGAACCATTTCTATATGTATTTCAATAACATTGTTAATTATTTTGAAATTTTTTTAGTCTAGTAACAACAGATTTAACATATACCAGCATACAAAACCTTTAAAACCGTAAGGTATTACATTGGTTCGTTTACAATCTGGATGTATTCGCATTTACGAACAAAGAAACCTTTCAAAAACATTATCCTAATGCAAAATCATCTTTCAATTACAGGAAAAGCTTAACCCTTCTTAAGCTATCTCTGTAATTGAATAATAAATTATTGTCGATAAAATTGTTTTTCTTCCAAATTGTTTTATTTTTCATGTAATGCTAACAGATGTGTAACTAAGATGATCACATAATTTAAATCAAATTATCAGCTTCATTGACCTGTGATAAGTGTTGATAATAATTGTAATTGACAGTAGATTTAACGTATACCAGAGTACAAAAACCTTTCAAAATTTTTAATTTCAAATAAAAATAGGTGAAACTCGTTTGAATGCATTTAAAATAAATGACAAAAGTAGAAATTCACTAAAAAAATGGAAAATGAATTAAACAAAATCAGGGAAACTCGAAAAAAAATACAGCAGATTTATTAAAAATAATTGGGACTTTTATAGTAAATTTGCAAGATATTTAAAAAAATTCTTTCAGCTGGATTCGATCTCACGACGCCGCGATTCGCATAACCCACGATAAGGAGAACCCACAATGATTACCACTACACCGTAAGTGCTTTATAGTCCGAGAGCTGATGACGAATTTTGGGAAGGTACTTTTGGCACTATGAAATTGTAAAATAGTAGAAATTCAATGTTAGTTGAATAGGGAAGCGAGGCTCGGGAACAACATTTGCGGTTATTTCGCTACTGCACAGCATAGGATATTTGCAAAAAATTCATCCCACCGAGTATCCTTTAGGCCAGTGTTTCCCAAAGTGTGGTACGCGTACCCCCAGGGGTACGGGAAGCATAGAGGAGAGATAAGAATAGAGAGCGCATCGCCATTCATGAGGTCGAAAAAGCTGTTGTACTATTAGGTGGAGTGGTAGCATCCGATACGTTAGGCCGCCAAAGCGATTTTTTACGCCAAATCAAGATGGCGGCCGATATAAGCAATTCCAAGATGGCCGCCATATAGCAAAATCCACACCGTGAACCTTTGCATACAGTGCATAAATAATAATAATTTGTTTAAAAATTAAGAAAAAAGCAATATAAATTTCACTTGAAAATTTTCTAATATTTCAGTCTGGTTTTCTCCGAACATGTACGCAATTTTGCGTCAATTTCATTCTAGTTTTGTCCCTTAAAAAAAATTTTGAATTAAAAAAAAAACTAAAATAAATTGTTTAAAAAAAAAAATTCAATAATAAAAAAAAAACGAGATTTTTAAAAAAAGTCCGGATTTTTATCAATTTTGAATTAGAGACTTTGCAATGCATAGAAAATTCAAAACAAGAAATCTTTTTTTAATAAGGTAGTTCTATTCTGTGATCATAATCCACACAAAGGTTTTTGATGAGAAAAAAAAATCTAAAAATTCTTTTGCTATCTATAAGTGTGAAAAAATATTTTTTTCACAATTTTTCTAGCAATTAGCATTATGTGAGCAACTCAATGGGGATATTCCTGGTTATAGAGCCATATATGGAAAAGCAAAACAAATTTTTTTTTATTGTAACGACTTTACAAGAGGAAATTGTTTTTTAGAGAAATCAAAGCGTATTGCGCTTAAGGTTTCAATGCGTTTAAACCAGTATACCGGGAGAAATTTGTTTGTAGATAAGTCACAGCGTATAACGCGCGATCCCCGCCTGCCGGCGAGGACCTTCCACCGTTGGCTTCCATGCGTATAAGTCACCGTATTGGGTGCCCACCCAAGCATAGTACAGTGTTTGTAATGTAACCAGAAGCTAAACAAAAATCAAACTTACCCACAGAGCCGGGTTCTTGAAATCCTGACCATGGTTAACAGTCATATGCTCGAATCGATAACCCTTGAACTCTTTGTCCTTCGGGTTATTGTTACCAGCATATGACTTCCAACAGTCAGAAATTTTTGTAGTTCCTTGCAAAATCCAGCTCCGAATTACCTCAGCCAAAACTTTCTGGTTCCTATTTTTCACCACAACCATAAAACATTTATCCGTCCCTCGTTCAAGTCCTCCAAACACCCATTTACCCTTCAATTTCTTACACCTGTTATACTTTCTTTTGCCAAACTTTTGTCCATTCTTTCTACATTTCCACTCCTACCTATCACCAGCATCCTTTCTCAATGTTAAAATCATATCATTCTCACATGACAGACATTTCACCCTCTTCCCAATCAAGCTACATGTTTGCAAAAAATAAAAAACATTTTCAAACGTTCAGCAACACTATCCACTGCCATATCAAATCAACTAAGGGGAAGAGAGCAACCAAAAGGGGACAAAAAATTCTAAATTCCAATCTGCAATTTCAAAAATCAAATTTAATCCAAATTTTTTTTCGAAATTTCAATTAAAATTTAAATTAAGTGACAAATTTAAAAAATTGTAACTTACAATCTGCTTTCCAAACTTATCCTAAAAATTTTGAAAATAAATAAAACAAGTCGATTTTATAAATCAAGAGCAAAATTCATATGCATCCAACAATTTAAAGACTGTCCTTATCGTCAGGAGAAAATACCTAGGGTTGCCTTAAAACTAAGAAAAGCGCAAAAACGGTGAAAACGGGAAGGTTACCACATTTGGCGATGCATCGCTCGAAAGTTGTAACGTATCGGATAATACATACGATCCTACTATTAACTTTGCGTTTTTACCAACCTTTAAACCAGATTTGGCTTCATATCACCAGGCCACGTAAACAATCTTGGCGATACTTTCGCCTGCGTAATGTAAACATTATCGGGCTTTCACCTTTTAGAACCAAATAAGCACAAAATAAACGAAATGTGTTTATTTTGTAAAAATTATGGAGTTCGTACTTATTTTGTAAAAATTACGGAGTTCAAACAGATAATTTCGCATAAAGTATTTTTACTGTATGATTTTGCGTACTTTGAACCATTATTTCATAAAAGCAAAATTTCTTAGCATGCCAATTTTTGCTACTTTGCTGACTTAAAATGTTTACAAACTAAAGATATTTAAAAAACAGTGATGCAAAGTTAAGTATTCAATGTGATATTAATGATTTTAGATCACTTTGTTAATTTTGAAAATATGTGTTATGATTTTAAAACTTGTAAGTAATAATTATTAGATTTTGAAACAGATTTTGTTTTTCAAATACGTTTTCACTGTGAATAAATTTCATGGCTTTTGGACAAGCGTTTAAAAATACATATGCAGGAAGATCATTGATATTTTTTTAATGACTCAGATAAATAAATATTCCATACTCTAACAGAAGCATATAAGTTACATAGATTACATCAGGTCAATTCCTTGAAAAATAGGACAGTCAAGAGAAAATAATTTCAAAAAATTTTATTTCAGCTTTTTTTAAGTTTTTTCCATACTGTCTAAAGAATAGAGAAGCAAAGAACGCACAAATAAAAATTAAAAAACGAAATTATGACTAAAATATACAGATAAGCCCTATATTAATACGATACAATACCAATGAAGACAAGCCAATGAAAATGCCACTATCTGTACTGTTAAAAAATTTAAATAAATGAACAATTGACATATTGGAAAGAAAAGGATTTTAAATTGATGAAAAATATATTTACATTTAGTTTCCATGAAATACACAAATGAATCAGTGACCTTTAAACAAAGTTAATTTAATATTTATACTTCTCAATTTTTTTGGAGGTCTTTGTTATAAACTTTAGCTATATGATGTAGCTTTATTTTAAAATATTAAAAAAATACTGATTATCAACAAACCTTTGTGTTACCTGATTTCACCGCTCAAAGGATTCCCCAACGAACATTTTGACTGGTATTGTTTCGTTCTTTTTTTGTAAAATCAAAATCGTTAAAGATGGATTGAAAATTTCAACGGATATGAAATCTGCGGAAATTTTACACTAAAGAAAGCTACCTTGATTTTCTTTTAATTCATAATTTTTCAATTAAATATTTATATTTTCGCAAAAGATCGTGACGTCACGCCGATTGGATTTCTTCGCAATTCGAATTTTGCCGAATTCGACAATGCCGAGACCATTACGGCGTGCCCGTGGTTTTGGTTTGATATCCAAACCATTGTTCATAATTTGGTTTGCGAAGCAAACCTATAACTTCACAAAAGCAACTGGCACGGCAACGCCGGTCTAGCAAAGCAGTGCCTAGTCTTAAATAAGCGAACTGCACATCCACATACAAGAGCCTACCTACAACTTTATAAATACGTGACATTTGTTTATTCCAGCGGAAGGCGCCAAGATTCGCCAACCTGCATTTTTGCGTATAACCGTAAAACATTCGATATTTTCGCAAAATTCATTATTTTAATGGCTCTAAAACATTTTCTGTCAGCTTACAGATATTCAAATTGTTCTCACGAGGTCAATTAACGTAAAAAAGTTCTCACAATGATGAATAAACATTGATTATACAACAATGGGATGCAACGTTACTCGTTTTAATATGCTTTAAATACTTAAAAAAAAGCAGATAAGTAAATAATAACATCTGTGACATGAGTAGGGTGATCCTTCAGTTCCTCTCTCCTTGCAATTGTTTGCACAACAGCTGGCCAACCATTTTTTTCAATAAACTTTCTCTCTTCAACGCGTCAATTTGCCGTTCCAATGTTAAATCCCATAGAGACCGTTCTCAGAGGCGAAGAAGCGTCCGTTCGTCACGTGGTCTTACGAGGACAACCACTGGCAACTCCTATGCGCTCTCTACCTTTATTCCTACTCTAAGACGGGAAGAGTTTGGTGGGGGATATGCACTGCACTGTGCTTAGCTGCGCCTAATTCTACGTTCTCATGAGTCAAGTCAAGACATTCTTGTGAGATGGTTCGGACTCCGGAGTAGGGACGCGAATCATTTCACGACAACTTTACGCTGATGTCAACCTTTGGGTGCGCCATTTGGCAATAAAGAGCTTGGCGCGTTAAATTTTTAGACAGGCGATAAGTGATTCAAATATGGGTGCCAAACCGTATCAACTTTTCAGTGCGCCTTATAACGACTCGACAGTCAAACCCAAACCGTAACACTATGGGGAAATTTTCTGCGCACCCTAGCCGCGCATGGAAGGATCCATTTCTTTTAGACGCGTTATTTTGAAGGGGTGTCAAGGAAACAGACCGAACCGTAACACTATGGGGAAAGTTTTCTGTGCGAACTATCTGCGCAGAGTGACATTTTTAAACAGACCTAACCGTAACTCTGGTAGAGTGATCTGCACAAAAGAAATTGCGCAGAGTGACGTTTTGAAGCAGCACAAACCGTAACCCGCAAGTATTTTGCTGATTTGAAAAAATCTCTGTGGGAATGTAGGGTTGAATGTTGTGTGTGTTTATAATTTCTTGAATCATGTACAGTCGAGGAGGGGAGCTGATGGATTATAACGGACTTTCTAATGAAAGTGGAAGAATTAGAAAAAGTTAATTTGTTTTAAAACGTATTCTTATCAAAGATTGGATGAAACTAAATAGTACAATCTCCTTCAAATTTGCAATTATCATAGATATAAGATGTAGACTACATAACTTTGTGAAAAAAATTTAAGCATAACAGATGTAAGAAAAATTTGTTTCAGCTTTGATTTTGAATTGTTACACTATTGCATTTAATTATGTTTGTGATGTGTAATCTTAGTATTTTAGTGGTGAGATTATTTGATCTGCGATCAGCAGTTTGTTTTTGATGCATAATTAAATATTTAGAAAGTCCACAAATTGAATACATCTGTTTCTATTAATATTAAAATAGACCATTTTGTTAAACTTTGTCTCATTAAATCCTACTCAATATAATAATTTATTAGATTGTTACAAGATATGCCGATTAAAATTAAGATCTAAATCAAGTGATTTTTTATTTGAAAATATTATATCTTGTGATTTTTCACTTGTAAGTAACTGTGAACAAGAGACATGCTATTTATTCAAATTATTTGCATATCATTTTATTCGAATGCGTTAAAAGAACTTTTCTCATACTCTGTTCATCAGAAAAATTGTTCAGTGAAACTTCGATTAACTATCCGAGTCGGGTTCGGGAAGGTTATCGAATTCACATAACACAAAAACCTTAAATAACGAGCCATCCCCATCCATTAAACGAATGATTTAAAAAATGCTACCCTCCGGGGCAATGGCACCCCCAATTGGGCCATATATGGCCCACACGACAACAACAACAACATTAAAAAAATGCTCGTTTACGAAATGGAAATACAACGTACATACATGTAGGAGTGAAACTACTAACCTCCCCAGTCCTCACCAACAGCGCCCTCTACCTCCTATGGGCTGCGCGAGCAGCGAGCGACAGCAGAAGGAAGTCAAACATTAAAAGAGGAAGGTTATTCCTCCGATGTTCTGAAAAGACTTCAATACAAATGAGCAAGACGTGCTCACCGATGTTTGTGGCTTAGTTTGTGGTTTGTGCCAGACGGGCATTGTTATTGTATATTCTCATAATGTAAATATTCATCAGCTTCACCTCAATTAATAATTAAATCTAATTTACCGGAACCGTGTGTGAACTCAATTATTACAAAATGGGAGCTCGGAAGGGATGCACGGACATTCCGGTGTGAAGTAGGTGTTTTGATGATAGTTTTAAAACAGGTGAATTAAATGCTGAACTTTGTGTGCGTGTGCTCTGAACTGTTCTGTGGATTATCTGAACTGTCTGAGTGATTCAGTGTGATTCTTCTGTGGATTAACCCCCTGGACAGCAATCATCATAAAAACGTATGTGGATACAGTGAATATCACCTGGAACTCTGATCTTCCGGACAGCAATCTTGTAAGTACAATTTTTTGAAAATGACATTCTTACAAAGAGCACGAAAGATTGATCTCCTAAATCTCACCGATGAATTAGGATTAATTGTACAACCTGGTGCTAAAATCCCTGAGATAGTGGAACTTATTACTAAAGATGATAAGTACGAGGAAAGATTTGCGAAAATTCGCTTAGAAATTATCTCTGCCGAACGGCAAGAGACAGAAAATCGAGAATTTGAATTGAGAAAATTAGAACTTGAAGCGAAAGTAAAGACTGAAAGTCATGTTTCTTCAACAGTCCCGAAAACGCAAAACTTGTTAAAATTAATGCCCCATTATAATATCGGTAGTGATATTAGTGTCTATCTGTCATTGTTTGAGAGACAGATAAGTCGTATTGAAATTCTCAAGGAAGATTGGGTCACGCATTTACTCCCATTACTTCCATTAGAAATTATCAATATTGTCGCCAGAGAACCCGATCCAGATGCTAACGAATACAGTCATGTTAAAACATTGCTTCTAAAACGTTTCAAGTTAAGCCCTGAACAATTCCGACAAAAATTTGTTGCCCATAAAAAAGAACCGTCTGCCTCTTGGCGCGATTTTGCTTTTGAACTGGAAAATTATTTTGATGAATGGACATCCGGATTAAACGTCAAAACTTTCGAAGATTTAAAACAACTTTTGGTTTCGGACCAACTGAAACAGAAAATACCCTCAGAAGTACGTGAACACTTTATAGATGAGCTGCCAAAAATTAAAAATATCGAGGAACTAGTAAACAAATTAGATGATTATGAGACTGCGCGTCGTGATTTCAAAAAAGAAACTAAACGAAGCACGTATGAAAATGTCAATAAGAAGCCATTTGTCAAGGTTCATGAAAACGCAGCATCAGTCGTTCGTGCTCAACCAAATAATTACAAATCGAAATATAAGTACAACTCTGGTATTAAGCACGAAAATAGAGCAAAAATACGTTGTTTTAATTGTAATTTATACGGGCACAAAGCTTCTGAATGTTTAAATAAGAAAGAAGGTCCGAAATGCTCAAAATGTCTTAAGTTCGGACATATTTCTACTTTTTGTGACCAAACAGATGTAAATAAAACTCTAATCACTAGTTCTAATAATCGTTCAAGTAAAATCGAAACAACTGTGATAATTCAAGATTTTAAAATAAATGCTCTATTAGATACTGGATCAGAATTGTCCATGATCAGTTATGAATGTTATATTAAAATTGGGTCTCCAAACTTATCCTTTAATAATGTATCTTTAACAGGAATTGGAAACGAAAATATTACTCCGTTAGGATTTTTTCATACTAAGATATCTTTTGATAATTGTTCTGTTGAAAGTGATATTTATGTGCTAAAAAAAACTATATTCTGAAGCTATTATTGGAACTGATGTGCTCAACAAATTGAATATTTCCTTAAATGAGAACGGTGTAGAAATTAGGGGTATGAAATACATTTCATGTAAGCTATGTAGCAATAAAATCTGATCACACTTTCGTTTTATCAAACCCCAAGCCTCCCTGCATTAAAAAAAGAATATCCTCTGTGTTTAATGTCATGACCCCCCCCCCCGCGCGATTCCAGCTGCGAGCATGTTATGACTAATCCGAACTCTGCCCTTGTGTTAGCGATGCAATCCATTTGAACGAAATTGATCTATCTGACATTATGAGTAGTAAACACAGACAGGAAGTGGTATCACAAATTCAGAATTACGAGCCGCGAAAAATAAATAAAACGGATTTCAAAATGAGTATAGTTCTGAATGATGAAATTCCAGTAACGGAAAGACCACGACGTTTTGGTTTTGCGGAGCAAAAAATAATAAACGATCAAGTTCAATCTTGGCTTTCGGAAGGAATTATTCAAAACAGTAATTCCAATTATGCTGCACCTGTTGTACTGTGTAAAAAGAAAGACGGCTCGCATCGGCTCTGTATTGACTACAGAAAACTAAATAAGAAAGTCATAAAAGATAAATACCCTCTCCCTTTAATAGAAGACGTTCTAGATGAATTGGAAACATCGAATGTTTTTACTTCACTCGATCTCAAAAATGGATTCTTCGATGTGGAAATTGAAAAGGCTAGCAGAAAATACACCGCATTTGTTACTCATAACGGGCAGTATGAATTTGTTAAAGCTCCATTTGGTCTGTGTACATCTCCAAATGTATTTATGCGATTCGTTAATAATGTCTTCAGAGAACTAATTCATGACAACACGGTCGTAGTTTACTTAGACGATATTATTATTCCTTCACAGGATGAAGCAGAAGGCTTAGAAAAACTGAAACGCGTTTTAAAAGTCGCCGCGGACAATGGTCTAGAACTTAATTTCAAAAAGTGCCAATTCTTAAAAAGGAAAATAGAATTTCTCGGATATGTAATTGAAAATGGTACAGTTCAACCATCACCTAGTAAAACTTTGGCTGTAAAAAATTTTCCTATCCCTAAATCGGTAAAACAAGTGCAATCATTTCTAGGACTGACGGGATACTTCCGTAAATTTATCCCACAATACTCGTTAATCGCTAAGCCATTAAGCGACTTATTACGAAAAGAAAAAGTATTCACTATTGGAGTGGAACAATTAGAATCATTTAACAAATTGAAAGACATTTTGTCTCATAAACCTGTTTTACATATTTTTAAACAGGGAGTACCTCTGGAATTGCATACTGATGCAAGTAGTCTCGGATTTGGATCTGTATTGTTAATGAAAACCGATGATGGAAATTTACACCCGATACAATACATGAGCAAAAAAACAACGCCCCAACAGGAAAAATATTGCAGTTACGAGCTCGAAGCCTTGGCAGTAATTGAGTCTCTGAAAAAATTTAGGAACTATTTGTTAGGTTCAAAGTTCAGAATTGTAACTGACTGCGCTGCTTTCCAGAAAACACTATCAAAGAAAGAGCTTGCGCCAAAAGTAGCTCGTTGGGCCTTGTTCCTAGAAGAATTCGATTACGAAATTGTTCATAGGTCAGGAACTTCCATGAGACATGTAGACGCTCTTAGTCGTAACACCGTTTTGGTCGTTACACGAGCACAAGACGAATTAACAACTAAAATAATATCTGCTCAAAATGAAGACGAACAGATAAAATTAATAAAAACCTTGGTTGAGAAGGGTGAAGAAAAGGGTTACTTTGTTAAAAACGACATTTTGTATAAATTTGAAAACGGAAGAGATCTTGTAGTAGTACCAGAAGCGCTGCAAAACGAAATTATACGGAAAGTGCATAAAAATGGTCATTTTGCTACCGCAAAGACAGAAAAAATACTAGAGCAAGAATTTTATATCCCTAAAGTACGAAACAAAATTGAAAGTGTAATTGCTAATTGTGTAGATTGTATTCTGTATAATAGAAAGCATGGTAAGGGTGAAGGCTTTTTGAACCCTATACCAAAAGAAAGCATTCCATTAAGTACTTACCATATAGATTTCATTGGACCCCTTCCGTCTACAAATAAACGATACCAACATATCTTTACTGTCGTAGATGCCTTTACAAAATTCACTTGGTTCTACCCTGTAAAATCGCCATCCTCACAGGAAGCTGTTGATAAATTAAAATTACAGCAAACGGTATTTGGAAATCCTACCAGGATAATTACCGACAGAGGTTCTGCCTTTACTGCAAATGAGTTTGAAACTTACTGCACCGATGAAGGAATAGAACATGTGAAATCACGACTGGAATCCCCAGAGGAAACGGACAGATTGAACGAATGCACAGGATACTAATACCTGTTTTGGCAAAGCTTTCTCACGAAGATCCGGCCAAATGGTTCAGATATGTGCCCAACGTACAACGCGTGATCAACAGTACACCGTCAAGAAGTACCAAGTACACCCCATTTGAACTGATGTTGGGAACGAGAATGAAAAACAAAGAAGACGTGAGAATCAACGAAGTACTGAATGAAGAGTATTTAAATCATCTGATGCATGAACGTGATGAGATGAGGAACGACGCTAAGAGAAACATCCTACAGCTACAAGAAGAAAATAGAAGACAGTTTAACAAGAAGAGAAAGAAACCCTATCTCTACAAGCTGAATGACTTAGTTGCCATTCAAAGGACTCAGTATGGGACCGGCTTAAAACTGAGAGCCAAGTTTTACGGCCCTTACAAAGTCACATCTGTCAAACTCAACGACCGGTATGATGTAGAAAAGGTCGGATGCCATGACGGACCTAACCAGACATCTACCGCTGCCGACCATATGAAACCATGGTCGAATAACCTGCGCTAGTGAATGTACATAGAACAAGATACCTTCTTTCCTTTTTTTTTTTCTTTTGTATTTTTCAGGTTCATCTTACTGTATACCTTTCATTTGATGTGTTGTGGAGTTGCCAGCCGAGGACGTCTGTACGCAGGACGGCCGAATCTGTAGGAGTGAAACTACTAACCTCCCCAGTCCTCACCAACAGCGCCCTCTACCTCCTATGGGCTGCGCGAGCAGCGAGCGACAGCAGAAGGAAGTCAAACATTAAAAGAGGAAGGTTATTCCTCCGATGTTCTGAAAAGACTTCAATACAAATAAGCAAGACGTGCTCACCGATGTTTGTGGCTTAGTTTGTGGTTTGTGCCAGACGGGCATTGTTATTGTATATTCTCATAATGTAAATATTCATCAGCTTCACCTCAATTAATAATTAAATCTAATTTACCGGAACCGTGTGTGAACTCAGTTATTACATACATGTGTTTTATTTTACAGAAATTAACAATTTCGAATTTCCATTAAGTACAGTATAGTGCATATTGTTACTAGAATTTAAGCTCTAAGTGTACATACATGTTCCAATCTTTCAATTACGGAATTATCTTTTAATAACGGACTGTTCATCTGCATAGGTTTTTGTTTTAAACATTCCATGTGACAATGGGGCCCTGATGCCCTGTTGGTAGAGTAACAGATTAGCAATAGGAGGGTTGCGAGTTCGAATCCAACAAACACTGTCGTGTACAAAGGGTGCTGGTGCACGTTAAATCTGTCGTGGCCGAAAGTCCTTACGCTGGGTTGGTGTGGAAGTTTGGAGAGTGGTATGCCAGTTCAAGTGTTGCCTCGTCATCTGACCGTGGTGTCCTCAGATCATTCCCGTTGGGATTGACCCCGTACCGTTGTCAGTAGTTGGTTGTGTTGTTCCAGTACGACGTTTATTAAAATACCTACCTACCATATAATAGGTAGAAATTCAGCCAAAGACCGTCGTGTATAAGGGGACTGGTGCACGTTCAATCCGTCGTAGCCTCATATGTTCTCAAGTTGCCGTGGTTTGTTGGAGGTTTGGAAAGTGGACATAAAAACATCAGTTCATATGGGGTCGATTTACGATTTTTCTTCGATTTGAAAGATAAAAAAAGCACGGGAACATAAGCATGGAAAGTATTTGGAATATAGGAAAAAAAATACAGACGATTGGAGTGGAATTTAGGGAAAGAAGCTTGAAGAAAAAATTAGTACTTACGTGTGCACGTGACCTTTGGTATTTCCGTATTACTGGTATTTTGCGAGGTGAGAAAATCTTAATTTGATATAAATTTGATCAGCACAAAATCCCAAATCCGGAATCCTCCGCACCTCTGCATTTTCGGACTATTTCGGATCATTTGCAGTTTTTTTTTTTGTCATATTTTTCAGGCCTGATCTGACCCCACCCAACCCCGCTCGTTATTTACGCCCAGAACACGTTTTCAATACTGAAATAGCATATATATCAATCGGAATTATTAATTTTTTTAAATAAAGAAAAAAACTTTAATACAATGCAACAAATTTTACTTACAAATCTTCTAATTTTTCTGCGTTGTATTTACTCTGAAGTGCGTTGTTTCATCAATGTGGTCCAGGTAGAACGCTTTGTTCTTTAAAAATTGTTCATAGAAAAGTGAGAGAAAAAAAAACGCTGGTTAGCAAAACGTCCGGATTTGGGACTTTTTACTGTATTCATAACGGTGTGTGAGTATTGAACAAAATATGTGAACGCTTGTAAATGGCCACTGAATAAAACAAATTCACTGGCCACTTATAAACTTTACCTTTATCCGGGAACAATCCCCAAGGACCACACCACGTAATTTTGAACCCCGGTCAGTTGACGAGTCAACACCTGAGCTGGCACACTACTCTCCAAACTTCCACGCCAACGTGAGGACATTTGAAGCTACAACGGATTTAACGTGCATCAGTCTGCTTTGTACACTACGGTGTTTGTTGGATTCCAACTCATAACCCTCCGGTTTCTAATCCGTTACTGTTCCGAACGGGCCACCGCGGTCCTACCACATGATGGGTGAAGATTCTCAAATTATTAATATCGGGGGCAAGTTCTATTCTTTATCAATATCTATTAATTATTTTGTATTTTAGTGTGTTTGCGAAAAAAAAGTACAAGACAGACACAAAGGAAATATTTTCTACAGTAGCACGAAAACATTCAAATTTTGCACATAAATCTTTATAATAAGCAATTCTAATATTTTCTTTTTGTTTCGTGTTTTACTACTTTCGAAAGTTCTGCTTTGCATTTTCAAGACTCCATTTCAATCCTTAAAATTTAAGGGATTGAAATCTTTCTGTGTGTTAAGTACGTGTTTCACTTCTCGAGCAGCTGATTCTCGAGCAGATTCACAGCCCTGTATGAGCGCATTTCAGCAGCAAGTGCAGATATCGTTGTATATTATATTAATTCAATGGAGGATATTCGTTCTCCATTCATTCTTGGGAAAAATCATTTGATACACCGTTTGATCAAGTATGAGAGCTTATATAAGGTTTTATGAAATAATATAACTCAGGTTGATGTTTTAGCATTTTATTAATATATAAAACAATTTTATTTTTTACTTCTCATAAGAAAAGTTGCATTAAAAAAAGAACACCATTTCACAGTCCTGTGAAAAAAACCCACTCTTTCGGTGCAATTGATAAAATCTCTCATTTGCATGTCTCTTGGGCAGGCAACAACAAATCATTATTTTCTGAGTTTAGGTACTGGAACAACTGTCCTGTATCTGCAGACTAGGCAACCTAAAATAAACCAGATTCCATTTCCACATCACCCATGAGGTAGGAATCGCGATGCGTTTTTTTTAAAGAGGTATTGCCAAGAGCCTTAATCCTCTGCTGTAGCAGTTTCCAACTGCCATTTAAGGAATCGCATTTCTAAAATTGAAAGAATGAAGATTAAAATGTATTTATAAGAAGAAAAGATACCATTTAAGTAAATACAATCAGATTTAATCAGAGCAGGGTCTGCCAAGAGGCATAAGCAGGGCTTACAAGGAGTGAACAATGTCAATAGCTGAATGAATTTATTTAGCTAGTCGACAAATTATTTGTAGAAAATGGGGATAATTCCGGGAGAAAATGCAAAGTTACGTAATAAAAACAAAAATCAAGGAAGGTGTTCGAAACCACTGCAGCTTCACTTAAAACACAGGAAGAGATCATTAACAAATTGTGAAGGTGAGTAATGAACCAAAGTATAGGTACTATGACAGGTGGTTAATTTGAAGTGCAGTTTTTAGTTACCCTTCACTGAGGATTAAACCTATCATTTCTGTGGAAAGGTCTACATACACCTGGAATAATTTTTCCCTACCAGGCACGTGCCAACATTACGAAGTTAATTAACTGCCTATCTACAGTGTGGACAAAGTGGTCTGTGATAAACAATAAAAAACAAAATATTTTTTCTTTTCATTTCAGTTCTTGGTACCTCTTTTCCTGGCCTCCACCGCCATGGCTGCCAACATGGGCATGAACCTCCACGGAGGGGCCTACAACTTTGGCTACGCCACGGGAGACGCCGGAGGCCACAGCCGAGTGGAGTCCGGAACTGCCGGCAACGTGGTCGGAAGCTACAGCTATATCGACGCCAACGGCGACCGCAGAACCGTCCAGTACTCAGCCGGACCAGGAGGCTACCAGGCCAGCGGAGATGTCGGCGTGGACAGGAAGACAGCCGCAGCCGCTGCAGCTTTGGCCGCCATGGCCCCTAAAGCCCCAGTCCCAGCTCCAGTTGCCGCCCCAGCTGCCCCATGGTACAACCCAGCCCCATATGGTGGTGCCCACTATGGTGGAGCTAGCGTGTTCGTCGCCAACCCAGTTGCTGGAGTTGGAGGGTATTATGCCCCTCCTGTCACTGAGGAGAGGGGGCGAAAGCCATATTTCGCCCCTCCACAATATCAAACATTATTAAAATTTTAACTTCAAAAGTAACATTAAGCAGTACCGTTGAAGCAAATTTGGACTAATTTCATTTCCTATCAATAGATGCAGGCCCAGATCTAGAGGAGGGCAAACAGGCATTTGCCAACAAGGGGGGGGGCAGAGGGTATTTGGTCCCTCCCGTCACTGAGGAGAAGGGGCGAAAGCCGTATTTCGCCCCTTCACACACACACACAATCAGGGAACATTATTAACATTTTAACTTCAAAAGTAACATTAAAAAGTGCCGTTAAAGCAAATTTGGACTCTTAATTTCATTTCCTGTCAATAGATGCAGGCCCCGATCTAGAGGAGGGAAAATAGGCATGTGCCAATAGGGGTATTTGGTCCCTCCTGTCACTGAGGAGAAGGGGCGAAAGCCATATTTCACCCCTCCAAACTATCAAGGAACATTAGTAACATTTTAACTTCAAAAGTAACATTAAAAAGTACCGTTAAAGCAAATCATGATTCTAATATTATTTCCTGTCAATCGATGCAGGCCCAGATCTAGAGGAGGACAAACCGACAATTGCCAATAGGGGAGGCCGGGGGTATTTGGTCTCTCCTGTCACTGAGGAGAAGGGGCGAAAGCCATATTTAGTCCCCTACACACACACTATCAAGGAACATTATTAAAATTTTAACTTCAAAAGTAACATTAAAAAGTACCGTTAAAGCAAATTTGGACTCTACTTTCATTTCCTGTCAATAGATGCAGGCCCAGATCAAGAGGAGTGCAAACTTGGCATTTGCTCTGGGTAGCCGATTTCGTGGGTGGGGCGCAAAATTAGTGTAAAGAGAAAATATAATGTATGAAAACAAATAAAAAATTATAGTACATGAAGGTTTTCGTACATTGCATTCGTACACTCTGCATGTACTCAAGATAGTTGGGCGACTCTTCGACGACATTGACAAATTACTGCAAACCATTTAATTAAAACAAAATAATTACCACAGTCATTTCCGTCGTACATCTAAATACACACATGCCTCAATATTCATATCCATAAACATAAAAAACTTTTTACAAAGGTTTCATCAGAAAGGTTTATGATTTTTCTCCTGCGCGTTGTGTTAAATGGATTTATTTAAAATTGTTTAAATGATAGTTTTGGACATTTTTTTGTAAAAACATGCTAGGGGGGGGGCGCCCTTTGTAAACTACGCATTTAGCAGCCTCCCTTCCATTAATATATATATATATATATATATGTAAGAACAGACCCCCGCACCGCATAGCAACCAACCGACATTTCTACCTCAACCGACATTCCTCCCCTATGCAGTGTTCGGTCGTTGGCCCCGACCCCGCAGACGAAAGAAGGGAGCTAAGGATACCAGACGTGGTTTTCTGCAGACGGCGGACGATGAGTATTAGATTTTGCAGCAACAGTGTTGTAGACGCGAAACTCTCAATCAGAATTTGTTACTTAAAGCAATAACGTGCTTTCGATGTCATTCTTTAAACTTTGTAAATACATAATTGTGATCGTCTTTAATTAAATGTAATTGAAATTCAGACGATTTAGTTTCTTTAAACTCCAAACCATACAAAACTTGGGCGTTCGGCCCGGATTTGGAACAAGATCTGGAAGTTTTGACGAGTTAAAAAAGACTGTGACCAACTGTGAGGCTCTTCGAGCTGAAAAGGAAGCAAGAAACTGTGAGTACAACTTTGACTTTTCAACTATGGCATTTCTTGGACGAGCACGAAAGATCGATTTATTAACTTTGGTGGACGAGTTAGAATTAACAGCGCCAGAAAACGCTAAAGTGCAACAATTAACTAGAATTATAATGGTGTCGAAAGACTACGACGAAGAGTTTGCAAAGAATTTACTTTTGACTATTTCTAATGAACGGGAAAATTTAGAAAAAGTCGAAGCTGAAAAAAGCGAGCGTGAATATAATTTAAAAGTGTTAGAACTAGAGTTAAGGAGTAAGGAAGGTACATTATCTGTGCCAGAAACGCCGCCTAGAACTGATTTCTTAAAGCTTTTAAAGAATTACGATAACAGCGGAGATATAAGTGTTTACCTTTCTTTATTTGAGAAACAAA
The DNA here is from genome assembly GCA_947359465.1 of Metellina segmentata. NCBI lineage: Eukaryota > Metazoa > Arthropoda > Arachnida > Araneae > Tetragnathidae > Metellina > Metellina segmentata. The sequence continues at coordinate 124,850,329 of OX375876.1, forward strand.
TAAGTAGGGCTAATATAGCAAAAGAAAACTGGGTTTCGTATTTGTTGGGATTGCTACCACTCGACATAGTCAATTTAATTGCCCGTGAACCTGATCCATCAGCAAATGACTATGATTATATCAAGAAACTGTTACTTAAACGATTCAAATTAACTTCCGAACAATTTCGACAGAAATTCTTTACTCATAAGAGAGAGTCATCCCAATACCTCCTAGAGATAAGAAAGCCGAAGCACTACGTCACTAGAGAGTAGTGACGTCACAAAAATTAGGCGATGATAGGAACGCACTGGTTACGAAAAAGCCTGAAATAACTGCGTAACGTTATGCGGTGAAAATTGATGAATGTGTTGGTTTTTAACTTTTATAAAGTTATACTTTTGTTGAAGCATATTTTTTTTTATACTCAAAGCAGTATTAAGATTCCCTTTGAGTGTTCAGTTCCTCATTGTAGAGGATTGTAGAACTACGATGCAAATTCAATAGTTAGTCTTCAGCTTTCCATCTGACCCAGAGCTCAGAAGAAAATGGATATCGGCAATTCCGAGGAAGGATTATGTCTTAACAATTTTAAAGTAAGTGAAGATATTTTTTTATGTTGGCATTATATTCTGTAGTTTTATGATGATCGAAGCATATAAAAAACTTCATGAATTGAAAAAATATAAAGATACTTTTGTATGGTGACTTTTGTTTTTGAGTAAAAATATAACGTAATTAGTTAAAAGCCGGCAAGTACCCGGATAGGATATGTGCAGTAAAAAGACTTCGTTGAAACTTATACATGACTTATAAATGATAAAGATATGGTAAATGATAAATAATTGAGTATATATAAAGTTACGGTTTAAAATGTATAAATCAATAATAGTGATAACAATACAGCAAAACATCTTAATTGACTTTAATTATGATTAAAAAACAATTCGAACAAATAATGAATAAGCCTATTACAGTATTATTTTGTTTATATATCCTAAACCTCTCCCATGTCATAATATCAACATGGAAAGTTTGCTGTTGAGTGACATGAATTTAATATCCATAGACAGTATTGAGATAAGAGTTGAAAAATAATAATTTTCATTGAGAAAAATGCATGTTTTGATCATTTGTAAGGCATTAATTTTGTAAAATACTCCATGTTTATAACAGCAGCCAATCAACAAAAATAGTAATAATGCAATTTTACTTTTAAAAAAATAAAAGCATTATAGAAGAAGAGAAAATTTTGTCGAGTAATAATTCATAATTATCCTTCTGCGTCCTACTGAAACTGTCTGGGGGAGCTCTGCATTTCTGTATAGACATATCGCACCCTGGCAATAAAAGTGACACAGCTCAAAATTGCAGAATTTGAGAAACATCACTTAAAGGATACTATAAAACATTGAAATAGTATAAGCTTTCTTTAAATTTTAGGTAAGTATTTATGGTGGTTACTTCTATTATATTCTACAGGGTGTCCTAAAAGATCCTGTACTCTAACTTTAAAAAAATTTATTGCCAGTGTTTTTTTTTAATTATTGAATTTTATCGTCTGCATATTGTTTTATCGACTCTTTAATTTTTATCGTTTGATTTTCTTTGCACTCAAGTTGTGCGATAAAAGAGTACCATGTCATTTTGTTCTTCATTGCAAGATACATTTATCATGCATTCAGAGAATTGTCCTGTTTGAGGCTTATTTAGAATATAAATCACATGAAAGATGTAAAGATTTTTGGCGACAGAAATATCCAAAGGATGCAATACTAAGTAAAGATACCCTGTATCAACTTATTCACCAATTTGTTGCATTATTAGAAGTGAATGAATGAGACTCTTGGTTCCAACAAGACGTTGCAACTTGCCATTCAAAATGTTTTGAAACAAATACCATGAGCATGCTTCAAGATTTTTTGGCGATCACCTCGTCTCAATAAACCTTTGGCCATTTCGTTCCCTAATCTGCACATTCCTTATTTTTTTCCTGTGGGGATATTTAAAGAACAAAGTTTAAGAAGATAATCACCAAACAATAGGAAATCTGAAAATTGTCATTACCAGCATCTTGAAACGTGTTTCTAAAAATATGAGCAAACTTCAGTCTTGCCTCCAAGAAAAAGATGGAAATTTTGAACATTTATTGTAAACGTAAGTTCAAATTGTTTTTTTCTACGTTAGGTTAAAAGTGCTTTTTACCATTAGCATAAAAATTATTGTTTTGAAGTCTGTTGTTTTTGTATAGTAAATTTACGAATTGTCAGTACAGGAACTTTTAGGACACCCTGTATTTAATAGTAATATAGGGCACCTCATACATAATTTTCTATAACATAACATCAAAATTTTAATTTTTTGACTTCACTTTTCTAGCCGGGGTGCGATTTGTGTGTGTTTGTGCGTTAGAAATTTAAATAAGAACTCTATTTTAAAATTATTACATAATTTTAGGTTTCTGAACTTCACTTTGTCAAGTGACATCAGGTACGTCGCAGAAGAGTTCGACGAAAAAAATGGAAGGAAAATTTATGTTAGCCTTTGTAAGCCTCGGCTTCAAAAGGCAGCGATCCCCAGCATTTGGAAGGTGTTGAAATGATCAATGTGCCAACTTGCTATTCTGTATTAAAAAAAGAAAAGGGCATTTTATTTCTTATCATCTCAACGTCAGCACTAGTGATATCCTTGTCTGTAGTTGTTGATTCAGATTGTTTTATAAAAGCCTATAAAGAGAATGTTATGATCTCTGAAATTGGAAATTACAAACTTCCCTTTCATATTAATAACATCAATACTTTAGATTCCATTCTTTTGGAAACATCAAACCTGAATGCTCCAAATGGAGACGGTAATGTTAAAAATATGTTTAGTTTAACGCAGAATGTACTGAAAGACTTATTAAAGTGTGTCGCAAGTGAAAGTCAAAGCTTATTATTGGGTTTGTTGCTGAACAACTATCACTTGCTGAAAATCACAAGAATCGAAATCGGTACAGTTCTGATTTCTTAATTTTAAACAGTTTGATCTTTACCATATCCCCTCACGCGTATCTATTTTTAAGAATTTGTGGATTTGTAATTATACCCCATCCTTCGACAGTAAAGAGACTGTTCAAAATTTAATGTTGATCCCTAAACTGAAGGACTTGATAATAATTTTTTATTATATGCTTAGGAAAAGATTTTACACTTAAATGATGCTGACAAATATGTATCATTACTTATTGATGAAATTCATTTGAAAGCCTTTCTTGATTATAAGGGTGGTGATATTATTGGGGTATCCTATAACTGTGAGAAGGCAACTAATTCTGCTTATGTATTTATGCTGCAAAGTATAAAATCTAGTTATAAAGATGTTATACACATTTTACCCGCTAAGACAATTATTTTGAACATTCTTTATTTCTTGTTTAAAATTGTTATAGGTCTTGAACATCTTGGTTTTAAAGTTGGGTACATCATCAGTGACAATAATGCTATTAATCGCAAAGCTGTTTCTTTTTTTGCTTCCTCACCCAAATTGAGTATTTGTTATAATCATCCTGCTGACCCTTCAAAACCATTGTTTTCCATTATTGAACCTGTCCACATACTGAAATGTATTAGAAATAATTGGCTAAACCAAAAAAAATTGTGGACAATGTATGTTTTATCCAATGTTTTACCAATTGGACAATAATTTATCTAATGCGGAACAAATCACAGAAAGATTAAAATCTGCCTCTCTTAACACTAAAACAGCTTCATGAAATTGAATCAAATGCTATTGTAAAATATGCTGATACACAAACAGCATTGTATCACACAATGCGTGCAATATTAGAACTAACAACTTATTGTATAGAAGAGTTAAATTTTTAGTATATATTAACTGCAAACTGATTAATTAGAAGACTGTTTTGGCAGTTATCGCCAGCTAGCAGGTGCCCAGTATAATATAAATTTGACAGAATTCTTTAAAACTGAAAAAAAAAATTAGAATTATATCTCTTCTTCCATTATGGTTAAGCTAAAAAAAAATGGTGAAATTGATATTGGTATTTCAGATGTGAAAGATGTAGTTGAAGTTGAAAATTTGGGGAATAAATTCAATTTTTGGGAAAAATTCATGTTTGTAACTCTGATATTTCTGACTTGAATGACACTATTCTTGCTATTGTGTTTGTAGCTGGCTATTGTGTTCATTCTCTTTCAAAAACCATCAACTGTTTATCTTGTAAAGCTCAATTATCTGTTGATAGAGAACTTGAATTAAGTTCATGTTATGCTTTGATCAAACATCTAGATCGAGGTGGATTGAAGTATCCAATTAATGATGTAATTACCAAAGTATATACAATTACATAATTGTATCTAAGTTATTATCCACAGACTTTGAAAATTGTTGACTTTCAAAATAAGAGAAATGTTGTATGTAATATCACGTCAAATGTTTTGAACTCGTCAGAAATTTTCCTGCCAGTTGAAACTTGCGATAAAAGTCAATTCTGAAAAAATCAACAAACATATTTTTGAAGAACTGATGCAAAAGAATAAATGATTTGTGCTAGTTTTGTCTGCTAAAGATAAAAAAAGGCCTAAAAATCCCAAAATGACAAATTTCCTAAAGATAGAAAAATTCAAACTCTAACAAATTTTAAAATTTAATTATTTAAAGGTAACTGTGGATGTTTTTTATTGCAATGTGGTGTTGGCAGATATGCTATGTAAATTCATTAAAATGAATAATTTATTGTATTGATTTTTATGCTATTTATTTATGCTATGATAATTTTATGTTTAATAAAGATAATTAAATTTGTTTTTCTAGTGTCCTATTATTTTTTTGCTTTCAGTGAGTAAACTTTAGAAATTCTAAAATAAATTTCTTACCATAGTATTCAATATGTTATCAATAGGGTACATTGGAAATGACTGGTTGATATAATTGTATATTAATTTGTTAGCTCAATGATTTCATGTATGATAATAATGTACTAATCACTATATGCTTAAAGTTAATCCATTATTGGAATTGAATTTTCATGTCAAGTTATATGTATATATGGCAATTCCACGGTAACTTACATTTAGACAAATATACTGATCTTGAAGTGTAAATATATTAGCAAAAAATAATAGAAAACAAAATTTACTTGAATTGTTCAACAAACTAGTAAAAAGCTAAACTTTGACAAGAATGTTATTAATTTGCTGATATTTTTAAGTCCACAGAATTAAATTTACTGTAATAACTTGCGTTACAGTAAAGAGGAATAACAGAAAAGGTTCATGAACATTTGAATAAAATTCTGTTTTGTTCAACATGATATAGCTTGAAAAGTATATACATTAATTCTAAAGCCTTTCATAATTGTAGTCATGCAAATTTTTTAAAACTGTCATTCATCAATTAAATTTAATTAAAAAAAATTTAAGTAACATTTCATTTTTCCAAAATTTTATTCTAATAGCTAAATTTTCATTACAATAAATCAAATACAATCACGATGAATCAAAACCAAAGAACTCCAGTCTTTTTTAAGCCCAAAATTATGTAAAATATATCTTATTTTATTTTTTCAAGTTTTTACTTTTCAGCATGGAATTACCCTAATATATCATGGGTGTTCACTAATTCTTGCATACAGGATTTACTTCTCCAGCCTCCTTTTTCAAAAGTTAAGGCAAAATATTTTTTAAATAGTTGACACAATATAAAAGGGACTATATGGATATATTGGTCAAAAAATATGCAATTGACATTGGAGATACCTGATATATGCATCCATCCTCCATAAATATAAATAGTTAAATATAAATAGTTTTCAAATGCTTCTAATTGAAAAAAAAATTATCTGATCAACTTCTATAGTTATGTTCTTTAATTACCTAAAAAAAAGCATTAATACTAAACTCGTCAATTTTTAAATTCCATTAACAAGGAAATTATTTTTTTAGCAAACTCATTTGAATAATGGATTTACTAAATGTTACTATCATAATTTAGCTTTTCTTTGTGTAAAATGTATCATATTGTCGCTATACACGTAGATACAATAATTTATCAACAGGTCCTAGAAACAACAAAAATAGCCCTGGAAAATTTTAACCTTTCTTATGAATAACCGAAAATTAATCTAAATTAAAAATATATTTATATGGCTGCATTTATCAAGGATGATGGGTATTCTTCAAAATTTATTTTTCTCACAGATGTCTCAGAATTTTTTAATCATTGCCTATTAAATATAATTTAAACTGTCAATTTGATTTTGTATCCATAATTAATTTAAACTCTTAATTTCACTGGGTCGCATTTATTTCCTCCCGTAACTTTCCAGATATTCAATGAAGCATCGCAAACATTACTATTTATATTTTAACCTTCTGAACGTTGCTTTGTCATATTTTATTGTTTCCCACAATTATAAATTGTATATCTATATATTTCTTCCCCTGCTTTCAATTTCATTTCATTATGCTACTTTAAGCTGACAAATTCCAATAACTAAATAATTCGTTGAATGAAGTCGGAACTCGCTGATAAACAAACGCTCAACAATGTTGTTTTGCATCGCCTAATTTTTCTGACGTCACAAAACAGTGGTTTGGCTTTCTTATCTCTAGGAGGTATTGGTCATCCTCGTGGCGAGATTTTGGTTTTGAAGTTAACAACTTTTTCGAAGAATGGATAAATTCATTAGAGGTAATCAATTTTGAAGATTTGATGGTCGTTGACCAAATAAAGAGTAAAATTCCGAATGACGTACGCGATCATTTTCTTGACGATTTGCCAAAAGTAAAGAAAATAGAAGATTTAGTAAACAAGCTAGACGAATACGAAGCTGCACGATATCATCTTAAAAAAGAAACAAACAGAAATCTACGAGTTTCCGAAAACAGAAGTAAATCAGATTTCGTCAAAGAATCTAAATATTTACCACAATCGCTCATTCGTGCTCAAAGGAATTATGTTGATGATAACTATTATAATAAGAGAGAGATAAAGTGTTTTAATTGTAATGAGATGGGACACAAATCAATTCATTGCAAAAACAGAAAAGATGGCCTAAAATGTTTCAAATGTAATAACTACGGCCATAAAGCTAGTTTTTGTCCTCAAAAAGATTTCAAAGTGTCTCTATCTAATAAAGCATACAATCGTAATTCATCAAAGACTGTAAATAAGCTTAGAAAGAATGTTAAAATTTGTGGTATAAATTGTGATGCATTAATTGATACTGGAAGTGATATTAGTATGATTAATTATGATTTTTATTTGAAAATTGGTAAACCTAATTTGGATACAGATAATGTAAAATTAACTGGCATAAGTGAAGAGAGTGTTATTCCTCTGGGTTTATTTCATTGTGATGTATCAATTGACGCATATCTAATATCAACTAATGTCTATGTGTTAGAAATAATGTCGAACGAAATGATTATCGGCATGGACGTATTGAGAAATTTAAAGTTTACGTTTTGTGAAAACGAAATTAAAATAGAAGGAAGGGTAAATGAAGTTCGCGTCAATTATGCACAGTTGGCGAAAAACGAAGCCGAACCCAAATCAGTGTGTTCCCCCGAACGGAGATACGATGTCAGTAAGCAAAAAACATATACCCCTAGCAATACCGAAAGTGCAAAATCATGTGAGTTATGGGATAACTGTCTAATTCAGTTGGCAGATGCCGTAAATATTGAAGAAATGGATATGAGTCATATGGGTAACTCTTTGAAGACGGGATTAAGTCGACTCGTAAATGACTATAGACCAAACAAAACGAAAAGCACGGAATTAAAAATGAACATTATTCTTAGCGATGATATTCCTATCAGCCAGCGTCCTCGCAGGTTGCCTATCAAGGAACAAAAAATTGTAGATCAGATACAGCAATGGTTACAGGAGGGAATAATAAAAACCAGTTGTTCGGATTATTCCGCACCGGTTGTTTTGTGTAAAAAGAAGGACGACAGTTATAGACTGTGCATTGATTACCGTAACCTAAACAAAAAAATGATTAAAGATCGCTACCCCTTACCTCTCATAGAAGACGTATTGGACAAACTCGAACAGTCCAAAGTTTTTACAACTTTAGACTTGAGAAACGGTTTTTTTCATGTAGACGTGCATGAAAATAGCACAAAATTCACTTCTTTTGTTACGCACCATGGACAGTGGGAATTCCTCAAGACACCGTTTGGAATCTGTAATTCTCCGAGTGTGTTCCAGCGATACATAAACGCTGTATTCAGGAATTTAATGCTAGACGGAACTGTACTAATTTATATGGACGACATCATAATACCGTCCAAAAATGAGGAAGAAGGATTTGAGAAACTAAAACTCGTTCTACAGGTAGCATCAGAGTACGGGTTGGAATTTAACTTTAAAAAATGTCAGTTTTTGAAACGACAAATAGAATTTTTAGGCTATAAGATTGAAAACGGAACGATTCAACCATCCTTATCGAAAACAATAGCGGTACAAAACTTTCCGCAACCACAATCTGTTAAACAAGTACAAAGCTTTTTAGGACTCACCGGGTACTTCCGAAAATTTATACCCGAATATTCAAAAATTGCAAAACCACTTAGTGATCTATTGAGGAAAAACATTGAGTTTAAATTCGAATATCAACAAAAGGAAGCTTTTCAAAAGCTTAAAGGTATTTTAACCAACAAACCAGTTTTGCACATCTATCAACAGGGTTCAGTCCTAGAACTGCATACAGATGCTAGCAGCCAAGGATTCGGAGCAATGTTGTTACAACAGGGAAGTGACAATAAATTTTACCCTATACATTATTTTAGTCGAAAAACATCTCCACAGCAAGAAAAATATAGCAGTTATGAGCTAGAAGTTTTGGCTGTAATTGAAGCCTTAAAAAAAATTTAGACATTATTTACTGGGTTCTTACTTTAAAATTGTGACTGACTGTTCTGCTTTTCAGCAAACCATGAGTAAGAAAGATCTTACCCCAAAAGTCGCAAGGTGGGCTTTACAGTTAGAAGAATTTGACTACAATATCGTACATAGGTCAGGAAAACAAATGACGCACGTCGACGCTCTTAGTCGAAACGCGGTGCTTGTTGTTACTCGTTCACATAGTGAAGTGACCGCTAAAATAGCCGCCGCTGAAAATCAAGACGAATTCCTTAAAATATTAAAAGCTTTGGTTGAGAATCGAGAAGATAGTGAACACATTGTGAGAAATGGGGTTCTATACAAATACGATAAGGGAAGAGAATTGCTCGTTATACCAGAGTCATTACAAAGGGAAATTGTACGAGAAATCCATTGTAGGGGACATTACGCTGTAGCTAAGACGGAAGAAATTTTAAAACAAGAGTTTTACATGCCAAAGATGAGGTCAAAAATAGAAAATGTGATTGCAAATTGTGTTGAGTGTATTCTTTGTAATAGGAAACGTGGGAAAAGTGAAGGTTTCCTTAACCCCATTCCAAAAGAAAATGTACCTTTAAGTACTTATCACATAGATTTTATTGGGCCGATGCCCTCTACAAATAAGAACTATCAGTACATTTTTACGGTAGTTGACGCTTTTACCAAGTTCGTCTGGTTTTATCCGGTCAAATCAACATCTACTCAAGATGCAATAGATAAACTTAGATCCCAACAAGTTACATTTGGAAATCCATCCAGATTAATAACGGACAGAGGTTCAGCTTTTACTTCAAAAGAGTTTGAAACGTACTGCAAAGATGAGAACATTGAGCATAGCAAAATAACCACCGGGATTCCTCGCGGAAATGGACAAATTGAAGTAATGCACAAAATTTTAATACCCATTTTATCAAAACTCTCCATAACGGACCCTACGAAATGGTTCAAACATGTCGCCTCGGTACAAAAAATAATTAATAGCACTATATCGAGAAGTACAAAATTTACCCCTTTTGAGCTTTTAACGGGAGTAAAATTAAAAGACAAAGCCGATCTAAATTTAAAGGAAATATTGGAGGAGGAATCCATGAAAGCAATGATGGAGGATCGAAACGACACGAGAGAGGAAGCTAGAGAAAACATATTGAAGATGCAAGAGGAGAATCGCAGGAGCTTCAACAAAAGAAGAAAAGTGGCACGCCTCTACAAACTTGGTGAGTTGGTGGCCATACAACGGACACCAGTTTGGTACTGGACTAAAATTAAAACCGAAGTTTCATGGACCGTACCGGATTGTCAAGGTCAAGCCTAAGAATCGTTATGATGTGGAAAAAGTTGGAAGTCATGATGGGCCAAATGCAACTTCCACAGCTGCTGATTACATGAAGCCCTGGTCTTCAGACTAGAGACTTTTGTTTTGTACATATACTGTTTTTTTCTCTTAATTTTTCCAGGTATTTCTACTCGATGTTGCTGTGATGTGTCAATAGACTCTGGAACTCGTTCTTTCGAGGGCGAAAGAGATGTCATATGGCCGAGTTGTAAGAACAGACCCCCGCACCGCATAGCAACCAACCGACATTTCTACCTCAACCGACATTCCTCCCCTATGCAGTGTTCGGTCGTTGGCCCCGACCCCGCAGACGAAAGAAGGGAGCTAAGGATACCAGACGTGGTTTTCTGCAGACGGCGGACGATGAGTATTAGATTTTGCAGCAACAGTGTTGTAGACGCGAAACTCTCAATCAGAATTTGTTACTTAAAGCAATAACGTGCTTTCGATGTCATTCTTTAAACTTTGTAAATACATAATTGTGATCGTCTTTAATTAAATGTAATTGAAATTCAGACGATTTAGTTTCTTTAAACTCCAAACCATATATATATATATATATATATATATATATATATATATATATATATATATAATAACATCCGGACACAGTTGGATATCAGATGTAAATTGGGACTCAGAAAGCAGGCGAAGTTAAACAAAAGGTCTTTATTGAAACATCATCGTGGCAGTTTCCCCAGCAGGAAGGGAACTAGGTCATGTTACATAGTTATTGAATGGTACTGATCAGAAAGAGAGGGATTACAGGCGTGCAACGATATTTAAATGGGGATTTACAGAAGAGATGATAAAAGGGTTTTTCCCTATAACGGCATATTACGTCACATATTAGGGTGTGACAAATGACTCTTATTGGCTCAATGCTTCTAGACAGAGGACGTTCAAAGTCTGACAGGGAATTCGACCTGTCTACAGGGGACAGAAGGGATTAAGCATTACTAGAACTTTAGAAATATTACATCATCTTTGAAAATAGAATAAACCTTGTTTTACAGAAACATTAAGAAATCAGAGATTATTAATATAAAATTATTTTTATATTACATCCCCCCTTCAAAAAAAAAAGAAGGTCCCACTGCCAAATTAAGCAAAACAAACAAAAACCTAATTAATTTACCAAATCGGAAATTTAAGAAATTAAACCTATCCACCAGCTCTTCTGTTTACAAAACTAACATTCAGAACTTTTTGAATGCTCACTTACATGTAAAAAATTTTAACAACAAACTTTCCATACATATTATACAGTATCAATATTATATACAAGGTAAACATCATATGCAAGGTAAACAAGAAAAACGAGAAGCACAGTAAATACAAGACGTCTTGAAGGAACAACCATGGTTGTTCTGTTTGTGGCATAAATACAGTTTTTGGAAGAAAAAAAAAGTATTTTCTTGTCACTGTTGGGCCAAATAAAAATGAACACAAATGCACAAAAATAATACTCAAAATAAACACTTGTTATAATATATACAACAGCAATATTCAAAAATAAACCCTTGCAATACAACAGTAAGACTCAAAAATGATTACATTATTCATGACTCAGTTTTAATTTTTCTGGTACATGGTATTTTCGCAATTTTGAAACATGTACAATTTCCGAGTGTGCTTTAGTGTGAGTATTTTTCTTATTTATTTCATAGTTAACGTGAGAAAGTTTTTTAATAACTTTATAAGGACCACTAAAGGTTGGAGATAGTTTCCTAGTATTTGGATACTTGAATTCTTCATAAATAACTGACTCATCAGGTGTAAACTGTACATCAACAAACCTAGCATCATAATGTACTTTATTCCTTTCATGATATTGTTTTGTTTTCTCAACTGCTATTTTCCTAGCCTCTTCAACTGGAGGGTAAATATTTTCCTTTATGGGATTTGTATATGGAACTGTGCCATACATTAAATATGCAGGTGGAAATGTAGTAACTGAATGTGGAGTTAAGTTGTATTCCTGAACTACTTCTTTTAATAACTTAGGCCATGGAACGTTTGTAGAAGATTCATTAATTTTACATTTTAAACGTGTGATTATGGTCTGGCCTAATCTCTCCACTTTACCATTAGTTTCTGGTCTATGAGCTGTAGTCAATAGTTGTTTCACTTTATAATGCTTGAGAAACTTTTTAAAATGAGAAGATGTGAAAGCTGCATTTCTATCACTTAGAATACTTTTAGGTACTTGAGTTTGAAAAATTTGGTTTAAAAAGTTAGTGTACGTCTCTGTTGTAATGGATTTTGAAGCAAAAGCCCATATAAACCTAGTATGATGGTCAACAATTAACGTCAGATATTTTTTAGTTGAATTATAGTGGTTGAGACCACCTACACTGTCAATTGCAATCAAGTCAAATGATTTGTCAACAGGAGGCATTGATTGTAAAAGGCCAAATCTTTTTTGTCTGGGCTTCTTATTTACTTGGCATGTATGACAATGTTTATTGAAATTATTTATATCAGAAGTTATATTTTGCCAATAGTAAACAGGGGTGAGCAAATTAATTGTTTTTTGAATACCAGGATGGCCAAATTTCTCATGTGCAATTTTGAGTAGCTTAAGCCTTAAAGAAAAAGGGACTACAATTTTGGTAAATCCTTTTTTACGAAGGCATAAAACATTATTAATTTCGACAAACTTTCCAGTTAAATTGTCATTGTTTTGAGCCTCTCTAATTTCACTTAACTGCAAAAGATGCGATACCTGATTTTCAATATTGTTTACATTTTCATTTTGCACATTTTCATCTGGTATATCTCTAGAGAGCATATCTGCTTCAATGTTTGTGGTGCCCTTTGTATACTTGACATCGTATTCATACATACTTAATTGTAAGGACCATCGGAACAATCTTCCTTTTAAGTTTTTTACATTTTTAAGCCACACTAACGCCGCATGGTCCGTATGTATGGTAAATTTTTGTCCGAAAAGATAATGATGAAATTTATTTAAAGAATCCACGATAGCGAGACATTCCAGCTCAGTTATACCATAATTTCTTTCATAATCCTTTAATGAGCGGGAGTGAAATGCTACAGGGTATAAGACACCAGAAACATCTGCTTGCTTTAAAACCGCTCCTACACCAGTTTGACTGGCGTCAACAAAAATATGACATTCATGTTTTGGATTAAAAATTTTCAACACAGGCTTACAAATTAAAGTTCTTTTCAACATTTCAAAAGCCTCTTGGCATTTCTCAGTCCATTGCCAAGATGCATCTTTTTTTAACAATTTATTCAGTGGGTGTCTAATTGTTGCATATTTATCTATAAATTTGTGGTAAACATTAATTGAACCCAGAAATCTTTGTAAAGATTTCACATTAGTTGGGGGTTTTAAATTTCTAATAACCTCAATGTTGTGCTATTATCTGGAGAGACAATCCCATTTGAAATTTCATATCCTAAAAATTGAATTTGCTTTTGTAAAAAGGAACATTTTGAAGATTTTAATTTTAAGTTTTCCTGCCTGCAAATATCAAAAATTTGTTTAATGTGGTCGATATGATTCGAATAGCTATCAGAAAAAATTAAAATGTCATCAAAATAATTTGCAGCAAATTTTATTTTATATTTTGTTAGGATTCGACGAATAGTTCTCTGAAAAATGCTGGGTGCATTGCGCCAGCCGAAAGGAAAACGTTAGCCATTCATACATACCATTATGTGTTGCAAAGGCTAGTTTTTCTGTATCATCTTTGTGGATAGGGATATGCCAATATCCCGAGGCCATGTCCAATTTTGAAAAATACGTACTTTGTGCTAATTTATCAATTAATGTCTCGACCAGGGGTAATGGTTCAGCATCCGACCTAGTCACTTGATTTAACTTCCTGAAATCAATACATAACCTATTCTTTTTGTTTTCATCCTTTTTATATACGAGTGTTACCGGCGCAGAATATGGAGATGAACTCTCTTTTATGATATTAGCTTTTAATAATTCTTTAATTTGACTATCGATTTCATCTTGTTGTTTTGGCGAAGTTTTATATGCGCGTAACGACACTGGCAAATCTGATGTTAATCTCACTCTTTGGGGCTCTATTTTCACTGTCCCGACATCATATTTATTTTTCGCAAATATGTCCTCATATTCTTCTAAAATTTCCATTATTTCGGAATTTCCTACAGTTTTCTTTACTTTCGGTTTTTCTTCTACTTCAATCTGACAATGTGTGCACCCATTATCAGAATCCGTCTCAGAAACATTTTTATTCTTTGTCTTTACTTCAGTTTTTTCTTTAAAGTCACTAACACTTTTATTTTTATTCTTTTTCTTTACTTCATTTTTCATTTTAACGTCACTAACGCTTTTATTTTTATTCTCTTTCTTTACTTCATTTTTCTTTTTAAGGTCACTAACACTTTTATTAGTTACTTCCTTTTTCTCTTTAACGTTACTAACACTTTTATTAGTTACTTCATTTTTCTCTTTAACGTTACTAACACTTTTATTAGTTACTTCATTTTTCTCTTTAACGTTACTAACACTTTGCTTAACAGGATTTTCAGGTATGATATGCAAAGACAAATCGCTGCATTCAGAACCAGAGAAAGTGATCAGTTTTCTCCCATACTGCACAACAACTTGGTTCGCACAATTAATTACCAAACGAAAATCAATACAACTCTTTAAACCTAAGAGAGCATACGGTAAATCGGTGTCAAGCACGAAAAACTCAGCCGATTTAACTATGTTACCAACTTTGAGGTTGAGATTGCAAGTTTTGTCAAGCTGTATTAGTCCTTTTGTTTGTCTCACGTTTACTACTTTATTTCTTCTGATAGGAACGTTTAGTTTATAAACAATTCCACTTGGAATTATATTCACTGTTGACCCCGTATCTATATTTAACATTAACTTTTTATTTAAACTTTTACTAGAGCTTTCATTTTTTATATTTCTCTTATTATGTACATGCGTTTTGTTTACTATATATCCAGATACTATTAATTGCCCTTTTTCGGGTTGAGGCTTAGACGCTGTTTCAGACCTAGATGGTCTGTTGATACAAGAGAATCCCGAATGAAACGAGTTCATAATCCCTATTTGCTCGCAAAATTTACATGGGTTGGGAGGCAAATCTTGTACTGCATGCGTAGTCGGAGCTTTTGTTGTTTTGGTGTTACTATAAAACTTTGGTTTAAGTTTTATATTTTTGTCTTTACCACACTGGAAAGATTTGTGTCCTATTTGATTGCAAGTATAGCAACGAATTTCAGGTTTCGGTTTATCCATCTTACTATTTGCATAGGGTACCCTATTAAATGGAGCTTTAGATTTATTTATGTCTTTACTAATTTGTTCGTAAATTCTCAATTTATTTTTAAATTCTACTAAATTTTGACAACCATACAAAATTGCTTTATTTTGCGCTGTGTCATTTATTCCCTTGATAATATATGTCATTATAGCACCTTCGTCAATGTTACCCTGAGCAGAAATTTGTTTTATGTGTAAAAAATATTCTTGTACTGATTCATTACATTTCATTGTACGTTTTTGAAGGATTTCATGTATTTCCGCAGAATTATAATTTATTTGAAACTCTTCAATCAATAATTCTCTTAATTTGTCATACGAGTTGATTGAAGTTTCACTGCGAATGAGGAGTAATGCTTTTCCTCTGAGGCAACGTTTGGCGAACAAAAATCTGTGAAACGGAGATAGGCCAAATAATTCCGCATGAGTCTCAAACGTTTCAATCCAGTGTGATATATTTTCATGTCTTTCCCCTCTAAAGAGTGGCGTGACTGCTTCAATGTCAGAGAAATTTACAAGTATTTTCGTTTCTCCTACGTCGAATGTCGATTGTATATCAACATTTTCTAGTTTGGAACCAATCTCCCTATCGTTCTCACAGCTTTTGGTTTCATGTTCGCTTTGTGTTAAGTTTCCTTTATCAATCAACTCGCATTTTGTTTTTAAATTAACCTTTTCATTTTTAGAATTATCTTTCTTGTCAGTGTGTTTGTCCTGCTCTAAAGAACTATCTTTATTAATTATATTACTTGTCATTTGTACCCTATCCGTTTCGGTTTGAGTACCACTTTCGTTATTACTTAACAGTTGTACACTATCCGTTTCAGTCTGAGTACCACTTTCGTTATTACTAACTTTGTTTGTGGATCCAGATAGAACTACAGACCGTTCTGCCTCGTCATTAATTTCGTCTTCTGTAATTAACGAATTCTTAAGAAATTCGAAATTAGATAGAAACGAAACAATCTGATTAGTAATTTCCGCTAATGTACTGTTCCCATTTTGAAAGATTAATTTATCCAGTAATTTAACTGTTGAGGACTTTTGTTCCTTCACAGTTTTACTAATTACTTCAATATCTTTAAGTAACATAGTTACAATATTAATAAACAATCTCCAAAAAAAAATTTTCACCTAGTCTACAGATATAACAACTTTGTTAACACTTTCACATTATTCCAAATTACTTTGAACAGGTTCCGCCTTAACAAAATATCAATAAAGAATTCCTTAAAACAAACTTAAAACTACTCACATGAACAATTCTATCCTTGCTAAAGAAGAACGAAGAAAGAAACAGAATAATACGCATCCATTATCCAGTTTCACTTTCCCTCTCGTAGGCAGACAGAGGACGAGGGGCAAAATTGTTTTTGTTTTTCCAGACGAAGCTTTATTACGCTGCCACACCCAGCTGAGCAACAAGATGACGGAATTTGGTATCGCATTTCACAACCGGAACACGGCATGGATTCCACAGTCGCTTCACACATGCAAAACTTGGAAGATGGCAAGAAACGGCAGCCCTCCCATCGCACTCCAAAGTTTGCACACAAAACGAAAGCATCAGGAATCGGAGGAACACGATAGCAATTGCACAATTACTTTATGGTGAAACGAAGAGCGGGAAACGCTGCTTTCTTTTCTTATCCAAAGATCGCAGACCAACAGGAATCGTCCCACGCTTTTGTTGATTGTTCTTGAAAAGAGTTTGTTGCGAACGGAACATCTAGACACAAGTACCGTTGCGGATCTATCATAGATGTGGCGCGAAAAATGCTGACTCCGACACTTGGCGGGCAACAGCGGCGGAGGAAATCCTTTGTCCATCCAGGAAGTTCGGCATTTTCTGAAGCTTTCGCCTGCGTCCCAAAAAAAAATTTTGCACTTGTTTAGACCTAGCCCCTTTTACCATCCTGGCGGCTTATAATAACATCCGGACACAGTTGGATATCAGATGTAAATTGGGACTCAGAAAGCAGGCGAAGTTAAACAAAAGGTCTTTATTGAAACATCATCGTGGCAGTTTCCCCAGCAGGAAGGGAACTAGGTCGTTACATAGTTATTGAATGGTACTGATCAGAAAGAGAGGGATTACAGGCGTGCAACGATATTTAAATGGGGATTTACAGAAGAGATGATAAAAGGGTTTTTCCCTATAACGGCATATTACGTCACATATTAGGGTGTGACAAATGACTCTTATTGGCTCAATGCTTCTAGACAGAGGACGTTCAAAGTCTGACAGGGAATTCGACCTGTCTACAGGGGACAGAAGGGATTAAGCATTACTAGAACTTTAGAAATATTACATCATCTTTGAAAATAGAATAAACCTTGTTTTACAGAAACATTAAGAAATCAGAGATTATTAATATAAAATTATTTTTATATTACATATATATATATATATATATATATATATATATATATATATATATATATATATATATAAAGAGAGAGAGAGAAGTACGGAGGGGGCAGTGCGCATTATGAGAGCTTCGATATATTCCCCGAAATGGGTATTAAATGAAGGATCAAGGGGCAACACAAAATTAGGTTTTGAAAATAACGAATTTGAAAGTTTTCTAACACGTAAATGTACGAAGAGTTTATCAAGAAACTTTGAACAAATTTTATTTGTGTAGTAAAAGTTTATATTTAACTAAAAGTGAAAAAAAAATTGTTTCAAGGATCCAAAGTACGAAACGATTAAATTCTTCCTCTGAATATGTGGAGAAAGGTGGCCCAGCTAACCGATACTTTATCACTTTGTTTTACGGCTTTAAAGTGGTTCTACCCCCAAAATGAATGCACGTGGTGCTCGCACTTGAATGCTACGAGATGATTATCTCATTTTCGTAGAAATTGCTGTATAGTGATTTCACCTCTGGATACTTTAAATGTATTGGAGGGTTCGACCATGTCTTTGACGGCATGTCTTGAGAAAAGCGATTTATTTTTATGACCGACTGGCGGATTGTATGTTAGGGATTTATTACCCTATGTTGGCTTCTACTTAAAGCCGCCAGGGAAGGCATGAGAGGAGGAGGCAATGCTTGATAAACAATAACAAGTTTATTAATTAAATGACATCACGAATACAAAGTAGCGGACCACACGAGAGAGTACGTTACGTATGTCCATACTCATCCATACATTCTCGCTCTCTCTGATACAATCTTCATTACAAATCCCGTGCATACGTTTGATGACTCAAGCGCCATCTATCGACCGTTAAAATTATTGTGCTACAAATAAGAATATAACATTCGGCCAGACTGACAATATAATCGTCCTCGATTGAATAACACTTACATTACTTACACTTGCAATATCTAAGATAAATCATCTAATATAAACAAAATAACATCAAATACATACATACCAATTTACATCTATAGTCACAACATATTCTAAATACTGATTTTGTGATGTATAACCACACTTACTATCTTGGATTATAATAAGAAACTACAAATTTTATAACATCAACTGAAATGGAATATACAGATTAATTGACAAATACAATGAACTACTGACAGTATTCGCTCAATATGAATATGTATAATTTTTTTTTGAATACTTAATATGAATAAAATTATCAAATGCAAAAATTTACTAACAATATTATGACAAGGACAATACTTAAATAAGTAAAATTGAGAAAAGACATCAATCATTGTCCATAGCGTTCAGGTTCTTTCACTACACGCCTCGGGTTTCGTCGAGGTACAGGATCATCATCATCATCACTGCATAGTAGTTGATTTTCATCATCATCACTAGATTCATCGGAACATCTGTACGATTTTAACTGGCTTACATGTGCAGTTGTCATGTATTGCCTTCTTGTGCCGTTTGCCAATAAACTGGTAACCTTGTAGGTGTCGCTTGGCAAAACATCGATGATGGTTAATGGGCCTCGATACTTCGGCTGTGTTTTGGTTGGTTCACCAGTCGCTATTGGAGATCTACGCATCAGAACTATTTCTCCAACTTCATAAGTGATGGTTCCGCATTTCTTCTTGTCGTAATTTTCTTTCATCTTTTTCTGCCTGTCTTCAATACGTTCCCTCGTCGATTCCTGAAGAAGTTTTGGATTTTCCCAGGCGTCACAGTTGGTGTCTGCTTCTCTCCTCAAAAGTCCATCGTGGAACCTCGCGTTGTAGTCGTAGAGCATGTTGAACGGTGTTTTGTTGGTCGTCTTATTGATGACGTTGTTAAGATTTCTTTCAACTTCTGCAATTCGTGCATCCCAGTCCTTGAGACGATGGTCTTTCATGGATATTGTGATGGTGGGAATAATCACTCGATTTACTCGTTCTACCATCCCATTAGCTTGTGGGTGCTTCGTCGAATTCAGAGTATGACGAATACCATTATCTTTGCAATATTCCTCAAACTGTTGAGCTGTAAAACATGATCCTCTGTCCGTAATTACTCTATCTGGTAAGCCGAAATTGTTCACTAAATTTTTAAATGCCTGCAGTACACTTTTCACTTTTGTGCTCTTAACTGGTGTCAGTTTTACGAATCTAGTAAGGTTGTCTATGATGACTAAAAGGTGTTGGTTTCCTTTTGTACTCTTCACAAAGGGTCCTAGGTGATCCATGTGAATGATGGAAAATGGTCTCTTTCCAGGCTCAATGGGGTGTAACAGTCCTTGTTGTTTACCCCCGGGAACCTTGTTCACTAAACATTCTAAACACATCGATATGTGTTTCTTCACGTAGCGCTTCATTCTTGGGAACCAATACAGTTCTTTAATTTTACTCACAGTTCTGTCAACTGAAAAATGTCCGATTAGGTCGTGAAACTTGACTACAGTACTTTTGCGCATAGATCTAGGTATGACGTAAAGCAGTCTTTCTTTTCCACTGTCTTGTGTGGTTCGATATAGTCTTTCTCTCTTAAAAACGTAATTTGCAATAATTTGGTTTTCGGCTTTTGTTCTTTCAAATTTTTCTTTCTTGAAAATGGTAATGATCCTATCCAATTCGGGATCTCCTCGTTGATTCATAAGGATGTGTTCGTCAACGGACATCGTAAGATAAACTTCTAGATTCCTTTCGATCAATTCCGTCATCGTGTCATCAGCTTCTAAGGCAGGAGCCCTACTCATAGCATCCACGTGAGCCGCCATCCTTGTACCTGGTCTGTGCTTCACTTCAAAGTCGTATTCCTGGATAAGATTGCTCCACCTAGCAATTTGAGGATTTGTCGACTTCCTGGCGTTCATATAGACTAAGGCTTGGCAATCTGTAACGATAGTAAATTTTATTCCGAGCAAGAATTGTCGGAGTCTGTCCAAAGTCCATACTATCGCCATCAGTTCTAGTTTACTGGAATGATAGTTCTTTTCAGCCGGTGTTGTCTTTTTGCTGACAGCGTACACTAAATTCCAGCGACCATCTGTTCCTCTTTGTAAAAGTACACCTGAGAGTCCATCAGATGAAGCGTCGGTGTGTACCTCAGTCAATGCTTCGGGTTGGTAATGAGCAAGTATTTGTTTGTTAGTTAGATTACCCTTGAGTTCTTGAAAGGCGTTTTTCTGTTTTTGCTTTTGTGCATATTGGTAGCTATGGTAAAGACTGTGACTCGTCAGTTTTTAAACAGACTCAGCTGTGGAAATCAATAGAAAGCAGTTCAAAAATTTTACCGGATGAGAAGTGCCTACCAGGCACATGAAGTCCGAAAGTGCCATATTTGTTTGTTGGTGATGCAGCATTTGGACTTCATAAACATTTGCTAAGGCCTTATGCTGGGACACATTTGACAATGGAAAAGATAATTTTCAAATAACGCCTGTGCCGAGCAAGAAGGTACACAGAATGCACTTTCGGTATTCTCATCAACAAATTGAGAATATTCCATCGACCATTAAATGTCCAACCACAACTTGCTAATGATATTGTTAAAGTCTGCATTATTTTTCATAGTAATGTTAGGGATAGAGATGGATACATGATTGAGGATACAACATTAATTATAGGGTTGGAAGATATTCGAGGTGAGAATACTACAAGAGCAGGCCTCAAAGCAAACAATGTGAGAAACATTCTATGTAGATATTTTGTTTCAAGTGTAGGAAGGGTTTCCTGGCAGATGTCCAAGAAATAAGGACTTTCTCATCGCCGTGATATCGACAACAGATAACTATCAAATGTGCCGCTTTCTTATTTAACACAAGTATTCCAAGATAAATTTTTTCTTCCATTAATTTTTATTTTTCGTAATTTTAAAATATTATTGTAATACTAGAAGTAGTTTACAAGCATAATAAATCTTCTTAAAAAAACGTGACATTGTTACAAATTGACAAATAATATGTTTATACTAGGGGGCCTGCCCCCTGCTCGCTAACGCTCGCCAACCCCCGGATGATTGCTTCGCAATCCTAATTGGTTCGCTGCGCGAACCTATGCTCGCTTCGCTCGCCTCAATGAAGACATGTGTCCTAGCAGAAGGGATTGTTTACAAAATATGTTACCAAAAAAATGTTTTTCAAATCTAAATTTGCTGTATGACAGAAAAAATATATACAGTATCTCTAAAATCAGAATTCAAATGAAAACTTTGTGCACATTTTGACTCGAAATGTGAGCGTTGCTTTGGAAATTGAATACCCAGCATGTTGTTTGTGTGTACATTTTCCCAGCACTCAAACGACCCACACTTTTTCATTGAGTTTGTTGCCGAAAGTTGTAGTGCAAGCGTCTTGTTGAACTATAATTGTTGGCCCTGAAAAGATCCTCCGCTTTCTTTGATTTCTATTATAAACTAACTGCAACAGCTCATTAAAATTTCCTTTTTTTTTTTCAATAAAATTTCAGCCGATAACGCTATAAATTCAATCGATGCGCGAGATTTCGCGATAAACAAACAATCGTACAGTGTTGCCAAAACGCGATTACAAATAACGTCTTTTTTGCGTGCCCCGTAAGAGAATTATATATATAGATTTTTACAAAATTTGTTAATAACAGTCCACCATAGTTGTCACAAATGTTAAAAAAACCGAAATAAATAATTACATCTAGAAAAGATTCCAATGTACTAAAGATTTTGTGCAACTACAGAGTGTGATTACTACAACATCTGGAATCTCAAAATCGAATTTTTTACACCTTCACTTTCTAGTAAATATATGTGAGGAAATATGAACTTACCAAAATCATTTCTCTCTTTTTCTTCCAACACATCAAAGTCGTTTCGAATTTCCAGGCAAACTTCATACCAAGCGTTTCTGGTAGCATTTCTGTCCTTAAAGATGTCTAGAGTTTTATCCCACAAAACAGGCCTTTCTTGGATTAATGAAATTAAAATTTCATTATCAATAATTACGTTAATGTTCACAATAGAAAAAAAAACAATTGATGCTTCGACAACAGTGTTACACAAACAAAGTTCAACTCACTGAGCAAACGATGTCTAAACGGTAGAAAAAGAGCCGTGTGTGTAAACGTGCATTTAGTCACGTACGCCACTAGTTCGGCGGCGACGGTCAAACTGCCGTCGGCGCTAGTGGCAGTTGGCGGCTGCATCTATGCAGCCAACGGTAAATTGACCGAGCGTTTTTTTGTCCGTCTAATGTGTAAGCTCTAATTGACTTCAGTACGCTACTGTGGGAACGGCGGCGACGGTCAATTCTCCGCGACGGAAAAATCCGCCGTGTGTGTAACCGGCGTAACAACAAGCATTTTAATATCTTTAACTTCAACATTATCCAAGGCAATATCTACGGTTGACCTTCCTAGTGCGCGCGCCGCACATGTTTTGACGTTGCCGAATCCATACATCACATTTGAAGCTGGTTCTATTTTTAAATCTAACTTTTTCGCTACAGAATTCCTACAAATAACGGAATCGCTCCCAGTATCTATCAAAGCTGCAAACTTCAACGATGACTTGTTTATCCGCGCTTTTTTAACATAACATGACACTTTGCCGTCTATTCCACCCCCACTAGTTGTAACTAAGCTGTGATGATCTTCTTTCGATAAATTACGATCAGTACTTCCCATTTGTTTTGTCTAGGACACGTTCTAGCGAAATGCGTATTTCCATTACAAATGAAACATCTTCTATTTTTCTGTATTGGGTGCCCTTCTGTCTGCCTAATGTGTTTGTTATTACTTTGGATTGTAAAACCTCCGTTACTGAAACTACCGATTTGTTTTTCTTTCATACCCAGCTGCCTGAATCAGCGGTGACCTCGGTCTAGACATAACCTCGTATTTCTTTTCATACAAATTTTGATTTCCGTTTTTGAATTTTGACAAGTTACTTTCGCTTCGTACATTTTCATATTGATCTAGTTTATCCGCTAATTCTGATGATTTGACTATTTTCACCCATTCGTCCACGAAATGTTCTTTTACTAAAACGGGAACTTTTCTTTTTAATTGATCTGTTATGATTAACTCTCTAAGACCATCAAAATCACTAACATTCGTTCCGCGTAACCATTCGTCAAAGTAGTTATGTAATTCGTACGTGAAATCTCTCCATGTATTTTTGGGTAGTTTGATATGGTCAAAGAACTTCTGTCGGAATTTATCCGGACTTAATTTAAACTTTTTTAATAGTAAGTCTTTAATGTGTTCATAGTCATTTGAAAGTTCTTCCGGAACTCTCGCGATAATTTGGTTAATTTCATACGGTAATAAATTAACTAAATGACTAACCTAATTCTCAGGACTTAGATTTAAACGTTTCGCTTGTCGTTCAAACAATATGAGGTAAAAACTGATGTCTCCATCCCTTATTTCATATCGTTGCATTATTTTAGTAATCATGCAATTACTAGAAATTTCATTTTCGTTTCTATTTTCGCTTTCGTTTGATACGTTACTTTTTTCTATTCTTAACTTTTCTAGTTCAAACTGTCTTTCTAATTGGCGTTCGTTTAGCTTTTGGTTTTCTTCTCTGGTATGAACTATCGTTTTTAACAAATCGCGTGTGAATTCCTCATCATAGTCTTTACTTTTCGTAATTAATTTTCTAATCTCAATAACAACTGCGTGATCAGGTAATTTTATATTTAATTCTTCCGCTAAAGAAATTAAATCTACCCTTTTCGACTTAGCAAGAAATGCCATTTTTTTTTTTACACCCTTTCAATGTTTCTTAACAATTTAACATAGGACATGAAATAAACTCATTAACACAATTTCACACAGAAATTAATAATGAACTCCTCAAAAATTTCACACAGAAATTTAAAATAGACTCCTCAACAATTTCACACAGAAATATAAATATAATTGCACCACGACGGATTTCTAGGCGGAGTATCAGAAATTTCATGCCACATACCTTCTTAAGCTGTTAGGACTTGGTTCTGAGTTCCGTTTTGATAGAATATCCCGCTTCTGATTCTGTTGGCTTCTACTTAAAGCCGTCAGGGAAGGCATGAGAGGAGGAGGCGATGCTTGATAAACAATAACAAGTTTATTAATTAAATGACATCACGAATACAAAGTAGCGGACCACACGAGAGAGTACGTTACGTATGTCCATACTCATCCATACATTTTCGCTCTCTCTGATACAATCTTCATTACAAATCCCGTGCATACGTTTGATGACTCAAGCGCCAACTATCGACCGTTAAAATTATTGTGCTACAAATAAGAAAAAACACCTAGGTCTCAAACTGGACAAGAAGCGCCTGACCAACTGACGGAAATGTCGTTTGAAGATAAGGGCATTCTGGAAATCGCAACAAATCTGCCATTGCTTTTTTTGATGATTTACAATATAGGGTCTTATAAATAGTCGGCTTTCTTATTTGAAGTAAATACGGGAAAACTGCCTGCAAGTGAACTGTTCTGAATTTTTGCCCGATGGATTATTTAGTGTTACGGATTTCCTTGACGAGTGAGGTCCCGAGATTAATGCTTTGAAAGTGAACACTTGAATTTGTGAAGTAATTAAGTGACGGAAACGTGAGAACAGTGCATTGTTAAAACTTGTTGCTTCGCAAACCAACATTCCTGTCGTAAGTGATTTAGCTTTTTTTTTACATTAACACTTAATGCACCCTAAACTGATAGCCGCATCAGTAAAAAACCATCTCCATTTTGTTTCCTGTACAATTTTTAATAAACCATGTTAATCTCGTAATATTCTGATCTGTACTCAATCGACAAACCATCTTGAGAATCGAGTGAAAAAACCCAGTTTTCAATCCTGCGACAGTGGCCGTGGTAACTCTTTTTAATATAGAGAGATTCTTAAATATTTCTAACTTAAAACAACAGTAATACCCAATTATTGAAAAACGGGTTTCCAATACAAATACCTATTTATAGTTGTTGTTAACAAAAACATTCTTATTTTCATATAAGTAGTATGAACAAAATTTGCGGTTGCTAAGCAGTACAAATTGCGACTAATTTTTGATAAATGTTAGGCAATAATAAATCTAATAAATTGACTACCTGAACCACTATATTCCAAACTTTCGTCCGATATGTGAGCCGCCGACCAACCGGTATAGTGGTTAAGGTGTTAGCCTCTAGATCGGAAGGTTCCAGGTTCGAATCCGGGTCGGAGCATGGATGTTTGTAAGCGTATGGCGTAGAGGAGGCTGGTGCACCTTAAATCTGTCGTCCTCACGTTGGGTTGGTGTGGAAGTTTGGAGAGTGGGGTGCCAGCTCAGGTGTTGCTTCGTCATCTGACCGTGGTTCAAAATTACGAGGTGTTGTCCTCGGATCTTTTCCTCAAAGGATTAATCCCGGACCGTCGTCAATAGCCCGTTGTGTTGCTCAAGTACGACATAAACTAATAATTACCAATTACCGACATATGACCCTTAAAATTTAATTAATAGAAAATTTCCTCATTCTCGATAAAACATGGAATTTTTACTATAGTTTTCCGCTGGGGTTTATTATTATCTATCATATTTATATTAATATTGCACTTAGAATTTTAAAACTTTGCCTATGTAAGTTGCAAGTGGTGAAAAAAGTTTTTCCAAATTAATAATCATCAAAAATTATTTCAGATCCACAATAACTCTACATAGACTAAGTAGATTGACTATAACTATCGAAAATGAGTTTTGTGACAAATTGTGTTTTAAAGAACTCATACAAGATTATGCAGAGTAAAAAGGTCAGGAGAAAATTTTTCGATTAAAAATGGAATTTTTTGTTATTGTCAATTGTGCTTTTTTAAACCAAATTTTCAAATACAATTTATATTTTAATTATTGTTATTAGTTTTTAACTTTTTAAAATTAATGTTTATCTTATTTCATTGTTTTTTAAAAATATTGCCTACTGTGCTTCATTGAAACCAAATTTTTAAATACAGATTCTGTTTAAAAAAATTACGAGCACTCATAGGCGGCAGAGTCAGAATCGAGATAATTTTTACCCATGTGCTTCAAGCAAATCAAATATAAATCTAAAAAGTTCAGAAAAATCGAAACGTTTACGAAAAAATCGACGTTTTAATTTCTAATTTAAATGTATTGTAAGTTTTAAAATTCACCATAAAGTCATTTAGTAAATATTGTATAAAGAAAAAAAATATGATTTTTTAAAAATCAAGTGTTAATTGATGAATATCTTTTTATATAAATTAATAAACTGTTTATAATTTATTATTAATAATTAATCAGTATTAATATAATTAATTTATTCTTCTCACTTTTTACAGGGGTACTTTTCGGGAGGACCCCCCCCCCAATTCAACAACCCTAGTTACGCCTATGCTCGCCCCCTCTCTATTCAAAACGTTGGCACGTCCCTGTTCCTTACTATATATTCTTCCATCCCTAAAAGATACTTTGGATAAAAAAAAAGAGAAGAGAATATGTAGACAGGAGTATAATTGGGTGGGTGGGGGGGGGGGAGCAAAGGATTCTCTGAACTTTGTATAAAGCTCATACTTGGGTACCTGGAGTTCCATCGATGAAATTTGAACTAGTTTAATTCCATTATATGTGTAAGTGCCACGAGCCGTGTGATGCAAGCCAAAAAGCTGAAGTCGTGAATGATCTTAACCTTTACATTTAGCTGCTGTAAGGTCACATTTAACTTTATCCAGATGAGTCTACAGATGTTGTACCATGTAATTTTACCCCTCGAAAAGTCCCATTCACCACAATAACAATTTGTGAGCCATTGGTATGCATAGATTGGAGCCAGAAACAACATTCTATTATAGTAATAAGTACTAAAATCAGATAGAAATATACACAAGAACTAATAAAACAAAAATAGAAAAGTAAGCTGGAAAAGGAAGCATAACATTAGTAAAATCAACAGGTATATGGAACACAAAGCACATTATTGATATAATTAGAAAAATTAATTTTAAAGAGATTTTGTGTTTTCATGTATATACTTAAAACATTTGCGAGGCTCTATTTTTCTTTTTAATCTAGTGACAACTAAATTTGTTATATTTGCATCTCCACCCAACAACTTTTACAGTTTCTATTGTGATGCTCTTGAATATTTCCATTATCCTGGAATCATTCACATTGGGGGTAACAACTTTACAAACCTGGAATCAACAGGTCTATTACAGCTTTAAATAGCAACAGGGATTTCGACCATAACATTAGAATTCGTATCATTTGAAGACTCGCATGTGCCCTGGTGAACGTGTGAAGCACCATTGGATGCGATTACAAAATGTATGTGCTTACACATTTGTAAACGTACTGAATGTTCCACAGAAGTGTACTGAAATTTATAATTACATGGTTGTATTTCATCACATTGAATTTGGCATCCATTTTTTATGAAACTGAGACTGTTTGGATTACACCCTTGAAGCTTTTAGTAATGATCCAGTATTACAGAATGTTTATTCCCGATCATTTTGATGGTCGGAGTAAGTTTACTGCATTTCAAAGAAAGTAAGTGATTAATCAACTTGTTTAAAACACTAGTGAGCACCAGAGCTAAAAGACATACAACCTTTTTATTGTTTTGGCTTCTTCCTTATACTTTAATTGTTAAAATTATCTTTCTACCTTCATATTTGTATTTATGCCTAACTCTACCATATAGCAATAGGCTCACATTTTAACACGCTTTGAATAGTGCTTCAAAATATGCCAAAGCACCATCATTTGTAGAATATTTAGAAACAAACAAATCCAACAAAGAATGAAACATGAGATCATCAGTCTTTTGGGCCAAACTAAAAAGATCTTGTTTAATAGTTTCATGCAAATCCTTAGTTTTAATTTTTGGTTCAAACATGGTAATATGGTTATGAAGGGTGTCGATAATCCATTCAGTAACTTTGCATACAGGGCATATCGAAGAGAAAGCTTTTTGTTGAAGAACGTGAACAAACTCAATGGTTGTGACTTTTGTTTACTAGTGACTTTAATTTAACATGTTTTTTAATGTAAATGTGTGTGGCAACAGTGATGTTGTTCTGACTTCTTTTTGTGAAAAATATTGATATAGTTCGTTTGTATACTGTTCTTATCGCTGTTAATTAAAAAGGTTTTCCTTTAGTTCCATTGTCATTTATTAAAGAAAAAGATTTAGATCGAATTTAAACAAGATTTAGATCGAATATAAACAAGATTTAGATCGAATTTAAACAAGTGGCGTCCGCGACAGGACAAAGCTATCTAGAGAAAACGAAACAACGAAGATATTGCAGATATTCGGGGTGAGTCTCTAATAGTTTGAATATATCATTCGAAATATTTATTTGTATAAGTATGGAAGTTTTATTAAGAAAACGTAAGCCTTTAAGGCAGTCGTTTACAACTACAGCCAATGCTTTAGAAGCAGAAATTCTAACAGCTGATATGAATATTGATCAGCTCCAAGTATTGAACTCGCAATTAGAAGGTAAATTTAATAGATTAGATGAAGTTCAATCAGAAATTTCTGAACTTTTACTGGAAGCTGAAAACGAAAGTGACTATTTGACTGATTTTGAAAATAATGAATCATACCGCGATAAATATATCGGTTTAAAAACAAAAGTAGAACAGAAAATGGCGCATGTAATGCCTGTAGTTACACCTGTAATTTCAGAAAATTCCACGAAGAGGAATTTTAAACTACCGCAGTTGGAGCTTCAAAAATTCAACGGGGAAACTCGAAATTGGTTAGGATTTTGGGGACAGTTCAAAAAAATCGACGAAGATGTAAATATAGATGATGATGATAAATTCCAGTACTTATTACAAGCGACTGTCGTTGGTTCCCCAGCAAGAGAGCTCGTAGATAGTTATCCTCCCTCAGGTGCAAATTATAAAGAAGCTATCAAGCAGCTAAAATCCAGATTTGCACGCGACGAATTACTGGTAGAAATATACGTTCGTGAATTATTAAGGTTGGTTTTAGCTCAAGCTGCCAAAGATGGTAGTATGACTCTATCCAATTTATATGTGATAAGTTAGAAACTCAACTCAGAGCTTTGGAGACATTAGGGGTAAAAAGTGAGATTTATGCAGCTATGCTATATCCCCTTGTAGAGTCTACACTACCGGAAGAAATTCTGAGGGCGTGGGAGAGATCTCGACAGCGTAAGGAAAGTGTCGCGCACTCTGAAAACTTAGGAAATTTGTTGAATTTTCTACGTATTGAAGTTGAAAGTGAAGAGCGTCTCCAATTGGCACGTACAAGCTTTTCTGCTGCAGACAAAGTTGTCTCTGTTCCGGCTACCGCCGCCTGTATTTATGCGGGAGACTCAAAGAAGAAACAAGTTCATTCTTGTATATGGTGTGATAAGGAATCACATAATTCCTCCGAGTGTTTTAAGGTGCACAATCTTTCATTTGAGGATAAGAAAAATTTACTAAGAAAGAAAAAGGCTTGTTTTAGTTGCTTAAAAACTGGGCATGGTGCCGAAAAGTGTAAAAGTTTTGTGAAATGTTTACTTTGTAACAAACGTCATGTAACGGTGATGTGCAGAGAACTAAAAGGTTCTAGAAGTCTCAAAAAAGAACAACCTAAACTAGCTAATGAAACGAGTGAAGTCTTATTGTCTAATCAAAACATGCGAACAACTCTTCTGCAAACTATAATGGTGAAGATTGTCCACAATGGAAAGACGGAATTGGTGCGAACACTTTTTGACAGTGGATCACAGAGGTCTTACATACGGAAAGAAATAGTAAAGAGACTAGATTTAGTCCCGTTAGATCAAGAGACTTTGAGTCACAATCTTTTTGGAGGAGTTGAAAGTGAGTTGCAGGTTCATGGGATTTTTGATATAGAGATACAAAGTGTGGAAAACGAATTCAAATACAAGTTATCAGTTTTAGATAAAGATAAAATTTGTGGATATATTCCGAGGGTGAAATTCAGAGATATAAGTTCCTTACTTCGGAAACATAAAATTAGAATCAATGATTCTGGTAGAGATACTCCTGAGATCGGATTGTTAATAGGTGCCGATTATTCCGGACAATTGATGACGAGTAATATCATGACGATCGACAAAAGCCTTATTGCTATCGAAACAAAACTGGGTTGGACACTACAAGGTCCGGTGAAGAGTCAATCTACTTTGCTTGATGCCGTCGGACTTTTCTATTTAGATCTCACAGAACTGTGGAATTTAGAAACAATTGACATAAAAGATCCGGCAGAAGTGAGGTCAAAGGAGAATTTAGATAATGTAACCCTTAAATTCTTTCGAGAAAATGTCAAAGTAATAGAAGGTAATAGGTATGAAGTCTGTTTGCCTTGGAAGGACGGTCATCAGATTCTTGGAGATAATAAAGATAAAGCGGAAAAGAGGCTTTTTGCTAATACAAGAAGACTTCAGAAACTGGGATATTTTGAAGATTACGATGATACTATAAAAAGCTGCCACGAGGAGGGCATAATTGAAATAGCTCCAAATAATGGTACGATTGGTCACTATCTGTCGCATCAAGCAGTAATCAAGAATTCGAGTTTGACTACAAAAGTTCGTCCTGTATTCGATGCATCGTTAAAGGATGAAAAGGGGAATTCTTTAAATGCTTGCCTTGCAAGGGGGCCGAATTTGATAGAAATTCTGCCAAAACTTTTGATGCAATTCCGGCAACATACCATCGGTGTTACCGCCGATATAAAGAAAGCTTTCCTGCAGATTGGCTTGTCAGCTAGGGACAGAGACTTTTTGAAATTCCTATGGTGGAAAGATGCAAGCCAAAATGTAATTGTTACCTATAGGCACTGTCGTGTCGTGTTCGGCATTACTTCAAGTCCATTCTTGTTGGGAGCAACAGTTTCCCACCACTTGGATAATGCTCCACAAGGGTTAAAAGGAACAGCGCTTAAATTGAAGAAATCCTTTTATGTCGACAATTGTATCACCAGTTTTGAAACCGAAGAGGAAGTAGACACGTTCAAAGAAGAATCCCGGACTCTGATGTCCTCAGGAGGGTTTGACCTTAGAGGGTGGATTGCTGCACCATTCAAAGGCATAACTTCCTCTCAAAAGATCATTTCAATTCTAGGACTCTCATGGGACACAGAGACTGATGAAATTTATTGCAATTTAACCTCTTTGACCTTTTCTGAGAGTGTCCATGCCAAAAGGTCTCTGCTGTCAGTTGCACAGAGAATCTTCGACCCTATCGGATATACTAGTCCAGCTACGTTAATTCCCAAACTGATTTTGCAAAAAACATGGAAGATGAAACTTTCTTGGGATGAAAATCTTCCACAAGACATAGAAAGGGAGTTTCAAGCCTGGCTAAAAAAGTTGCATTTCTTGAATTATTGTAAACTTTCAAGACGACTTGTCTTTGGATCCTTTGACGAATGCTCTATTACTCTACATTGTTTTAGTGATGCTAGTAAGGTATCTTATGCAGCATGCGTTTTCTTACGTGCATCTTTTGAGGGCAAAACTTCGGTACAATTAGTATTATGTAAGTCAAGAGTAGCACCTGCCAAAGAAGTAACCATTCCTAGATTAGAGTTGCTTGGAGCACTCATAGCTACTCGTTTGTATTGTCAAGTCATTGACGCTCTCAAATTGACAAGGTGCCAAGCGTATTTTTGGAGTGATTCATCTGTAGTTCTGACTTGGATAAAAAGAGATTCGCACTGGAGTATTTTCGTGGCAAATCGTGTCGCCGAAATTAGGGGATGCACCAAAACTGAAGATTGGCGTTATGTACCGGGTTCAATCAATCCAGCAGATCTTCCATCTAGAGGGTGCGATGCCAGAAAACTACTGCAGAGCAGATGGTGGGAGGGGCCCGACTGGCTTAAACAAGAGCCAGATAAATGGCCTATGCATGGAGTGTCAGAAGTAGATGAAGAAACAGTTAATTCAGAAAGAAGGAAAAACGTGGTTTCTAGCGTTTCCTGTATGACCCCACACTTTACGGATACATTTACTCGATTTTCTAGTTATTATAAGAATGTGAGAGTGTTAGCTTGGATCTATAGATTTTTCAATAACAGTCGTCATGAGAAGGATGCAAGATTAAGATGTAAACAGCTAATCTCGGAAGAAGTGAATTTTTCAGAAAAAAAGTTGTTACATTTGATTCAAACCGAGAGTTTTCATAATACTGATTCTAAGGCTTTAAAAGGGATGCATACATTTAAGGATGACTGTGGACTAATTCGAATAAGAACTAAACTAGTTTTAAGTGACGAAGACGAGAACTTCAAGTGTCCAATTCTATTGCCAGGAAACCATATACTAGTTCATCGTTTAATAGAACAGAAGCATCGACGACTGCAACATGCAGGTGCCGGAACCTTGATCTCTAACTTAAGAGAAGATTATTGGATTGTCGGTGTGAGACGACTTATAAAAAGAATTTGCTCAAAGTGTGTTATTTGCAAAAGATTCAAAGGGAAATCTATTCAGCCGCCATTCGCACCCCTACCAAAAGACCGTATAAAATATGCGGGAGTTTTTGAGGTTACTGGAATTGATTTGGCTGGCCCACTCTATGTATTGTCTGGTGAAAAGGCATGGATTGTGATTTTTACATGTGCCATTTATCGTGCTGTACACTTCGAATTAACGGAGTCTTTATCAACAGATTCCTTTATAATGGCACTAAGACGATTCATAGCCAGAAGGGGTAGAGTAAGCGTTATATATACGGATAATGGTACTAACTTTGTGGGAGCCAATAGAGCGTTAAACGAGCTTGATTGGGAAAGAATACTAGAGTTTTCGACAATTGAGAAGATTAAATGGAAATTCAATCCTCCAACCGCTGCCTGATGGGGTGGTTTTTGGGAGAGGTTGGTGCGGATGGTAAAAGAGCTTTTAAGACGAGTTTTGGGTTCTAAAACAATAAGATATTGAATTAGAAACGGTGCTATGCGATTGTGAAGCAACGATGAATTCAAGACCATTGACTTATTTAGAAGACGAGACGACGGAATTAAAGCCATTGACACCTGTATATTTTATGCAAGGAATTCCACACAATGATGTGCAGGATCTGGATACTATTGACAGTAACAGCTTGAATCGTCGTCTGCGGTATCTGCAAAAGCTCCGAAATGATTTACGCACAAGATTCAGAAATGAATACCTAGCCATGCTAGTGCATAGAGGAGAACGAAAAGGAGACACCTTACAAGTGGGTGATGTGGTTTTGATTGGCACTCCGGACAAACGCATCAAATGGCCTTTGGGTCTCGTTCTTAAGGTATTTCCGGGTACAGATGGTCATGTAAGAGTGGCGAAAGTAAAAACGGCTCAGGGTGAAAAAGTAAGACCCGTCCAAAACCTTTATTTTTTAGAAGTAACTCGTCCTGCAGATCTACCTCCGCATTGTCAATCTCAAGTGTTGCCAAATCCAGATCAAGCCACAGATCCTAAGAGATCATTCCCACTAAGTTCACCAACACATCAACAGACTGATGCATCAGAGATTACTGAACCATTTTCGGAGTCCTTTATTCTAGATGGACCTATAACCACTAGAATCGGGATACAGGTAAAAGTTCCTCATCGGCTGAATCTTTGAACTGAAATAGTCTATAGTGTTGCAATTTTGTAAAATTGCAAGGTGGGAGAATGTTGAAGAACGTGAACAAACTCAATGGTTGTGACTTTTGTTTACTAGTGACTTTATTTAACATGTTTTTTAATGTAAATGTGTGTGGCAACAGTGATGTTGTTCTGACTTCTTTTTGTGAAAAATATTGATATAGTTCGTTTGTATACTGTTCTTGTCGCTGTTAATTAAAAAGGTTTTCGTTTAGTTCCATTGTCATTTATTAAAGAAAAAGATTTAGATCGAATTTAAACAAGATTTAGATCGAATTTAAACAAGATTTAGATCGAATATAAACAAGATTTAGATCGAATTTAAACACTTTTAATACTTCAACATTGTTTGCATTCCGAATATACCTATTCATATAATGCACATTTGAAAACAGATTATTGCAGTGGGAACAGTAATGTTCATTATTGGAAGCCATTGAAACAATCTAAATTTGTAAATTGAAAAAATTGATGAATTGAAAACAATCCAAATGGGAACAAAAGGAATGCAACACTACCAAGATGGAAATAATTAATACATTGACAACCTCACACACACAAGTTAAACGAAACAATTAACACACTGAAAAACAAATTAATACACTTGAATACAAATTAATACACTGTAAATAAATTACAACACTTAAATGGAAACAATAAATACACTGAAAACCAAACACTACGCTGTAAACAACACGTTAAACGAAGGAATTAACACAGAAAATCAAATAAAACAGACAATACACTGAAAAATAAATTTATGCACTGTAAATTAATGACAACACTGAAATGGAAACAAATAAAACAAAATTAATGCACCGAAAATAAGTATTATAACCTAATTAACCCTAGTAAAAAAACCTAGTGAAAGTAACAAATTAAACAAAACGAAATAACACAGTGAAATGTATTACGAAATGGAAATGAATCACAGAATATCGAAATGGAAACAATTCAAATGAAATAAAAAGAAAGAAATGAATTACTTGAATATAACAGAAGAACGTACATACCTATCACGGTCGACAAGCAATCAGTAAGAAAAAGGTGCTATGTGAAATTGTGAACCCGAGATTACACAAACGGATGGAGAGAGAACGATCAGCAATGTTAAAAACTTAGAAAATTTCAGCGGTTCTCGTGAAGCACCTGGAATGATTAGTCGATAACGAGAGAACGATCATACTTGTTAAATTGGTTGCTTTCTTTAAAATAGCTGTTCTTTTTGTGGAAATGGTTTACTGTACAAAATAACATCCTTATTCACATGTAAACAATACAATCGCATTCATGATCGTTCTGTCTATTTTCCTTTCCATTTGGTAACAAGACTGTTAAATACGATTCCTTCAGAGGAAAGGAATGACACAGGCCATGTGGATCGCAAAAGAGAAAGAGAGCATTTATTGAAGACACAACACATATATATATATACAGATTTGAGGGGATTGCAGAATTAACCAATAGGATTCTTGTATATTGAGACGGACGTACAAGAAAGCTATAGAACATTCACACATGCTGCCTGGAATGAATGACTCAGCCCTAGCAGCACAAAGAAAGATACAAAGAGTTCTATGGGCGATTACATTATACAACACCCGCCCTTAATCGAACATTACTAAAGAAAACAAACATTACATATTTCACATTGATATCTACATAATAAACATGCACATTACCTCTTAAAATTGCACAATGACAAAAGTTCATTAAATTTCACTCTAGGCAATGCTTTAGTTAACATATCAGCAATTTGGTGATCAGACGGAACATATTCAACTCTGATATTATTTTTGCAAATTACATTACGAATGTATTTTAATTTAATATCGATATGTTTCAATTTACCATGATTATTTTCATTTGTTATACATTTAATACAAGATTGATTATCTTCAAACACAATAAGATCTGAAACATCAATAATTTCTGAAGCTACACTTTTCAACCACAAAAGGTCCTGAATACCTTTACTTAATGCTATTACTTCAGCTTCAGTAGATGAGAGAGCAATACATTTTTGTTTATTACAAGACCAGAAGATTGGAGAATCACAAAATAGTATCACATAACCAGAAATAGATTTTCTATCATTTGGATTAGAACCCCAATCAGCATCTACATACATAGACATTTGATAATCATTTGAATCTTTATAGTACTCTAGTTTTAAGTTAGCAGTACCTTTTAAATACCTTAATATTTTCTTTAAAGCACACCATCCAGCATTAGTTGGATGCTCTTGAAGTTGACTTAAACAATTTACAGCATACAAAATATCAGGTCTAGATACATAAGCTAAATAAAGTAACGATCCTACAAGTTCTCGATAGGGTCCATCAAATACATCACCTTTCTCAAAATCGGCTAATGTTGATTTAGGATCCATAGGAAGTACACTAGGTTTACAATCTAACATGTTAAACTTTTTCAGTAATTTTACAATATACAATTCCTGATCCATTATCAACTTATCCGAATTAAATTCGAAACGAATTCCTAAAAATTCAGTTGCACTTTCAGATTTAGACATTTGAAATTCCTTAGATAACAATGATATCACAATATTAGTTTCTGTAACATCTGAACCTGCTATTAATAAATCATCTACATATAGTGCTATAACAATTTTCTTTTCGTTTTCATATCGTACAAAAATACAAGGTTCATTTACACAAGTTGTATAAAATTAAGTTTTATCACAAATTCCAAGAACTTTTTAAACCATTGACGTGGTGCTTGTTTTAATCCATACAAACTTCTTTTAAGTTTACATTTCTTCCCACTGTTATCATCATACCCCTTAGATTGATCCATATAAATTAATTAATTTAATTTACCATTCAAAAATGCAGTTTTTACATCAAGAACAAAAACACAAAGGTTTTCTTTCACAATTAATACAAGAATCAATCTTAAAGTAGGCATACTGACCACAGGAGAAAAAGTCTCAGTATAATCAATTCCTTCTTTTTGCAAAAATCCTCTAGCTACTAAACGAGCTTTATGCTTACCGTTTCTCTTCTTGTTGAGGACCCACTTGCACGAAATAGATTGTTTATCTGGTGGTAGGGTTTCAAGATCCCAGACATCGTTGAACCTCATGCTTTCCATTTCCTCGTCCATAGCAATTCTCCACAGGAGTTGCTCGTCATTGGGTAGAGATGCGATGTCGTCAAAAGTCAAAGACTCGTCGGCGAACATTGCATCATACACTTCAGGATGTGGAAATCTAACAAGCTCCTTGGTTTGTCTCGAAGATCGTCTCGGTTCAATCGGATCTACATCGTCGTTCTCACTTTCACTCTTGTTGTCCTCGAGTACATCGAGCTCGTTAACTGACTGATCTACTTCATCAGCGATGAACCTTTGACGCTTGTCGCGAATCTTACGTTCATCAAACTTAACATCATTAGATACACAAATTCTATGAGTGTCAGGATCCATCTTTTTGTGGGATACCCATTGAGGAGTATCCCACAAAAAGCATCATCTTGCTTTTGGGATCAAGTTTCTTCCTTTGAGAAGAAGGCACAAGCATGTATGCATCGCACCCAAACACATGCATATTCCTTACATCAGGATTTTCACCAAATTTCAGAAAGTATGGTGAAAAGTTATCAACAGTACTGGGCAGCCTATTTTTAATGTATGCGGCAGTGAGAATCGCTAAACCCCAGAAACTTTTGGGTAAAGCAGACTCAAAAATCATTGCCCGCCCTTTTTCTATAAGGGATCTATTAGCACGTTCAGCCACACCGTTCAATGCTGGAACGTAAGGTGGGGATGGATCAATGACTATACCGGCATCTGTAGCGCATTTTAAAATTTCACCAGACATGTATTCTTTTGCATTATCACACCTTAAAATACGAATCGAAGGATTTGACTTAAAGAAAAATTTTAGCTCTTCAATTACTTCGCTTTTACGTTTCAATAATCTAACTTCCGTAAAACGCGAATAATCATCAATAATAGTCATAAAGTAACGCTCACCTGCATAGGTTTCTGGATCAATTGGCCCACATATATCCGTGTGAATTTTTGTGAAAGGCTCTTTTTCCCTCTTTCTAGGACCTTTCCCCAATGGTGAGGCACTTTGCTTTGCATGAGAGCAAACTTCACAAAATGAAGTCGGAGTCGGAAATCCTAATTTCTTAAGCACATGATCACAAGGATGACCAAGCCTGCGATGCCACAATTCTTTTTCTTCCACAAGAAAAGCACTTTCAACACGTGGCACAAAATCACAAATATACTGTCCCGAACTATCGCGATTACCAAGTATAAAGTGTTTAGTCTTATTTTTCACTAAAACCTTTTGGTTTTCAAACACCAGACTGAAACCTGCACTTTCTATTTTTCGCACAGAAATTAACTGTCCACTCAGATTCGGAACATATAAAACATCTTTCAGGGTAATCTCCTTGCCATTTGAAGTTTTTCCGATGATTACACCAACGCCTTCCACTTCCAGTTTAGCAGTCTTTGAAGCGCATTTAATACTGCCTGATGACGGACTTAATTTAGAAAACCACTCCCTTTTTGAGCACATATGGGATGTAGCACGAGAGTCTACGATGAAGCTTTCTCGTGTAGAGCTTCCCACAACAAAAGACACTGCAGTTGAGGCATGTCTTTCATCTGAATTAGGTTGACTTTTGCAGTCTCTCTTCATGTGACCGCTCTTCCCGCAATTGTAGCACGTCACCTTCTTTCGGCAAAACTTCGCTGTATGTCCTTTTCTTTTACAGTTTTGGCAAAAGTAATCCTTCTTGGCAGGAAAGGCAGCATTTTCTCCTGGATATTTCCGTGATTTGACTGAGTGTCTGAAATCTCTTGACAAAGCCTCTGCATCCAACAGACGTTGAGTCACAAAGTCCAACGTTAGGTTTGCACTTGGCTGATTCTCCAAAGCCACTTTGACGGTCTCGAACTCGGGAGGAAGTGACATCAAAATGTAGACAATGACATCAATGTCATTGACCTCCGCTCCAGACATACGTAGATCACTAACGAGACTTGTCACACTATCAATATGCTGTCGCATAGGCACATCACTGGCTTTCTGTAAGGTGGCCAAGCGTTTGCGAGCTAGAATTTGGTTCACAGCTCCTTTATTGTCATATTTCAGTTCCAACTTCTTCCAGATTTTACATGCTGTGGTCTCAGTCTGCAGAGAAACAAGAATTTGATCGCTCAAAAGTGTCAGCAGGAAAGAGTAGGCCCTTTTCGCCTCAACAGTCTCGTTTGCTTCTGCATCTTCTGCGGGATCTGCCTCCAAAAATGCATCTAACTGCTTCGCACAAAATACAGCTTTCACTCTCCTTGACCATATTGAGAAATTCTGTCCATCGAAGGGAACCAAAGCGTACATCTCCTTTGACGAAAAAGCCATTGCTCCGAAAAATAAAATAGCAGCAGCAAAAATTTCCTCACGCCTTTTCCCCCGCTTCTCAACAGCCGTAGAAGCGCAAAGAAAATAAACAAGCGACCCCACTTGAAAACAGGGAACCACGCTCTGCTGTTAAATACGATTCCTTCAGAGGAAAGGAATGACACAGGCCATGTGGATCGCAAAAGAGAAAGAGAGTATTTATTCAATCTTATCGGACGTGCGGAGCACGGAGTGCATGGCCACGTAGCGGCCTAAACCTCCTGTGGAATAGGTGGTGGGAAAAACAGATCAAAAGATAAATTGCCCTGAATTAGTTTTGAATTACTGAGTGAAAAAATTAGAAAGTTTCAGCTATAAGTGATCGCGGAGTCATGGACGGTCACCCTCCCATATACTGTCCGCGATCTTAGGTTTCGGTTTCGTTTTGAGTTGTTGCTGGGTGGGTTCGGCTAAAGCCGTCATCGGGAACTGGTTTGCAGGGGGTAGCAGAGGGGGGAGGGGGGTTACTTTTCGGATTCGCATGGAGTTCGTTCTGGAATCGTTTCGCGTTTAGGCTGAGGGAGTTCGCTTAGAATCGTTGAAGGGTGGTTTCGGAAG
Source organism: Metellina segmentata (assembly GCA_947359465.1). Taxonomy (NCBI): domain Eukaryota; kingdom Metazoa; phylum Arthropoda; class Arachnida; order Araneae; family Tetragnathidae; genus Metellina; species Metellina segmentata. Next base: position 124,890,796 of record OX375876.1, read on the forward strand.
TCAGCTGTTGTTGCGCTGTTTGACAGGTAATTGTAGAGGGTGGGTTAGAGGCTAATGGGTTAGTCGGGTAGTCTATTAAGTTGGGTGGTGAATCTGGGTCTCCAGCGGTTGTTCGGGATGCTAGCGTCATATCTGGGGATTTGTTGGATAGCAATATTATCATTAGTATCGAGTTTATCGTAGAATTTAGAAGAAATTTTAGCAATATGAGCTTTAAGAGAGATAATTTTCAGATCGTGTCTGATTTCAGAGTTACGTTGAAACCATCTGGCTTTGGCAATTGTTCTTAGTGTAGTTGATTGAAGGGCTTCGAGGGCATTGATATTATTGCTATTTGCAGAGCCCCAGATTTGGCTTGCGGAGAGTATTTATTCAATCTTATCGGACGTGCGAAGCACGGAGTGCATGGCCGCGCAGCGGCCTTAACCTCCTGTGGAATAAAGTAGTGGTTGACTTAACTTTGGCTGAATTGCCCTGAGCAGAAAAAATTTTAAGAGCGATGAAATTATTGGAAAATAATTTCAAGTACGATAATGATTTTCTCAGCAAGAGTCGGGGCTGTTTGGATTTTTTGCATGATTTCTTTGATGTTGATGTGAGCGAAGATGCTTCTAATTTCGCGAAAGAGCTGAATGCTCTCTCCAAAGTCTGGAATTGGAGTGTTGGGATTCTGATTTGTGGTTTGGCTTGGGGTAGGAGCGGTGGAGGGATTTTGGGAGCTTTTCCTTGGTAGGTGAGCTTTCGCGTAAGATACGCCCTCTTGGGTTTCTCTACGCTGGAAAGGTCTGCGATTTTGGGGTAGGGGTGGTTTGGGGAAGTTTTTACAACCTCTCCAAGAGGCCACGTGACCATGTTCTTGGCAGTTGATGCAAAGTGGATTCTTTTCTTTCGGTTTAGTACATGAACTTGTTCTATGACCAAGTCCGCATCTCAAACAACGAGTTGCGATATGGCAGTTTGTACTGCCATGTCCAAAGGGATTACAATTATAGCACTGCATGGGGCCCTTGATTCCCCTGAAATGCTCAACAATAACACTTAAATACAAGATATTATTGATTCTATAGATTTCGTTCCATTTTTCAGTTTTAAGGAGGGTAATTAGGAATATTGGTAGTGGGTCCTTGGTAGCACGACGTTTAAGCTGGGAAATTCTTTGAACAACAAAGCCTTTGTTTTCAATTTCAAGTTTAAGTTCGTCTATATCAGTATCAAGGGGGAGACCTTTGATGACTATTTTAGCCGGTTTAAGATTGCGGGGGGTGATTTCAAAGTATTCAGTATTTTCATCAATAAGATAATTCAGGACAGCATCGTAATTAGCTTTAGTGTTAAGAATAATTTTGATGAATTGGCCTGCAATCTTGCAGGTGGGGGAGATTTTTAATTTATCTTCAAGTTTCTTGAGGAATTCGGTATGTTTAAGTTGTGTGCGCACATGGATGGGCGGTAATTTGGGTTCAGGAATGGTTTCTTCAGGATTTTCTACAAGCGCTTCAAAGTTGTTGCAGGTTAGAATTTCTGGTTCCGGAATAGTAGGTTTAGGTTTGGCAGTTAACCTCTTAGGTGGAGTTTGGAATTCCGTTTCATCAATAATCGGGCGTTTTTTCGTTGATTTTTTCGGTTTCTTCGTGTGCTTGGGGCAATGCTCAGGGCAGTCAAACAAAGATAAAATCTTCCACTGACCTTTTAGCTTAGTGAGTTCCATCCTGGTTTTCTGCAGGTTGTTCTGGAGGAGTTTTTTCATATAGCTTGAGACGTCTTCTTTCCGGCTGGCGGTGATGGCAAAAGCAGATGCACTTCTTGCTTTTTCAAGTTCCGCGAGGATTTCTTCCTTCTTGTGGCAGACATCTTCAGGCGAGAGTGCAGCGATGATTCTTTCCAATTCCTCCCGTTCATGGTCGTTGAGTTCATCAGGATGTGGAGTAGATACTTCCATTGGCATAATCGAGTTGATTTCAGGTTTCTCGTGATTTAAGTCTTGAAAAAGACTGTTTTAACTTCAAATCAGGAGAGCTTGTTCAGGTGCGTCCGTTCTGTATGAGATACTTAACGGGGGATGTCGAAAGTATTTATTGAAGACACAACACATATATATACAGATTTGAGGGGATTGCAGAATTAACCAATAGGATTCTTGTATATTGAGACGGACGTACAAGAAAGCTATAGAACATTCACACATGCTGCCTGGAATGAATGACTCAGCCCTAGCAGCACAAAGAAAGATACAAAGAGTTCTATGGGCGATTACATTATACAACAAAGACTAACAAACATTGTAGATTATCTTGGAACTTCTAAAAAAGACTGAGGTACAGCAACACTCTACGTTTATGAGTAATGGCAACGGCTTGGCGATTTTTTTTTTGGTGCACTTCTAGTAGCGAGTTACGATAAATTAAGGCAACACATCTTTCAATGCGGTTGTTGTGGTTTTCATGGCAACCTCGGCAAACGGAAACTTTCAATTTTCATTTTGAATATTCTAGAAAGTTCTTCCAAAATCCGTTAAAATCGTTTGATTTCATTGATTCGTTTGAAATTTTTGCTTTCCTCCCATTGGTTATTTTGTTTTTAAAATATCCTTTGATTGCATTGGTCCTTTTAAATCGTTTTCTGTGATACCATTGGTCCATTTATTTGTATTTTGACAGTTATGGAATTTTTATTTTATTATAATAGTTTTTTTTTTCACAATAGGAATAAGAGTTTTGTTTTTTTGACAATTTTCGTTTTCATTATTTTTTTACGAAAGAATTCTGACTTTATCAGGTTGTATTATTTCTGGCTTTTTTTCTTTTGTAAACCTTTTTTTTTCAACATGCCCACTGTGTTTAGTGTAATTGATAAGTTTCAGGGTATTCTTACCCAACATTCGTAGCTTAGTTTCTCTGTTGGTTCATAAATGTGTTTTGATATGTGCTTAAGCTTACTACTCTTTGTGAAAAATTTTATAAAATATGCTTTTCAAAACGTTCTGAAATGTGTTTAAAAAGTGTCTTGTAATAAGAAAAAATTTTTGACAGAAAAAGAGTTAGGAAATACTTCTTTTCTTGGCGACTTTAGAAGTGCACCAAAAAAAAATCACCAAGGCCATTGCCATCGCTTATAAACGTAGAGTGTAGCTGTTCCCATTTCATTTTTGAAAACAAGAAATTCAGCCTCAGAATTGAATTGCTTTGTTTCTTTGTAAATTATATTTCGGGTACGTCCAACAAATGACTTGCTAGCTGCTTCCTTGAAGCTTGTTTCAGACTGCAAATTGGACACGCCAGGCTATTTTTACCAGCATTGGTGACTGTTGATGATACACCGTGAATTTGCCGTTGATGCTAAAACCTTCCAAAACTTATCTTGAAAGACTTGCCGCAAATCGAACAGATGTGATCGGAATACATCACAAAACGTTGTTTGGAAAAATAACTAATAAATGCGCGTTTAATGTTAGCAAATAATTTCTTGAAGACTTTAATTGTTACACAATACTCTTTTCTCTTGTTTTCATTACCAAATGAAAAATTAAACTTCACTTTGATAAATCTAAAATATTTCGTTACCAAATCACATTTTTCAATTTATAATATGTATTAATTTGATTTTATTAATTTATCAAAAATAAATAATGTTCCATATTTTATGTTCAAACGTGAAAAAAATATATCGTACCCCGGCAAGAAAAGTGACGCAACTCAAAATTGCAGAATTTGAGTAACATCAACTTAAATACTATAAAACTTATATTGAAATAGTACAAGCTTCTTTTAAATTTTAGGTAAGTATTTATGGTGGTAACTTCTGTTATATTCTATAGAATAGTAATATTTAACACGCTGGGGCACCTCATTCATATTTTTCAATGACATGATATCAAAGTTTTTATTTTTTGACTTGTGTCACTTTTCTTGCCGGGGTACCATGTTAAAATATGAAGCTTTATTAATTTTGAATGCAACATGTAATGTTTATATAAAAGGGTCAAATTCTAGTCTTAAAAAGCTAATTTCCTTAACCTTATAAATTATAATTACTTATATTAAATCACTGCAATAATTGAACAATCCTGTAAACATTTATGAACTCGAGACAAACATATCAAACAAACACTTTTATTCGCGAGACACTTATTTTTATTTACGTCAAACAAATATATTTTTATTTAAATGAAACATACATATTTTTGTCAAAATTTTCTTTTCAAGGCACAAAATAATTTTATTTACAAGTGATAAATCATGTTTTTAATTCAACTGGTTTTGATAGTAACATTTTTTTCAGTTGATAATTTCAACAAAAATTTATAAAATATTTGCATATATGATGATTGAGTTTAAAAATTGGTCTTGGGTAATCAAAATATTCTTTTAGGAGAAATTTTCAAACTGATCATATTTTTACTATGGAACAGGCTTAAAAAACAAAAGGAAACAATCAGATTAGTGGGAATCATGCACCGCACATGCTTAGCTGTTATAAAATTGATCGTAACCAAATTAAAAAGTTTTTATTATCATATATAAAAAATTGCTTTCTGCATATTCGTAATCTTCAGGTTACCACAATGAGAAGTATAAACTCAAAAAAAGCCTCGAAAAAAAGTTCCCTGATTTTACAATTCCCTTAATAAATGTCGTGATTCGTGATTAGTATCGATATACTAATTAATCTAACCGATTAATTTATACTAACTTATTTTTTATCGTAACCATATTAAAAAAGTTTTACTATCATATCCTATAAAAAATTGTCTTTCTGCATATTCGTAATCTTCAGGTTACCACAGTGAGAAGTATAAACTGGGTGGCAACAAAATCCTCGAAAAAAGTTCCCTGATTTTACAATTCCCTTAATAAATGTCGTGATTCGTATCGAAAAACACTATCCACATATTTTTAAATATTTAGGGTTAGTTGGGGTGAAAGGATAATTATCCACAAATCCTTCCTTCGAATTGCATGGCACCAAGCCTCACACAAAAGTTTGTCAATAGGAAACCTGTGCAAAAAAATAAAGTATTTTTGTTAAACTAAAAAAACAATATGAAAGTATAGGGTAAACCAGTCAGTCATTTCATCTTTTCTCAAAGCTCTCTCTAACTAGTCCACGTATAAACACAACTTAAACTAGAATTCTAACAGCGAAACAACTAGAACAAATTAAAACTAATGTTCATTAATCTACCTTTTCATAGATCAAAATAAAACAAAAGTCAGATGTTAATACATAATGATTAATTGTACTACAGTTAATTTTAATCACCTTTTAAGGAAGATGATCAAAAGACAATTTCAAGACACGATTGAAGACAATTTCTTCAAAACATCTTTAAAGCACAATTGTGAATTAATTTGGAGTATTTGTGATGATTCAGGCGATTACCAAACTACGTAGTTGAACGTAGTTCGACAACAGGTTTAGGCAGCGTTAGGAAAGAAAATTAAGTGACTGGTCTCAAGGACCAGTGTATACGAGAATATACTAGTCCGCTGCCATTACAGCTGGTCCGTTCCTCAAATAATAAATTAATGTAGTTAATAGCGTGTTAATCTTTACGCTGCGGTGCTGAGATTTTTCCAATCATCTCACAGAACGGCTCTTTGGCCTGACTTTCCGAGCCCCAGAACCTAATTACCAAATTTGAGCGATAGGGCCGTGAGTGGGATTTACGACTGACCCTTTCCTTTCATAGTATTGTGTGGTGTATCGTCTGGCGTGAGAAGAGATAGTACTGGAGCGACTTTCTGCTTTTCCCAAAGTGTTGACACCTCACGGTCGGCAGTGTAGGAGGGCACCGAACAAAAGGAGGGACCCTCTATAAGGTCAGTCGCTGACGGCTCGTTAATGGTTACTGATGCCAGCGATCACTTAAAAGGGGATAACATCCACAGTACACATATCAATACCATGCCTCTGGTGAGAACGAAATTTGAGTGGTAACAATTGTTTACCTGCCGCATCGTAAAGGTTGTTTCATGGCACAAAATTTCCATTTGCCGTTGGCGAGCCAAATTTTTACTTTGGCGAATAAAAATTCTGTCAAATTGTAGATATAATTTTTTTAGGTTCAAGTCTCTGAGGAATTCTAATTGACCCTCTCTCTAAAATATCGGACACGTTGGCCATCGCAAAATAAGAGTTGTAAACCTCTTGGCACAGTAAAAGGGACCGCCGATAGTGATAATGAGACCGGAAATGCTCTACAGCACACTTTCTTTTAAGACGTGCCGCTTGTCAACGGCCAAGGATTCAACAGGTGCCGATTTTTGTGTTTGCAATTTGGAGGCATAAACCAGAAACGACTCCAGTACACGCTGATACGAACTTCCAAATTTTCGATCGCGTGACCTAAAGATATTATGATAGTTAGCCAAAAATTAAGGTATGGGAGTTGGAAACTTATATAAAAGAAAACCCGTGTACTCCCTTTCTCCTTATAGGTTACCACTAGTGATTTCGAACGCTGGGTTTAGGTGTTACTAACTTGAAGGTACATTCTAAACCACAAAGCAAAATTTCTGGAATTATATGGATGTATTTTCATAGCACTTATCTTCGTCATGATGAAAATCGAAATATGATGAGTGAAAGTTGAGAACACGGGCGATATTTGTTGATGAAACGAAATAGAAAGTTCAAGGAGACAAAGGATTCCAAATCACTTTACGCATAGAATCGAAAGTCTTTTATCCCAATTCTACCTTGATGTCTTTTGTCGCAATTTCTTTTCTGTAAATACTCAATTCATGGACAGTTCTATTATTGAAATCAAACCCAATAATTTCTCCCCAACTATTTACATTGAAAAATGTCCGTCCCAAAGATAACAATAACAAAAATCTCAGAGATGACTCCCCTACCAAAGATTTACAAATCTCCTTAATACTAGCACTAGAATCACTCTTGTAGTTTACTTTAATGCTATCCATACAGTTTGGAACAACTTCAAAACTAATTATAGAAAAATTAAACTCTATGTTATTAACAGTTCTAAGAACCTCAAAAGAATTGCTCCTAGCCAAGTTTCTCATGGAAAAAAGTCTCCCTACAATATTGATTTTGCTCTTTTTTTAAAAATATTATCTTCTTTCACGGAATTGAAATCATTACTGACCTGACCACTCTCCTGTCATTTTATAAATTGATTTAAATAATTTAAACAGGACTTCTACTGAACATTAATGTGCAAATTGGAACAAATTTTACGCGATTCTTGAAAGCAAACTCCCTTCCCCCTTTTCATGTTACCAGAAAAACTGTCTCCGACAGCAAAATTATTTCTCTTACAAATCACACTAACGAAGCATTCATTGAAGCTTCTACGAAAAGATTTTAACCCTTTTCTCTTCTGAAAGAAATTAAATCTCAAATTAAGCTTAGAAATTTCTTCTGTCACCTTTGTTTGAACAAAATAAGTAAACATTTCTACAAAAAGAAATATGACTCTTTGTACAACCAAATTAAAAACATTATCCAAACTCATTCGGATGAAAAATATCGACAACACGTTAAATCTCTTTCCACCACTGGTGGCTCCATCTGGAGGAAAAGCAAAGCACTTGAAAACAAGAACTCTACCCCTTTTAAACAGGTCTATAGGTCTTGCTCTTTCAAAACCTCAAAAAGCCGAGGCAATTGCTGACAGCCTCGAGGCAAACTTTCAACTTAATTATAGTATTGATACAACAAACTCAACAAGATCAACTGGCTCAAGACACTTCAATTAAAAATTCTATTGAACCCGCCAAAACGTCTGCAATTTCAAAGTTTATCAAAAACCCAAAAAAACTCCCGGAAAAGACCAAATCTCTAACAAAATGCTTAAAAATATCCCTCTGAAAATTTTGTTCCGTATTACTTTCACTATTAACTATCTTCTCGAGCAGAGATATTTTCCACTCTTTTGGGAAAATGTGCTGTGGTCGTTCCAATACTCAAACGAAATTCTAATTCATCCGAACCACGAAACTACCACCTCTTCTAACTTATCGACACTTTCAGTAAAATCTACGAACTTGTACTTCTTAAGATTCAACAACTGTTTTAACAGTCACAACATCGTCATTCCGATACATTTCGGCTTAAACGCATTTACTCATCATCAACTCCTAAGGAAAATCTAGGATAATTAAAAGGGAACGCAGGGGTGTTAATCTCACATCTGCAATTTAGACAATAATTAGACACATAAATACAGAGAGGTAATGGAAAATGCTCGAGTTTAGAGTGATGTCATACAAAAAATGCAAATATTTACAAGGAGAGGAGGAGGTGGGTGTCGGTCTTCATTCCCTCAGGTGAGTGGTACCCATCAGTCTCGAATAGCTCGATAGATGGCGCTGTTCATCTTCTCTCTTTATTCTGTGAAATTTAAGTTATGGAGAATCAATGAAGTGGTAAGTATTGGTAAATTATTCTTTCACTGCAACTAATCAGTGAAAATTTTCCGCCAGGTTAAAGTTAAACGAGTTAAACCTGTTCTATACTCAAGGAAAACAATCCTGCAATTCAAAAAATGTCAAGTCCTAAATTTGTATCTAATTTTTCCAAATAAAAAAAAAGTATTAAAAAATACCCGGATCTTGGCCTTACATGACGTTACGCTACTGTTATGGAGTGTTGTGCATTAGGGGAATATGTAGAAACTGAGTACTTTATATAATTCATGCAGAAAATAAAATAATGAAGAATAAGCAAGTTGCATTTAAAAAAATTGGAGCTGTGTGTAAATTTGAAAATAATGCTACAGATGGGTCTCTTTCATTCAAAAAGTGCCTCAGCGTGTAAAACTATCCTTGTATGCCCATTTACTTGACGCTGTTTGCCGCAACATGGCTAAGTACGGCCCCTTGCGTGGTAAAACTCACCGAACCTAACCTCATGCAGATGAAGTGGAAGAAATTATGGTCCTGCATTATATGATACATATAAATTAAATCGAATTCATATCGAGCACATACTTACAAAATACAAAAAAAAAAGTCAACTCACCAAGAAGGAGTTGTCCTATTACGATAAAAATGGGTGGATGTGAAGAACGTACGTAGAAAAACAAACGATTAAAATTTCAGAACAATTAAATGATTTATTTCAGAGTTTGATTGGAGGGAGGAAGTCAATTAGGCGTGAGTCCACCTCTGGACTGGATGCAAGCTGTCACCCGGTGTGACATAGACTGAAAAAGTTCCCGGGTGGTGTTCTGTGAAATTAATTGCCGTCTTCAACTGTCGGGTTAAAGTGTCAACATTCCGGGATGGTTGCAATCGCCTTTCCATAACGTCCCAAATATGCTCTATGGGAGATAGATCAGGAGACCTAGCTTCTGAAATAATAACTGTAATTCTGTAATAAGAATAATAAGAATAACTTCTGTAATACGCCGACCAACCGGTATAGTGTTTAAGGTGTCAGCCTCTAGATCGGAAGGTCCCTGGTTCGAATCCGGGTTCGGGCATGGATGTTTGTAAGCGTATACCAACTCAGGTGTTGCTTCGTCATCTGAACATCGTTCAAAATTACTAAGTATAAATTGTTAGGGGCAATGATGGTCCTCCCACTGGGTGCTCCTTCACAAGTGACCATCACTTCCGGCCTTGTAGTGGCCAATAACTTAGGTCAAATGTGCCCGCCATTAGAAAGAAAAAAAACTTCTGTAATAAAACAAATTTATGTTTGAAAAATATTTTTTTGAAATACATTTTGTACGCAATCCCTTCTGCTAGGACACATGTCTTCATTGATTCGAGCGAAGCGAACCAATGAGAATTGTAAAGCAATAATCCCCCGGGGGTTGGCGAGCGTTATAGAGCAGGGAGCGCGCCCCCTAGTACCTTTGAATTTGCTCTGTTATGAATAGTGTTAGAAATAAAGGAGGTGGTTTTGGTTTTTTCTCGTGATAGTACATTGGGGTAATATATAGATTGTGTGGAATGTTTTCAGTAAATCATGTACGGATGAAAAAGTAATATTCGGTAATAACGATTCGATTGGTCGCTGTTTTGGCGTTAATTGCGTACGACAGAGCCAGAGGTTCAGGGAACAGTCATAAACAAATGTTTTCCGTTAAATAAAAACCAAAAAAACGTGAAATTCTGGATTAATTGTTTGAGCGGGAAGCTGAATCCATTCGAGGAACATGCCAAGTTATGTCAATTCTGAATTGAATTGGAAGCATACGGGTGAAAACTATAGCCGTCTCGCCCTAACACACATTATCTCTATATATAAAAGGACGTGTGTATATTCTCTATACAAATCTACACCGTTTGACCAATCCACACCAAATTTTGTAAACTTATACTTTAAAAAACTGCGAAAAACATATTCTATTACTTTCCTGTCTTCGGACCAATCAGTAGCACTTTAGACCATGAAAATTCACACGCAGGTAGTCCAAAAATGGCAATTTGAGGCCCAATTTTAAAAACTAAAGTTTGTTTTCTTGCAATTTTTGAATAGTGACAAGGAAACGCGTTCTACAGGAAACTTAATACAGGGAAATGTCACGGTCATATTTTAGCATCACTAAATTTCATAAATCATTAACGTCTTTATCTATATTTTTCAATGTGTTTTTCGAATTGCTTTATTTCAGCTCAGGAAGTCGAGATTCAACACTTTGCATATATTTCGTTTCTCAAAATACTTCATTTTAGCATCGGAATTTCGTTTCTGTTTGTATATGTCTCAATTTTTTTTGCAGATTGCAATATAATATTTAGGATGTATATATGAAATGTATATATTTGCATCCGAAATAAATTCATAAGCTATCAAGAAGTTAAAAAAGTATTTGTCGTCCAACTTTAATGATTGTTTTTTTCTATGGAAGAGAAGCAATTCTTCATTTTTTTTCCATCAACATTTAACAATTTCAACCATTTAGCTAGTATAGAATAAACGTCTCATACAAATGTCATTCAACGCTGAATTAGCAGTTCGTGAAGTAGTGCCATCTAGTATCATACATAGGAAAGAAAAATCTGATCGAAAATATTTATTTCTACAACTCTACTTTTATAAAAGGAAGTGTTTATCTGTTTTTAGTTATCAAAGTCCCGAAGAATCTGCGACACTTACAGTAATGGGACTTGAAACACAGGTAGACCAAATTGTTTCCAATTTTTGGATCGCGCCGAATTTTAAAATATAATCTAGAACATTTTAAAATTAATTTAATGTTATTTTAATGATTATGGTTTTCTTTAGAATTGCAACAGCTTAAAGATATGACATATTCTAAATTTCTGTAAATCCTATTTACGTTTGAACGCTTCAGAAGAAGATGAAAACAAATAAGAAGTTTTAACGGGAGTTATGTAGTTCTTTTTTTTTATCCTCAAGATCGTTAAAGATAAATAAAATAAAGGTAAAAATTTCAATGGATTGAAATCTGCGGAAAGTTGAACATTTAATCAATACCTAAAAATATGATTTTCTTTAAACAAAAATTTTTTGAATTGTAACTTTTATATTTTTTGCAATACGAAAGCTCTTGCGAAGAATGACCGTCGTTTGAATCGAGATTCGAGAAAGCACAGATTTCATTTCCTGCGCTCAAACGATCCCACAGCGAAAGAAAGCAAAACAAATAAAAAAACATTTTGACTGGCATTGTTTAGTTCTTTTTAATGAAATCGGGATCGTTAAAGATAATTTGAAAATTTCAGCTGATTTGAAATCTGCGGAAAATTTTACACCAGATAAGATACCTTATACATTGGATTTTCTTTTAATAAATAATTTTTCAATTAAATATTTATATTTTCGCAAGAGCGTTACGCCGATTGGATCTTTTCGAATTCGAATTTGACCGCATTTGACAGTAAGCGTTGGCCGTGGTGTTGATTTGCGAAGCGATCAACTGGGGGTTAGCGAGCAGTGGTCACACCTGACCCCACGAAAAGAACTGTCACGGGCAACGCCGTGCTGGCCACACAGGGGCTAGTTCGAAATATACTTCAGCGAAGTGCAAACATGTAATCAAGTACAATTTTCTATATCTTTGTAACTCATACTAAAAAACTTTAGATAGGGTCTCCTAAATCTTTGAAATACGTACATAAGCGTTTTTATTTATGGAGACTAACTCAGCTAAATCGTTTTCATTCACTGATAGAACAATATTTATGATTGTATACATAACAGGAAAGGGGGAAAAAGAGTTGAAACATAATTAGATGAATTTAACTAAATTGTTTTAAGCTAATAGAATTACATTTTACCAAAGTTGCATGTTGTACTATGTTATGGTAAAAAAAAAAAATCTAAAGCGTTTTATTTTTTATTTTTAACCGAAGATTCGATTTTTTAGAAACTATGGTCAAATTTGAAGTTATGTACCAGCAAAGTAAACCACACTCCTAATCACTAAAAAAAATTTCACAAAAAACTCCTATTTGAGTTATTTTAATTTACGAAACAATTAAAAACAATTTTAATGAAATGCTTTACTTCAAAAATAATATACATATTAAAAACACTCGTAAAAAATCAATAATTATTTTTATAATATTCTACACAATTTGAAACACTTATCGTTTCAAAGTGAACCGTATCTCATTTATGTGAAACACAAAAATAGTTATGTCAGTAAACTAATAAATTAACCAATTTGGTTATCGGTTTTATGATTGGTTCATCTTTTCGATTAGGTTATCGTTTTTTTTTAAATAGTTATTGTGTTGTAACTATTTTTGAGGCGGGGAGCAACACAGGGAATGGACAGAACAAAAAACCCACTCAATTCTCTACCTAACCAAGCACAACAGGTGGGCATCTGTCTCTTTATTGGTTGAAGTTATCTCTCCATATTTAAAAAGTACTCTGAAATTGAGACGAAACGAGTAAAGAAAATTTTGTTTCGTTTGGATCATGCGTGACGAATAAAAACGTTCACTTGAGTTAAATTTTTTATTTTATTTTTTAGTCTGCTGACAAATTGTTCCTCTGCGCAATTTAGAATCTGCGACCTTTTATGCTGTTACCATTCCAAAGAAAACACAAAATTAAATTCCATTAAATTCATTTAAAAATGAATTAGATTGAATTTTAAAATTCGCCGCGACACAAAAATTGAAAAAAAATTTGGACTACCCGTGTGCCAAATCCCATTATTGTAAGTGCCGTAGATTCATCAGGACTCTGTGATAACGAAAAACAAAAACAAACACTTCCTGTTTAATAGATAAGTTCATGGAATAGGGATACACGTACGCATGCATCATGTGCTTAGATTGGTATGGTAAGCTAATAAATTTCAATAAAAAAATATTGTATACTTCTTAACGTAGTTTTTACTTTGCGAATTAGTTTTTAAAATGTTCAAATAATTTAATTATTTCTTTATGAGCACTATACTCTTATAGGTGAATATAATCCTGCCACAATTAAATAGTTTTGTATTGTTCCGCATACAGGGTCACCCTGCTAATAGGGTCTGATTTTTCTGGACCGCTGAACTGACCATATTATCGATACTGACTATATGTATACATTTACCGTTAAATAACGTTATAAAGAATGCTTGTTCACTGTAGGTAAAAAATTCAAATATTTCACCTGAGCAAATATTTTATTTCGTGAATGAGTTTCAAGAACAATAGAAATAGTTATTTAATTCCACATGCTTTGATTATATATTCTTGGGCACAGTTCAGGGCTAACAATTGTCAAAGCAAGTTTTTGAAAATTTCATTCATTATACAAAACAAGTTTGGTAAGTTCGCTATCGCTCGTTGATTTGGTAAGTTCGACTGCTCGCTAGCTCTCGTCAACCTCCGATAATTGCTGCGCAATCATGTTTAGTTCGCTTTGCGAACTATACTTTTCAACAATGAGGGGTAGGAGATTGCTTCACAATCCATCCCCATATGGATCGCTACTAGATTGATCCCGGACCTCTAGTAGGACATTAATTGAAGGTTCCCTTTCCACTGCGATATTTATCGAATGCATCCGAGTTACGGAAAATTGCCTACTTATTTGCGAGATAAGCGGATCCGAATATAAGCCGACCCCAGTATTTTAGCTTTAGAAAACGTTCCAAAATTTATCGGCTCATACACGGAAATCTGGAACTATAGTGTAAATAAAACCAGATTGTTGTAAAAAATGTCAAGAACAAAACATCTCATTTCACATAAAAAAGGAAATATTTTAGCATAACATATTGTTAAAATTCAGAGGAAATCTCATCATAATTCTAAATGTTTTAGCTAATCCGTGTTGTTTGTTGTAACAGTACTTCGTGATATTTTCACATTCGACTGTTGCTATGGAAACGACGACCGAATGGGCCGGTTCTTCTGAAAAACATTACAAACTTTCTAGCGCGTACTCTCAAATTTTATGAATGAATTAATTAAAAAATATAACTGTGTTTATCGTATGCGCGTGCTCCAAATTCATTAACACGTTGAACCACAAGACTCGCTATTACCAATCACAAAGCGAATAAACCTGAAAAAGATTGCGAATTTTTTTTTATAATAGAAAGAAATCGAGAAAACCCTCCAGTTGGTTTCTACGAGATACGTCGGCTATCGAGATCTGACCAATTTTGTAATAACGCGATATCTCGTTATCAAGGTATCGCCGATTTTTGACAATATCGAGATCACGATCTGGTCTATTTTAAGGTCGTCGTAGTTGGTTAGACGATAGATATTAATGCAGGATTAATCAAGACAATGTATCGAGCTTAGCTACCACTCCAAAACTTAATTTACGATTGGGTAATATCAATGTAATTAAACTCTCCCGTGAAGTACTCTTTGGTAGACAAAGTTAAGTTGTTTCTTGCTTTTTTGGTTACTAGTCACTGGGTAGCCAGCACGGCGAGTGACAGTTCTTTTCGTGGGGTCAGATGTGACCACTGCTCGCTAACCCCAGATGATTACTACGAATTTCCCTTACGTTTGCTTCACAAACAAACACCACGGGCAACGCCGCGATGGCCTCGTCATTGTCAAATGCGGTCAAATTCGAATTGCGAAGAGATCCAATCGGCGTGGCGTCATAATCTCTTGCAAAAAAATGTAAATATTTAATAGAAACATTATTTATTAAAAGAAATCAAACGTATAAGCTATCTATCTGGTGTCAAATTTTCCGCAGATTTCAAATCCGTTGAAATTATTTATATATCTTTAACGATCCCGATTTTACAAAAACGAACTAAAAAGTGCCAGTCAGAAAATTTTTATTTGTTTTGCTTTCGTTCGCTGAAAGCTGAGCGCAGGAAATGGAATCTGATATCTCGATCAGTAAGGTCAAATGGGAAAAAATATAATAGTTACACTTTAAAAATTATTTATTTAAAGAAAATCCTATTTTTAGGTATGGATCAAATGGGAAATTTTCCGAAGATTTCAAAATCGTTGAAATTTTAATTCTTATCTTTAACTATCTAGGAGATAGAAAAAAGAACTACATAACTCTTGTTAACACATTATTTTCTTTTTTTCGTTGGCTGAAATCGTTCCTCTGTAAAATCAAACGGAAACGTAAAAAATAAATTCAGAATCTGTCATTTCTTTATGGTGTTGCCATTCTAAAGAAAACAATAATAATATTAAATGTCATTAAATTATTTTTATATGTTCTAGATTGAATTTTAAAATTAGGGCTCGCACAAAAATCGCATAAAATTCGGACTACCTGTGTGCCAAATCTCATTACTGTAAGTGCCATAGATTCGTGAGGACAGTGCGTGGACGCAGACAAACACTTCCTTTTACAACAGTAGAGACTAACGGAAAATTTACAAATTCTATGGATGGCCCACGATGGATAGTTGAACCGCCATAGTAGTGCTAACAGTTCTAACTGTGACTGTTACTGAAGAATTTCTGTGAATCCAAACTGTGATTTTAAATTGTGGCTGAATCTGATTGTGTGAAGTTCCTCTGAGCCACAAGTAGCAACGGGATGCTCATACTTATTTTCTAAAATTATTTTGTAGCAAAAATTTGTAAACTTTATACACATCTGAGTCAATAACGGCGTGGGTTAGTATGCCAGAGAACCCGGTACGAACCCCAAAATATCTTTTCATCCAGAATAACTGAAATATCCGCACAAAAATATTTTAATTTAATCAAAAGCCACTCCAACAATCTACAATTTAAACTGAATTAAATATTTTTGTTCAAGCGATGAGTCGTTTTTTGTACTGTATTAAGTCCGTTATTTCTTTCCCTAAAGATACTATTTCCTCTCAATAAACTAATGCAGGTAACTTAGAAGTACATAACAGGTCTTTGCAGATTCCAATATATTTGTTTTGAGCGTTATTTAAGATAAATACTAGTAAAGCAGTACAAAAACATAAGAACATTTTATTGAATCACATAAGCCCCATTCTGTGCTATGACTTTGTGCCGTGTTTCTGGCAGCTGGGAAATTCCTTTTTAAAAAATCATTGGGCTTATTTGTAAAGAAGTTATCGAGGTGCTGTTTGACAGTCTCCAAAGAATAGAACTACAGGCAGTTCAAAGAATTTTGAAGTGACCTGAATGGGGTGAAAATCTGAGAGGGCAAGGTCTGGTGAATATTGGGTTGACACAAAACATCCAATCAACACTCAATGTCTTTGTCAGACATTCAGAGTAATGTGGGGCCGAGCATTGTCATGCTAGAATACAACACCTCGACGATGGGTCAGTTCTGGTCTCTTTGCGTCGATTTCTGCTTTTCATACTGTCTACGGTCATGAGATTTCCCCACTTTGGTCCTTCGAGATCTATTTTTAGAGGTCATAAAAGGGGGTTCTTTTCCCTAGCCTCGCTCAAAGGTCCCACTTTACACTATGGTATCCTATAGCCAGGGCCGGATTTAAGAGTATGCCGCCTATAGGCTCAAGTCCGTTTGCCGCCCCCTCTGTAGTTCATATTTGCTTAATACATTTGTTTAATACAGTAAAAGGATAGAGTTCATTGGTGTTTTCATCTTCTTTAGACAAAGTTTTTTTGTTTGTTTCAGAACACGTTCTTGTTCTTGAAGTTTCAGTTTTGTTCTTATTTTGTATTCAGCGCCACTGAGTCCCTTCCTACCGTCACTCATAGTAGCTAGTAGGGAGTAGCCGACTTGTTAAAAACTGTATGTTATGTATTGGAATACTCTAAACTATAAGGCTAAATTGTAACAAACACGAACACGCCTCGCTCAACACAATCATCAACGATCCCGTTGTGCACACCGATAGACATGAATGACAGCGTCAGACTCAAGACTAGACAGACACTACACTACTGACAGCGGAGTCACTGGGCCTTCCACCAACAGTTGTGCCAGATCGGCTACAGTTTTGTCAGATCGAATCGCTGCGCTAGTGCCAGTGTAAAAAATTACACATACAAGATTACGTGCTGTGGATTTGTATTATGTTATAGTTTTATAAAGTAGGCTATATAGAAGGACTAAAACAAATTTTATTTACATGTATTCTTAAATTCGTACGGAAAATATTATTAACGTCTGAAATACTTCATTTCAACTTTTGAATAAATTGCCAAACTGCCGCCCCTGAAAAATTTGCCGCTCTAGGCTGCAGCCTACTTAGCCTATTTAGAAATACGGCCCTGCCTATAGCGGTGCTGAGAAATCTATTTTTAGAAACAGTATATGTAATGTGTCGTTTTCCTTAGCCTCGTTACAGGTCCCTTTTTTAACTGATGTCTTGCTTTTACTGTAATATAATCTTGCTCGTCCACACTCAACGTGGCAGGACCTCTGTAACTTACTCGTCCACACTTAGCTTGGCAGGACGTTTGTCACCTTGTTCAGTGTTGCATTAAATTTGTTATTGTTTTGAAAACTTATTTGTCTGTCTGATTCTCGGGACCACAGTCGTCCTATTTAAATACTGTCATTTGAGAACAGTATTTTTACCAATTTATTGTCTGATTTTGTGTCAACAATTCATAGTAAATAATTCCTTTGTAGTCCCACCATACAGAAACCATTACTTTTTTGGGATGCAGTCCCCCTCTCGATGTTAAGTGAGGCATCATCTTCGAGGCTGAAATTTCCTCGCTTAAATTTAACAAACCACCTTCGAACTGATGCCTCATAAACATCACTATGTTCATATACAGCACACATTTTACGAGAAGTCTGACTTGCATTTTTTCCTTCCTTAAAATAAAAGAGCATAATATGATTAAAACGAACGTTTTGTTTCTACACACAGCACAGCAGTGAAACAAAAATTATGCCACAACACGTGCTATAATTATGCAGTCTAAGCACAAAAGACCGAATTGAAACATCTGCTTCAATCAAGGTCACTCCTTATCAGCGGCAGCAAAATAATAATAAACAAGCCAGCTTTGATTTGAAAACGCGTAGAGCTTTCCTGATGACCCAACACTTCCAGTACATTTAAGACTGCATTCATTACAACTATAAAACATCACTGTATTGATCCGCCCACTGATACTGTTTCTACTACAGAAATTCGTAAAAATATGAATAGATGCACAGTAAAAATTAAGTATGAAAGAAACAAATGTCAAAACGAAGCTTCGTATTCAGTGTAAAAGAGACAAGTGAGAGAGTAAATTGGCTATATTAGAGCTCTCTTAAATAATTATGCTACCACGGAAAGCGTATTTGTTTACATCAAAAATGAGGAATTTTTACAATTATTATGATTGCATTTACAGTAACATTACCTTCACACACTTTTGAAATTATCCCTTTCTTTCGTTAATACCCATAATTCATCTTTTGATTCGAAAGCAACACTGTGTGAAGATATAATTGAAGAGAGTGAAATTGTCTTACAGAATAAAAAATAATTTTCAGTGTAAAAAATCAGCATGCAGTCATGTTCTTATTCTATTCACTAATGAAATCAAATAATCTCATCTTTGCCCTTCCTGATTTAGACTCATTCAATTTATAAAGTATTTTAGAGGCACCTACTTTTACACACATATATTTTTTTTAGAATTAAAAAAGATTTACTAGAAATTCAGGAGTAAAATTTTTGTTTTAACATAACCAAAAAATAGAAAAAAATTCTAGCTCATGTGTTTTCTGTATAAAAATATAACTAAATATTCTAAATTGATGCACAATAATTAATTTATCACTTAAAATAGCGAATTTTAAAAACGTTTTCTTCTTAACTTTCCTTTAAACATTCGAGCTTCTTTTTTATTTAGTCAAATGCACGGGAATCTGGTGTGTCATGAAGCCTGCTTTAGCATCCAGTTGAAAAACCTCCACTGAAATCCTAATCCTTCACAGACAGCTGTCTCAATATGTCGATAGGAAAGGAACTTAGTGACATTTGAAAGAGGTTATAGTTAGTTGTCATATTAGTGGCAAGTTTATTCGCGCAATTGCGGTAGAATTATCACAGCAACGGTCAACTGTTGGTGATGTCGTGAAGAAGTGGAAGACCACGGGAGTTGGGACACGAACTGCACACTTTGGTCGTCCCCGTAAACTGAACGAACAGGATCGGCGTGTCTTGAAGCGTGAAGTTTGTAAGAACCCCAAGAAACCACTCCAAATCATCAACAGTGAGTTTCAACATGCAGCTGGGGTTACGGTGCACCCCAATACTTTGCGGAAAGAACTGCACACCCTCAATATCGACGGATGTGTTGCCACACAAACCAAACTTCACCTCTGTTATGTACTTTTTTTAAAACAAATTTAACGATTGTAAAAGGTTCGAAGTTTGGAGGGAGCAAAGGGGGAACCCTCATTGGAGGAGAGGGTAACTGGATCTCGTCCCACTGGCTTCAGATGGGATGGGGGTCATCTCAAAAGGGAGACTAGTAAGAGGCTTGTATAAAATACTTTGTTTTAAGGTCTAATGGACATGTGGTGAAGGTAGCTTCATCACATATCCTTCCCTCCCCTCAAAATTTTGAACAATAGTGACATACACAAAGACTTAACAAAAATTCCAGTGTTGATAAATCCAATGGCTGAAAATTCTACACAATAACCTGTAGCTCCTGAAAATGAAAAAAAAAATCTCTGAATAAGTTCAAAAGTTAATGCGCGGTTGACGAATGTATATGACGACCTGTGGATCGTCAAAAATGAAAAGTTCTGTGGATAAGTTCAAAAGTTTACAGATGGTTGAGGAATGAACATGACTTCTAGCTCATGAAAATGAAAAGTTCTCTGCTGTTGTTGCTTTGAAAGAATGCTAGCTGGAAGTGGAAATCTAGTGTGTTCTGGATTCTGTTGATTGAAGAGGATTCGTTTTATTGAAGCAACTGCTGCATTGACCTGTCTCCTAAGATCAATATTCCTTCTGAGTAGTGTGGCTGAAATAAACACAGGCAGTAAGGTTCTTTTTGAAATAGTTTGTAAGGTGAATGAGAAACTGGTTTGGGTTACCTGACCAAATGCACATGCCAGTGAGTCAATCAACAAAATATCATGAGTGGAACAACGGGGTGAAATAACAAAAAACTAGGTCACACTGACTAAATTTTAACAAACCAAAAATTCTGAAAAAGGTAAGGGTGGACAACATTGCAAAAGAGAACAACAAACTTCCTAACACACCGACGCTAAAGGGGACTACCAGTTTTGATGAATGCATAAGAAAAAAATGATAAGTGACCAAAATCTATTCACAATTCTGTAACAAAATTTACTACCATATATGACTTCATAGTAGACACTAAAATGAATGGAGGTGTATCACATTAAAAAACAAAGAGAGCCAACTAATTGTGGTAATCTTATAAACAAGTGAAGTAATTTTTTTTGAATGAAATAGTGTGTCAGGCCAAGAGAATTTTTCCTTGAGGCTTCATACATAGAGACATATGAGCATACTATAATGAACGATGTCTGTAGATTTATTTGTCGACTTCGAAGGTTATATCTATTTTCTGGTTGCTGGTGAGGAGTTGGTTCTTTATTTAAGTATGGTTTTCTTCGTGGAGCATATTTCAATCTTGCAATATTTATTTTAAATGGCGTGCTATGTATGTTATCTTCTTCTTGTATGATACAGTTAAGGTCATTTGGACATGTGGTGAAGGTAGCTTCATCACAACCCCATCCAACAGACTCGTTTGGTGTTTGCAACGTTGCAACTGGACTGTGAAACACTGGAAAATTGTTTTATCTACGAGTCACGCTACAAACTCTTCCAGTCGGATGGGCGTGCTTGGGTTTGGCGAATGCCGGGCGAACATCTGTTACCCGAGTGCATCGTTCCAACTGTCAAGTTCAATGGGGGTGGTGTGCTTGTTTGGAGGTATTTTTCGTGGTATGGCCTGGGACCTTTGCATGCTGTTCATATTAAATTGAACGCCGACGCCTACATGAACATTTTGGACAATCAGGTTCTTCCTACGCTCTGGTAATTTTATGGAATGGACGAATGTTTCTTCCATGACTACAACGCTACATGTCATGCTGAAGCCTATGCCAAGCAGTGGTATCAAGATATGGATGTAAAAAGTCTTCACTGGCCTGATCAGAGTCCCGACCTAAACCCCATAGAACATTTGTGGAACGAATTACAGCAACGCTTACAGACCAGCAAACCACATCCGAAATCTACAGCAAAGCTGGCGATATTCTTGCAGCAAGGATTCTTGCAGAATGGACACATCCATAGCTGTGTATCAGAACCTTGTTGAAAGTATGCCCAGAAGGGTTGCTAGTGTCATTGTAGCACGTGGAGGACCATACCCCTATTAAAACATGTATTATTTCCCTTATACCATCAAATCTTGCTGTCCGGTCCATTATTGTAGTGTAGTGTATATCAGAGTAACCAAACTGTTAAGTGAAGTACTTTTTGGTAAACAAAGTTACGATGTTTAATTCAGACTTGCTACAACAACCATCAGGAGTCTTTTAACAAGTGTAGAAATGAAGAGAGTGGTTTTTGTTATTCAAGTAATAAATTTTCTTAGCAAGTGAGAATTTGTCAGCGCTGCCATTTTCATATTGAGGCGCCACATTCTACATTGGCGCATTAAATGTATTTTTGACTTAAAAAGAGCATTCATTTTTTTACTTTTAGGAAAAATATAAGACTTCACACCTATCTTTACGAGCTGATAAATAAATCAAAATATTTCTACCATCGATGCTTTATAAACAAATTCAGAACACAATTTAACCTCTTGAATGTTAGGACAATGTACGAATGTATACGAAAAATTGTGGTTTACTGATGTGTATTTTCCTTTATGTGTTTTCCCCAAACAGAAGAATTTCAAATAAATCTGATGCAGACTTGGAAACATTCTAAATTACATCAAGTTTATATGAATAATCCATTTCTTTCGAACGCATTAGCAGCTGTCCTTGAAGGATCTTTCTGTGTGCAACAATTCTGTAAGACACAATAATACACTACATACTACCTCTGAGCAATAAATGTTACTTTCGATCGCTTACTGATGTTCTGACTATGTATTGGGAAGAAAACCCCAAACCCTTATTATTCCACCTGTTAATTTGATAAAGGGGATAACGTTAATCTAAAATGCCATTCTAAGAGTGGCGAATAACATGACTGTTCACTGAAAGTTTTCTAAATTTCAGTTCAGCAAAATGAAGTGCGGTATAGATCCTTTTGGAATGTTGCTGTTACTAATCTCCTTAGTCGAGATATAATCTAGATCTAGTCCAAAAGACAATGTTTTTAAGGTCACACAGTTTCCAACTCCTTTTAGTCGCCACTCCAGAAACTGTTCGACAAACACCAATACAATACAAAATATGGGTAGGAGTTGCTGAGGTTGCGGATCTTGAACAAGTTGTAAGATTCTTAATACCTATCACAAAAGTCATATATCTTGTGTGTCTGTTTCTAAGTCTTGTCAGAGCAGTCTGGCGCATTCCCATTCAGAGATACACTACTTGTCGGTAAAAACGCTGTACACTTTAAAAAGGATACAATTTAAAATATTCTAAAATATGTTATTGTTAATACTTCAGATAAATTGAATATATTTAGTTAATTTTTCCACACACCACACTTTAAGAACTTTTTTTGGTGGTTCACACTGAAATTCTCAATTGCTGCCCTCAAACAATTTACAAAAACAGTTTATTTACGAAAGCTTGAATTTTTATTGAACAAGACTTATGAATTTCGCCAAAAATTAATTATGTACCCTACGAATGTAATTTGAGAATCTCGGGAAATTATTTTCGAAATGAAATACAATTTACAACTAAAATAAAAGAGAATTTATAAAAATGAAATAATGAAAATAAAGTGCACATCAATTATTAGTAATTAATTTCAATCAAATTAGTAAAATTAAAATTTATCAAATCACTCATAAGAAAGACGATCTTGGATTCGTTACCAATTTGTCTTTTGAGTAAACTACTAGTAGTAATGACCAGTCAATCAGTAAGGAGAAGGTTTACATTGAAGTGACCAGCCCCCATGTACACGACGGTCTATGACTGAGCCGAGTTTCGAACTCGCAAACCCCTTGTTGCTATTGCTCTGCTCATTCAACTGGGCTATCGAGGCACCATTTCATAGAGATATATTATGTCTACTCTTGGTTTTGAACCGCGTATTAAAAATTAACCTCTGAAAAAAGAGAATAAATCACTTAAAATTTGGTAACGAAAGTTCTTGCCAACTTGTTCTATCACAAAAATATCGCAGGAGATACAAAAAAAAAATTTCGGTTGCTTTGGGGGGTGGCTGACATTACTCATCGACCCCTGGGTGCGATAGTATGTTTGTGTAAACAGACATCCATTTCATCAAACTATTTATTCATCAAAGAGAGAGTTTTCAGTAAATCTATTTACATTTAATAACAAATAATAACGCTTGTATAAATTTATAAAAAATCTCTAATAGAAGCTACGTACTAAATTACTTATTCAAGTGTACTATTTTTAAAATTACCTTCTTCATCATACCATTATATTTTGTTATGGCGTGTGACTTTCAAAAGAATAATATGCATTTAGGAAAACATTTATATAAACGAACTGAAAGAACGACTTTCAGTTTCCGTGTTGATACAACTACTTTACCTTTCTTTGTAAAGCAATTTAATTCTTTTTGAAATATGCCATACGCGGATACATTGAAAACAATCATTATTATAATGTAGCGCATAATTGTCTAATTTTTAAGTTTGTTACTGAAGCTGAGGTTCATTCAAACAAAGTTTCATTGAAAACAATAATAAATTCCCGAATAATAGGTATCGAGTTATGCATTATAATAAACGTCAAAAATTCCGTCAGTCTAAACAAACTATTTGATCAGTATTCACATTCGTGCATTTATAAGGTGGAATTGGAACTATCGTTTCTAATTTTATTAGCAAAATGTTTAGTACGAATTTGCCAAAACTACTCTTCGCATTCGTTCTCCTTGTACCATGCCTTTGCCAAATATCAGATAATGTCTCTCCGTGTATGAGTACTGCCAACTGTAAAGGTATAATAAAGTTATAACTTAATTTATCCAATAATTATAATTTAAATGTATTATGTTTCAGAATATTTGGGAACTAGATATACTTCATGGTAAGGTGTTTTTGTAATAGTTTCTTAATTTTGTGATAGTTGTGATCAGTTCGGTACTTGAAATTAACCGTTATTTTTCATTTAATTTGCTAATTCCTCTAATTTATCATTTCCAGATCATGCTTTTTACCCTCTGAGACTGTGCCGTATTATTCAACACTAACATATCACATCTTTTCTAGCATTAATCTTTTTACTATCTCATTTTTCAGCTGCATTTAAATCAACATGTTTAAATATAGTATTTACAATTTGATGGTACTGATTGAAGCGGTTTACATTTTGCTTCATGTTGGTGACTAACATCTTGTTTAATAAATCTAACTTAAATAATTGATTCAAGTGTCTGTGTGTATTTTATATTGTGTTAAATTGACACCTGTCTATAGCTTATCTGTTTGTGGACCTTGTGTCATTTAACTTAACAAAAGCAACCAAACAATCTGTATGCCTGAAATCAACATATTTTTAGGAGTCTTTCTACCAATAGGATTAGGAAACTTTGCATAAAAGACGTTTACCTCAGTTATATATGAACTATGATACGGTATAAGTCATGTAAAACTCAAAACATCACAAAAATAAATTTTAAATCATTTGAAATAAGTTAAATTTGAACCAGTGAGAGCAACTTGTATTCTTTTCAGCAGAGACAGTCATTCAAACACCAACAAATCATCGTTATTTTGTTCACATGTGTTTATATTTCATTGTAGATATAATGTGAGGGGAATTTCGTCCTGAAAATATATTTCTGTACCTTGGTTGAAAAAGGGGACAATGACCAAATTCACTGATTTTGAGTTATATCTACAAATAACTTTAAGGGAATGAAAGTTATAGCAAACGGAGACATGCCAATGTCTTGTCAATACATTACAAAAGAATCAAATATTAGAAGTATTACTTATGTCATAAAAATTAAAATAAATAAGAATTACTTAATCAGTTACTACCAAAAACTTGCACAAATGGGACATTGATACTTTTTATTCCAAGTTACAGATTTTTAATGCATTAAAATTATTTTCATTTTATAGGTACAGTTTTCTGTTCAGATTGATGTATTGAAAACATATTAAAGTCTATATATGCATACATTTATTTTATTTCTAGTGGTTAGTGAAATTTCGTGTCTGCTTTTATTTTTAAAACAAATCAGATGCTTCGTTCGTGAAAATGTGTTCTTTCACTTTTAGATATATTTTTCTGAATTTTCAGAGGGACCTGATAAAGATAAAATGGATGGATGCCTCGCTATACTAAATAATGAGGTATGTAGTTTCCAAGTGTTTTTGTATTACTTGATCGAGCTATCGTAAAATAATTAAATAACGTAATGAAGCAAAAATCGTAATAATGCACTCTAAAATTATGTAAAAAAAAACCCGTTGGACCTGATGCTGATTGTCAGTAATGAGTTTAAAATTTCATGAGCCCAAAAATATTTTGTTTTAGAATTTTTTCCTGATATCATGTATTTTATCATAAACTGTGATAAAGTTGGTTTCAGTGTGTTAAATATTCTTAAACAAATCAAAATTGAATAATATTTCTTTGTTGCTATCTCTTCGATTAAAAATGATCATCATACAAGTGATTCTTAAGTCTTACATAGGCTTTAAGGGTGTCTAAAACTCAAAATATTAAAAATATATATATATATTTTTTCAAAATTTTTTTTACTATCTTAAAAAAATAATATAGATATTTCTGAATGAAATGACAAATACATTTTTTCTACCATCCGTAGAACCGGAAATATTCAAATTTTTATAAACATGACACCTGCAAATCAAAGGAGTCTTTATAATTTTAAGGTTTTTTTTTCTCCTTTTGGTTTGGGGAATGGGATTTCAATAGTAAAAATGGATATAACTTAAAAACTAATGGTAAAAATTAAAGACATTTTCTACATTTACTTTTCAAATATATTTCTTTAATTTGTCTTCAGCAATTGTGTGAATATATGTAAAACTTTTTTTCTATAATTTTTCGAACTTTGTATACTATGTGTTTTATGTAGTTTTTGAACGAAATATTTTTTTAATGTTTTCTAATTGTTTTAACCAAAAATCACGAAGAAAATTTATGGTATGAACTTTTAGAAGTGAATTAATGCAAAAATGAAGTGGTTTGTTACAAAATATTTTAAGATATATCAATTTTACCCAACGTCAAAATTTTGACATTTCAGAATATTAATTTAGAAAATATAAAATACTTATTTTCAAAACACAATGTATACCTACAGAAACCATTTTAGAACAAAAATTTTAAAATTGAAGATTTTATAATTTTGAGTCCCGAACTCCCACTTCTCCGCCCTTAAATGGAGCTGGGATTTCAAGGATATTTGTAGAGGATTGACCATACAGTTTCACATTTTGTTAAATGTGGAAAAACTGCGTTTGATTGAGAAAAAGATAACACAAACACACCTTTGTAATCTGTAAAAATCTAACTCTGAAATCTTCAGAACACTATGTGTTGTGAAGTATATCGATCTTGATGGAACCAAATGTCTAACATCAACTGGACAAAAGTAAACAAAGCGAAAAAACAAAGTTAAATTAAAAAATCCGAGATTCATTCTCGAGTATTTTTCAATATTTGAAATATAGGTGTTCTTATCGAGATTAAGTGTAACCAGCCAGTCTCACAAAATAAAACAAAACGGTTGAAGTAAATATATTGATCCCTCCAAATATTTTTAAAATGCCTGCAAATCATATATTGCGGTCCAAATAATTTTACAATTGACGCATAGGGACTACTGATATTCAAATACTAAGAATTCCATCTCAAAGATACATCAAATTCAAAGAAATTGAAGATAGATTTGCCAACGAGGGGCCACTGTCAAACCTCTTCACATACCTTGGCCACTAAACTGTCGAGTGTGATTTACCTTAAAGAGGTTTGGAGGTAAAATTTTAAGAATCCAACAATTTATATACCTTGGAGTAACTCCCACCCTGGACCCTAGTTCAATATACGAATGACAAAAAAAGTTAGACAGTTTGTTCTAGATTTGTGAGCGGGGATCTCCGATCTCTATTATTCGTTCAGGGCCATAAGGCATTTTCTACTTGGCCTAAAATGCAACGCTCAGTAAACTTCCCGTCATTTTTTAACTTTTTGAGGAAAAGCTGTTCGGTTTGCAGCGTAACCAGCCAGTCTACAAAAGACAGTACGTTCAAAGCAAAGAATAAGGCAATTGTGCTGTAGCGAATTGATTTATCTCAGATGCAGGAACCAGATACGGACCTCCAAATACTTTTATCGGCCAGCAGTCCAGATATGGTCATCCAAATATTTTTTTAACAGAACCGCAGTCGAGATACGATCCTCCGAATAGGTTTACCTGGCAGTACACCCGATGCGGGCTTCCAAGTATGTTTAACCTGCAGGGGAAACCAACAAGGCAAGACATATATTATTCATTCTTAAAAATTAAATATTTAAAAAAATAATAAATCAGAGCCTATATTGTTCGCAAATATCTACATTGAAATACTATATTCATTATTGCTTCATTATTGTGTTCTTCGTGTCTCGAGTAGTGTACACTTGACTTTAGGAATTGAGGAGATGGTCATTGAGAGACCTTCAAGCCTGCTGCATTGTCTAGAACGAGGGGGACATTTTAAATGACTTCGGACAGACCCCTGTGACATCCTTCTCCCTCCATCTTTAGCTCGAATAGAACGAGAAAAACCGAGAACTTTTATTCTGATACCATCCATGAAGTGAATGATTAAAATAACTTGAAGAGGCCGCCATGCTGTTTTTAATATCAAAGAAGAAGAATTGGAAAATGTAATTACCTCCTCGTCTTGACAAGTTACCTAGTCAATAGCAAAATTGACCTGATCTTGATGGAAGGAATATGTCGTCATCAGGAGAAAAGAGACCAGATCTTGATATCGTTGTCATAAAAATTGGCAGTATCGTGATGACGAGATACCTCATCATTAGCAAAATTGGTTAGATCTTGATGGACAAGATATCTGGTCGAAACAACTTGGAGTCCCAGATAAGATTCAAACTTCACATTCTTCGCCCCCACGATGTCTCGTTCGCGTTATCGACATCAAGGTAGACGGGATCATCCTTAAACCCGATCACCTTCTAAATTCATTCCACAATACCTTATGTACGCACATATGGGCCTAATCTGAATAAATCACATCTTCAAAATAAAAACTGATGTAATCCTCAAAATCTCCAAATCCCGACTCAATTGAAATGTGACCGGATATTAAGTCATCTAAATTCTCGTGTGACCTTAACAATCTTTCTCTGGTAATGGATGATTTCTATTCGTCCTTTTGTAGCGTTGGACTTTGTCAGAGTGTCCGAGCGATGTCTAATTTGATAGACAGTGTGTGTAGTAGTGGCCAATAAAAGAGGGACACTGCATACCTCAGTTAGACAGCAAAATTTATTTACAATATAGTAATACATTTTCCAATAGATACGCCACACCGTCCGGTGCAAAAACACGTCTTACTTCTCTGAAGTGTACAAATCTGACTTATTACTGTTCTATTTCAGAACAGCACCCAACATTTCACGTTCTTGATCGTATCAGAACACAGGCACTGTCCTACATCGATGTTCGTCTACTAGAACAGTAGCAACCAGAACACACGAACAACTGTTCTTATAACCTATCTGTGTTCGTAATCACTTGTTGGCAGATCATTAGTGACTTTTTGAGCGTATTAAAATTCGTAGACTATTTAATTTACGTAGACCTTAAAGATTAAGTAACAACAGTGTGCTAAAAATGTTTCTTATAGATTTTTCTTTCATTCAATAGGACTTTAAATCAGCAGGAAAGTACTTAAGTACTCATCTTGCGGAGAAGTACAAGAGCTCAGCTTTTCTGGAAATAGTGGATACATTTTGCAATTCAGATGATCAGGTGTGCTCTTGACATTCTATCTATTTTATGGAATTAGAAAACTGTCTTTTGAAATAGCATGTATAACGCCCTTTTAATAACTTTATAGAGCTCATTGGTGTGCAAAATGTAACACAGTTGTTTTTAAAGATAACAACCTTCGAGGCCATCACGGCATTACCTGTAGAGTTCGTCTGCGAAGCAAACCAAATAGGAATACGTAGCAATCACCGGGGTTGGCGAGAGCCAGCGAACTCTGGTCACACCAGACACCACGAAAAGAACTGTCACGAGAAACACCGTTCTGGCCACACAGTGGCTAGTACTAGAATCAAAAGGGGATAATATAACGCTGTTCACGATTCTCCCAAATATCCGAATCTGCACAGAATTATAGCACTATGTACTGTTAAACACAGTATAGTTTGCAGCTTCTGTAGTTGGAACTCGTACCAGGAATGTTTAAGTTGGCATCAGGGTAAACGACTTTCTTTGTTATAAATAAAACCTTTATAGGCTTTTAGATACAAATTTATTCTCCTCATATTCGATAAATCGATTTATTTAAACAATAATTTTAGTTTTATAAATTAAACAGCGTATTAGAGGCATTTCATGTTAAGATAAATGCAGATGGCGGTAGACTTAAAAATGGCGATCATGTTTTCAGTACGATCTCGGAACGTAACGACACTTGGCTTGTTTTTCTAATACGATTTCAGCACCGCCAATAAAAATTCCAGTTCAGTTCCATCCTTAACATTTGACGAGCTTTACTCCATCAAGAAAAACAAAGATTTAAAGACGTTGAGGGTCCCTCCATCCCATGGTTGGTATAGGCGGAACAGTCCTGATGGCTCTATTCGCCTTGCCTGTGATAGGGCCGATCAGACAGCGTTGTCTAGTTTTGCTAGCGGTCACCTGAGGAGTTGCTCCTATAGCCACGGTGTCAAGGTTTTTTCAGTCTCCGCAAAGTGTGGAGTAGAGAGTACGTGTCCAGAGCACATCCTCACTTGCCTACGCTTATCTAGGGAGAATTTCTATAAGGATCCTTTGCTGGCCCTGGATTTTTTAAGGGTGTATGGTCTCATGGACGATGTCTAGCTGCCGCTAGACAGAGAAGGATTAGTAACAACAACGTAACGGTAACCTATGATACATATCATGATACCATTTGGACAGCAGATGTAAAATCTTTGTATGCTGTCAACTCTGTTTGCTAAAACAAAACATCCTTCACATCAGCCTTATCAGAGTAACTTTCTGAAAAACTAAGATTTTCCAAAAATATTTTTTTTTAATCGAAAAATAGTTCATATGTCGGATTGTGAATAACTTTGAATAAATGTCGCTGAATTATCATTACTGTTAAGTGCTTCATTGGTTTATTGTAATACAACTATTTATGTTTGTACTTTCAGGATGAATTGTTTAAGGTATCCAGTGGCACTTTAACAAAGTTTTATATGGTGAGTTCTAACGTTATTATATTTTAAAGTGTATGAACAATCCGTGTTCCAGTTAACTTTTATGCTGCGGCAAACAAAGAATTGTTACCACTAAAATTTCGTTTACACCAGTTGCATGGTATAGATCTGTGTACGGTGGATGTTATCCCCCTTTTACGTGGCCGCTGGCATCAATCACCATTTACGAGCTGTCAGCAACTGACCCTCTAGAGGATTCATCCTTTTGTTCGGTATCCTAACCTGTCGACCATAAGATGTGAACGCTTTGGGGGAAAGAAAGTTAGCTTCGGTTCCAGCGCCAAACAATACCATGAAAGAAAAGCGTCAGTCGCACATGCCATTCAAGGCTCTATTGCTCAAGTTAGGTAATTAGGTAAGGGGGATCGGACATGCAGGGGAAAGAGCCGATCCTGGAGACGATTGAAAAAATATAATCGCCGCAGCGTGAAGGTTAATTAATTGAAAGGGAATTCTAAGCTCAAATTGATATCTATATAATTTTCATATTTCGTGTTATCCAAAATTGATTAAACTGTGTGATATCATCTCAGAATATCTCTCAAACTATATAACCAAGAAGTGAATTGAGTATATAAAGATCATATTTTCCCGCTTGCCCACACATATATCCGTTCTGAAATTTCCAGTCTTCTTTCCATGACGTCTAACTACAATACTGGAAATCTTAAATACAACACCTTGTAGAAAGCCTCCAGTAGCCTTGAAATTTCCACGATGCGTACGGAAATTCAAGGAATGATAAAAAAAATGATTAGCTTAGGAGCGTATATGCAATAGGGATGCGACATCGATGTCGATGTTTTGAAAACATCGATGTATTTGAGTCGTTTTTTTTTACATCGATGTTTATACGTTGTCGATGTTTTATTTTTAAATAAAAAATTACCCTTATAAAAATTTAAAAAATAACCAAGTAGAATAATTTTTATAATCAGTAAATTGAACATACTTTTAGACCAAAGTCGACAAAGGTGAAATGTCTGAAAACTAGAGATGCGACATCGATGTCTATGTATTCAAAACATTGATGTTTTATAAAAACATTGATGTATTGGAACCGATATCGCATCACTAATTGCTAAACCAGTTTTAAGATATGTTGGAAAAAGTTTATAAAAACATTGATGTATTTACCATCGATTTATTGGAGCCGATGCTTGTTTAACAACGATGTTTTAACATTGTCGATGTTTTTACGTTGTCGAAAGTTTATTTTTTATTGAAAACAATAGTAAAAATTAAGTAAAAGTATAGTAAACCATAGTAAAAATAAAGAAAAGTAACCGTGAAACTAAGTATTTGTCAGTGATGGCGACATCCGTCACATCAGAAAGAGTTTTTTCCCTAACGGGTGGGATAGTTAGTGAAAAAAGAAGTAGGCTTAAGAAGGCGAAAGTTAACTAACTTCTTTTTAAACAAACTGTAAGTAATAAATATGAGGACCAATAATAATTATAGGCCACAATATTTGTTATTTACAGTAAATAAAAATAAATATGTTGTGTTCCCTACTTTCTCAGTTGATAAATAATTAATAACAACTATCAATAATTACTGTTATGTACCTACCTAATTATACTTATAATCAGTAGTACCTATGTCAATTTGATGTAAATATTATTTTCTTTTATATTATTCAATTTGAAAATAAATCAATTTTAGAAGAAAGGATTGTTAATAGTTCATATTAATTTTTTTGATTTTATGTGTTTTGACAGTTAAAAAAGTTTTATTTATAAAATAGTAAACACGGTAAATTAAATCTAGTACCCCCCCCCCACTCCCGGGCGAGCATTAATGTTTGAGGTTGCTAAAGCAGTTTTCAGAAATGGTGGGATAAGTTTAAAGACACCGATGTTCAAAAACATCGATGTTTAAAAACACCGATGCTTAGAAAGATCTATGGTTTTCGATCGATGTATTATCAACATCGATGTTTTGCTGTGAATGTCGCATTCCTAATATGCAAGTCATGTGGCCAGTATATGCAAATCTTGTGGCTCTCTTCAATATCACCCACATCCCAGTAGACGTATCGTGTTAAAATAGGGTCTTTCTGGGCAAGGCCTCAACCACGTGGGAAGCTCAGAGACAAGCTGACTGTTGTAACCCCTGTTGTCGTTGTAACCCACCATTTCTGTTTGACTCACCACTTCAAAACTGATTTCTATGAAAACGTTGCGTATTTTTTGGCCTTTTTAATGTCACGAAAAACGACGTTTTCAATTTTCAAATTGCCTTAGTTTACGTACACACCAAATCTGTGAATATAACACTGGATGAACTCTTTTAGGACGAATGTGCTGATCCCACTTCTGAAGATTCCTGCTCAAGATGGGGAGATGCGTTGGTAATTCTAAGCTTTTTCTTGAAAAACTTGTAGAAATGATAAATGTATTCGTATGCTGGATTATTTGGTTAATGAAAATTTAGAATAACTAGGGGGCTCCGCCCCCTGCTCGCTTTCGCTCGCCAACCCCCGGGGATTGCTACGCAATCCCATTTGGTTTGCTTCGCAAACCAACATTTCTTTCGCACAGTGAAACTATCTGAATAATTTGTATTATCCTAATTTCACTTTCCGGTCCATGACGTCACAGCGAGGGCTTCGCAACGTGCTCGCCGACCCCCGGGGATTGCTACGCAATCCCGTTTGGTTTGCTTCGCAAACCAATACCTCTTTCGCAAGTGATTTGACTTATTTTTACTTTAACACTTAATGCACCCTAAACTAATAGCCACATCAGTAAAAAATCTTCGGCATCTTGTTCCCTGTACAATTTTAAGTAAACCGTGTTAATCTAAAAACTTTACGATCTGTACTTTGTACTTTCTCGGTAAACCGTCTGAAAACAGAGGGAAAAAAGCGAGCCTATTTCCTCGCCAAATAAAAAGAAATCGTTTTCATGGCAATTGGTGCTACGATAAATTTGATATCTGGCAAACCCGATAGTAAAAAATACAACCCTCCGCGAATGCAATGCTCCGCGAAATAAAAATTACGAAATTTGTGTCACCAACTTTTGATTGCATCCAATTTATTTATTAACCGATTTCAAAAATAATAGTACCGTAAGAAAGAGTACATTCTGAGGTATACTGCGATATTTTTAAAATTAAAAACTAATAGTAATAAGATATAGATACGGCAGTTTTAAAATAAAGTAACAAAAATGTCCCGATTTTTCCCGAATTTCAAAAAAATATTATCAAGAACCAAATTGAAATTTAAAAAAAAACTCGACGAGCTGCAAAAATTTACGTTGAGAGGTACTCTTAAAAAAAACTCACGACTGAAGACTGAAAATTTGAATGTGTTTTGCTCACTCGCGGAAGAATTTTCACTTCTTCAACTTTAACACTTAATAAAACCTAAACTAATAGCCGCATCGGAAAAAAATGTTAATAATTATCTAGGGAATACGATGAAGAACAAAGCATGTTAATTTCATTTTTTCCCGATCAGTTCTTTCTCGGGAAACCGTCTAAAAATCGAGCTTAACAACACATTTTTCAATCCTGCGGCGGCGTTGGCGGCGGTAACTTTTTTTAATATAGAGAGATATCTTCATGATAACATAAATACAATACTAGCTAAGGATAATGCTGTTTATCATAGCCGATTTCGAAAGGCCTCCACATTTTACACTCAACACTTAGAATATAAAATACACACATAAATATTAAATTATGTTTTCCAATATTCCCGACCTCATTCATGGTCAATCGATTTTTGAAAATGGGTGAAAGTTTATTAGAAGATTGATATGCATATGCATAAATGGTGATAGGCGTGGTTGGTTTTATCCGCCGCCATCAACCTATTGTCCCTGATATCGCTTTCGGTACAGAATAATAAATTTAGAACCATAGCACCTGGATAGCCTCCTAATATAAACTGTTGGGCGGTTTCAACGAGAAGGCTCTCCACCATGATTCAGAAGATTTCTGAAAAGTTGTGAAAGGTGGTTAGAAGATTGATATATGCAAAAGCATAAATGGTGATCGTTGGCGTGGATGGTTTTACCCCCATCAACTCATTGTCCCTGATACCACTTTCGGTACCGAACAATAAATTTAGAACCATAGAAGCTGCATAGCCTATATAAACTATAGGGCAGTTTGAAAGAGAAGGCAGTCCACCATGGGTCGGAAAATATTTGTAAAGGTGTGAAAGCTGATGATTTTTATGTGTATAAGCATGAATGGTAATCACCTTGGATGGTTTTTTCCATGAACCCGTTGTCACTGCTATGGCACTATATATTTATGTTTATTTATATCACACACACGTTCAAATACGCGAATTAACGAAGGAGCAAACTAAAAAGAAGGGTTATTCAACCAAAAAACAAAGGTAAAAATGGAAGTTAAAACTAACTGTGCAAGCGCTGATAGCTGCAGGCATGGCATGGTAAGCAATATAATTTCTATAACAAGAGGAAATTCAAAATAAAAAACAAAAATAAATTATTGAATATGAAAGTGTTGGTGGATCAGGGCATCGGTCAGGGATTCAGATTGATTGAAATTGATACAGACAACGCAATATGACGTTTTCTACGTATATGAGCAGCAAAGCGCTAAAATTTATTTTGCTCATATACTCTCCCAAACACTATTAAAAGCAAATCAAAACAAAACATTAAAATAACATAAATTAAATCAAACCAGCAACACCAAGCCAGAAGATCTCATCAAATGCCGCTACCAACTTCGTCCAACCAAACGCCAATCATTAAGTTTCTCGCTTAACCACCAATTCGCTTAACGACATAGTTGTAAGAACGAAAACCGAAGGTTAAGTGATCAGTGCCTCTACACCTTATTCCTATGCACAAGCTATGTTGTTTCTGGATACACGGTCAGATCATGCGTTACGCGTCAAAGTCAAAAGAATGAGTCCTACGGTTTAGCGAGAACTGCAAAATTGTTCCCTGAGAGAAAACCAAGAAAGATTTCTAGGCTATTTTCGAGAGTTGGCGAACGGAAAGGCAGATTATATCCTTAATTCGTTAAATTTCCATTATTATTTGTTTAAAATTATTGCCTTTCATTCAGTCTTCAATTTTCAAAATATATCTCATATAATTACTTATTTTATTTTGTTCTACAGGATTGTACTCTGATGCTAGTAGAAGAAATGGATGAAGATAACCGTTGTTAAAAGGAACAACCTGATTTCTACTGAAAATAATTTTATTTTCAACGATTCTTGATATTCTTTTATTCCGTGTTTTTTCGTCCTTTATCTTAATAAATCCAATAAAATGAATCAGTTAATTTACGAAATCCATGTCATTCATGTCTTTTCATTTTCTTCTTTGTCAATTAATTCAATAAAACCAATATGAGCATAATTATGGCGCTATTTTTAATTTGTTATTACATTACACACGAAGTTATCAGGATAAGTCCATCTGTTTTAATATCCACGTCTATATTAATACATTTTCATAGCATAAGCTATTTCCAAATATTTGGAAAAGGATATAAAAATACTTAAAATCATTCAATGTTTTGAAAATTATGGAGATGAAGATTAATTTTAAAAACCACATGATTTTACTACAATTACAACTTTAACTTCAATTTTTGTGGAAACGAATATCTATACAAGCACGCCTACTGATAATATAAATGTAATTTTGCTTCTCGGTATCTGGCAATGCCAGAATGAATGTTTAACTTTTAATTCCATTTAGAATTCTGAGTTTATGTAACTGAGTTAGGAAAAGAAAACGCATTGTCATTTGAGCGAAACGGATTCCAGTAAAGCAAAAAATTACTAAAGTTATCACTGGCGTTCTTCAGTGTGTTTTTCTATCTAAGCGATCATTAAAGGTAGAATAAAAATGTTAACGGATTTGAAATTTGCGGAATATTTTACAACAGATAGATATCTTATTCGTTAGATTTTCTATTAATCTTTTATATTTTCGCAAAACATTTTTGACGTCACGTGAACTTTCGCTTTCCAAAAATAAACAGATTGTATTTTCTGCCCTTCGCTTTAAAATAAAAATAAATACTGATTACTATTTTTCCTGCCCTATAACATTTAAGCAAAGGAGATAAAAAAATAAATAAAAACATTTTGACTGGTATTGTTAAGTTCTTTTTTCGTAAAATCGGAATTGTTAAAGACAGATTGAAAATTTCAATGGATTTGAAATCTGCCGAAAATTTTACACCAGATAAAAACCAAACACCACGTGCGCGGGCAACTTGTGGCTAGCCACGCAGTGGCTAGATAAATATATTTCTCATCCATTTGTTAATGCCTGGAGAGATTTAGAAATATAGCATCTTCAGATACAAGAGTGCCGCTAGGGCAAATATTGATTTTAAAGTCAGTGTAAGACAATTTGCCTTAAGTTCGTCCTTAACCATCCAAGCAACGCCAGGAAATATTCTGTTAGCATATCATAATTGAAAAGTGTGACTTCGTAAGTAACGATGCTATAATGAGTATTATCGGATGATATTTCTGTAGTCACTGATGTAGAGCTCATTAGGTTTCCTGAAGAGTTTACTGTTTCAAACGATCGCTATACTGATGTCCATAAATTGAGGGTCAGATGGAATATACAAAATTGAAAACACTGGAAGACGATTTTTTGTGGCTAAAAATTTACTTCTGAATTAAAGGCTTCCGTCGAAATTATTCCTTTTTCTGCCGCAC
This sequence comes from Metellina segmentata, assembly GCA_947359465.1. Lineage (NCBI taxonomy): Eukaryota > Metazoa > Arthropoda > Arachnida > Araneae > Tetragnathidae > Metellina > Metellina segmentata. Next base: position 124,928,396 of record OX375876.1, read on the forward strand.
TATCCGTCTAAGACGCCGATCACTGCCTCGATTCAAAGTTTTAGATCCAAAGTTACTTTATTTAGACAAGGACGGTAGGTTATGTTCGGACTTTTAAACACCTTCGAAATTGTAGCATTCGAGAACACAATGATTTCTGTCTTGGCAATTGGTGACTTCTTTTAAAGATCATCAACAATTAGTTATTTTCGAATCTGTGAAATGCCTGTCGTTTGCTCTATTCAACTTTTGTTCTACTCTATTCTACTGAAATGCGCGTGCACATCAAATGTATGCGTTATTTTGATTGCATATCACAAACGTCATAGAAGGCCGTTGCATAATCACTCCCGTAAGCAACATGTGCATAAATATGTACGTGTTTATAATTCATTGTCCAGTGTGTATTGTTATGGAGTGGCACAGTACCATTTACAACACATATTGGTGATTTTACACGTGGAAGAATTGTTGGGAAATTGAAAGAAGGACATCAATACAAGATGCAGCCAATGAGTTCAAGGTGGACCAAAGCTCAAGTCCGTGTAAAAAATTATCAGAAAGTGGAACTACTGCCTCACGGCAAAGCAGTGGTAGACCACCCTAATCAGCACCAGATGAATATCGTTATATGACAGTAACGGCGGAAGGATGGTACCGTACAACTGCTGGAAGGTTAGCACGAAAGCTTCCGGCAAGCATATCACCCACGTCGTAGAAGGCCGTTGCATAATTACTCCCGTCAGCAACATGTGCATAAATATGTACGTGTTTATAATTCATTGTCCAGTGTGTGTTGTTATGGCGAGTGGCACACTACCATTTATAACACATATTAGTGATTTTACACGTGGAAGAATTGTTGGGAAATTGAAAGAAGGACATCAATACAAGATGCAGCCAATGAGTTCAAGGTGGACCAAAGCTCAAGTCCGTGTAAAAAATTATCAGAAAGTGGAACTACTGCCTCACGGCAAAGCAGTGGTAGACCACCCTAATCAGCACCAGATGAATATCGTTATATGACAGTAACGGCGGAAGGATGGTACCGTACAACTGCTGGAAGGTTAGCACGAAAGCTTCCGGCAAGCATATCACCCACGTCGTAGAAGGCCGTTGCATAATTACTCCCGTAAGCAACATGTGCATAAATATGTACGTGTTTATAATTCATTGTCCAGTGTGTGTTGTTATGGCGAGTGGCACACTACCATTTATAACACATATTAGTGATTTTACACGTGGAAGAATTGTTGGGAAATTGAAAGAAGGACATCAATACAAGATGCAGCCAATGAGTTCAAGGTGGACCAAAGCTCAAGTCCGTGTAAAAAATTATCAGAAAGTGGAACTACTGCCTCACGGCAAAGCAGTGGTAGACCACCCTAATCAGCACCAGATGAATATCGTTATATGACAGTAACGGCGGAAGGATGGTACCGTACAACTGCTGGAAGGTTAGCACGAAAGCTTCCGGCAAGCATATCACCCACGTCGTAGAAGGCCGTTGCATAATTACTCCCGTCAGCAACATGTGCATAAATATGTACGTGTTTATAATTCATTGTCCAGTGTGTGTTGTTATGGCGAGTGGCACACTACCATTTATAACACATATTAGTGATTTTACACGTGGAAGAATTGTTGGGAAATTGAAAGAAGGACATCAATACAAGATGCAGCCAATGAGTTCAAGGTGGACCAAAGCTCAAGTCCGTGTAAAAAATTATCAGAAAGTGGAACTACTGCCTCACGGCAAAGCAGTGGTAGACCACCCTAATCAGCACCAGATGAATATCGTTATATGACAGTAACGGCGGAAGGATGGTACCGTACAACTGCTGGAAGGTTAGCACGAAAGCTTCCGGCTAGCATATCACCCACGTCGTAGAAGGCCGTTGCATAATTACTCCCGTCAGCAACATGTGCATAAATATGTACGTGTTTATAATTCATTGTCCAGTGTGTGTTGTTATGGCGAGTGGCACACTACCATTTATAACACATATTAGTGATTTTACACGTGGAAGAATTGTTGGGAAATTGAAAGAAGGACATCAATACAAGATGCAGCCAATGAGTTCAAGGTGGACCAAAGCTCAAGTCCGTGTAAAAAATTATCAGAAAGTGGAACTACTGCCTCACGGCAAAGCAGTGGTAGACCACCCTAATCAGCACCAGATGAATATCGTTATATGACAGTAACGGCGGAAGGATGGTACCGTACAACTGCTGGAAGGTTAGCACGAAAGCTTCCGGCAAGCATATCACCCACGTCGTAGAAGGCCGTTGCATAATTACTCCCGTCAGCAACATGTGCATAAATATGTGCGTGTTTATAATTCATTGTCCAGTGTGTGTTGTTATGGCGAGTGGCACACTACCATTTATAACACATATTAGTGATTTTACACGTGGAAGAATTGTTGGGAAATTGAAAGAAGGACATCAATACAAGATGCAGCCAATGAGTTCAAGGTGGACCAAAGCTCAAGTCCGTGTAAAAAATTATCAGAAAGTGGAACTACTGCCTCACGGCAAAGCAGTGGTAGACCACCCTAATCAGCACCAGATGAATATCGTTATATGACAGTAACGGCGGAAGGATGGTACCGTACAACTGCTGGAAGGTTAGCACGAAAGCTTCCGGCAAGCATATCACCCACGTCGTAGAAGGCCGTTGCATAATTACTCCCGTCAGCAACATGTGCATAAATATGTACGTGTTTATAATTCATTGTCCAGTGTGTGTTGTTATGGCGAGTGGCACACTACCATTTATAACACATATTAGTGATTTTACACGTGGAAGAATTGTTGGGAAATTGAAAGAAGGACATCAATACAAGATGCAGCCAATGAGTTCAAGGTGGACCAAAGCTCAAGTCCGTGTAAAAAATTATCAGAAAGTGGAACTACTGCCTCACGGCAAAGCAGTGGTAGACCACCCTAATCAGCACCAGATGAATATCGTTATATGACAGTAACGGCGGAAGGATGGTACCGTACAACTGCTGGAAGGTTAGCACGAAAGCTTCCGGCAAGCATATCACCCACGTCGTAGAAGGCCGTTGCATAATTACTCCCGTCAGCAACATGTGCATAAATATGTACGTGTTTATAATTCATTGTCCAGTGTGTGTTGTTATGGCGAGTGGCACACTACCATTTATAACACATATTAGTGATTTTACACGTGGAAGAATTGTTGGGAAATTGAAAGAAGGACATCAATACAAGATGCAGCCAATGAGTTCAAGGTGGACCAAAGCTCAAGTCCGTGTAAAAAATTATCAGAAAGTGGAACTACTGCCTCACGGCAAAGCAGTGGTAGACCACCCTAATCAGCACCAGATGAATATCGTTATATGACAGTAACGGCGGAAGGATGGTACCGTACAACTGCTGGAAGGTTAGCACGAAAGCTTCCGGCAAGCATATCACCCACGTCGTAGAAGGCCGTTGCATAATTACTCCCGTCAGCAACATGTGCATAAATATGTACGTGTTTATAATTCATTGTCCAGTGTGTGTTGTTATGGCGAGTGGCACACTACCATTTATAACACATATTAGTGATTTTACACGTGGAAGAATTGTTGGGAAATTGAAAGAAGGACATCAATACAAGATGCAGCCAATGAGTTCAAGGTGGACCAAAGCTCAAGTCCGTGTAAAAAATTATCAGAAAGTGGAACTACTGCCTCACGGCAAAGCAGTGGTAGACCACCCTAATCAGCACCAGATGAATATCGTTATATGACAGTAACGGCGGAAGGATGGTACCGTACAACTGCTGGAAGGTTAGCACGAAAGCTTCCGGCAAGCATATCACCCACGTCGTAGAAGGCCGTTGCATAATTACTCCCGTCAGCAACATGTGCATAAATATGTACGTGTTTATAATTCATTGTCCAGTGTGTGTTGTTATGGCGAGTGGCACACTACCATTTATAACACATATTAGTGATTTTACACGTGGAAGAATTGTTGGGAAATTGAAAGAAGGACATCAATACAAGATGCAGCCAATGAGTTCAAGGTGGACCAAAGCTCAAGTCCGTGTAAAAAATTATCAGAAAGTGGAACTACTGCCTCACGGCAAAGCAGTGGTAGACCACCCTAATCAGCACCAGATGAATATCGTTATATGACAGTAACGGCGGAAGGATGGTACCGTACAACTGCTGGAAGGTTAGCACGAAAGCTTCCGGCTAGCATATCACCCACGTCGTAGAAGGCCGTTGCATAATTACTCCCGTCAGCAACATGTGCATAAATATGTACGTGTTTATAATTCATTGTCCAGTGTGTGTTGTTATGGCGAGTGGCACACTACCATTTATAACACATATTAGTGATTTTACACGTGGAAGAATTGTTGGGAAATTGAAAGAAGGACATCAATACAAGATGCAGCCAATGAGTTCAAGGTGGACCAAAGCTCAAGTCCGTGTAAAAAATTATCAGAAAGTGGAACTACTGCCTCACGGCAAAGCAGTGGTAGACCACCCTAATCAGCACCAGATGAATATCGTTATATGACAGTAACGGCGGAAGGATGGTACCGTACAACTGCTGGAAGGTTAGCACGAAAGCTTCCGGCAAGCATATCACCCACGTCGTAGAAGGCCGTTGCATAATTACTCCCGTCAGCAACATGTGCATAAATATGTGCGTGTTTATAATTCATTGTCCAGTGTGTGTTGTTATGGCGAGTGGCACACTACCATTTATAACACATATTAGTGATTTTACACGTGGAAGAATTGTTGGGAAATTGAAAGAAGGACATCAATACAAGATGCAGCCAATGAGTTCAAGGTGGACCAAAGCTCAAGTCCGTGTAAAAAATTATCAGAAAGTGGAACTACTGCCTCACGGCAAAGCAGTGGTAGACCACCCTAATCAGCACCAGATGAATATCGTTATATGACAGTAACGGCGGAAGGATGGTACCGTACAACTGCTGGAAGGTTAGCACGAAAGCTTCCGGCAAGCATATCACCCACGTCGTAGAAGGCCGTTGCATAATTACTCCCGTCAGCAACATGTGCATAAATATGTACGTGTTTATAATTCATTGTCCAGTGTGTGTTGTTATGGCGAGTGGCACACTACCATTTATAACACATATTAGTGATTTTACACGTGGAAGAATTGTTGGGAAATTGAAAGAAGGACATCAATACAAGATGCAGCCAATGAGTTCAAGGTGGACCAAAGCTCAAGTCCGTGTAAAAAATTATCAGAAAGTGGAACTACTGCCTCACGGCAAAGCAGTGGTAGACCACCCTAATCAGCACCAGATGAATATCGTTATATGACAGTAACGGCGGAAGGATGGTACCGTACAACTGCTGGAAGGTTAGCACGAAAGCTTCCGGCAAGCATATCACCCACGTCGTAGAAGGCCGTTGCATAATTACTCCCGTCAGCAACATGTGCATAAATATGTACGTGTTTATAATTCATTGTCCAGTGTGTGTTGTTATGGCGAGTGGCACACTACCATTTATAACACATATTAGTGATTTTACACGTGGAAGAATTGTTGGGAAATTGAAAGAAGGACATCAATACAAGATGCAGCCAATGAGTTCAAGGTGGACCAAAGCTCAAGTCCGTGTAAAAAATTATCAGAAAGTGGAACTACTGCCTCACGGCAAAGCAGTGGTAGACCACCCTAATCAGCACCAGATGAATATCGTTATATGACAGTAACGGCGGAAGGATGGTACCGTACAACTGCTGGAAGGTTAGCACGAAAGCTTCCGGCAAGCATATCACCCACGTCGTAGAAGGCCGTTGCATAATTACTCCCGTCAGCAACATGTGCATAAATATGTACGTGTTTATAATTCATTGTCCAGTGTGTGTTGTTATGGCGAGTGGCACACTACCATTTATAACACATATTAGTGATTTTACACGTGGAAGAATTGTTGGGAAATTGAAAGAAGGACATCAATACAAGATGCAGCCAATGAGTTCAAGGTGGACCAAAGCTCAAGTCCGTGTAAAAAATTATCAGAAAGTGGAACTACTGCCTCACGGCAAAGCAGTGGTAGACCACCCTAATCAGCACCAGATGAATATCGTTATATGACAGTAACGGCGGAAGGATGGTACCGTACAACTGCTGGAAGGTTAGCACGAAAGCTTCCGGCTAGCATATCACCCACGTCGTAGAAGGCCGTTGCATAATTACTCCCGTCAGCAACATGTGCATAAATATGTACGTGTTTATAATTCATTGTCCAGTGTGTGTTGTTATGGCGAGTGGCACACTACCATTTATAACACATATTAGTGATTTTACACGTGGAAGAATTGTTGGGAAATTGAAAGAAGGACATCAATACAAGATGCAGCCAATGAGTTCAAGGTGGACCAAAGCTCAAGTCCGTGTAAAAAATTATCAGAAAGTGGAACTACTGCCTCACGGCAAAGCAGTGGTAGACCACCCTAATCAGCACCAGATGAATATCGTTATATGACAGTAACGGCGGAAGGATGGTACCGTACAACTGCTGGAAGGTTAGCACGAAAGCTTCCGGCAAGCATATCACCCACGTCGTAGAAGGCCGTTGCATAATTACTCCCGTCAGCAACATGTGCATAAATATGTGCGTGTTTATAATTCATTGTCCAGTGTGTGTTGTTATGGCGAGTGGCACACTACCATTTATAACACATATTAGTGATTTTACACGTGGAAGAATTGTTGGGAAATTGAAAGAAGGACATCAATACAAGATGCAGCCAATGAGTTCAAGGTGGACCAAAGCTCAAGTCCGTGTAAAAAATTATCAGAAAGTGGAACTACTGCCTCACGGCAAAGCAGTGGTAGACCACCCTAATCAGCACCAGATGAATATCGTTATATGACAGTAACGGCGGAAGGATGGTACCGTACAACTGCTGGAAGGTTAGCACGAAAGCTTCCGGCAAGCATATCACCCACGTCGTAGAAGGCCGTTGCATAATTACTCCCGTAAGCAACATGTGCATAAATATGTACGTGTTTATAATTCATTGTCCAGTGTGTGTTGTTATGGCGAGTGGCACACTACCATTTATAACACATATTAGTGATTTTACACGTGGAAGAATTGTTGGGAAATTGAAAGAAGGACATCAATACAAGATGCAGCCAATGAGTTCAAGGTGGACCAAAGCTCAAGTCCGTGTAAAAAATTATCAGAAAGTGGAACTACTGCCTCACGGCAAAGCAGTGGTAGACCACCCTAATCAGCACCAGATGAATATCGTTATATGACAGTAACGGCGGAAGGATGGTACCGTACAACTGCTGGAAGGTTAGCACGAAAGCTTCCGGCAAGCATATCACCCACGTCGTAGAAGGCCGTTGCATAATTACTCCCGTCAGCAACATGTGCATAAATATGTACGTGTTTATAATTCATTGTCCAGTGTGTGTTGTTATGGCGAGTGGCACACTACCATTTATAACACATATTAGTGATTTTACACGTGGAAGAATTGTTGGGAAATTGAAAGAAGGACATCAATACAAGATGCAGCCAATGAGTTCAAGGTGGACCAAAGCTCAAGTCCGTGTAAAAAATTATCAGAAAGTGGAACTACTGCCTCACGGCAAAGCAGTGGTAGACCACCCTAATCAGCACCAGATGAATATCGTTATATGACAGTAACGGCGGAAGGATGGTACCGTACAACTGCTGGAAGGTTAGCACGAAAGCTTCCGGCAAGCATATCACCCACGTCGTAGAAGGCCGTTGCATAATTACTCCCGTCAGCAACATGTGCATAAATATGTACGTGTTTATAATTCATTGTCCAGTGTGTGTTGTTATGGCGAGTGGCACACTACCATTTATAACACATATTAGTGATTTTACACGTGGAAGAATTGTTGGGAAATTGAAAGAAGGACATCAATACAAGATGCAGCCAATGAGTTCAAGGTGGACCAAAGCTCAAGTCCGTGTAAAAAATTATCAGAAAGTGGAACTACTGCCTCACGGCAAAGCAGTGGTAGACCACCCTAATCAGCACCAGATGAATATCGTTATATGACAGTAACGGCGGAAGGATGGTACCGTACAACTGCTGGAAGGTTAGCACGAAAGCTTCCGGCAAGCATATCACCCACGTCGTAGAAGGCCGTTGCATAATTACTCCCGTCAGCAACATGTGCATAAATATGTACGTGTTTATAATTCATTGTCCAGTGTGTGTTGTTATGGCGAGTGGCACACTACCATTTATAACACATATTAGTGATTTTACACGTGGAAGAATTGTTGGGAAATTGAAAGAAGGACATCAATACAAGATGCAGCCAATGAGTTCAAGGTGGACCAAAGCTCAAGTCCGTGTAAAAAATTATCAGAAAGTGGAACTACTGCCTCACGGCAAAGCAGTGGTAGACCACCCTAATCAGCACCAGATGAATATCGTTATATGACAGTAACGGCGGAAGGATGGTACCGTACAACTGCTGGAAGGTTAGCACGAAAGCTTCCGGCAAGCATATCACCCACGTCGTAGAAGGCCGTTGCATAATTACTCCCGTCAGCAACATGTGCATAAATATGTACGTGTTTATAATTCATTGTCCAGTGTGTGTTGTTATGGCGAGTGGCACACTACCATTTATAACACATATTAGTGATTTTACACGTGGAAGAATTGTTGGGAAATTGAAAGAAGGACATCAATACAAGATGCAGCCAATGAGTTCAAGGTGGACCAAAGCTCAAGTCCGTGTAAAAAATTATCAGAAAGTGGAACTACTGCCTCACGGCAAAGCAGTGGTAGACCACCCTAATCAGCACCAGATGAATATCGTTATATGACAGTAACGGCGGAAGGATGGTACCGTACAACTGCTGGAAGGTTAGCACGAAAGCTTCCGGCAAGCATATCACCCACGTCGTAGAAGGCCGTTGCATAATTACTCCCGTCAGCAACATGTGCATAAATATGTACGTGTTTATAATTCATTGTCCAGTGTGTGTTGTTATGGCGAGTGGCACACTACCATTTATAACACATATTAGTGATTTTACACGTGGAAGAATTGTTGGGAAATTGAAAGAAGGACATCAATACAAGATGCAGCCAATGAGTTCAAGGTGGACCAAAGCTCAAGTCCGTGTAAAAAATTATCAGAAAGTGGAACTACTGCCTCACGGCAAAGCAGTGGTAGACCACCCTAATCAGCACCAGATGAATATCGTTATATGACAGTAACGGCGGAAGGATGGTACCGTACAACTGCTGGAAGGTTAGCACGAAAGCTTCCGGCAAGCATATCACCCACGTCGTAGAAGTCCGTTGCATAATTACTCCCGTCAGCAACATGTGCATAAATATGTACGTGTTTATAATTCATTGTCCAGTGTGTGTTGTTATGGCGAGTGGCACACTACCATTTATAACACATATTAGTGATTTTACACGTGGAAGAATTGTTGGGAAATTGAAAGAAGGACATCAATACAAGATGCAGCCAATGAGTTCAAGGTGGACCAAAGCTCAAGTCCGTGTAAAAAATTATCAGAAAGTGGAACTACTGCCTCACGGCAAAGCAGTGGTAGACCACCCTAATCAGCACCAGATGAATATCGTTATATGACAGTAACGGCGGAAGGATGGTACCGTACAACTGCTGGAAGGTTAGCACGAAAGCTTCCGGCAAGCATATCACCCACGTCGTAGAAGGCCGTTGCATAATTACTCCCGTCAGCAACATGTGCATAAATATGTACGTGTTTATAATTCATTGTCCAGTGTGTGTTGTTATGGCGAGTGGCACACTACCATTTATAACACATATTAGTGATTTTACACGTGGAAGAATTGTTGGGAAATTGAAAGAAGGACATCAATACAAGATGCAGCCAATGAGTTCAAGGTGGACCAAAGCTCAAGTCCGTGTAAAAAATTATCAGAAAGTGGAACTACTGCCTCACGGCAAAGCAGTGGTAGACCACCCTAATCAGCACCAGATGAATATCGTTATATGACAGTAACGGCGGAAGGATGGTACCGTACAACTGCTGGAAGGTTAGCACGAAAGCTTCCGGCAAGCATATCACCCACGTCGTAGAAGGCCGTTGCATAATTACTCCCGTCAGCAACATGTGCATAAATATGTACGTGTTTATAATTCATTGTCCAGTGTGTGTTGTTATGGCGAGTGGCACACTACCATTTATAACACATATTAGTGATTTTACACGTGGAAGAATTGTTGGGAAATTGAAAGAAGGACATCAATACAAGATGCAGCCAATGAGTTCAAGGTGGACCAAAGCTCAAGTCCGTGTAAAAAATTATCAGAAAGTGGAACTACTGCCTCACGGCAAAGCAGTGGTAGACCACCCTAATCAGCACCAGATGAATATCGTTATATGACAGTAACGGCGGAAGGATGGTACCGTACAACTGCTGGAAGGTTAGCACGAAAGCTTCCGGCAAGCATATCACCCACGTCGTAGAAGGCCGTTGCATAATTACTCCCGTCAGCAACATGTGCATAAATATGTACGTGTTTATAATTCATTGTCCAGTGTGTGTTGTTATGGCGAGTGGCACACTACCATTTATAACACATATTAGTGATTTTACACGTGGAAGAATTGTTGGGAAATTGAAAGAAGGACATCAATACAAGATGCAGCCAATGAGTTCAAGGTGGACCAAAGCTCAAGTCCGTGTAAAAAATTATCAGAAAGTGGAACTACTGCCTCACGGCAAAGCAGTGGTAGACCACCCTAATCAGCACCAGATGAATATCGTTATATGACAGTAACGGCGGAAGGATGGTACCGTACAACTGCTGGAAGGTTAGCACGAAAGCTTCCGGCAAGCATATCACCCACGTCGTAGAAGGCCGTTGCATAATTACTCCCGTCAGCAACATGTGCATAAATATGTACGTGTTTATAATTCATTGTCCAGTGTGTGTTGTTATGGCGAGTGGCACACTACCATTTATAACACATATTAGTGATTTTACACGTGGAAGAATTGTTGGGAAATTGAAAGAAGGACATCAATACAAGATGCAGCCAATGAGTTCAAGGTGGACCAAAGCTCAAGTCCGTGTAAAAAATTATCAGAAAGTGGAACTACTGCCTCACGGCAAAGCAGTGGTAGACCACCCTAATCAGCACCAGATGAATATCGTTATATGACAGTAACGGCGGAAGGATGGTACCGTACAACTGCTGGAAGGTTAGCACGAAAGCTTCCGGCAAGCATATCACCCACGTCGTAGAAGGCCGTTGCATAATTACTCCCGTCAGCAACATGTGCATAAATATGTACGTGTTTATAATTCATTGTCCAGTGTGTGTTGTTATGGCGAGTGGCACACTACCATTTATAACACATATTAGTGATTTTACACGTGGAAGAATTGTTGGGAAATTGAAAGAAGGACATCAATACAAGATGCAGCCAATGAGTTCAAGGTGGACCAAAGCTCAAGTCCGTGTAAAAAATTATCAGAAAGTGGAACTACTGCCTCACGGCAAAGCAGTGGTAGACCACCCTAATCAGCACCAGATGAATATCGTTATATGACAGTAACGGCGGAAGGATGGTACCGTACAACTGCTGGAAGGTTAGCACGAAAGCTTCCGGCAAGCATATCACCCACGTCGTAGAAGGCCGTTGCATAATTACTCCCGTAAGCAACATGTGCATAAATATGTACGTGTTTATAATTCATTGTCCAGTGTGTGTTGTTATGGCGAGTGGCACACTACCATTTATAACACATATTAGTGATTTTACACGTGGAAGAATTGTTGGGAAATTGAAAGAAGGACATCAATACAAGATGCAGCCAATGAGTTCAAGGTGGACCAAAGCTCAAGTCCGTGTAAAAAATTATCAGAAAGTGGAACTACTGCCTCACGGCAAAGCAGTGGTAGACCACCCTAATCAGCACCAGATGAATATCGTTATATGACAGTAACGGCGGAAGGATGGTACCGTACAACTGCTGGAAGGTTAGCACGAAAGCTTCCGGCAAGCATATCACCCACGTCGTAGAAGGCCGTTGCATAATTACTCCCGTCAGCAACATGTGCATAAATATGTACGTGTTTATAATTCATTGTCCAGTGTGTGTTGTTATGGCGAGTGGCACACTACCATTTATAACACATATTAGTGATTTTACACGTGGAAGAATTGTTGGGAAATTGAAAGAAGGACATCAATACAAGATGCAGCCAATGAGTTCAAGGTGGACCAAAGCTCAAGTCCGTATAAAAAATTGTCAGAAAGTGGAACTACTGCCTCACGGCAAAACAGTGGTAGACCACCCTAAACAGCGCCAGCTGAATATCGTTATATGACAGTAACGGTAGAAGGATGGTACCGTACAACTGCTGGAAGGTTAGCACGAAAGCTTCCAGCAAGCATATGGACCATAATATCGCTCCAGACCGTGTCCAGGCGATTGAATCATGTTGGTCTGTATGCCCACAAACCAGTGCACTGCGTTCCTTTGACTACATCTCACAAATACTGAGATTTCAATGGTGTCGTGATCATGTCAACTGGTATTATGAGCAATGAATGAATGCCCTGTTCAAGAGCGAAAGTAGATATTTTGTTGTCCAATTCGAGCCACCCAATTGTTTCGCAATCATTCTGCAATTAGATCATCACAGAGGTGGTGGACTGATATGATCTGGGTAGGTAGGTATTTTAATTATCGCATTAGAGCAAAGCAACTGTCTATTGGATACGGTCCGGAATTGTAATGGTGTGGGATAGCAAATTATGAATGTACGTACCGAGCTCCATGGGCTTAAAAGTGGAACCATGAATATTCAGTTTTATTGTCAGGATGTTCCTCATGTTGATGTGTCAAAAATTTCTGTCAAAACATTTTACTGGTGTAAAAAATATCTAGTTGGTTCACTCCGGCATTGAAAATATCAAAAACTGTAAAACCTGCTTAAAAATTTAGTTATTAAAATTTTATAATTAACAATTATATGAAATAGTTAGTAATAGTGCAAAGCAGTTGACGAATGGGAACCCTCTGATGTAAAAATATTTGAGATGTAATCATAAATATCTAGCCGGGTCTCTCTACCCTTGAAACAATCAAAACTCATAGAAAAGAAGTTTCTTATAATATTTTTAATCAATATTTTATTTGTTGTTAGTAATAGTATGAAACAGTTAAAGAATGGGACCTATTACAAAAAGTGTTAGCGATATAAATAAATATCTGGATTTGATATAATCACAAATGACCAGCAAGAAAGGGTTTCGAAAAATAATTCGTTACCTAGACACAAAACAGTACCATTACTTCAGCCCGCATACCGCTTGGGGCGCATACTAACCAAGAGAACCTTAGCCATTTCATAACCAAGAGAAAATAGAGGCATTTCAAAATTTTTGTTAACTCGATTAAATATTCACCAGTGTTTACAAATTTATAGGTAGGCGCATTAGTATAAAAAGTAAGTGTACAAAAGTAAGTTAAATATGTTTTACTCCCTGGTCATCAATGGCAGCATAAGCATTATCTGGAATTTTAAAATGAAGTTGTATGCTGAGTTGTGGCATACTGTTACAGATTCCAGATGTGTACATATGGTCAATATTGGGCGTTGCCTAAATCGAAGATGAAACAAGATTAAAAAAAAAAAAAAACTTAAAATTTATTCAAGACTTCTCAGGTTACACCGTGCACATCGTAATCGTACCGTTCCAATGACTGACTCTGTGGTGGCTGAAATTCAACTCATAGGTAGGGCAACTTATTTGTTGCAGTAAAAATTTAAAAGTTGTATTTCTCTTTCCCTAAAGTTGCATTTATGGAAATAAAGTTGCATTTAGTTTTGATACACTAAAATTTAAAATAAATAATTCGTAAAAAATTAAAAAGTTCAAATATATTGACAATTTTAGTCGTGTACAACAGTATTATAATACATCATTAAATACAGATGAACGTTGAATGGCCGATCTTTGCCAGTACTTTCTTTAACATTGAAAACTGCATTAGCCGCAGTCATATAATGTACTGTATCGAATGGAAAAGAGGCGCAAAATCCTTTCGCTAAACATTCAGAGATTTTAAAACGTCATCTACAAGGCGAACAACATATGGATGATCGATACTCACCTCGTAAACTCTTCAGTCGTTTACGCAAGTTTCCTCTGGTTCATCAAGAGTGCCAACCAATGTGTTAAAAGTACTTCTTGCCATTAATTTCACTTTTATCTGTTAGGAAGAACACCTTCTTTCCATGAACTTCTTGTTTGATCCGCAATACTTCAGCGTTCGCAAGATCATACACGTGATCGAAGGGTTGATTCAGAGGGCGAAAACGAAATAGTAATTTCATATTAATTAATTTTAAGCTAAATTTTAAAAAGTTGCATTTATGTTGCGGTTATAACTCACTTGCAATACACCCCATGTAGGAGAAATTTTGGTTTTTGTACTTACCATGCAGGGTAGAAAGTGTGAAAAAAAAAGTTGCATTTGTTGCAAAAAGTTGCCCTACTCATAGGAGAAATCAAACCAGTCTCATTAAGTAGCGCCATCTGTCGACAGTCAGGCGGTGCCATCTATTAATTTTGGAGTATTTAAAACATTTTGGAATTCTATACAGTAAAATAATATTGGATCACAACACACATACAGAAAATAAAATACCTATTAGGCGTGTTGCAGAAGTTTGGAAAGTGGGCTGCCAGCTCAGGTGTTGACCTCGGCATATGACCTTAATTCAAAATTACATTTAGTTGTCCTTTGATATTTTCATTCGGGATTGATCCTGGACCGCTACCACTTAGCAGTTGTGTTGATCCATTGAAACGTTAATTAATTACCTGCTTATTAAATCCACCCACTGAAAAAATACTCAAAAATATAACTCACTTTTATGCACTAACTTTCTTGACCTTCAGTTTGATTTAAGTGCCAATTTAACTATTGATGTCTATAATAAAAAAATAAGGATTTCAATTTAACATCAACACACCCTAGTTTCTAGCGTTTCTTATATATTAATTAGTTTATACGCAAATATTATTTACTATCAAATCCACAGAATAAATCATATATGCAGAGATCAAAGTCACTCTTAATAAGCAAATAAATTCAAAACAGGACTCTCTCTCTCTCTCTCTCTGAAGAATAATGAATGACGATTTTCTCCAAAAGGCGCAATAAATTACTCTATCCACGATTTTTTAAGTTTATTTTATTCCTTTTACTATAATATTATTATTCATGCATGTTATTTTCTCCAATTTTTTTTAATAACTCTTGACTGTTAACTCTTTAAAATTTCTTTGACAGCAACAATTTAATAATCTTGTTTTTGAGATTTTTGAATTTTTAAAATTACCAGATCAGAGGAGTTGAAGGTAAGCACCTCTATACGGCTAAATGCATCTACATGAGACATGCGGGAACCATATCGTTGTTCTATCTCATAGTCAATGTCTTCGAGCATTATTGTCCATCGAGCAATTCTAGTATTTTAAGTCTTCCTTGGTTATTGTTTTCTCAAAAGCATTGCAATCAGTGATAATTTTAAAAGGCATCCCTAAGAAGCTCTAACTGCTAGGACTTCTAGTTCATAACTTGAGTATTTCCTATCGGTATCTGAGGTTTTTCGTGACATATATTAAACAGGATGAAATTGTTTATCGGAGACTGATTTTTGCATGAGTAATGCACCGAACCCATCTATAGAGGCGTCTGTGTGAATTTGAGTCTCAGCGTTTTGACGATAAATTTCTAAAACAGGAGATTGACAGATTAGATGTTTTAATTGGTTAAACGCGTTTCCTTCTTTACTGTTAAGGGGGTCCGGGACACAAAAATCGTCAAATTTTCGAAATTTTTTTTATTATTTTAAGAAATTCTCTTTGTTTTTCTGCTTAAAATGACGTCTAAATCATGTTTCTATCTTAATTAGAGCTAGAGATATAATAATTTTTGTGGTGCGTTGTTTTGAAAATCTAACACTCTTGACAGTTGTTGTCATGGCAACAACATCTGTACTTAAAACTTTAAATGCGTTTTTTTCCATGATGCATTTTTTCAAGATTTCCTGTATTCAAATTGCTATAAGTCAAAAACCGATAAAGTTTAAGGGTTGAAATTTGGAATATATCTTTTTCAAACATTATACTTTAATTGTGATTCAGCAAATTTGAAACAAATATTTACTTTTAAAAATATGACATTTTTAAAAAAAGTACCTTAAAATTTTCAAATATTTTCATTCAAATATTTTTCATTTTTTATTAAATTAATATTTTTTAAATTCCTGAATCAAAATGAAAGTTAATAAATTTGTGAATAATTTAATGCAAGAATTTTGAAAATTGATCAAGAATGTTTTAAGCCTTAGCAATTTAAAATGACCCCTCTTTTTTTCAAAAAATTTTAATTTAAAATTTTTAAAGAACTTTTGGAAAACTTTTGTGTTGTGATTTTGCTTATTAGTTAGATGGGTAATCAGTACAAAAAAAATTTTAATTCTAAATTAAATAATAAAAAAAAAATTTCAATGTGTCCCGACCCCCTTAAACTTAAATGGGGTATCTTTATTCAAAAGATCAGTGTGACTTAGCAATGGTTAAAAAAGAGGGCAAAAATTTATGAAAATAACTTGTTAAACCTAGATAACGTTGGACATCTTTGGTAGTTTTGGGCTCTGTGTAATGGAGAACTACAGATGTCTTGTAAGGGGAGGGATAAAGTTGACCTCCTTCAACGACATGTCCAAGGAATTCGATTTTTTCTGTAGAAATTGACATTTTTTAGAGTTGATTTCAAGTCCATAATCACGAGCAACTTCGAAAACTTGTTTCAGTTTTTGGATGCCGTCAATCTCGTCCTCAGCCGTTATGACTAGATCTTCCATGAAGGGCAAAACAAATCCTTTGACAGTAAAATTTCGAAAAATACTATGAATTAATCGTTGAAAAATAGATGGGGATGTGCACAATCTAAAAGGCATACGTAGAAATAGGTATTGCTCACTGTCTGTTACAAAAAATGAGTAGGGTCTACAATTTCGTCTACTGGCACATGAAAAAAGCCATTTTTTAAATGAATTGTTCTAAAAACACTAGCTTCTTACAATTTATCTACAATATCGTCTATGTTGGGAATTTGGAAATTATCTTTTTCTATAATCCTGTTTAAGGGTCTGTAGTCAATACAAACTATATGACCACCATTTTTCTTTTTCACCACAAACATGGAACTGGCATACTCTGAAGAGCAGGGACCTAGTTTTGAACTCGTAACCCTCTTGTTAATATTTCGTCACTCTTTAAATTGGGCTAACACGGTCCCTATTTTGGTTTGGGAAACACAAATGTTTATTATTCAGTCAACCTCTTTTCAAACGATCGTCAATATAAATTAAACTAATTGTAAAAGATACACTTCAGGACTTGAGAGATAAATCGAAGAATTAAGAGTTAATATAACTACTGATAACCTGACTCATTGTTTTCAGGGGAAGAGGGATATTATTCGTGTCATTTAATTTCGTATTCTTGATTTTCTTCGTTTCCTTTTTGTTACTTTTTGTGATTTCCTGATTTGTGTACTGGGGATGTAATTGAAGAACATTTTTTTTCTGTTTCAACTTTGAAGCTTCCACGCAAAATGAGCAAATCGGCAGTGAACAGTCATCAATTTTAATGAAAAATAATTTTTAAATAGATCACGTATAGTTAGAAGGAACTGTCGAATATTAGATGCCCAAAATGTAAATTTTATTTTTATTGAATCTTAAAGTTCAAGGTCACACAAATGTAGATTTTTTCAGCACTAATGGTAGCCTGTTTGAGACCCTATATTTCAATAAGGTATTGACACAAATCAAAAAAATTTACACTGTTACATTCTTCAGTTAAAAGGTCTTTTAGGAAATGTCAGAACATAGTTTTATATCCGTCACTGCTCATTCTCATGGATCAGCGAAAATAGAGATCTTGACTATTTGATACAAATTTCAAATTGCTCTAGTACCTCTAAAAATGGGGAAAGACAGTATCAAAAATTCTTCTTAACAAAGCACTTCTTCTATCTGAAAGTTTGGTACGATTTTGTGATATTGTGTTTCTATTTCTTAGTTAAGAAAAATAAATAAAAAAGTAAAAAATAATTGAAAACAGCGATTTTTCTATTTTGTTAATTAGAAATTTACATGTGAAGGACAACTCCGAAAACCTCACAAATTTTCAGTATTATCTGTCTAGACATTTTTTTTCTGTTCTGAAATTTCCATCATTTTAATTTGTTTATTTTCGTCCCAGGAACATTTTTAACTAGATAGAAATTATCGTTTTATTTTATCGCATGATGAATCAAACAATGCTGTGTTTGTCAGAAAGACATCCATTTCGCCTTTTAAGAGTTGCTATTACATTAAAGGGCAGAAAACCTAATAAACAGTATTCAATGAATTATGGTTATAAATGTGCTTGGTTTGCTAAACCAAAAGCTTTCGAACACAGGCGAATGTTTTATGGCAATCCAGAAGTGTTCCATCAATGACCGCAGTCATTACGTGAACGGGTAACTGTATCATTGCTACATTCCGATTCCCAATTGTACGTCACAAATTCGTGTTTCATATTTATCACAATCACCAGGAAAAGAAGTAAATAATTTTTAAAAAATTCGGCAGCCAAAAAAAAACACGTTTCAATTATAGAAGATGCAAAATTTATAACATGGGAGTTTTACCACATAGTGGATTGAAAAAGGCATTAACTTAAAAGTCATAATATCTATGAAAGGTGAAATTTTAAAACTTTTTTTGACACTGATTTTTCTTACTTTTATAATTTACTTTTTTAAGTTAAAAATGATTTGGTATTTCTTTGTTAATTTAAGGTTTCATTATGTGTATTAATTTCATAGTTATTTTTGTCCTCGTAATATACATAGACTGGGACGCAAATGTTTACAAGTAATAAACATATTAAACTGTATTCCTGTGAAATGTCGTTTTTTTCATAGTAGTCCTTCATTTAATTACTTATGCCTATTTGGAATAGAAAATTGTCATTTTTGTTATTTTTTTTTCGTTGACTATTTTGAAGGTCAAAGAATTAAAATGCCACTTCAAATTCTATCAGTAATATTATCACACCTAGTATTGTAACTGGCATCAATTGCAACAATGTCTTAAAATTTCTTTAGCCCATAGAAATGTTTTTAGTTAGGTCAAAAATGATAATTTCCCATTTTTTCAACTGGATTTTAGATTAAATATGGTGTTTAAAAATGTTTTTACAAAAGTGAAAAAAGAAAATTTTGTACAGATTATAAAGATGTAAGACATGTTTGTCTACGTTAAGTAGTTTTTAAGAAACAGAACTTGAAACATGCAACATTAAGCGATCTCACAACTGCTCTTCAAATGACTTTCAATGAAAACAGTCCTTAAAATAACTCAAACTTCGAAAATATTTAATTTTGCACCAAAATTTTTTAGATATCGTTATTGATGCATAAATCCCTGTACCAAATTACATTAAAATACATTACCATACAGCCACAAGTATTTCCTGATTTTTGCTCATTTCAAGTGGGATGACCTAAAAGTAATCTGAGTAAGGTTGTGTGTGTTTGAATGTCGATATTTTTCTAAGGAATCATTGTACATTGGATAGATACAGAGCCAAGCATATTTTTAGAGGGAATTAATTATTTTTAATTTTTGTTTTAGTTCCCGACACAAGCTTTACTGATGCTTATATATGTGAAAAAGTCTGCCCATGTTATACTTATTGATTGCAGCCAGTAACTAACTACCTGCAATTGTAGAAATAAATTATTTCTGTGACTAACTTTCAGTCGAAAGTAAGTTTGTCGAACCCTTTCATAGTCATTCATAAGATTCTTAAAATATAACAAACTCTAAATAACTAGTTGCTTGAAATAAGTCGAAATGAGTTTCGCTATTATTATTACGTATGTTGCACTGTCATAATGTCTAAATGTAAACGTTAATGGATGGTGTTAACTTTCTAAGTATATCATATGTAATACCTTAGATATTATTGTTAATGGTACCTGAGATTTTCTATTACATCTCAAATTAAATAGTGTATTAATGTGAATGCATTTTAAAATTTAGAAGTTACAAAGATCATGAAATTTCCATCACATATATGAATCAAAACTAACGGAAATAACTCTTTTTCACTGCTCAAATTCTGATTTAAATGTGCCTGCAGTAAAATCACAAAGAATCATATATGCATAAATTAACATTATTTATAGGTATATATAGTTCGAACAGATCGCATTTCAGATGCATATGTGTTTTTTAGTTTTCAGAGCACTTAAGTTCAATATTCTCTTGCTGTAACATTAGTCCATTTTAACTAGTCTTTATCAAATTCTGATATATCACACTTTCCTTCAGAATTCAATTCATCCATCAAGTTTGCTGTACACTCCTAAGAAATAGGGTTAAGAAGAGATTATTTCACGTTAATAATAGATATTACATAATATACATTGTTGAAAAGGAAAGGTCAAATAATTCCCTTAAGAACTTCCTTTTAGATGTGCGCAATAAAAACCCAATTTTTGTTCTTTATTGGTTAGATATTCAGACTTAAGTATATTTGTTTTTCGTAGGTACGTAAAGGTAGGTAATTAATGTTCTTCTGAAACACCACAACGGGCTGTCGTTACTTTCTGGAATCCATCCGAGGACAACACCTCGTAATTTTAAACCCCGGTCAGATGATAAGGTCAACATAACATTAACTGGCACCAAACTTCCACACCTTTCCAACATTGACCTAGGACTTTTGAGGCCACGACAGCTCTGACTAGTACCAGCGTACACGACGGTCTTTTGGTTGAACCTAGTTTTGAACTCGTAACCCTCTTGTTAATATTTCGTCACTCTTTAAATTGGACTAACACGGTCCCTATTTTGGTTTGGGAAACACAAATGTTTATTATTCAGTCAACCTCTTTTCAAACGATCGTCAATATAAATTAAACTAATTGTAAAAGATACACTTCAGGACTTGAGAGATAAATCGAAGAATTAAGAGTTAATATAACTACTGATAACCTGACTCATTGTTTTCAGGGGAAGAGGCATATTATTCGTGTCATTTAATTTCGTATTCTTGATTTTCTTCGTTTCCTTTTTGTTACTTTTTGTGATTTCCTGATTTGTGTACTGGGGATGTAATTGAAGAACATTTTTTTTCTGTTTCAACTTTGTAGCTTCCACGCAAAATGAGCAAATCGGCAGTGAACAGTCATCAATTTTAATGAAAAATAATTTTTAAATAGATCACGTATAGTTAGAAGGAACTGTCGAATATTAGATGCCCAAAATGTAAATTTTATTTTTATTGAATCTTAAAGTTCAAGGTCACACAAATGTAATTTTTTTCAGCACTAATGGTAGCCTGTTTGAGACCCTATATTTCAATAAGGTATTGACACAAATCAAAAAAATTTACACTGTTACATTCTTCAGTTAAAAGGTCTTTTAGGAAATGTCAGAACATAGTTTTATATCCGTCACTGCTCATTCTCATGGATCAGCGAAAATAGAGATCTTGACTATTTGATACAAATTTCAAATTGCTCTAGTACCTCTAAAAATGGGGAAAGACAGTATCAAAAATTCTTCTTAACAAAGCACTTCTTCTATCTGAAAGTTTGGTACGATTTTGTGATATTGTGTTTCTATTTCTTAGTTAAGAAAAATAAATAAAAAAGTAAAAAATAATTGAAAACAGCGATTTTTCTATTTTGTTAATTAGAAATTTACATGTGAAGGACAACTCCGAAAACCTCACAAATTTTCAGTATTATCTGTCTAGACATTTTTTTTCTGTTCTGAAATTTCCATCATTTTAATTTGTTTATTTTCGTCCCAGGAACATTTTTAACTAGATAGAAATTATCGTTTTATTTTATCGCATGATGAATCAAACAATGCTGTGTTTGTCAGAAAGACATCCATTTCGCCTTTTAAGAGTTGCTATTACATTAAAGGGCAGAAAACCTAATAAACAGTATTCAATGAATTATGGTTATAAATGTGCTTGGTTTGCTAAACCAAAAGCTTTCGAACACAGGCGAATGTTTTATGGCAATCCAGAAGTGTTCCATCAATGACCGCAGTCATTACGTGAACGGGTAACTGTATCATTGCTACATTCCGATTCCCAATTGTACGTCACAAATTCGTGTTTCATATTTATCACAATCACCAGGAAAAGAAGTAAATAATTTTTAAAAAATTCGGCAGCCAAAAAAAAACACGTTTCAATTATAGAAGATGCAAAATTTATAACATGGGAGTTTTACCACATAGTGGATTGAAAAAGGCATTAACTTAAAAGTCATAATATCTATGAAAGGTGAAATTTTAAAACTTTTTTTGACACTGATTTTTCTTACTTTTATAATTTACTTTTTTAAGTTAAAAATGATTTGGTATTTCTTTGTTAATTTAAGGTTTCATTATGTGTATTAATTTCATAGTTATTTTTGTCCTCGTAATATACATAGACTGGGACGCAAATGTTTACAAGTAATAAACATATTAAACTGTATTCCTGTGAAATGTCGTTTTTTTCATAGTAGTCCTTCATTTAATTACTTATGCCTATTTGGAATAGAAAATTGTCATTTTTGTTATTTTTTTTTCGTTGACTATTTTGAAGGTCAAAGAATTAAAATGCCACTTCAAATTCTATCAGTAATATTATCACACCTAGTATTGTAACTGGCATCAATTGCAACAATGTCTTAAAATTTCTTTAGCCCATAGAAATGTTTTTAGTTAGGTCAAAAATGATAATTTCCCATTTTTTCAACTGGATTTTAGATTAAATATGGTGTTTAAAAATGTTTTTACAAAAGTGAAAAAAGAAAATTTTGTACAGATTATAAAGATGTAAGACATGTTTGTCTACGTTAAGTAGTTTTTAAGAAACAGAACTTGAAACATGCAACATTAAGCGATCTCACAACTGCTCTTCAAATGACTTTCAATGAAAACAGTCCTTAAAATAACTCAAACTTCGAAAATATTTAATTTTGCACCAAAATTTTTTAGATATCGTTATTGATGCATAAATCCCTGTACCAAATTACATTAAAATACATTACCATACAGCCACAAGTATTTCCTGATTTTTGCTCATTTCAAGTGGGATGACCTAAAAGTAATCTGAGTAAGGTTGTGTGTGTTTGAATGTCGATGTTTTTCTAAGGAATCATTGTACATTGGATAGATACAGAGCCAAGCATATTTTTAGAGGGAATTAATTATTTTTAATTTTTGTTTTAGTTCCCGACACAAGCTTTACTGATGCTTATATATGTGAAAAAGTCTGCCCATGTTATACTTATTGATTGCAGCCAGTAACTAACTACCTGCAATTGTAGAAATAAATTATTTCTGTGACTAACTTTCAGTCGAAAGTAAGTTTGTCGAACCCTTTCATAGTCATTCATAAGATTCTTAAAATATAACAAACTCTAAATAACTAGTTGCTTGAAATAAGTCGAAATGAGTTTCGCTATTATTATTACGTATGTTGCACTGTCATAATGTCTAAATGTAAACGTTAATGGATGGTGTTAACTTTCTAAGTATATCATATGTAATACCTTAGATATTATTGTTAATGGTACCTGAGATTTTCTATTACATCTCAAATTAAATAGTGTATTAATGTGAATGCATTTTAAAATTTAGAAGTTACAAAGATCATGAAATTTCCATCACATATATGAATCAAAACTAACGGAAATAACTCTTTTTCACTGCTCAAATTCTGATTTAAATGTGCCTGCAGTAAAATCACAAAGAATCATATATGCATAAATTAACTTTATTTATAGGTATATATAGTTCGAACAGATCGCATTTCAGATGCATATGTGTTTTTTAGTTTTCAGAGCACTTAAGTTCAATATTCTCTTGCTGTAACATTAGTCCATTTTAACTAGTCTTTATCAAATTCTGATATATCACACTTTCCTTCAGAATTCAATTCATCCATCAAGTTTGCTGTACACTCCTAAGAAATAGGGTTAAGAAGAGATTATTTCACGTTAATAATAGATATTACATAATATACATTGTTGAAAAGGAAAGGTCAAATAATTCCCTTAAGAACTTCCTTTTAGATGTGCGCAATAAAAACCCAATTTTTGTTCTTTATTGGTTAGATATTCAGACTTAAGTATATTTGTTTTTCGTAGGTACGTAAAGGTAGGTAATTAATGTTCTTCTGAAACACCACAACGGGCTGTCGTTACTTTCTGGAATCCATCCGAGGACAACACCTCGTAATTTTAAACCCCGGTCAGATGATAAGGTCAACATAACATTAACTGGCACCAAACTTCCACACCTTTCCAACATTGACCTAGGACTTTTGAGGCCACGACAGCTCTGACTAGTACCAGCGTACACGACGGTCTTTTGGTTGAACCTAGTTTTGAACTCGTAACCCTCTTGTTAATATTTCGTCACTCTTTAAATTGGACTAACACGGTCCCTATTTTGGTTTGGGAAACACAAATGTTTATTATTCAGTCAACCTCTTTTCAAACGATCGTCAATATAAATTAAACTAATTGTAAAAGATACACTTCAGGACTTGAGAGATAAATCGAAGAATTAAGAGTTAATATAACTACTGATAACCTGACTCATTGTTTTCAGGGGAAGAGGCATATTATTCGTGTCATTTAATTTCGTATTCTTGATTTTCTTCGTTTCCTTTTTGTTACTTTTTGTGATTTCCTGATTTGTGTACTGGGGATGTAATTGAAGAACATTTTTTTTCTGTTTCAACTTTGTAGCTTCCACGCAAAATGAGCAAATCGGCAGTGAACAGTCATCAATTTTAATGAAAAATAATTTTTAAATAGATCACGTATAGTTAGAAGGAACTGTCGAATATTAGATGCCCAAAATGTAAATTTTATTTTTATTGAATCTTAAAGTTCAAGGTCACACAAATGTAATTTTTTTCAGCACTAATGGTAGCCTGTTTGAGACCCTATATTTCAATAAGGTATTGACACAAATCAAAAAAATTTACACTGTTACATTCTTCAGTTAAAAGGTCTTTTAGGAAATGTCAGAACATAGTTTTATATCCGTCACTGCTCATTCTCATGGATCAGCGAAAATAGAGATCTTGACTATTTGATACAAATTTCAAATTGCTCTAGTACCTCTAAAAATGGGGAAAGACAGTATCAAAAATTCTTCTTAACAAAGCACTTCTTCTATCTGAAAGTTTGGTACGATTTTGTGATATTGTGTTTCTATTTCTTAGTTAAGAAAAATAAATAAAAAAGTAAAAATAATTGAAAACAGCGATTTTTCTATTTTGTTAATTAGAAATTTACATGTGAAGGACAACTCCGAAAACCTCACAAATTTTCAGTATTATCTGTCTAGACATTTTTTTTCTGTTCTGAAATTTCCATCATTTTAATTTGTTTATTTTCGTCCCAGGAACATTTTTAACTAGATAGAAATTATCGTTTTATTTTATCGCATGATGAATCAAACAATGCTGTGTTTGTCAGAAAGACATCCATTTCGCCTTTTAAGAGTTGCTATTACATTAAAGGGCAGAAAACCTAATAAACAGTATTCAATGAATTATGGTTATAAATGTGCTTGGTTTGCTAAACCAAAAGCTTTCGAACACAGGCGAATGTTTTATGGCAATCCAGAAGTGTTCCATCAATGACCGCAGTCATTACGTGAACGGGTAACTGTATCATTGCTACATTCCGATTCCCAATTGTACGTCACAAATTCGTGTTTCATATTTATCACAATCACCAGGAAAAGAAGTAAATAATTTTTAAAAAATTCGGCAGCCAAAAAAAAACACGTTTCAATTATAGAAGATGCAAAATTTATAACATGGGAGTTTTACCACATAGTGGATTGAAAAAGGCATTAACTTAAAAGTCATAATATCTATGAAAGGTGAAATTTTAAAACTTTTTTTGACACTGATTTTTCTTACTTTTATAATTTACTTTTTTAAGTTAAAAATGATTTGGTATTTCTTTGTTAATTTAAGGTTTCATTATGTGTATTAATTTCATAGTTATTTTTGTCCTCGTAATATACATAGACTGGGACGCAAATGTTTACAAGTAATAAACATATTAAACTGTATTCCTGTGAAATGTCGGTTTTTTCATAGTAGTCCTTCATTTAATTACTTATGCCTATTTGGAATAGAAAATTGTCATTTTTGTTATTTTTTTTTCGTTGACTATTTTGAAGGTCAAAGAATTAAAATGCCACTTCAAATTCTATCAGTAATATTATCACACCTAGTATTGTAACTGGCATCAATTGCAACAATGTCTTAAAATTTCTTTAGCCCATAGAAATGTTTTTAGTTAGGTCAAAAATGATAATTTCCCATTTTTTCAACTGGATTTTAGATTAAATATGGTGTTTAAAAATGTTTTTACAAAAGTGAAAAAAGAAAATTTTGTACAGATTATAAAGATGTAAGACATGTTTGTCTACGTTAAGTAGTTTTTAAGAAACAGAACTTGAAACATGCAACATTAAGCGATCTCACAACTGCTCTTCAAATGACTTTCAATGAAAACAGTCCTTAAAATAACTCAAACTTCGAAAATATTTAATTTTGCACCAAAATTTTTTAGATATCGTTATTGATGCATAAATCCCTGTACCAAATTACATTAAAATACATTACCATACAGCCACAAGTATTTCCTGATTTTTGCTCATTTCAAGTGGGATGACCTAAAAGTAATCTGAGTAAGGTTGTGTGTGTTTGAATGTCGATGTTTTTCTAAGGAATCATTGTACATTGGATAGATACAGAGCCAAGCATATTTTTAGAGGGAATTAATTATTTTTAATTTTTGTTTTAGTTCCCGACACAAGCTTTACTGATGCTTATATATGTGAAAAAGTCTGCCCATGTTATACTTATTGATTGCAGCCAGTAACTAACTACCTGCAATTGTAGAAATAAATTATTTCTGTGACTAACTTTCAGTCGAAAGTAAGTTTGTCGAACCCTTTCATAGTCATTCATAAGATTCTTAAAATATAACAAACTCTAAATAACTAGTTGCTTGAAATAAGTCGAAATGAGTTTCGCTATTATTATTACGTATGTTGCACTGTCATAATGTCTAAATGTAAACGTTAATGGATGGTGTTAACTTTCTAAGTATATCATATGTAATACCTTAGATATTATTGTTAATGGTACCTGAGATTTTCTATTACATCTCAAATTAAATAGTGTATTAATGTGAATGCATTTTAAAATTTAGAAGTTACAAAGATCATGAAATTTCCATCACATATATGAATCAAAACTAACGGAAATAACTCTTTTTCACTGCTCAAATTCTGATTTAAATGTGCCTGCAGTAAAATCACAAAGAATCATATATGCATAAATTAACTTTATTTATAGGTATATATAGTTCGAACAGATCGCATTTCAGATGCATATGTGTTTTTTAGTTTTCAGAGCACTTAAGTTCAATATTCTCTTGCTGTAACATTAGTCCATTTTAACTAGTCTTTATCAAATTCTGATATATCACACTTTCCTTCAGAATTCAATTCATCCATCAAGTTTGCTGTACACTCCTAAGAAATAGGGTTAAGAAGAGATTATTTCACGTTAATAATAGATATTACATAATATACATTGTTGAAAAGGAAAGGTCAAATAATTCCCTTAAGAACTTCCTTTTAGATGTGCGCAATAAAAACCCAATTTTTGTTCTTTATTGGTTAGATATTCAGACTTAAGTATATTTGTTTTTCGTAGGTACGTAAAGGTAGGTAATTAATGTTCTTCTGAAACACCACAACGGGCTGTCGTTACTTTCTGGAATCCATCCGAGGACAACACCTCGTAATTTTAAACCCCGGTCAGATGATAAGGTCAACATAACATTAACTGGCACCAAACTTCCACACCTTTCCAACATTGACCTAGGACTTTTGAGGCCACGACAGCTCTGACTAGTACCAGCGTACACGACGGTCTTTTGGTTGAACCTAGTTTTGAACTCGTAACCCTCTTGTTAATATTTCGTCACTCTTTAAATTGGACTAACACGGTCCCTATTTTGGTTTGGGAAACACAAATGTTTATTATTCAGTCAACCTCTTTTCAAACGATCGTCAATATAAATTAAACTAATTGTAAAAGATACACTTCAGGACTTGAGAGATAAATCGAAGAATTAAGAGTTAATATAACTACTGATAACCTGACTCATTGTTTTCAGGGGAAGAGGCATATTATTCGTGTCATTTAATTTCGTATTCTTGATTTTCTTCGTTTCCTTTTTGTTACTTTTTGTGATTTCCTGATTTGTGTACTGGGGATGTAATTGAAGAACATTTTTTTTCTGTTTCAACTTTGTAGCTTCCACGCAAAATGAGCAAATCGGCAGTGAACAGTCATCAATTTTAATGAAAAATAATTTTTAAATAGATCACGTATAGTTAGAAGGAACTGTCGAATATTAGATGCCCAAAATGTAAATTTTATTTTTATTGAATCTTAAAGTTCAAGGTCACACAAATGTAATTTTTTTCAGCACTAATGGTAGCCTGTTTGAGACCCTATATTTCAATAAGGTATTGACACAAGTCAAAAAAATTTACACTGTTACATTCTTCAGTTAAAAGGTCTTTTAGGAAATGTCAGAACATAGTTTTATATCCGTCACTGCTCATTCTCATGGATCAGCGAAAATAGAGATCTTGACTATTTGATACAAATTTCAAATTGCTCTAGTACCTCTAAAAATGGGGAAAGACAGTATCAAAAATTCTTCTTAACAAAGCACTTCTTCTATCTGAAAGTTTGGTACGATTTTGTGATATTGTGTTTCTATTTCTTAGTTAAGAAAAATAAATAAAAAAGTAAAAATAATTGAAAACAGCGATTTTTCTATTTTGTTAATTAGAAATTTACATGTGAAGGACAACTCCGAAAACCTCACAAATTTTCAGTATTATCTGTCTAGACATTTTTTTTCTGTTCTGAAATTTCCATCATTTTAATTTGTTTATTTTCGTCCCAGGAACATTTTTAACTAGATAGAAATTATCGTTTTATTTTATCGCATGATGAATCAAACAATGCTGTGTTTGTCAGAAAGACATCCATTTCGCCTTTTAAGAGTTGCTATTACATTAAAGGGCAGAAAACCTAATAAACAGTATTCAATGAATTATGGTTATAAATGTGCTTGGTTTGCTAAACCAAAAGCTTTCGAACACAGGCGAATGTTTTATGGCAATCCAGAAGTGTTCCATCAATGACCGCAGTCATTACGTGAACGGGTAACTGTATCATTGCTACATTCCGATTCCCAATTGTACGTCACAAATTCGTGTTTCATATTTATCACAATCACCAGGAAAAGAAGTAAATAATTTTTAAAAAATTCGGCAGCCAAAAAAAAACACGTTTCAATTATAGAAGATGCAAAATTTATAACATGGGAGTTTTACCACATAGTGGATTGAAAAAGGCATTAACTTAAAAGTCATAATATCTATGAAAGGTGAAATTTTAAAACTTTTTTTGACACTGATTTTTCTTACTTTTATAATTTACTTTTTTAAGTTAAAAATGATTTGGTATTTCTTTGTTAATTTAAGGTTTCATTATGTGTATTAATTTCATAGTTATTTTTGTCCTCGTAATATACATAGACTGGGACGCAAATGTTTACAAGTAATAAACATATTAAACTGTATTCCTGTGAAATGTCGGTTTTTTCATAGTAGTCCTTCATTTAATTACTTATGCCTATTTGGAATAGAAAATTGTCATTTTTGTTATTTTTTTTTCGTTGACTATTTTGAAGGTCAAAGAATTAAAATGCCACTTCAAATTCTATCAGTAATATTATCACACCTAGTATTGTAACTGGCATCAATTGCAACAATGTCTTAAAATTTCTTTAGCCCATAGAAATGTTTTTAGTTAGGTCAAAAATGATAATTTCCCATTTTTTCAACTGGATTTTAGATTAAATATGGTGTTTAAAAATGTTTTTACAAAAGTGAAAAAAGAAAATTTTGTACAGATTATAAAGATGTAAGACATGTTTGTCTACGTTAAGTAGTTTTTAAGAAACAGAACTTGAAACATGCAACATTAAGCGATCTCACAACTGCTCTTCAAATGACTTTCAATGAAAACAGTCCTTAAAATAACTCAAACTTCGAAAATATTTAATTTTGCACCAAAATTTTTTAGATATCGTTATTGATGCATAAATCCCTGTACCAAATTACATTAAAATACATTACCATACAGCCACAAGTATTTCCTGATTTTTGCTCATTTCAAGTGGGATGACCTAAAAGTAATCTGAGTAAGGTTGTGTGTGTTTGAATGTCGATGTTTTTCTAAGGAATCATTGTACATTGGATAGATACAGAGCCAAGCATATTTTTAGAGGGAATTAATTATTTTTAATTTTTGTTTTAGTTCCCGACACAAGCTTTACTGATGCTTATATATGTGAAAAAGTCTGCCCATGTTATACTTATTGATTGCAGCCAGTAACTAACTACCTGCAATTGTAGAAATAAATTATTTCTGTGACTAACTTTCAGTCGAAAGTAAGTTTGTCGAACCCTTTCATAGTCATTCATAAGATTCTTAAAATATAACAAACTCTAAATAACTAGTTGCTTGAAATAAGTCGAAATGAGTTTCGCTATTATTATTACGTATGTTGCACTGTCATAATGTCTAAATGTAAACGTTAATGGATGGTGTTAACTTTCTAAGTATATCATATGTAATACCTTAGATATTATTGTTAATGGTACCTGAGATTTTCTATTACATCTCAAATTAAATAGTGTATTAATGTGAATGCATTTTAAAATTTAGAAGTTACAAAGATCATGAAATTTCCATCACATATATGAATCAAAACTAACGGAAATAACTCTTTTTCACTGCTCAAATTCTGATTTAAATGTGCCTGCAGTAAAATCACAAAGAATCATATATGCATAAATTAACTTTATTTATAGGTATATATAGTTCGAACAGATCGCATTTCAGATGCATATGTGTTTTTTAGTTTTCAGAGCACTTAAGTTCAATATTCTCTTGCTGTAACATTAGTCCATTTTAACTAGTCTTTATCAAATTCTGATATATCACACTTTCCTTCAGAATTCAATTCATCCATCAAGTTTGCTGTACACTCCTAAGAAATAGGGTTAAGAAGAGATTATTTCACGTTAATAATAGATATTACATAATATACATTGTTGAAAAGGAAAGGTCAAATAATTCCCTTAAGAACTTCCTTTTAGATGTGCGCAATAAAAACCCAATTTTTGTTCTTTATTGGTTAGATATTCAGACTTAAGTATATTTGTTTTTCGTAGGTACGTAAAGGTAGGTAATTAATGTTCTTCTGAAACACCACAACGGGCTGTCGTTACTTTCTGGAATCCATCCGAGGACAACACCTCGTAATTTTAAACCCCGGTCAGATGATAAGGTCAACATAACATTAACTGGCACCAAACTTCCACACCTTTCCAACATTGACCTAGGACTTTTGAGGCCACGACAGCTCTGACTAGTACCAGCGTACACGACGGTCTTTTGGTTGAACCTAGTTTTGAACTCGTAACCCTCTTGTTAATATTTCGTCACTCTTTAAATTGGACTAACACGGTCCCTATTTTGGTTTGGGAAACACAAATGTTTATTATTCAGTCAACCTCTTTTCAAACGATCGTCAATATAAATTAAACTAATTGTAAAAGATACACTTCAGGACTTGAGAGATAAATCGAAGAATTAAGAGTTAATATAACTACTGATAACCTGACTCATTGTTTTCAGGGGAAGAGGCATATTATTCGTGTCATTTAATTTCGTATTCTTGATTTTCTTCGTTTCCTTTTTGTTACTTTTTGTGATTTCCTGATTTGTGTACTGGGGATGTAATTGAAGAACATTTTTTTTCTGTTTCAACTTTGTAGCTTCCACGCAAAATGAGCAAATCGGCAGTGAACAGTCATCAATTTTAATGAAAAATAATTTTTAAATAGATCACGTATAGTTAGAAGGAACTGTCGAATATTAGATGCCCAAAATGTAAATTTTATTTTTATTGAATCTTAAAGTTCAAGGTCACACAAATGTAATTTTTTTCAGCACTAATGGTAGCCTGTTTGAGACCCTATATTTCAATAAGGTATTGACACAAATCAAAAAAATTTACACTGTTACATTCTTCAGTTAAAAGGTCTTTTAGGAAATGTCAGAACATAGTTTTATATCCGTCACTGCTCATTCTCATGGATCAGCGAAAATAGAGATCTTGACTATTTGATACAAATTTCAAATTGCTCTAGTACCTCTAAAAATGGGGAAAGACAGTATCAAAAATTCTTCTTAACAAAGCACTTCTTCTATCTGAAAGTTTGGTACGATTTTGTGATATTGTGTTTCTATTTCTTAGTTAAGAAAAATAAATAAAAAAGTAAAAAATAATTGAAAACAGCGATTTTTCTATTTTGTTAATTAGAAATTTACATGTGAAGGACAACTCCGAAAACCTCACAAATTTTCAGTATTATCTGTCTAGACATTTTTTTTCTGTTCTGAAATTTCCATCATTTTAATTTGTTTATTTTCGTCCCAGGAACATTTTTAACTAGATAGAAATTATCGTTTTATTTTATCGCATGATGAATCAAACAATGCTGTGTTTGTCAGAAAGACATCCATTTCGCCTTTTAAGAGTTGCTATTACATTAAAGGGCAGAAAACCTAATAAACAGTATTCAATGAATTATGGTTATAAATGTGCTTGGTTTGCTAAACCAAAAGCTTTCGAACACAGGCGAATGTTTTATGGCAATCCAGAAGTGTTCCATCAATGACCGCAGTCATTACGTGAACGGGTAACTGTATCATTGCTACATTCCGATTCCCAATTGTACGTCACAAATTCGTGTTTCATATTTATCACAATCACCAGGAAAAGAAGTAAATAATTTTTAAAAAATTCGGCAGCCAAAAAAAAACACGTTTCAATTATAGAAGATGCAAAATTTATAACATGGGAGTTTTACCACATAGTGGATTGAAAAAGGCATTAACTTAAAAGTCATAATATCTATGAAAGGTGAAATTTTAAAACTTTTTTTGACACTGATTTTTCTTACTTTTATAATTTACTTTTTTAAGTTAAAAATGATTTGGTATTTCTTTGTTAATTTAAGGTTTCATTATGTGTATTAATTTCATAGTTATTTTTGTCCTCGTAATATACATAGACTGGGACGCAAATGTTTACAAGTAATAAACATATTAAACTGTATTCCTGTGAAATGTCGGTTTTTTCATAGTAGTCCTTCATTTAATTACTTATGCCTATTTGGAATAGAAAATTGTCATTTTTGTTATTTTTTTTTCGTTGACTATTTTGAAGGTCAAAGAATTAAAATGCCACTTCAAATTCTATCAGTAATATTATCACACCTAGTATTGTAACTGGCATCAATTGCAACAATGTCTTAAAATTTCTTTAGCCCATAGAAATGTTTTTAGTTAGGTCAAAAATGATAATTTCCCATTTTTTCAACTGGATTTTAGATTAAATATGGTGTTTAAAAATGTTTTTACAAAAGTGAAAAAAGAAAATTTTGTACAGATTATAAAGATGTAAGACATGTTTGTCTACGTTAAGTAGTTTTTAAGAAACAGAACTTGAAACATGCAACATTAAGCGATCTCACAACTGCTCTTCAAATGACTTTCAATGAAAACAGTCCTTAAAATAACTCAAACTTCGAAAATATTTAATTTTGCACCAAAATTTTTTAGATATCGTTATTGATGCATAAATCCCTGTACCAAATTACATTAAAATACATTACCATACAGCCACAAGTATTTCCTGATTTTTGCTCATTTCAAGTGGGATGACCTAAAAGTAATCTGAGTAAGGTTGTGTGTGTTTGAATGTCGATGTTTTTCTAAGGAATCATTGTACATTGGATAGATACAGAGCCAAGCATATTTTTAGAGGGAATTAATTATTTTTAATTTTTGTTTTAGTTCCCGACACAAGCTTTACTGATGCTTATATATGTGAAAAAGTCTGCCCATGTTATACTTATTGATTGCAGCCAGTAACTAACTACCTGCAATTGTAGAAATAAATTATTTCTGTGACTAACTTTCAGTCGAAAGTAAGTTTGTCGAACCCTTTCATAGTCATTCATAAGATTCTTAAAATATAACAAACTCTAAATAACTAGTTGCTTGAAATAAGTCGAAATGAGTTTCGCTATTATTATTACGTATGTTGCACTGTCATAATGTCTAAATGTAAACGTTAATGGATGGTGTTAACTTTCTAAGTATATCATATGTAATACCTTAGATATTATTGTTAATGGTACCTGAGATTTTCTATTACATCTCAAATTAAATAGTGTATTAATGTGAATGCATTTTAAAATTTAGAAGTTACAAAGATCATGAAATTTCCATCACATATATGAATCAAAACTAACGGAAATAACTCTTTTTCACTGCTCAAATTCTGATTTAAATGTGCCTGCAGTAAAATCACAAAGAATCATATATGCATAAATTAACTTTATTTATAGGTATATATAGTTCGAACAGATCGCATTTCAGATGCATATGTGTTTTTTAGTTTTCAGAGCACTTAAGTTCAATATTCTCTTGCTGTAACATTAGTCCATTTTAACTAGTCTTTATCAAATTCTGATATATCACACTTTCCTTCAGAATTCAATTCATCCATCAAGTTTGCTGTACACTCCTAAGAAATAGGGTTAAGAAGAGATTATTTCACGTTAATAATAGATATTACATAATATACATTGTTGAAAAGGAAAGGTCAAATAATTCCCTTAAGAACTTCCTTTTAGATGTGCGCAATAAAAACCCAATTTTTGTTCTTTATTGGTTAGATATTCAGACTTAAGTATATTTGTTTTTCGTAGGTACGTAAAGGTAGGTAATTAATGTTCTTCTGAAACACCACAACGGGCTGTCGTTACTTTCTGGAATCCATCCGAGGACAACACCTCGTAATTTTAAACCCCGGTCAGATGATAAGGTCAACATAACATTAACTGGCACCAAACTTCCACACCTTTCCAACATTGACCTAGGACTTTTGAGGCCACGACAGCTCTGACTAGTACCAGCGTACACGACGGTCTTTTGGTTGAACCTAGTTTTGAACTCGTAACCCTCTTGTTAATATTTCGTCACTCTTTAAATTGGACTAACACGGTCCCTATTTTGGTTTGGGAAACACAAATGTTTATTATTCAGTCAACCTCTTTTCAAACGATCGTCAATATAAATTAAACTAATTGTAAAAGATACACTTCAGGACTTGAGAGATAAATCGAAGAATTAAGAGTTAATATAACTACTGATAACCTGACTCATTGTTTTCAGGGGAAGAGGCATATTATTCGTGTCATTTAATTTCGTATTCTTGATTTTCTTCGTTTCCTTTTTGTTACTTTTTGTGATTTCCTGATTTGTGTACTGGGGATGTAATTGAAGAACATTTTTTTTCTGTTTCAACTTTGTAGCTTCCACGCAAAATGAGCAAATCGGCAGTGAACAGTCATCAATTTTAATGAAAAATAATTTTTAAATAGATCACGTATAGTTAGAAGGAACTGTCGAATATTAGATGCCCAAAATGTAAATTTTATTTTTATTGAATCTTAAAGTTCAAGGTCACACAAATGTAATTTTTTTCAGCACTAATGGTAGCCTGTTTGAGACCCTATATTTCAATAAGGTATTGACACAAATCAAAAAAATTTACACTGTTACATTCTTCAGTTAAAAGGTCTTTTAGGAAATGTCAGAACATAGTTTTATATCCGTCACTGCTCATTCTCATGGATCAGCGAAAATAGAGATCTTGACTATTTGATACAAATTTCAAATTGCTCTAGTACCTCTAAAAATGGGGAAAGACAGTATCAAAAATTCTTCTTAACAAAGCACTTCTTCTATCTGAAAGTTTGGTACGATTTTGTGATATTGTGTTTCTATTTCTTAGTTAAGAAAAATAAATAAAAAAGTAAAAAATAATTGAAAACAGCGATTTTTCTATTTTGTTAATTAGAAATTTACATGTGAAGGACAACTCCGAAAACCTCACAAATTTTCAGTATTATCTGTCTAGACATTTTTTTTCTGTTCTGAAATTTCCATCATTTTAATTTGTTTATTTTCGTCCCAGGAACATTTTTAACTAGATAGAAATTATCGTTTTATTTTATCGCATGATGAATCAAACAATGCTGTGTTTGTCAGAAAGACATCCATTTCGCCTTTTAAGAGTTGCTATTACATTAAAGGGCAGAAAACCTAATAAACAGTATTCAATGAATTATGGTTATAAATGTGCTTGGTTTGCTAAACCAAAAGCTTTCGAACACAGGCGAATGTTTTATGGCAATCCAGAAGTGTTCCATCAATGACCGCAGTCATTACGTGAACGGGTAACTGTATCATTGCTACATTCCGATTCCCAATTGTACGTCACAAATTCGTGTTTCATATTTATCACAATCACCAGGAAAAGAAGTAAATAATTTTTAAAAAATTCGGCAGCCAAAAAAAAACACGTTTCAATTATAGAAGATGCAAAATTTATAACATGGGAGTTTTACCACATAGTGGATTGAAAAAGGCATTAACTTAAAAGTCATAATATCTATGAAAGGTGAAATTTTAAAACTTTTTTTGACACTGATTTTTCTTACTTTTATAATTTACTTTTTTAAGTTAAAAATGATTTGGTATTTCTTTGTTAATTTAAGGTTTCATTATGTGTATTAATTTCATAGTTATTTTTGTCCTCGTAATATACATAGACTGGGACGCAAATGTTTACAAGTAATAAACATATTAAACTGTATTCCTGTGAAATGTCGGTTTTTTCATAGTAGTCCTTCATTTAATTACTTATGCCTATTTGGAATAGAAAATTGTCATTTTTGTTATTTTTTTTTCGTTGACTATTTTGAAGGTCAAAGAATTAAAATGCCACTTCAAATTCTATCAGTAATATTATCACACCTAGTATTGTAACTGGCATCAATTGCAACAATGTCTTAAAATTTCTTTAGCCCATAGAAATGTTTTTAGTTAGGTCAAAAATGATAATTTCCCATTTTTTCAACTGGATTTTAGATTAAATATGGTGTTTAAAAATGTTTTTACAAAAGTGAAAAAAGAAAATTTTGTACAGATTATAAAGATGTAAGACATGTTTGTCTACGTTAAGTAGTTTTTAAGAAACAGAACTTGAAACATGCAACATTAAGCGATCTCACAACTGCTCTTCAAATGACTTTCAATGAAAACAGTCCTTAAAATAACTCAAACTTCGAAAATATTTAATTTTGCACCAAAATTTTTTAGATATCGTTATTGATGCATAAATCCCTGTACCAAATTACATTAAAATACATTACCATACAGCCACAAGTATTTCCTGATTTTTGCTCATTTCAAGTGGGATGACCTAAAAGTAATCTGAGTAAGGTTGTGTGTGTTTGAATGTCGATGTTTTTCTAAGGAATCATTGTACATTGGATAGATACAGAGCCAAGCATATTTTTAGAGGGAATTAATTATTTTTAATTTTTGTTTTAGTTCCCGACACAAGCTTTACTGATGCTTATATATGTGAAAAAGTCTGCCCATGTTATACTTATTGATTGCAGCCAGTAACTAACTACCTGCAATTGTAGAAATAAATTATTTCTGTGACTAACTTTCAGTCGAAAGTAAGTTTGTCGAACCCTTTCATAGTCATTCATAAGATTCTTAAAATATAACAAACTCTAAATAACTAGTTGCTTGAAATAAGTCGAAATGAGTTTCGCTATTATTATTACGTATGTTGCACTGTCATAATGTCTAAATGTAAACGTTAATGGATGGTGTTAACTTTCTAAGTATATCATATGTAATACCTTAGATATTATTGTTAATGGTACCTGAGATTTTCTATTACATCTCAAATTAAATAGTGTATTAATGTGAATGCATTTTAAAATTTAGAAGTTACAAAGATCATGAAATTTCCATCACATATATGAATCAAAACTAACGGAAATAACTCTTTTTCACTGCTCAAATTCTGATTTAAATGTGCCTGCAGTAAAATCACAAAGAATCATATATGCATAAATTAACTTTATTTATAGGTATATATAGTTCGAACAGATCGCATTTCAGATGCATATGTGTTTTTTAGTTTTCAGAGCACTTAAGTTCAATATTCTCTTGCTGTAACATTAGTCCATTTTAACTAGTCTTTATCAAATTCTGATATATCACACTTTCCTTCAGAATTCAATTCATCCATCAAGTTTGCTGTACACTCCTAAGAAATAGGGTTAAGAAGAGATTATTTCACGTTAATAATAGATATTACATAATATACATTGTTGAAAAGGAAAGGTCAAATAATTCCCTTAAGAACTTCCTTTTAGATGTGCGCAATAAAAACCCAATTTTTGTTCTTTATTGGTTAGATATTCAGACTTAAGTATATTTGTTTTTCGTAGGTACGTAAAGGTAGGTAATTAATGTTCTTCTGAAACACCACAACGGGCTGTCGTTACTTTCTGGAATCCATCCGAGGACAACACCTCGTAATTTTAAACCCCGGTCAGATGATAAGGTCAACATAACATTAACTGGCACCAAACTTCCACACCTTTCCAACATTGACCTAGGACTTTTGAGGCCACGACAGCTCTGACTAGTACCAGCGTACACGACGGTCTTTTGGTTGAACCTAGTTTTGAACTCGTAACCCTCTTGTTAATATTTCGTCACTCTTTAAATTGGACTAACACGGTCCCTATTTTGGTTTGGGAAACACAAATGTTTATTATTCAGTCAACCTCTTTTCAAACGATCGTCAATATAAATTAAACTAATTGTAAAAGATACACTTCAGGA
This sequence comes from Metellina segmentata, assembly GCA_947359465.1. Taxonomy (NCBI): domain Eukaryota; kingdom Metazoa; phylum Arthropoda; class Arachnida; order Araneae; family Tetragnathidae; genus Metellina; species Metellina segmentata. The sequence goes on from OX375876.1 coordinate 124,967,504, forward strand.
CTTGAGAGATAAATCGAAGAATTAAGAGTTAATATAACTACTGATAACCTGACTCATTGTTTTCAGGGGAAGAGGCATATTATTCGTGTCATTTAATTTCGTATTCTTGATTTTCTTCGTTTCCTTTTTGTTACTTTTTGTGATTTCCTGATTTGTGTACTGGGGATGTAATTGAAGAACATTTTTTTTCTGTTTCAACTTTGTAGCTTCCACGCAAAATGAGCAAATCGGCAGTGAACAGTCATCAATTTTAATGAAAAATAATTTTTAAATAGATCACGTATAGTTAGAAGGAACTGTCGAATATTAGATGCCCAAAATGTAAATTTTATTTTTATTGAATCTTAAAGTTCAAGGTCACACAAATGTAATTTTTTTCAGCACTAATGGTAGCCTGTTTGAGACCCTATATTTCAATAAGGTATTGACACAAATCAAAAAAATTTACACTGTTACATTCTTCAGTTAAAAGGTCTTTTAGGAAATGTCAGAACATAGTTTTATATCCGTCACTGCTCATTCTCATGGATCAGCGAAAATAGAGATCTTGACTATTTGATACAAATTTCAAATTGCTCTAGTACCTCTAAAAATGGGGAAAGACAGTATCAAAAATTCTTCTTAACAAAGCACTTCTTCTATCTGAAAGTTTGGTACGATTTTGTGATATTGTGTTTCTATTTCTTAGTTAAGAAAAATAAATAAAAAAGTAAAAAATAATTGAAAACAGCGATTTTTCTATTTTGTTAATTAGAAATTTACATGTGAAGGACAACTCCGAAAACCTCACAAATTTTCAGTATTATCTGTCTAGACATTTTTTTTCTGTTCTGAAATTTCCATCATTTTAATTTGTTTATTTTCGTCCCAGGAACATTTTTAACTAGATAGAAATTATCGTTTTATTTTATCGCATGATGAATCAAACAATGCTGTGTTTGTCAGAAAGACATCCATTTCGCCTTTTAAGAGTTGCTATTACATTAAAGGGCAGAAAACCTAATAAACAGTATTCAATGAATTATGGTTATAAATGTGCTTGGTTTGCTAAACCAAAAGCTTTCGAACACAGGCGAATGTTTTATGGCAATCCAGAAGTGTTCCATCAATGACCGCAGTCATTACGTGAACGGGTAACTGTATCATTGCTACATTCCGATTCCCAATTGTACGTCACAAATTCGTGTTTCATATTTATCACAATCACCAGGAAAAGAAGTAAATAATTTTTAAAAAATTCGGCAGCCAAAAAAAAACACGTTTCAATTATAGAAGATGCAAAATTTATAACATGGGAGTTTTACCACATAGTGGATTGAAAAAGGCATTAACTTAAAAGTCATAATATCTATGAAAGGTGAAATTTTAAAACTTTTTTTGACACTGATTTTTCTTACTTTTATAATTTACTTTTTTAAGTTAAAAATGATTTGGTATTTCTTTGTTAATTTAAGGTTTCATTATGTGTATTAATTTCATAGTTATTTTTGTCCTCGTAATATACATAGACTGGGACGCAAATGTTTACAAGTAATAAACATATTAAACTGTATTCCTGTGAAATGTCGGTTTTTTCATAGTAGTCCTTCATTTAATTACTTATGCCTATTTGGAATAGAAAATTGTCATTTTTGTTATTTTTTTTTCGTTGACTATTTTGAAGGTCAAAGAATTAAAATGCCACTTCAAATTCTATCAGTAATATTATCACACCTAGTATTGTAACTGGCATCAATTGCAACAATGTCTTAAAATTTCTTTAGCCCATAGAAATGTTTTTAGTTAGGTCAAAAATGATAATTTCCCATTTTTTCAACTGGATTTTAGATTAAATATGGTGTTTAAAAATGTTTTTACAAAAGTGAAAAAAGAAAATTTTGTACAGATTATAAAGATGTAAGACATGTTTGTCTACGTTAAGTAGTTTTTAAGAAACAGAACTTGAAACATGCAACATTAAGCGATCTCACAACTGCTCTTCAAATGACTTTCAATGAAAACAGTCCTTAAAATAACTCAAACTTCGAAAATATTTAATTTTGCACCAAAATTTTTTAGATATCGTTATTGATGCATAAATCCCTGTACCAAATTACATTAAAATACATTACCATACAGCCACAAGTATTTCCTGATTTTTGCTCATTTCAAGTGGGATGACCTAAAAGTAATCTGAGTAAGGTTGTGTGTGTTTGAATGTCGATGTTTTTCTAAGGAATCATTGTACATTGGATAGATACAGAGCCAAGCATATTTTTAGAGGGAATTAATTATTTTTAATTTTTGTTTTAGTTCCCGACACAAGCTTTACTGATGCTTATATATGTGAAAAAGTCTGCCCATGTTATACTTATTGATTGCAGCCAGTAACTAACTACCTGCAATTGTAGAAATAAATTATTTCTGTGACTAACTTTCAGTCGAAAGTAAGTTTGTCGAACCCTTTCATAGTCATTCATAAGATTCTTAAAATATAACAAACTCTAAATAACTAGTTGCTTGAAATAAGTCGAAATGAGTTTCGCTATTATTATTACGTATGTTGCACTGTCATAATGTCTAAATGTAAACGTTAATGGATGGTGTTAACTTTCTAAGTATATCATATGTAATACCTTAGATATTATTGTTAATGGTACCTGAGATTTTCTATTACATCTCAAATTAAATAGTGTATTAATGTGAATGCATTTTAAAATTTAGAAGTTACAAAGATCATGAAATTTCCATCACATATATGAATCAAAACTAACGGAAATAACTCTTTTTCACTGCTCAAATTCTGATTTAAATGTGCCTGCAGTAAAATCACAAAGAATCATATATGCATAAATTAACTTTATTTATAGGTATATATAGTTCGAACAGATCGCATTTCAGATGCATATGTGTTTTTTAGTTTTCAGAGCACTTAAGTTCAATATTCTCTTGCTGTAACATTAGTCCATTTTAACTAGTCTTTATCAAATTCTGATATATCACACTTTCCTTCAGAATTCAATTCATCCATCAAGTTTGCTGTACACTCCTAAGAAATAGGGTTAAGAAGAGATTATTTCACGTTAATAATAGATATTACATAATATACATTGTTGAAAAGGAAAGGTCAAATAATTCCCTTAAGAACTTCCTTTTAGATGTGCGCAATAAAAACCCAATTTTTGTTCTTTATTGGTTAGATATTCAGACTTAAGTATATTTGTTTTTCGTAGGTACGTAAAGGTAGGTAATTAATGTTCTTCTGAAACACCACAACGGGCTGTCGTTACTTTCTGGAATCCATCCGAGGACAACACCTCGTAATTTTAAACCCCGGTCAGATGATAAGGTCAACATAACATTAACTGGCACCAAACTTCCACACCTTTCCAACATTGACCTAGGACTTTTGAGGCCACGACAGCTCTGACTAGTACCAGCGTACACGACGGTCTTTTGGTTGAACCTAGTTTTGAACTCGTAACCCTCTTGTTAATATTTCGTCACTCTTTAAATTGGACTAACACGGTCCCTATTTTGGTTTGGGAAACACAAATGTTTATTATTCAGTCAACCTCTTTTCAAACGATCGTCAATATAAATTAAACTAATTGTAAAAGATACACTTCAGGACTTGAGAGATAAATCGAAGAATTAAGAGTTAATATAACTACTGATAACCTGACTCATTGTTTTCAGGGGAAGAGGCATATTATTCGTGTCATTTAATTTCGTATTCTTGATTTTCTTCGTTTCCTTTTTGTTACTTTTTGTGATTTCCTGATTTGTGTACTGGGGATGTAATTGAAGAACATTTTTTTTCTGTTTCAACTTTGAAGCTTCCACGCAAAATGAGCAAATCGGCAGTGAACAGTCATCAATTTTAATGAAAAATAATTTTTAAATAGATCACGTATAGTTAGAAGGAACTGTCGAATATTAGATGCCCAAAATGTAAATTTTATTTTTATTGAATCTTAAAGTTCAAGGTCACACAAATGTAGATTTTTTCAGCACTAATGGTAGCCTGTTTGAGACCCTATATTTCAATAAGGTATTGACACAAATCAAAAAAATTTACACTGTTACATTCTTCAGTTAAAAGGTCTTTTAGGAAATGTCAGAACATAGTTTTATATCCGTCACTGCTCATTCTCATGGATCAGCGAAAATAGAGATCTTGACTATTTGATACAAATTTCAAATTGCTCTAGTACCTCTAAAAATGGGGAAAGACAGTATCAAAAATTCTTCTTAACAAAGCACTTCTTCTATCTGAAAGTTTGGTACGATTTTGTGATATTGTGTTTCTATTTCTTAGTTAAGAAAAATAAATAAAAAAGTAAAAAATAATTGAAAACAGCGATTTTTCTATTTTGTTAATTAGAAATTTACATGTGAAGGACAACTCCGAAAACCTCACAAATTTTCAGTATTATCTGTCTAGACATTTTTTTTCTGTTCTGAAATTTCCATCATTTTAATTTGTTTATTTTCGTCCCAGGAACATTTTTAACTAGATAGAAATTATCGTTTTATTTTATCGCATGATGAATCAAACAATGCTGTGTTTGTCAGAAAGACATCCATTTCGCCTTTTAAGAGTTGCTATTACATTAAAGGGCAGAAAACCTAATAAACAGTATTCAATGAATTATGGTTATAAATGTGCTTGGTTTGCTAAACCAAAAGCTTTCGAACACAGGCGAATGTTTTATGGCAATCCAGAAGTGTTCCATCAATGACCGCAGTCATTACGTGAACGGGTAACTGTATCATTGCTACATTCCGATTCCCAATTGTACGTCACAAATTCGTGTTTCATATTTATCACAATCACCAGGAAAAGAAGTAAATAATTTTTAAAAAATTCGGCAGCCAAAAAAAAACACGTTTCAATTATAGAAGATGCAAAATTTATAACATGGGAGTTTTACCACATAGTGGATTGAAAAAGGCATTAACTTAAAAGTCATAATATCTATGAAAGGTGAAATTTTAAAACTTTTTTTGACACTGATTTTTCTTACTTTTATAATTTACTTTTTTAAGTTAAAAATGATTTGGTATTTCTTTGTTAATTTAAGGTTTCATTATGTGTATTAATTTCATAGTTATTTTTGTCCTCGTAATATACATAGACTGGGACGCAAATGTTTACAAGTAATAAACATATTAAACTGTATTCCTGTGAAATGTCGGTTTTTTCATAGTAGTCCTTCATTTAATTACTTATGCCTATTTGGAATAGAAAATTGTCATTTTTGTTATTTTTTTTTCGTTGACTATTTTGAAGGTCAAAGAATTAAAATGCCACTTCAAATTCTATCAGTAATATTATCACACCTAGTATTGTAACTGGCATCAATTGCAACAATGTCTTAAAATTTCTTTAGCCCATAGAAATGTTTTTAGTTAGGTCAAAAATGATAATTTCCCATTTTTTCAACTGGATTTTAGATTAAATATGGTGTTTAAAAATGTTTTTACAAAAGTGAAAAAAGAAAATTTTGTACAGATTATAAAGATGTAAGACATGTTTGTCTACGTTAAGTAGTTTTTAAGAAACAGAACTTGAAACATGCAACATTAAGCGATCTCACAACTGCTCTTCAAATGACTTTCAATGAAAACAGTCCTTAAAATAACTCAAACTTCGAAAATATTTAATTTTGCACCAAAATTTTTTAGATATCGTTATTGATGCATAAATCCCTGTACCAAATTACATTAAAATACATTACCATACAGCCACAAGTATTTCCTGATTTTTGCTCATTTCAAGTGGGATGACCTAAAAGTAATCTGAGTAAGGTTGTGTGTGTTTGAATGTCGATGTTTTTCTAAGGAATCATTGTACATTGGATAGATACAGAGCCAAGCATATTTTTAGAGGGAATTAATTATTTTTAATTTTTGTTTTAGTTCCCGACACAAGCTTTACTGATGCTTATATATGTGAAAAAGTCTGCCCATGTTATACTTATTGATTGCAGCCAGTAACTAACTACCTGCAATTGTAGAAATAAATTATTTCTGTGACTAACTTTCAGTCGAAAGTAAGTTTGTCGAACCCTTTCATAGTCATTCATAAGATTCTTAAAATATAACAAACTCTAAATAACTAGTTGCTTGAAATAAGTCGAAATGAGTTTCGCTATTATTATTACGTATGTTGCACTGTCATAATGTCTAAATGTAAACGTTAATGGATGGTGTTAACTTTCTAAGTATATCATATGTAATACCTTAGATATTATTGTTAATGGTACCTGAGATTTTCTATTACATCTCAAATTAAATAGTGTATTAATGTGAATGCATTTTAAAATTTAGAAGTTACAAAGATCATGAAATTTCCATCACATATATGAATCAAAACTAACGGAAATAACTCTTTTTCACTGCTCAAATTCTGATTTAAATGTGCCTGCAGTAAAATCACAAAGAATCATATATGCATAAATTAACTTTATTTATAGGTATATATAGTTCGAACAGATCGCATTTCAGATGCATATGTGTTTTTTAGTTTTCAGAGCACTTAAGTTCAATATTCTCTTGCTGTAACATTAGTCCATTTTAACTAGTCTTTATCAAATTCTGATATATCACACTTTCCTTCAGAATTCAATTCATCCATCAAGTTTGCTGTACACTCCTAAGAAATAGGGTTAAGAAGAGATTATTTCACGTTAATAATAGATATTACATAATATACATTGTTGAAAAGGAAAGGTCAAATAATTCCCTTAAGAACTTCCTTTTAGATGTGCGCAATAAAAACCCAATTTTTGTTCTTTATTGGTTAGATATTCAGACTTAAGTATATTTGTTTTTCGTAGGTACGTAAAGGTAGGTAATTAATGTTCTTCTGAAACACCACAACGGGCTGTCGTTACTTTCTGGAATCCATCCGAGGACAACACCTCGTAATTTTAAACCCCGGTCAGATGATAAGGTCAACATAACATTAACTGGCACCAAACTTCCACACCTTTCCAACATTGACCTAGGACTTTTGAGGCCACGACAGCTCTGACTAGTACCAGCGTACACGACGGTCTTTTGGTTGAACCTAGTTTTGAACTCGTAACCCTCTTGTTAATATTTCGTCACTCTTTAAATTGGGCTAACACGGTCCCTATTTTGGTTTGGGAAACACAAATGTTTATTATTCAGTCAACCTCTTTTCAAACGATCGTCAATATAAATTAAACTAATTGTAAAAGATACACTTTATCAATGCCAAAACGGAAAACAAATGGATAAAAGTACCTCAAATCGATATCGCTACAATATATATATATATTGCTGTCAGTATTAAACAACAAAATACTCTTAACTTTAAAGTCTTGATGTTAAAATGCTAATCCTAGGTCATATAACTTGGTGTCAGAATATTGCTTAGTTTCATTAAATTTCTCTAATAAACTATCTGTGTTGGAATTCTGTGAAAGTACGCAATACGAAATTCAGGTCTGTACCAACTGTTAGGATTAAACTGTTCATTTTAGGCGCAGTTACCCTGTGGTACAAGTTCTAGCTATTGAAAAAGAGCCTTAAAGGTACATCATCTGCTACCGATCAAATATGAATCGTGAAATTTATCGTATATTAATATTTTAGAAGTTGACGTATTACAAAATACATTGAAAAATCATTACAATCTAGTTCAATGAAACTTCCACAAGAACAAATCGTCGGCACACAGCAGAAACACATAAACTCAGTAACAAAATGTTTACATTCTGTTGTTTAAGGCCCGATGCACACATCCGGTTTTTCATCGTGCGGCGCCGCTGCGGCACCGTAGCCCAACTATGCACACATAATCGTGAAATGACGCAAATACTCATTTCGCGCCATTTGCGATAGGTATTCTATCGAAGGAAACGTGTTTATTCCGCTTACTTGGTGTAAAAAAAGTATATTTTGAAAGAAAATAGACGTTACTGGACACAACCATTTATTAATTACTATTCATATTCCATTTATTTGTGAAAATAAAGTACATCAGACCGGAAACGCGTGTGCGGCGGGCGGCGGCTCCGTGGGGAACTGCGGTACAAATTGCACTTAAGTTGGACGTGCGTTGCCGCAGCGGCGCCGGAAGCATGTGTGCACTACTCCATTGGTTCTAATATATCTCAGACCGCACTTGCGTTGCGGCAGCGGAGCCGCACACGTTGAAAAACCGGATGTGTACACCGGGCCTAAGGATCTACTAAGGATAACACCTAAGGCCTAAGGACTACGTATCACGCTCTACTGGAATTTACTTGTTCGCACGCAGAAGAAAAGACGAGCAGTTATAATAAATATGTTAACTGTAAGAGTAAAAGTAGGTAGGTATTTAATTAACGTCACAAAGGAGCAAAACAACGGGCTATCAATGTGGGATGAAATCCAAAAGATAAGAAGAACATTATCACGTATTTTTGAATCACTGTCATATGACGTGGTTACGCCTGAGATGGCAACCCCACTCTGCAAACATTTTACCCATCTCAACGTGAGGACATTTGGGTACACTACCGATTTAGCATGCACCATCTCCCATTTAACACGGCAGTCTTTGGTTCAAATTAGAACTCACAACCCTCCGGTTCATACCGGGCATCCGTGGCCCCAAAGAGTCTGCGGATGTGATGAAGTTTCTGACCGCACACCCGGCAGCGAAGTGCATGTCTTACGTGCTCTAACTAACGCGTTAAAGAAATTAAGCAAGACAACATTTAAAGAAGGTGGGGATTTTCGTCGCACTAGAGCAACACAACGGGCTACGGGCCTCTCAGTAAACATAAAAAAAAAATATTTTAAAATTTATTTATGTTTCCATTTTTAGATGTATAGCTGCGAATTTGTAAAAAAAGTATCTGACGTTATGGAAGTAGTTGTTTTGTTGTATGTAAATACTTGTAGATTAGTCAACTTGCAAAAGATGAAACCGCATGTTAATGTTTGGGTAGCAATGTAAAAGTGATACACATATCGATACAATTTTATATCCTTCAAAAATAGTATAACACGACAATGAATTTCTCATCATTGTTAAAATAAGCATTTAGTTTCTCCGAAAAAAAACAGTTGATGAGTTTCTGCTCTAAACCGGCGATTAATGTTCACCACATTTATTCATATTCTGTGACATAAGACAATCTGCAACTAATTGTCTATCTTACCGTAGCTTCTTCGAAAAATTCACACGTGTCTTTGTCGTATTTGGTCTCACAGCCCATCTGGAATATGTTTTAAAAAAGAGTTGGTAAGTATAAAAAATTATAGGTATTATATTGTTATAAATATTATATAATAATTAGTGCAACTTTTTTGTTGCAGTAAAAATGGTAAAAGCTGCATTTATGGAAATAAAGTTGCATTTATTTTTGATACACTAAATTCTAAAATAAATTATTCGTAAAAAATGAAAAAAATTTCAAAATATATTGTCAATTTTAGTCGTGTACACCAGTATTATAATACATACTGAAATTCAGAAGAACGTTGAATGGCCGATCCTTGGTCAGTAATTTCTTTAACATTGAAAACCTGTGCCAGCCGCAGTCATATAGTGCGCTGTATCGGATAGTAGAAGGGCAAAATCCTTTCGCTCAACATTCAGAGATTATAAAACGTCATCTACAAGGCGATCAATTTATTAATGATCGACACTCACCTCACACACTATGCAGTCGATTACGCAAGTTTCCTCTGGATTGTCAAGAGTGCAAACCAATGTGTTAAAGTATTTCTTGCCATTTATTTCTCTTTCGTCTTATTACGAACACCTTCTTTCCGTGTACTTGTTTGATCTGCAATACTTCGGCTTTCGCAAAATCAGACACACGTGATCGAAGGGATGATTCAGAGAGCAAAGAGTGAAATAGTAATTTGCTATTCATTAATTTTAAGCTATATTTTTAAAAGTAGCAGGTGGTTGCATTTATGCAGAAAGTTGCATTTATGTTGCAGTTATAACTCACTTACTATACACCCCATGTAGGAAGAATTTAGTTTTAGTACTTTACATGCAGCGTAAGGCGCGTGAAAAAAAGTTGCATTTGTTGCAAAAAATTGCTCTAAATATTATATATTGCACACACATGAACACAATCCTTGTACAAGTTGGTGGCTGTAATCTTATTTTTACAATTCCATAAAAATGCACTTAATACCATATTTTCTTTTAAATCTATGACATTTTGATTCTTGCTTTTGCTTATTTTAACGGACAAATATGGCCTTTGCGCGATAAAATCCCAACCAACCAACAAACCAATTACTCCTTTTACATTGAAAAAAAAAAGGCTATCTGAATCCCATCATGTTCTCTATCTATAATTTTCTCAGACACGAAAACGAACGAAGACAAAATGCACAGAATATTGACAGCTCGTGAACTTCAATGCAATTGCATATCTGACGTCACTCATTCCTCCTAAAAGGGTGGAGTTCACGTTACCATGGTATCAGGGTCTCTGGTCTAAAAGAAGATTAATAATTACGAAAACGTAATGCGTATGGTAATGCATTATTAAAGTTTATAAGAGGTTTTTGTGTACTATAGGTGTGCTCACTGCTCTTTTAAGGTCAGGTGACGAGGTCAAAACCCGAGATCGCAACCCACTCTCCAAACTTCCACGCCAAACCAACGTAAAGACATTTGTTGACACGACAGACTTAACTTGCACTTGCCCCACATATACAATGGTTTTGGGTTGGATCGAGTTTCGAACTCCGGTTGCATATCCGTTAATCTTCCAATCTGGCTACCGCGGCTCTCCTAAACGTTCTGTGCAAGTTTCCCATCGAGTACTTGATATTTTTAATTTATGAGGAGTCGCGTCACCTGGCATTGGAATCTGGTGAGTAGATGTATGAATGTCCTGGTAGCACATGAAGTTTTATGAAAGTTCGGTTGTCCTGTTCACCATTACTGCTTTGAATATTTATTTCATTGTCCCTAAATTTACCATATCCGTGTATACATTATATTATTGATTTTTGAGGATCTATAATAACAGCATCTCTTTTGCCTGTGGATCTAGATACTAATATTTTACATATATTGAAAGTCATACCGTATATACTTCAAAGACTCCTTCAATTAAGTGGTCAAACTTCTTTTTCTGAAATAGAAAAGAGACAGATAAGGTGAATAGAAGCGAAATAAACTAGTCATTTGGTTTTTGTTAATTAGAACAGTTTTTAAGATGGAAAGTTGTTGAATTTACATCGCACTTGGAGCAAAACAAAGGGCTCTCTCTTCATGACTGTCCGTGATCAATCCCGATAAGAATGATCTTAGGTCAACACTTTGTATCTGATACACTTTCAGAAGACGAGGTCAAACCTGTGTTGGACCCCCTGTTCAATATTCGACACTACGCCAATGTGCGAATATTAAAGGCCACTACAGATTTAACTTGATTTAGATTTTTCTCACATGCACTACTGTTTTTGGTTAGACTGAGTCACGAACTCGCAACTCATCGGTTGCTAAGCAGTGACTCTTCCAACTGTGTTACCACTGCTCCTAAAAACAACATGACTAACTTAGCCTTGTTTTTTGTAGTACCATTTTTCCAATGCAACAGACAGAAAGGAGATTATTAAAGACTAAATAATTTTATTTTCACGTTTTCCTCACAAAATCGTTGCTAATTATTCACAAAATTTATACGTAATAGTTATCAATAAATATATATATAGGTCTTCAAAATTTTAAAAATGAATTCTCATGAGAAAATGTTTTTTTTATCGCTCATTGCTCAATGTAGGAATATAGGTTTTTATATGTTATTTTGATTAGTAATTTGTTTTATTATTTTTAACGCTAATTCAACTTACCAAATAAAGTGTTTTTTAACAACCTTTTTTATAAAACGTTAGAGTCTGATATGTCTTCCGTTGCTATTAAAGTTTTGATTGATTGTGCTAAGTCACGAGTAGACGGTGTTTTTAATTGTTTTGATTCGCTGTGTGATGTCACCATAGCAACGAGATACAAAATATCAAAAATCGTTACATTCGAAATCGCCATGGAAATAACAGAGAATAAAGCGATTGCCTTTAACAGATCGTTGTTATACTAGTACTGATCAAAAATTAAGTTTTCCTATGATATTGTTTTACCAGTATTGCTCAAAAAACATAATGCGAAAGCAAGGCAAGTTTCGATTGGAAAAGGTTTATACAGTGCCAGTAATCACCAAAAGGGGACAGATAGTAGTTAAAAAAATGTTTGGGCCATAATAGGCCAACATAGCCAGTAAACACGCACCGTCAGGTAAAAAAAATTAATAAATGAAGTTTCACCAAAATAAATAAATTTTGTTATGCACACGTCGTATGACATGCCATTTATCCTTGTGGATTATATTCGAAGATGCTTTGTTATTATAAGCACTATTATCTGATTGAAGAATCAACCAAAAATAATTATCCAACTGTATTCGAATTCTTCGATACTCCGAGGGGGTTCACATATGCATATATCCGTTCTGCAACTTACATTGTTCTCAGCATCATTTATAACCAGTTTTGACCGAAAACGATACAATTTTTTCTATTATTCTTCAATCAAATCAATGGGATTATTAATTATGACCTGAGATGTGGGTTAAAACAATACTAAAATCAAGCCACACGGGAAATCTCGTTATGCTGATAGGATTAAAGAATAGCAAGAAATATACGTTAAAGGCTGAAACTCCATACCCTTGGGTCCTTCTTCAGAGAACAATATAATTTGTTCATAGCATCATACTCATCGTCAAACTGAGTAATGTCGCTTACGTCCAACCATGAAAAAATTATATCTTGTTCCTTAAAGAAAAAGAAATTTGTGACAGTTTATTGCATTAATGTATTCAAAAATACAATATGTTAAATAACGAGAGCTTTGGAGGTACAGTTCTAAAGTTGAGAAAAGTTTTATTTGCATTATACCCTGCTGAAGTTAGACCATACAAAGATTTATGTCTGCGAACTCAAGGTACCAAATACTGTAAAATGTGTATTTGTCTCGTAAATATGATTGAATATATGTATAATCTATAAAAACAATACTGAATCTCTAAAGTTTGGAACCATTCGGAATAATATTCGATTCTTATACTCGAAATGGAAAGATTTTATCCGATTTTTGTATTTATGTGTAACTTTTCATATCGAAGGGTAATCTAAGACAATTAGCAGAGTGTCGTCAATCTTTGATGACTTCTGATATTTGAAAATATATATGACTTTTTGAAGAAATGATATACTTTTTCAGTGTCTTTTTTTATTTTGTAGCATCTATTCGTACGTAACAACATTTTTTCATTTCACTTAAAGTGTTTTAAAAAATAGTCAGAAATCAGATTTATTTTAGATTTTTAATTTCAATCGAAATGAGTTTAAATTTCGTTTTCTCAACTGACGGGAATATCAGTTCAGTTGTTGTTTCGTCAATTTTTAACACAGCTTACTTTGCTAGTTGATTTAATTTGTTAACTTAGTTCAGTTACTTATTTGATCCTGAAAACTTTCTGATCATTTTGCAAAACGTAATTAAATATTGAAATAACTACAATAAATAGTAAATCTCATTTTTTGTTACCCCGCATAGTGTTTAAATTCACAGTTACTCATGATTTCAACGCCAAACCTCAACAAAAAGCGACTAAAAAGGAATGTAACCCGTTCTAAATTTATCTAATAAAAAAATTACTTAAATTTTCCTATATAACTTCATTTAAATCCAAACTGAACTAAGCGCTTAGCTTAATTAAAATTAATGTAAAACAAATGTCTATATCGTTATTCAACAGTTAATTTGTAGAGATTTCGATGAGGAATCTCATTTGTCGAAATGTGACCCGTTTTGCTACTGACAAGAAAGCTCGTCGAAATAACCACCAGAATGTTTACCATTTTTGTCAGTTCGTTTCACTTTTATATTAGACCGGTAACCTGTTAAAGCTCTGAACCATACTTTAGGACATTTCCAACTACAGTGTACATTTTAACAGCGTGTTTACGTTAGAAGGCTTTCTCTGTTGAACCAAATTGACAGGTGATGTATCGCCATTGACTACATTGCCACCTGTACTTGTCTTTCGCTAAACCCTCGCTAATATGTACCCAAAGGTTTCCATTATTTTCACTCTCTGTTACCCTTATATATTTAATAATCATCGAAATGCATATTTTTACCTTTTCACTGATCCCTGCGAGACAACTCTTTAATCTGTCGTGATCAGATGTACCTGAAAAAGACGATAAGAATACCGTAAACATACTTTATGTATATATTATACTTTACAAACATGTCATGAGACACGTAAGAGTTACACCGTAATTTAGGTGGGAATCATTGCCTACAAAAATTCGTAATTGAACCTACAACCGGACAGATAGTGTAAGCGATTCATTCTTATTTGTGGTACGATTGTCACAAAATGCATTACAAAATTTAACTAATTAATTAATGGAGCTGATTAATTAACTTCATTAATTAATGCATTAAGAGTAGTGATTACAAAATTAACTGCAGTAATGGAAAGCTTTCAAGTGATTAATTCACAACGATTATGGATCCATTTGCCTTATCTATGCTTTCAAATCTAAATGCCAGAAACACCCTAGACAAACTATAATCAGACATGCCTACCTACAAGAATGCAGTTAATCGCCGTGAAACAAGGATAAATGTGCTCATCTCCTTGAGGTTCAGGTGGTTGTATTGGTGGCATAGGTGGTCCACCCCCAAACGCATCAGCAACACTAAATAGAAAAGAGACAAGAATAACCAAATATTCTTTTCGGTTCATTTTTTATTTCATAAAAGTGAATGAAATATGAACCTAAATATTAGGATATATATAGAACAAATCTGCAAAAAGAATGCGGAATTATTTCTTATTGTTTCGTATTATAATTCTGACATGGAATGGATACTGAGTAAATATTTCATCAATAGGTATTATGCTTTTTGAATAGATAACTACTTTTCTTCCTCTTAAAATAGTAGCTTTGTTATCGCGTATGTACAACGCCTGGTTATGTTTTTTCATTGTTTCTATCATAAAAGAATATGTCTATGGGATATGCATGATGTGCTTAAGTTTCAAAAGGTCAGCAAAAATAAAGTCGTAATAAAACTCAAATTTGCACACTAGCTATCATGAATACATTTAAGGCCAAGGTTGATTTAATATGCACCAGCTACCAATACTTCCCTAAATATTTCTTAAATCGTGATATCTTGCCATTACCACGATGGAAACGGATCTATGTGCTTCAACATCAATTGCGTAATGTAGCAACTTCGTGCTATTATTTCGATCAAAGATCCATCCTGTAGAGAGGACTGGTCTATGTTAAATCCGGCTTGGCTCAAATGTACTCACGTTTTTGTGCAGTGGAATTATAGAGAGTGGGGTGTCAACGCAGGTGTGACTTCATCATATGATCGAGGTTCAAAATAGTTCTGATAATAGTTGTCGACTCTTTTTTTGTGGGAATGATCTTGGCTTGTATTTCAAGTACGTCGTTTATTGAAATTATTTCATTTCCGTCGTGTAAAGGAGTCCTTATCCACTACTTTATTATTTACTTGAAACACATACAAGTTATTGTGTAGCACATAGATAATATTAACGTTTATGGGTAGAATGTTGAGATCAAATCGTGTTTACATACATCACGATTAAAGAGAAATTTTGGATAGTACATTGTAGAATGTGCGATTCCAGGTGGATAAAGGGGCCCCTCTTCATTAACCGCCCCGGGGCCCTCGGAAAAAAAAACTAGCTATGCCGCTGGTGTTGTTCCCACGGAACATTTTATCTACAATAGCAAAAAAACAGTTATTTCGAAATAATTTGTGTAGACTATTTTTTAAAACTATTCAGTAGCCTCAGCTGTAAAGCAGTTTCTTGATTCATTAGGTTTTGCGATCACTATCCAAAATTCTAAGTATTCATTCTCCAAATTCCAATTGACAGGATGTGCTCTCCCTAGGACAATAAAATCAGCGACCTTGGAGTAGGGTGTACAAAACCGGTACCGTGTTGAAGCGCTCTTGAGAAAGATTACATTGGCAGTATGAAAAGGGAAATTTCTCAGAAGGACTGGGGAATTTGGAAGAGGTGTCCCTTTACACTCTCCACGTAGGGACACACGAACGTACCGCCCGTGGCTCCAATTACCATATGGGTCCCGACCATAATAAAGACTAACCACCGAGTGGCTAGCCCGGCGTTGCCCGTGCCCGTGGATGTTGTGGATTGATTCGCAAACTAACACCACGGGCATCGCCGTGATATAAGGTATTAATCTGGTGTAAAATTTTCCGCAGATTTCAAATCCGTTGGATATATATTCAATTTAAAAATTATTTCTTTAAAGAAGATCATATTTTTAGGTATCAATCTAAACGGAAATTTTCCGCAGATTTCAAATCAGTTGGAAATTTTTTCTCCATATTTAACGGTCTAGGAGAGAGAAAAAAGAACTGTGACTATAGTTAAAAGATTCATCGTCTGGCTGTAAAAACATTCCTCCGTGCAAAATCAAAGCGGAAACGAAAAAAATAATGTTCTCCGCGTGCAAAATGAGAGCGGAAAAGTAAAAAATAATTTTCTGAGCGTTCTTCGGGGCGATGAAAAAAACTTGGCATGATTCCAAGGCTGACTTCAAGGTCACGTGTGTAGAAAAGTCAAGATTGGGGTTATTCTTCTGGGGAAGAATGTCGTTGAAGAACCAGGTAGAGAATAAAACTATTTAATTCATTTAAAAATCTTCTAGATCAAATTTTAAAATTTCGCCGCCACCCAAAAATTGCAAAAAATTTGGACTACCTGTGTGCCAAATCTCATTGCTGTAAGTGCCATAGATCGTCAAGATTTTGCGGCCGCGAAACAAACAAACAGACAGATAAACAAACACTTACTTTTATAATATTTGAGGTAAAGACAGATGCGCGCAAAAAAGGGGGAAAGCTATTCTTCCAATTCTCTCGTCTTGAAGCGAAATCTGGTTGAAACCTCCCCGTCTCGAAAAGGTTAAGTCCGGTGAATACGCAGGCCATTCCATGCGCTCAATATCTTCGCTCTCTAGAGTCTCAGAGACATCAACTGTCCTGTGTGGGCATGCATTGCCTCCCATGAACCGAAAGTCTGGACCCACTGCACCCCTAAGTAAACAAACATGACCCAGGGGAATCTCCGTGCAATACCGCTGTGATATAAAGGCACCAGCGTCAAAGATGTGTAGCTGTGTTCTGACATTGTGCATAGTGCCTGACCACACCATGACTCCTCGGCCATAACGATCAACCTCATGAGCATTCTGTGGTGTGTAACGGGTACCCATCTCAAGTTGTTGGTCCAGTAGTTGGTTTAGTTGTTGTCTACAGTAGTTGGTCCGAATCCCTCTTCACGGTGAATCGGGATTCGATTTTCTGTAGATACTTTACTGTTTCAAATTTTAACTAAAAAACAGCTCGTGTAGGCTGTATTTTATGCAGATGAAAGACCTCTTGATCTACAGTACCCTCTGCACTTACAATTTCTACGAATGAGCGGCTTTCCGAATCGCAGTTTTGCATAAATCGGTTGTTCCTTAGCAATTGTCAAGCAGTGTAGTTAAAAGGGGCTAATGTTACAGGAAGAGAATATTGAACATAAGTGCTCTGAGAAGTAAAAAACACTCCTGAAACAGATATGTGACCTGTACGGTCGATGTATACCTAGAATAAAGAATATTTATACATTTATGAGCCTTTGTGATTTTACTGCAGGCATATATAAATAAGAATTTATACAGTGAAAAAGATTCCTTTATTCCGTTAGTGTTGATTCATATGTGTAATGGAAATTTCATGATCCTCGCAACTTCTTTTTTTTTTTAAATACATTTAAATTAATCCCTTGTTTAATTTGGGATGTAATAGGAATTAAACATAATACCTAAGGTATTACATATGGTATTTTACGTGAGTGTTCCATTATGTCACATTTCTCGGTGTAATGTAGTTAGAAACATGGGAATACTCATCAAATACTTCTGTATCTTGGTTACAATTAATAAGTCCCTTTGCAAACTATACATCCAGTACACTTTTAATTTCTCCCCATATAGGTATTATGCTTAAATTCGCCCATTTAAATATTTATAATTCTTCAATGAACGAAGTCCACTGCTTCAAATAGTCTTTGCTTATTTTATAGAACACGGCAGCTGTAGTTTTCATACATTCTTATTTATTAGTTCCATTATGTTACGAATGGAATGCGGAAGAAACAGTACTTCGTTTCAAGACCAAATTGTCTTAGATTTATTTCCTTCTTGGCCTCCATTGCAGAGATACACTACCCTTCGATCTTTAGCACAGGTTGATGGAATGTTGCAAACTGTGCATTCATAAAACAAGGCATAATTGAGAGTTAGGATTTTAAATTGATGATCGATGATTTCTTCGATGATCGTCAAAACACAGTTGGAAGCGGGATTCGTCGCTAAAGACTATACGTCCCTAGTCAGCATCATTCCAGCCTGTTCGAGCCAAGCACCACTGTAATCTGACTTGACAGTGTGCAGGCGTGAGTGGCAGGTGGCGTAACGGTCGGTACGAGCGTAGATTTCGCTCTCTCAGCCGTCAGTGAATGGTCAAGGTGGACACACGTGTGTGGGTCGCACGACTGATGGTTGATAGCGATGAATCATGCGCTGTGACAGCTGATCTGACAATCACTCTGTCCTCGCGATCTGTTGTGGCCCTACGTCGACCGCTACCATCATGACGCTGAAATCTGCCACCGTCCACCCACTCTTGCCAGCATCTTCTAATCGCCGCATCGCTTCGACTCACATGACGAGCGATTATCCGATTTGCCCAACCCTCTTTCAATCCATTGATACGACCTCTTTCAAACTCTGAAAGTTGCTCGTAATGAGCTCGAATCCTGCGGCGAGGCATTTTTTCAGTCGTTGAAAGGTATCCTAAATCGCAATGCAGCAGAAATTTTTAACAACAGTTCAAGAACAACTCCTTATATACATCTGCTGGATGCGCAGTTCCGATGCGCTGGAGATAGCACTATTCATTCATTTGACACCAAATTTTAATCATTTGCATATTTGGTCAAAACATTTTTGCATACGAAATTCCAAAGCAATCGGATGATTCCTTCTTGGTGCGTCGATTTTTTTGTTATAGAGTGTACTACTACTGCTACTATATATTTACTATAATTCTCGTAAGTTGTATTTATTGAAATTATAACTTTTGTTTTAAAATACAAAACACATTTTTTAATGAGATGGGTGAACGTGATGTTATTCTATGAAATTATTTATGTTAGGCTTTTTACGACTAACATTCGTAAGTCTCCACGAGCATTAATTTCCTGTCGATTTCTTTTTATCGTGATGAAGCTCAAAGCTGCACTAAATCCACGTTCTACTAAATAGGAAGACAGGAAAGCAATTAACAGCTTCTGTACATTAACCCGTAATGGAAGAAATAAAATTGGTATCTGTTTTGTAACCAGAATTTGTGGTATTCTTTGGTTTCGGCTCCTCATTTGTGAATAATTCAATGTATTGCTCCTGTATTAGTATGGATTCATCTGAGTGTGTGGGTCTTCTTGCAAAAGGTTCCAACCCCCAATTAGGGATAACCATGTGAAAATGTCTTCAAATCTTTGGTTGAGGCCAGAATAAATAACAGCTATGTGTTAAATGGTACAATCCATGAGTGCGTACGTCCACTGGATCAGTCAAATTTTTCCTAAAGTGACTGAGAAAGTGGAGTTAGAACGCTTCCTTAATCGGTTTACTTCGACCATCCAAACGGTCGGCAAAAAACACCTCCAGGTGCGTAACGTTACCGTCTCCTCAAAAAGTTGGTGGACGGACGAGTTGACGATTCTGCATAAGAAGAAGGCAGCTCTCAGACGCAGATACCTTCACGCCTCTCCCACGGAGAAAGTGTGTTGGATGCTGCACCACCTGAAGGCAAAGGCATTGTTCAGGAAGAAGGCACTCCAAGCAAAAAGAGAGTCGTGGAATAACTTCTGCTTGCTGCATTGCTCCAGGAACCCATGGTCTCTAACTTATAAGTTAGCGTCAGACAAAATTAAGGGTGGCCGACAGATAGGCAGTATTGAAAGGGAGGACGGATCACTGACCGAAACGCACTCTGAGACGGCAAAACTACTGCTTCAGACCCACTTTCCCTCTGACACCAAAGATCAAACAGTACAGCAAAGCATGGTTGAATACCACTGCGAGCAGTACGTGCAGAGCTGCACCACTGATGACGATCGCCCATTCACCAGCTGCGAGGTGAATCAAGTCATCAAGTGCTTAAAGTATAAAAAGGCACCAGGTCCGGACAATATAACATCGGAAGTCATTAAAGAACTTCAGCGCCAGTATCCGGAACTCTTGCTGAACTTGTTCAACAAGTGTCTGGAACTCGGCCATGTCCCTAAGTCCTGGAAAGAAGCAAAGGTAGTATTTATCGCCAAGCCCAACAGAGCAGCGGCTAAGGCCAAATCCTACCGACCAATCAGCTTGCTCAACATCTTAGGTAAAGTTTTTGATAAACTAATTACCAAAAGGTTGTATTTCTGGTTGGCATCTAAAGGCAAACTCGACCCTAGACAACACGGTTTCAGGACCGGGAAATCGTGCGATTCAGCACATTTCCAAGTTAGACAGGCTATCGAGCAAGCCCGTGCGGAGAAAAAGCATATCAGCTTAATCTCTTTAGATGTCGAAGGTGCCTTCGATTGCGTCTGGTGGCCGGCAGTTCTTGTCCGGCTTGTGGGAGCAAAATGCCCTAAAAACTTGTTTAAAGTTACGGAGAATTTCCTCCACTCAAGAACGGTGGCATATGAGTCGCAAAGCTGCAGAGTCCAAAGGAAGACAGAAAGAGGGTGCCCACAGGGTTCGTGCAGTGGCCCTCTTCTGTGGAACCTAGTTGCGGACAGCTTCCTCCAATTAGTGGATCCAAAGGACCCACAATGCGGAATGGTTGCCTACGCGGATGACTTCCTTTTGACCGTCAAAGGAAACTCGATCGAGGAACTCCAAAGTGCGGCCGACGCTGCGATTGAAAGGATAGTGGAGCACGGCAAATTTGTCAAGCTCCGCTTTAATCCAATGAAGGTCAAAGCAATGACTCTGCACTACGGAGTTGGAGCACAGAATAAGGCGGACCCCACATTTTCATGTGAAGGGCAGCAAATTGAGTCGGTGAGCCACTTGAAGTATCTGGGGGTCCTCTGGGACAAAACCATGAACTTCACCAGGCACTTTCACCAAGTACGTGCCAAAACC
Organism: Metellina segmentata; assembly: GCA_947359465.1. Lineage (NCBI taxonomy): Eukaryota > Metazoa > Arthropoda > Arachnida > Araneae > Tetragnathidae > Metellina > Metellina segmentata. The sequence goes on from OX375876.1 coordinate 124,988,822, forward strand.
TTCAAGTTAAGCAATTCGCTCAAAAGAGTGGCAGGCAAGTTGTATTCATGTAGACCTCAGCTGCTCAAAAAGCTGTATCTCGGAGCCATCGAGCCAGCGGCGCTCTTTGGAATCGGTGCTTGGGGATCCCGATTGGACTTCAAAAGGTGTAGGGTTGACCTTGAGAGCATCCAGCGTGCTGCTCTTCTGTCTATGACCAGGTGCTACAGAACAACTTCGACGAGAGCTATGCAAACGCTAGCTGGAACACTGCCACTAGACCTGAAGGCTAGGCTACGTTATACTCAGTTCCTTATTAAAAACACCAACAAGAAGGTCGAGCTCAACGGTGAAAAATTCCAAGGAATTTTGGGGACCACACCGATAAGATGGTTGGAACATCCGGCTGAGCAATTCGCCATCCCATATGATAAGCAGTTACCTCAATGTACAGAGATGGAGATTTACACGGACGGATCAGGCATGGAAGATAGGTACGGTGCCGCCTTTGTCGTTGCGTACTTCGGTCGCATCGTCGAAGAACATAAGTACCGACTCTCAGATAACGCTACGGTGTATCTGGCGGAACTTACGGCTATCGAACAAGCACTCAAGTGGATCCAATCTAGACCACTTTACAATGTTCTTAAAGTTACCAACATCTATTCCGATAGCCTTTCAGCGCTTATGGCGCTGAACGACCCGACTTGCACAGTCAGGGTAGTCCAAAGAATCAAAACTCTGTACCGAGCAATTACTGAGTATCAAGGGGTGCGGATGCACTGGATCAGGGCACATGTTGGTTTTCCGGGCAATGAAGCGGCGGACGCCGCGGCCAAGGAAGCAACCAAACATGAGGATGTGAATTTCATGGTGGGAGATTCCGATACGTCGGTAAGAAGCCGGATCCAAAGAATCCTTATGGAAACTTGGGAAACCCGGTGGGCCACGGACATAGTCGGCAGAAAGACCCATGTGTTTTTCCCCACACCGCATCTTAAGCGGCATGTATTCAATCCTATTGCCTCACAGTTGCTCACCGGACACGGCCGGTTCCCGCAATACCTTTCGCGTATGGGAAAGCGCCGTACCGACTTATGCAGATGCGGAGAGGTAGGGGATTCAATCCACTACATCTTCCACTGCAATCTCACAGAGCACCTTCGAGGTGGGCTCCGTAACCTCCTGAAAGCCCCAACGACGTACTCTTTCCATCCAGAGATCTATAAGGCCTTCATAGCCTTGGGCAGCTTTGTGACCAATCAGCTTATGTCCAGCGGAGCCTAAACCCCTCTCTCTTGTGTGCTAAGGTAAGAAGGTGAGTTTTTATGTTAGTAAGGAAGGTGCACTGACTATTGGTTTGGGAAGGCGCTCGCCGGAGGCCCGTAGAAGAAGTGCGCACATTGTCCTATCTGTGCCGCCAAAAATTGGCAAACCATCCGCCCAAGATGGATGTGGCCTAAAGCCACAGGTCGCTGTTTTTTCCAGAACAATGGTTAGGTTTTATGGAAACTTTGACCGTCCAAACCTGGACAACGGTAAACAAAAAACCGTAAGCCGTATAGGCAAGCATCTTTCACAAGATGTTCGCACTCTGCAGCTCATTTGGCGAGTGCTGATGCGAGGTCAGGAAATAAGTCTAACTGGCAGACGGAAATACTGACCGTCCCTAACCGGACAAACCACCTTCTTTGGGCCGACCACGTTCATGTCCCTGCTTTGCCACCGGCGGCAAGAGGACTTTTCGAGCGGAGCGTCCTGGGTCTGTTCTGCTTTCGTTTCTGAATCGAGGATTTCCTCAGTTGCTCATTGAGCGGCAAACCGATATGCCCAAGTTAGGGTGAGACGGCGAGGTCACTTCTCCACATAAGAAGAAGAAGAAGAAGTGTTAGCATCTCGTTTTTGAAACTTTGAAATATTTGGAAACTGAGAGCACATTCTTCTCTCCCCAAATTGTATAGAAAACGTTTTGTAACAAACGCTTATATAATACTTTAAATTTTAATTAAATTTAATTGATCACCGTGTATCTTCAAATTGGTTTCATTAAATTTGGCAAATAAGTGAGTAATATAAGCTATGTCATTTCTTGAATTAATTAAATTGAGCCGTAAAATAATGTCTTTACCTTCCAGGAATTAGAACATGGAATCAAAAAGTGAATAAAATCGATCCAAACATGCACTTTTCGATAACCAACAAACTTCCTTGCTAAGTAGTAAACTATTATAACCCTCATCATCTTCCAAGCAAAGTTGATCAAATAATCTCTCATTTAAGGCATTCCTTTTGATTTTATTATCTCCTCTAATGACATAATCTAGTGAGCCATGAAAACGTTCAGTCAGATTCAGTGCTCAGTGAAATTCTTATAACGTCGAAAGCTGGTTCATGCAGCACGGTGCGTATTACCTCAATTACAGCTGGTATAATACGTTCTTTACCAATGATGTGCGGCTTTTTGGACTTTGCAGTCAGTAAATAAATGTTAAAGGGAAGCACACAGTCCATCGTCGTCTCGCTCAGATGTTGTCGCAATGACGGTGTTTTCAAATATTTTTATTTGACAGTTTTTAAAAAGTTAAATCTTCATCATTTTTTGCCGCTATGAACTTTTGTCAAATGTTCCTAAAGCTTAGGAAATTTCATTGATTCGAGTTAAAACGACGCTTATGGACCAGAGAACCACGTCCGAAATCTACATCTGAGCTGGCGAGACATTCTTGCAGCAGGAATGGACAAAAATACCCATAGTTGTGTATCAAAACCTTGCTGAAAGTATGCCCAGAAGAATTGCTGGTCAAATTGCAGCACGTGGGAAACCATCCCCTTATTAAAGCATGTATTATTTCCCGTATACCATCACATCTTGCTGTCCGATCCTTTAGTATAGGGTAGTCATGGTTCCCACGCCTTTGTCCAAAAAAATTTCAAGGACTTTTAAGGACTTTTCAAAACCAAAAATATTTTTTTCAAGGACCTAAAATTTTTTATAGCGACCTAAAACAAAGCATGTGCAAAAGATGTCAATTAAACAGAAACATGTGAAAAATATATTTAAAAAAAAAACACCAATTTTTTTTTTACTCTTTTTTAAACTCCTGACAGTCAAAGAAAAGAGGAAAGATTGTCATCAATTTTGGTTAGAACTTGGATTTTCTTTTATCACAGAACCTGTGAATTTCTTTGCAAAGTAGGCTTTTCGTCTCAATGCTAACTATCAAGCTATTTGCACACATATCAATTTCGGTCGTGCGGTAAAATATCGTACGATAAATTCTTTAGTGGCACGAGAAAGAGTATGGGAGCTTGACACATGGTTCGATCGACACAATCTCCGTTTTCGTTTTGCTCTCGTCCACGGCCACTACAGAAGATGGTTGTCGTGGTTTATTTGGTTTGAGAAACAAAACAAATCCCAAGTTTTGACTGCGGTGTTACGGATTTTTTGTTCTCTGGTCCAAGTTTCTATCTTCACGATCGTTAAAGATAGTAAAAATTTCAACGCATTTGAAGTCTGTAGAAAATTTTACAAGGATACCTTAAATGTGCTTTTCTGTAAATCAATAACTTTTCCACTGTAACTTTTATATTTTCGCAATACGAATTCGGCCACATTTGACGAAGATATTCATAACGAACACAAAAAATTTCTATAAGAGGTTTCCTATCTTCGCGATCGTTAAAAATAGAGCAAACATTTTAACGGATTTGAAATCTGCGGAAAATTTTACACCAGATTGATACCTCAGGTAGTCCAAATTTTATGCAAAGCCCGAATTGTGAGCGTGCTTGAAGAAACTTCTTCGTTTTACAAAAACGGATAATTCAGTATCCTAAACTGTTAAGTTTTCATTCTTGAACGTACAACGTCAATTGTATAATTTCTTTAATAGTATAAAATTGAAAAAAAAAACAGTGACCCCCTTCAAAAAACCTTAATATTTTCTTTGTATTTCTTCATCAATCCCCGAGACAATTTTAAGAAATGTTCAAAGAGGCAAAGAACTCTTTCATGTTTGTATAGTTTATGCAAAAAAGCGATGGGATGACGCATCAATGAAACATGGTGTATGACCTTGTGTGTTCATATATACATATCATGTGGTTCATGTATACATCACCCATTATGGTTGTTCATATATATAAAACGTGGTGTCAAAACACATAACACTTCAGAATGATGCTAAAATTGCGCACCTGCCGTGAAGGAAACTAGTTTGGACACAAGTTCCAACGCAATTATGCTAGTCAAAAAAATCAAGTACTTTCAAGGACTTTTTACCAAGTTTCGTAACTTTCAAGGAATTTCAAGGGCCCCTAGTTAGGAAAACAAAATTCAAGGACTTTTCAAGGACCGTGGGAACCCTGGTAGTGTATGTAGGTGGTTAATTAACGTCGCACAAGAGCAGCACAACGCGCTATTGGCAACGCTACGGGATCAAATCCGCGAACAACACTGAACCACCGTCGTACGAGTTATGTAATTTGGAGCAAATTTTCTGAAGAACTTCTTATTTCTTCTTAATTCTATAAAAGAAAGGAAAAAAGAGATATGTTTTGTCAATAGACTTACAGAAACTACTTTCATTATTGATTTGGCCTCGGACCGTGGTAGCCCGGTTGGCAGGGTAACGGATATGAAACCGGAGGGGTGACAGTTCAAATCCAGCCGGATGCCGGATTACAAAGAGGGATGGTGCACGTTCAATCGGACGTGCCCTCAATTGTCTCCCCGTTGGCGTGGAAGCTTGGAGAGTTGGATGCCAGCTCGGGTGTTGCCTCGTCTTCTGACCGGGGTTTAAAATTACAAGGTGGTGCCTCTTCCATTTCGGGATTGATCCCGGACCTTTCGCCAATAGCTCGTCGTTTTTCTTCAGTGAGACGTTAATAAAATGTCTACCTACCTGTCTACCTGTCTATAGTCTCATTAAAATATCGTTAGCTCCTTGAGCAGATCTTCTTAGATTTTCACGGGCATAGCAACTCCGATGTACCCGTACCCAAGTGATGTGTTCTCCTTTCTGTTTTACCCTAGCCTACCCTTCTGATTTTTGCTTTTGTTCTATACCCGCTATTGATCACGGATCGTCGTCAATAACCATTTTGTTGCTGCAAGGCGACGTTTACTAAAATACCTACCTACCAAATAATGCCCTTGCTCCATAAAACCTGAACCCAATTAATCAAACAACGAATTGTCTTTTTATATAACTTTTGTATTGTATTTAAAGAGAAATAAAAAAGTTGCAGTTCCATCTATGCATATTGTAAGGTGTTCATATACGAAATAAGGTACCTTGGACTATACCGTCATGTCTTTATTGACTTGGACGACACAAACACACCATACAGGAACGTGCACCACTTGGACGGACAAACATTGCATTAAATTAAAAGAAAGACATTTTAAATTTAGTTGATTACAACGTCATCAGCCCATCCGCACCAACTGCACTCCTTGTTCTTTTTCTCTGCATTCGCAAAGCATTCTGGGCACTCATGATGACTTATGCAGTGACGTTACAATATCACATTGAACTGTTCGGCAAGCTTATGCCACAAATTACGCACTGATGTTTATTATCGGTGGTCTCAGCGAACACAATAATCAAATAAGAATCATAATTCTTTCGTTTTAAATGATGGGACTTGTATTCGAGGAAGTAGAGTTCTGCAATTTTTCCTATAGTTCAAGAAGTTCTGTTGCAGAAGTTTAAATAAGATATTGCATCTAAAGAGATTCATTGAAGGGTTCTTTAAAAGAAAATACTGTAAAACTTTAAAACATCCTATAATGCAAAATCTTATACGTGAATAGTAAAATTTATTTTCAGGTATTTTTATTTTTCAAAATTTTAAAATATCAAAATACGTTTAACCAGTTTGATACAGGAACTAGAGTCGACAGATTGCAGGACTAGGTGTACAAAAGTGGACAGGGCATATAGTTTACATATGCTTGAAAAGAAGCCAAACAAAGAATTGTAAACAAAACAACAAATAATTCTCAACATTCTTTTATTTATTTTACAATTTATGTTTTTCTTAATTAAATAATTAAAATTTAATATACAAAAAAAATTCTGTTTTTGGCATTAAAACTTTAAGTGCAAAATAAATTTTTACTTTTTTAAGATCACTTAATAAAAATATTTCATGTTTTTTCTCTATACTTAAAATTCTTTCTAAAATTAAAACTAATAAAACTGAAGAGCAAATCATAAATGAAAATTTTGTTTATTTCTCATAATTTCTCGATTATGGAATGTTTGCTTTAGTCTGCAGCCATGATTTTATATTTTTTAAATTTAATACAGTTCCTTTTTTTTTTATAAATAATATAACTAAATATCTTACTATATACACTCAGGAACATTGAAAATATCGCATCAAGAAGGAAGAAAGGTACAATCGTGAAACTTTACAAATAAGTACAGTGAGATCCGATATGCAAATGATCCGAGTTTGGTGCCAATGCGCACGACCAAACACCTTGCAGTGGCACTGCAATCGGGAAGTGGGACCGGCGCACAGTGGAAGATTCATAAACGTGACGATCACATTCCGACTCTAGGAGGACTTCAGTAAAGCTTCGGTTTCATAAGAAAGTGGAACCGTTATCTTACAGCCGTGATACGTCATGACGACCGTCATACGCATAACTAGACGACCGTCTAAATAAGAGTCCAGAGGTGTCAACTTAGGCGAACAGAATACGTTGGAGAATGGGCAACACAGACGGCTGTTGTGGTTTATTTTATGCGAGAAACAAAGTGGTTTTTTATTCTCGAGTTCAAAGTTTTTAACTTCGGGAACGTTGAAGATGGAATGAAAATGTCAACAGATTTCAAATCAGCGTAAATTTCTACTCCAGATCGATATCAAAAACAGCTTTATTATTCAATGATTTACCATTTGATTATTTAATTATTTATTTAAAGAAAATCACATTTAAAGTATCGATCTTTTGTCAAATTTTCCGCAAATTTCAAATCCGTTGAGCTTTTTATTCTGTGTTTAACGATCCCGATATTACAAAACGAACTAATTAATGGCAGTCAAAAATGTTTGTATTACTCCCCTCTGCTCGAATCGTTTGGCGCAGCAAATGAAATCTTGCCGTAAAATAGAAAAAACGTTCCCCAACTGTTTGAGACCGCTATGGCGACAGTCATGGAAATGACGGCTCCGATCATTTTGGTTACGCTCACAAACAACGCTTTCTAGGAAACCAACACCATGTGTTAGTATAAACAACGTTTTAGTGACACCACCCACCGATACATCACATCACGGCCGCTAGATCACGGCTACGCTTTCTTAGGAAACCGAAGCTTAAGCGAAGAATGCTAGGTAGACGTGTGAGAAGACATTTCTCACAATTATGTGAGTTTGAAAGGGGCCTCATCATCGACATGATAACGACTGGTCGACGCGCCGTATTGCTCGCCAGGTCGATTGCTCGGAGTGTGCCGTCAAAACGTGTTGGGAGCAGTGAAGACGAGATTTTACCCACGTGCGGCGTACCGGATCTGGGGCGACCAGGAAGACGACAATGCGAGAGGATCGAAGGATCGTGCGGCAAGCTCTTGTGGATCCCACAGTGACTCGTTCCATGATACAATCAAATGCAGGGGTGCCAGTTGTTCCTCAAACCATTTCCAGACGCCTTACGGAAGCGAATCTGTAATTCAAGCGCTCTTGTCGTGTAAACCTTAAAGACCTAAACATAAGCGACTCCGTCTACAATGGTGCCATGCCAGTGACGTGGAATGCCACAGATTGACAAAACGTGGTGTTTAGTGATGAATCCCGGATTGTTTGGGGGACCGATGATAACCGCGTACGGGTGTGGAGGTGCCCTGTTGTGGTACGTGGAACTTTAATGGACCAGCGTTATGTTGATGACATTCTTTTATCTCACAATGGACCTTTCCTAAATGGTCTTGCAGGGGCAATTTTCCAGCAAGATAATGCTCATCCGCATACAGCTCTAGTTGCTCATGTCTTCATACGTCATGTTCAGACTCTTCCATGGCCGACCCGTTCTTCGAATTCGTCCCCTATAGGGCATGTATGGGACCAGCTGAAACGCCAGATGCCGCAGTGTCACTCTGTACATGATTTGGAAGTAGCTGTTCAAGATTTGTGGGACCATCTGCCTCGGGACAACATCAGCCGTCTAATCAACTCAATGCCGGACCGTGTTGCGGCATGTATTGCAGCAAGAGGCTGTCCGACGCGCTATTGAATTTGCACTGTTTTTGTGTAATTGTACCCACTGTATTTGTTTAATTGTCTTGATTTTCTGATCAAGTGAATCTCTCATATGTATCATTATGTGTATTAAATTTCATTTCGATGCTCCCTACTTGGTGCGCTATTTTCAATGTTACCGAGTATATTTGGGGCATTGTGTCCCCTCAAACATCGAATAAAACCAAAATGAGTACTTACCTATTAGAAGTGGATGCTTCCACGTCTATTCCAATTAGCTTGGCAAAAGTTTTGATGTTTTAAGGACCCCGTATCCAGTCAGAGATGTAGTGAAAGAAAATCGACGTGATTCCCCGTATCACTAATTTAGTATTTGAAGAAACCTCAACAAGACAGATATTTTGTCATCAAACCAAGAAATCT